>JARHVA010002368.1:1580000-2295000 GCA_037957365.1 Torreya grandis
AGGTAGGAGAATTTACCACCTCTTTCATTAGATATTGTGACTCTTGAAAAATTTGAGTGTGTTTAAACTTGATTAACCTTGGCCATATTATGTTTAGAGGCTTAGTTATCCTAGTTGTGTTTAGGCTTGTGGACCCTTTTAGGGTCATGATGTTTGACCTTACCCTTACTTGGATCATGATGTTGTTAAGTGAATTGATTTCCTTAACATGGTTAGGGATGTTAGAGGTCATGACCAATTTTAGGACTCTTGGGAATTTTGAATTTACCCTAGGCATAATGAGAAGAATATTGGTCGATGGGATTATGGGGGTTATTATTATTATTTTGGTTTTGTTGGCTCTCCATCTTAAGCCTTACCATAAAGTGGTATTGGGAGTAGTGAGTTGTATAATTTTGGAGTTACTACATGAGGGTAGAGTATAGGGCACACAAAATATTATAATGGCCATTGATGGAAACCTAAGTGACTAAAATGAGGCTTGCATAGAGAAGGAAAAAATATGAAGGGGCTTGTCATTCCATATGTGTAGTCTGCATTATGAAAATAAACCACTTCTCCTCAGGGGCATCATTTCTTTCTCTAAGTAATGGATTTCATTTATGATAATTTATGGGGTATTTTATATGTGATTTTATGTTGTGGATTTACTTGTTTGTTTTCATAACTACTATTTTTTTATTTGTAGTTTTCGATTAAAAAAAATGGACCCCTAATTCATAAGACTAATTTGTAATGAGTTATATTTCATTATAATCCATTCAGGGCCTTAGGATTTTGTTTTATTTAATTTTTTTAATTTAGGGGTTTGGACTTGTAGACTTATTGGGAAATAAAATATGGATTTTACATTATGGTCAACTATGAATAGGTTTTATGTTGATTACTAGTTTAATAATAATAAATCTTGGATTTGAGCTAGGTTCATGGTGATTTTTTCATTGTTTTATAAAAATCCCTAGCTGGGTGATGCAAATAAATTTTTGTATGGTTTTTGTTTTGGTTTAAATCTATATTATTTACTTGGGGCTCGACCCCTATAGTTTTCCTATAAATGTATTGTTGAATTTTTAAGGTTGGATGAATTTAAATAAACCCATACTTTAGTAGAATAAATTTTATTTTTGAGGCTTTGAGGGTGTTTTAAATTTCATTCTTGATATGTTTGGGTTCAGCCTTGAGGTTTTTCTTTACAATGGATTAACAATTACATTTTGATTAAGTAGGGTTATTGTTGTAGCATAGAATTTCACCCTTATGAGAGGGTTTTTTATGCTCTCTCACTCCTATCTAAAAAATGAGAATACATCTAGGCTATGGGTATCCTATGATGGAGGTGAAACTCTGGGTTATGGGCTAACTCCCTAGGTGTATCAATTAGACTCTTACCAAACTACTCTAAACTATTGATTGCCAAAGAAAAGGGTTATAAAGAGGAGAAAGGGATGACTTAAAAAATGGTTGATGCACCAATATTTTACACTCCAGATTTCATGAAATTTAATATAAGGAAGTTCAAATATATCCTTCACTCACACGATCTCTCAACCTGGTCATTTTACATCAATATTTACAAAACTAGGCCCACTAGATAAGAGATGAAGTATAGATGAGTATCAAAACTCACACTATACCATCATAAATGGTTAAAAAATATAGTTTAATACTTTAAATAATTGTTTAATACCTAAAAAGAGGCAAGAAACAAGGATAATCACCAAGGAATAATAACTCCCCACAAAGCAATCATGCACAAACTGACCATAGCACTAGTTGTAGGCAAAGAGATATGTGAAATAAGTTGTTTTATTGATTCAATAGGTTGTTTTTTAAAAAAATGGTCAAGGATATTCCATACCAATGAGGATCATGTTTTACAAAATTGGGAATAAATGGGAGATATATGAGAAAAGGGAAGAGAAAGAGGAGAAACAAGCTCTCAAAATTCAATAAATGAATCTCAACCACCTTCCATGGAGTCTCAACCACATTTGGATTAATTAAAAACTGATATTCATTCATAAAATTAACAATATAAAGGTAAAATGTTCTTCAATAATTCTCATTTGCCTAAAAATTCACTAGAAGACAAAGTCTTTGAGGAAGATGATGTCACACTCCACTATCTTTGAGAAAAGTCTTCAAATACTAGAAATCTCATTTAATATATATATATATATATATATATATATATATATATATATATATATATAATTATAATTATAATTATAATTATAATTATAATTATTTAAAGTATGCATAAATGATCATAAAACCCCCAAATATATATTCCACTTGCACTTATATGCCCTATTCCACTTGGCTTGAGCTGGCAACTTGGCAACATGGTTAGTGATCTTGGCACTTTACACTTGTAACTCACCTTCATGGGTAACCTTGGGTGTTTGATTTTAATTTTTATTTTGTTCTCAAATAATTTTTTCTTCACAAAAATAAAAATTATACCACTAAAATTTCAAAACTCTTGGACTCCATTAATGGATGTCCTCAAGCTTGAGCCATCTTAAACCAACTATCTTGGAACCTTTAAGACCTATAAAAATGAGAATATTTAGGCCATTTGGGCCACTTAAACACATAAAAATTCCAATTTATTATTTAAAATAGGTCAAACATGAGATTTATAGAGTCCCTCATATGCTTTAGGTGGTTTTAAAGTGATTTCAGGTCATCTCATGGGCCTATGAGTTAAAATACTCAAAAATGGTCCAAAAAGACTCTTTGGCAGCTTATAATAGTTTTAGGCCTTTAGATGCTGCTTGGGAGCTTGAATGAGATGATTTTTTATCATTAATATTTTTATGGGGACTAAGCTTCCTTTTATACCATTCTCAGCCTTTTATTCACTTGGAATCTCTTTAAATTAGCTTAAGAATGTCTGTAACCATGTGTTCACTAGGTAGGTCTAGGAGGGTCTATTTGCTAATTTGAGACACTTGGAGTTATTTTTACATTATAAAAATCAATAAAATAATTTTTTTGTCGCTTATACACATTATTTATCACTTTTATATATAAAAATCCTCCTTTTGACCTTTGTTAAAGGTTTCTTTAGACCTAGTTTTGAGCATAGACTCCATTAATGGAGATGTGAAAACTTGTTTTTTTCTATTGAAATAAATTAGGTGTATTATAAAAATTGGAAAAATTCATGGAAAAAGAAACATACCTCCATGTAAATTTTAAAATAATTTAATTTAGTATAACTTAAAAATTCATCTTTTGGGGTTGCCTCAACCTGTCTTGTCAAAATTTTGTATGTGTGTACCTCTTTGTTTTGTCTTTTTATCGAGTTTTATGAGGTACCAAGACTTAATTATTTTTAAATTAGTACCAAGAGGGAATTTAAAAATTATTAAAACCATTTTTTCATTATTAACAATTAAAATCAATTAGAATCACATATTTATACTTGATACACATAGAAAATGAGAACCAAGAAACCTAGAAAGAGAGAAAAAGACATATCTTGAGATTTATAAGGTATTAAGACATGATTATTTTTTAATTTTAACCTATAATATCTCATAAAACTTAAAAAATTATTAAATTTAATCATACATCCATTTAAACATCTTAAAAATACTTTTTTTACTATCCCCATTTGAATGCCAAAATCCTAAATTATGCAAATTCTCCCTTCTTCATGTTTAGCCTTGAAATTATGAATTTTATAACTATAAAAATGTTTGGGAAGAATTAAAAACACCCTATTTAACCCAAAAAACCCTCACATTATGTTAATACCATCTATCATACATTATGAGCTCCAATGGTAAATGTCAACAGACAAGCATAGGACTGTGACAAAATAGAAGATTATTCCACTATTTATATGACCTAAAAAATATTATATATAATTATAAACATCAATTATAATAAATTTTACTAATTTTCATATCTAGATCATGCTTTTAGAGGCCTCAAGATGCATTTTTTCTCAAAACTAGCTAGTGGGCTACCTGAGTGAAAGATTGTTTATGATTGTAGGAGGTATGTAATAAAACAACAAATTATTACACTATTTATGAGGCCTTAAATATATATATATATATATATATATATATATATATATATATTCACCATGGTCATACTTCTAAAAATGAGATCCTGACTGCTCTTGTAGATGTTCTAAAATCATAAATTTCTTAAAAATTGGCTTAGGTTGCCTGAGTTTTACTTAAAGAATGCCTCAAATTCGAGACAAAATAAAAGTAATATCCATTTTTATCTAGGAAAAAAATAAACCATTTATTGATATTTTGGGTCATAATTACCCTATTTACCAAATTTTTGTGTTAGATCACCTCTTTAGCATTCTCAACTCTTCAAATCTTCTCTAAATTAGTCCTCAAGCTTATGAGTGTGTGTACAGTCTAAAACCATTTGTTTGATATTGGCCATGATTCATTTCCATCATATTATTGTGTGGATTTTTATTATATCACTCTTTAGAGTGACTTTAGAATATTCATCTAGTTGTATAACCCTACATTTTTTTAATATACCAATCTTTCCATACATAGCTAACTAGGCTTGTTGACTGTAGGTATTCATTTCATGAGGGAGAGAGACTATGTTATTATTTAATTAAAATTCATGGCCTAACTTAAAAATCCAGTTATTGGACAAGATTTTTCATGATTCAAGTGGCCTTTCCTTCTTATTTTTGAATGTTCAAACACCTTTGAAAATAGCTAGATCCTTCACTTGCACCTCAAAACCCATTTATAGGATTTTACCTTAAAATACCTTAAACTTTGATAAAGTGTTTCAAAAGAGTTTAAGGAACATGAGATAGGGCCATGAAATTTATTTTATCTTTCCACCATTATATCATACATTACACTAGGACCATCTCATCTTTAGAGCACTTTGAAACAACTTTGGAACATCTTCAGAGCACTTTAGAGCATCTTTAGAACACTTGAAGCACTTCAAAGGATCTTTAGAGAACTTTGGAGCATCTTTGAAGAACTTTAGAGCATCTTTAGATCACTTTAGATCATATTTAGAGCATCTTTAGAGAACTTCAGAACATCTTTGGAGCACTTCAAACCATCTTTAGATCACTTCAGAGTATCTTCGAAGCACTTCAGAGCATCTTGAAAGCACTTTGGAGCATATTCAAAGAACCTTTGGAATAATTTAGATCATCTTCAAAGAATTGAGACTAGTCATGAAGGTAAAAGGTCACTGAATTTTCTAGGAGAGTTTCTTGATCCATCTAGGCAAAGGTTTTGTATGTAGGCCAATTTTGGCCAAATTTTCTAGTAACCTCTTAGGATTGCATGCTTGTCTATGCAAAGGACTAGTTGCCTTAATCTATCCATTGGTATTATGCAGTCACATAAGTCTTTTTTTAATTTATTTTCAACTAAGCACAAGGTTTTATATATTTTGATTAAAATTCTCAAAATAGTAAAGAAAACCCAAAACTAAAACAACAATGTGCTCAAAGCACTTAGGGAAGGGAAACACATAACAAAAAGGATATGTGAACAAGGAACTTGGAGGAAAGAATAAAAATATACTCTAATATGTACAAGGATTCAACTTTATTTTAATTTCCTCCTAGATCAAATGGTAATATTTTAACATCGTTCACTTGTAATGGACAAGGATGAAAAATACCTTGCTTTTGAGGCACTAAACCTAGTGAACTAGACTGCTTGATTACCAATATTTTGGGCATGCTATCCAATAGATGAAATATGACAAACATGTCTCCAATATATAAAAAATCCCTTATTAAATAATTTTTTCATGTTTCTCATCATTCTTGAGATAGCCTTGTAAAAATATTTCATATAGGTTCTTAGGAGCAACTATATTTTTTTTACTTGGTGGCTCAAAAAGACCATATTCTTCCACATTTTTCTTGTGAAAACTAGGATTTATCATGCTTAGACTATCATGCTCATAATTTTTTTAAATTAGGACATGTCTCTTAACCTCTTCAAAATCTTTGGTTATGGCATTGAACTACTACCATAACTCTTTAAGCTCTTCACTAGTAGGTTTCTCAAACTTTATCACTTGAGCACTTGAGATGTCACCTTCATCAACCTCACTCAAAATTTAATCTTGTTTTTCAACTACAAATGAGGTTTAATTTGACCAAACAAGTTCCAAAACATCACACTTGTCTTACTTAAGGTCTAATTTATTTTCCTCTAGCTCTAACATATCAGAGCTATCTTCAATTGACACGTCATCTTAAAGTGGACCAATCTATGATAGCTAGTTCTAATCTTATTTTTCCATATATATAAAATGAACATTTTATAGTCCATTCAAGGTCTTTCCCATATTCATCTTTAGGATTACCCTCTTTGAGCTCTGGTTTATTAGTGTCAAATCCATGCCAAGAAGGCTATTTAAAACCTAATTTCTCTTCCTCTAAGTGAAGTGGGATTCCTATTATGATCTCTTCATCATAGAAACATGTATTGTCCTCTTTTGGCTCACCTATGACTTCAAGATCCTCCTCTATCCTCAATAAAATAGGTTCTTTCTCCAAAAGGGAGATGGTGGGAGGGTGAAAAGGTTCACCTTGCTTACAACTTAGGATACTACTACTCCACCTAGGGATTTTGAGAGGTGTATTTGATGGATATTGAGGAGGGGATAGGGAGTCTTGGAAATATTGTAAAGTAAGCTCATTAATATGATCTATGCATAAACCACTTTAATTTTAAACTAAAACTTCCTCTTTCTCCAATAATAATTCTTTGGTCACCTTAACAAGCACCTCCTCCTTCATCTCTATGCCATCATTCATTGATTTCCATGAGGTAAATGTAGAGGGTACAACCACCTTAGTGTCTTCTTGATCTTGAATAGGCATAGGAGAGAGTGGTTTCACTAGTGAAGGCACGATATAACTAGGATCATTAGTATAGGGAGAGATCCATGGTGGGATGGATTCATGATCTTCAGTTAAACACACTTTAATTGCTCTCTATACAACAGGTCCTCCTCTATAAAGGGAGATTGTGGGAGAGAAAAAAGGTCCACTTGGTGGAGTAGGAACATGAGTTATGGGATGATCTTGGGGAAGAGTGGGATGAATATACTCATGAGAAAGAGTGTGTGTGGGGGTAGGAGAGGGTAAACTAATTTTTTTGGTTTTATATGTTCTCTTTCATAATTATATAACACCTTTTCAATTGATAGTACCCACTCCATATTTATCTTATTAACATGTGGATAGTCACCTTCTTCAATGGATGCCCACAAACTCCAAAACTCATGTAAGAAGCTCCTTATTCTATCCATGGAATGAATGGGTAATTCTTGTCCAAGTCTAACCTCTTTATTTATTTTCATGATTACTCTCCCCTAGTCCAATATTGCTTCTTTGATTCTTGACAAGGATGGACCTTGACAAGTTTGACTAGGGGTTGATTTGAAACTCTTGGAGGCTAAGCTTGAGGCTTTTAGAGGGGAGATTAAACATAAGGGTTATTTCATTAAACCTATTGATATTAATAAGATATAAACACACTCTCCAAGATTTGGACCATGTTTCTCAAACACATTTTGTTCTCCCTCTCACAAACTACCCATTGTTAATCCTCACATACTAAACACCTATTCTTGACCTGAAGAGAAATCCTTGCCTCTTGTAGAAAATGAATAGGGATGACTGAAGGAAGATTGAAAACCCTACCAATATCCCTTATCAACTCAATATAATCTAAAAATATTTCTTGAATCCTAAAAGGATGTAATAGGATAAACATAGTCTTGACAAGGGGAATTAGAGGACTGATTTAGATGTAAAGAAGGCTGATCTTGGTCATACGCTAGGGTGGGAGGGGAAAATTTTCATGATTGGGATAAGATATTACTTGAGGCCCACTTGGGGGGAACACATAAATGTAATTATCCTGATATGAGTGATGTTTATGTACAGAATAAGCATGTTTATAAAAAAAACCTTGAGTATACATACCAAAATTTTGATTTTGGGCACTTAGGATACTTGTCCAGTTGATTTTTATAGTGGAGTTACCATTTCTGTTTGAAAATGGGCCTCTAAAGGCTGATTGCACTAAAAATAAACTCCAAAAAAACTTTAGTGAAGTGAAAAATGTAGTGGTCCCACCGGGCGTGCTAGTTATTAAAAACTAAGATTTGATTTGAGCTGAGTATTTTTTGATGCTTTATTTTTATTTGTTAAAATCCCTTTTTGAGTGATAAATAAAATTTTGGGAATGGGCTTATCTTAACTAAAATTTGGGCTTCCTTTTTGAACTTGACCAACTATTTTAATTCAACCCCATCTCATTAAATGGAACTATGGCCATAAGATCATTTATTATTTCAATGTCCTATGGGGAGAAATATGCATTGTTGGGTTTTATGATTTGATCTATTAATCCAAGTGAAGATTTTTTAAAGATAAATATTCTTATGTTGGTTATGTAAGTTATTTCAAGATTATTTATATAAATTTATATGCTATGTTATGTGATTGGACTATACATGTTGTCCTACCTATACGGACTATGTTCTTTTCTTGTTTTTAAGTTTAAAGTGGACTACTTTTACTTATATTCACTCTATCTAAGGATGGTGTTTTAGACATGAATCAAATTGTGTTTTCTCATTATGTGTTGTATGTTGGACGAGTTTATTTATTTCTAAGTAGCTAAGTTGAAACATACTTGAATTGAATTGAATAGTGGAATTTCTTATTGACTCATCATTTGATACATTGAGGATATTTTTTTATTTCCTCTTATTGGTTGTAGCTTTTGTATTGTAGGTAAATAAATTTGTAGATTAATTTATCTTACTAATTTTAGGTGATGATTACATTTCACTTTTAGCCTTGATGTGTTTCTTGATTCTTATTTTTGAAGCAAATGGTTAATATATTGATCAAGCTTGTAATCTTGATTGAGAATGTACATTTATTTAATCAAATGAAATCATTCAGTGGATGAGGTAGTTATTCCTCTTGGAATTTTGATTGGAATTAGAGAATCTTTTTGTAGTTTTATCTATCTTTAATTGCTTTAGTATTTTGATTGTTGTGTCTTATGGACCTTTGGATGTAATCTTTCATAGTATTCCTTTCCACAAAACTAGGATACCTAACTCCACCATCTAGTTGATGGATGGGGTGGTTAGTACCACCATATGGATGGGCTCATAGGACTGGGTGGTTGGGTTGTCCTACTGTAAATGCTCCTCCTTATTTGGATCTCAAGTTGGTGACATGATTTCTATCATTTCCTATTGGTGCTTTCATACTTTTGATTGTACTTTTGGAGTTTACTTCCAGTAGTATCAATGTTTTAATTAGATTAATTTATTCATGATTAAAATATTATATTATTAAATTACTATGGTCAGATGCTCTTGATGAATTTTTTACATTGTAAATGAATATCTTGTATCCAGAAGTTTAATTTTTATTATGATGATAATTAAAACATATAATTATAGTGGCATAATGTGATGATATGCATTACACTAATCTATTTATTTTTTTGGCATCATTATCCTTACTATTAAATAAGAAGGAATGACAATACTTATTTTTATTGATCCTGATTAATTGTATATGCTTTTGTTATAACTGGTTGGTGTAAGCACTTCCATTATGTAAGGATGGTTGTTTTCAAGATAGTTTATTAATAAAGGTTATTTTATCTCCATCTTATCACATATATAACTACATGAAGATTGTTTTTATAGTATGAGGACATAAAATTATGCTCTAAAAAGATTGTGGTGCCTTATATTTTTTGTTGGCATACACATTTAATAATTGACATTCCTTGTGTATGTAATGGAAAATGTAACAAATATATAAATCAATTTTTTGAGGTCAACATAACCCCATTTTTGAAAAATGATAATCCTTGTTCAATTTTTCAAATTGTGTTAGAATTTGTGCATTCAAATTGATCAAAATTGCATTCTTGAATATCATGGTTCTTATCATGTTTACATTTAGCATGTCAACATTTAATTTTCATTTGACTCTATCTAACATTGATAATTTTCATTTGAATTTGAATTTATCTAACATTAATAATGTTTGATCCTTTTGTGTTCAATGTTGTAGGTTTAATGTGTTGGAATAATTAGCTTAGTATTACTTTGTTTAAGTGTAATGAATTTTTATGCTATACTAGTTAGGTATTTCAGTTCTATTAGATGCCTAACTATCAGTTAGTTATAGTTTGGTAACTATATTTTAATTATATATATACTTGATTCTATGCATCAGAATAAACATTAAAGTTTCATTTCTCATTACACTTTGGTATCATATCCTAGGAAAAGCATAGCAAAATCATGTTGTATAAGAAGCCTAGAGTATCAAAGCCAAATCCTGATCACCAAGTTAAATAGCAGCATAATAGGCTAATGAAAAGGTGAAGAAGTAGCAATGCTATCCATAAAGTGATGCTAAAAGAAGTAGTTCTTACAGTCAGAGCATACAAAATCTTGATCAATGTGTAATAGATCTGAAGAAACTTATACAACTGATGTGGTAAGATAAACTTGAGGGTGCCTATTTAACATAGTAATATAGAAAAAGCATATCATGCAGTGTGGAAGACTAGGAAGTAGTAGAAGCAGTGGAAAACCAAAAAAGGCAAGAGCCAATATGGCCAAGAAGTAGTAACACCTATGATCAAAGAAAGCAAAATTACAAGCCTATAGTGAAGGGCCCTCTTACCAAGAAGTGAAAGAAGAAGGCAACATTATTACAAGGTACATGCATTAATTTATACAACATTCTAAAAATTTAAATCTTTGAAAAATTAAATACTATTTTCCTTGTAATTAATTTACAAAATGAAAGTAAGGAAACACACAAATATGTCTACACCCAAGTTGTTACTTTCAGATGCCCAACTCTTGAAAAGGCTTAATTTTACCACTTGGAAGATGAAGATGATTCTTCAATTTGAAGAATTATGGGGCATCATCATTGGAATAGTGACCCATCCTACCATACTTGATGATCAAAATAAGCTTGATAAGTCAGTTGTAAAAGCACTCATACTGATAACTCTCAGTATTACTGATGAAGTTCAACTCCATGTTCATGATACACAGACATCAAAAGACGCATGGGACATTTTGTCCACAATTTATGAGGTGAAGAAATAGATCATAATATTGCATCTATAATCACTTCTTCATACACTCAATATGAATTTAGGGGAAAAGGTTGAGGATTTCTTACAATGGGTTGTAGAACTATGAGCAGAACTTATTACACTTGGAAAAAATATCAAGGACAAGATTCCAAGTTCAAGATGAACATGCAAAAATTGAGGATTTCCAAGTGTAATAAGTTCTACTCATAGTTTTTCATGTTGTAGAACTATGAGTAGAACTATTGAATGTCATAAAGAACATGCAAAACTTGAGGACAAAGCCTAAACATGCAGAACTTATTACACTCAACATTACCAAGAAAGTAATGTATTTTAAAGAATTAGTTAATTTTATTCAATAAAAGGAAGCAATTCAGTCTATGCATGATAAATCTGAGGACAAAGCCCTGATCTCCAAGCAATGGGGTCTAAAATTATAGAAGGGACCTCAAAAGTAGACATAACAACATCGACAATAGTAGAAGACTAAGAATCTAAAGTAGTGGTGTTAGATTTGAAAAACCCACATGCACAACATTGATCATTATAGGTATAATGACTTGGCTCAATGTCAATCTATTCAAGAGGGCTCTTCTAGTAAATAAGATTCAAATAAATCTAAAAGACATCCTTAATAATGGAAGTATAAAGGGCATGTAGTATCACAAAATTAAGAGGATAATGCATCTGATGATGAAGCAGTAGAATAATTAGCATATGGAGCCCATGATGAACTTACACTAGTCTCCCAAACCTTGATAACTATGATAAAATTTTGGTTAATAGACTCTGGTACCAGCAAGCACATGACTGGATGTAAGGAACTCTTTGATTCACTAACAACTCACCCAATTAGAGATTGAGTTAAAAAATTTGATGATAAAGAGTACATTGTAGAAGGAATTGGATGTGTCACCATTCCTCTCAAGACAAGACACTGTGTTCTCAAAAATGTACTCTATATCCCTAGATTAAAAACAAATCTCTTATCTATCAATCAACTATTGAATCACAAGATAAAATTAGAGTTTCTAGTCTAAGAAGGCATCAAATCATGTCTCATTTATTTAGAAGTTTAGGTACTTGCTAAATCATTCTTGAAGGATTGATTATTTTACTTAGATGTAGTTTCAACTAGTGAATTTTCACTCACTAACTATACAACAAAATCTACTACACTTTGGCACTATCATTATGGGCATCTATCTATTGGTTCCCTCTTCTAGCTCAGTTATAAGGCAATGGTATGTGGAATTCCTTATCTTTCATATTCTTTTCCAATTGTCTTGGTTGTCTTATAGGCAAACAACATCAGGAACCATTTGAACCAAGTTCTTCTCATGCTAAGGAATGACTTCTTGTGGTGCATATTGATCTGTGTGGACCCTTGTTAGCATCCCTTCAAGGATTTAAGTAATTTTAGTTGTTTGTTGATGACTTTTATCATAAGACTTAGGTTTTCTTTCTCAAAAAGAAGATTGAATCCCTTTTACATTTCAATGACTGCCATTAGCATGTTGTTACACAATCTATCAACTTCAACTCTTATAATTAGATTGAGGAGGGAGTTCACATCAAAAGAGTTCTTGGCATTCTTAAAGCAACATCACATCAAGCAGCACCTGACTGATCTTTATACGCTTCAATATAATGGACTAGTATAATGATGTAATCACTAGGTCATGGAGATGGCTCATTGCATGCTACCCATTATAAAGTGGATGGCATAATTTTGGGTAGAAGTAGTATAGATAGTTGTGTATCTTCTCAATAGAGCACCAACAAAGATATTTATAGACAAGATACTAGAATAGGTATGGAGTGGTCATAAACCATTGATTTCCCATCTTTGTTTATTTGGTTATACTTCTTATATGCATGTTTCACATAAGAAGAGGAATAAGATTGAACCAAAGACCCTCTAGTGTATTTTCTTGGGGTATACCACTACCTCCAAAGCATACCATCTCATGGATCTTATGATGAAGAAGATCTATAAAAGTCATGATGTGGTCTATGATGAGTCATCATTTGAATCATTGATATAGAAGGAGATAGACCAAACCACCTCTCACAAACTTTTCCCACAATTAGATGATGAGAATGAAGAAGGTGAGATATAAGAAGGAGAATTGTTCATTTATCTTGGTAATCTACAAGGTAGTTCTTCATGACATCAGTAGCCACATTGATGTCCTAAATGGCTAGATTCCAAAATCAAGGACTAACACCTAAGATCTCATCTAGACACTTCATCAGGAGTTCAAACAAGAAGATATGTGAGACATGAAGTCAATCTTCCACTCATGAGTTTAGTAGTTGACATCACTAAACCAGAGATAGTTTGAGAGGCCTTAAGTCAACCTCAATAGAAGAAAGCTATGGATGTTGAATATGGTTCCCTCATCAAAAATGGGACAAGGGAACTTGTTGATCTACTTATAGGGAAGAAATCTATTAGATACAAATGGATCTTCAAACAAAGTACAAGGTAGATGGATCCATCAACAAACATAAATCATGACTTGTTACAAAAGTCTATGACCAGCAAGAAGGCATTGATTATGAGGAGACCTTTGCATCCATTATGAAGATCAAAACCATTAGAATTATTTGTGAACTAGCAGTAAATTATGGATGGAAACTTTAGTAGATGGACATCAAGAGTGCTTTCCTGAATGGTGATCTAAAAGAAGAAGTATACATGACCCAACCAAAAGGTTTCATTGATGACAAACATCCACAAAAGGTATGTCATCTAGTTAAGTCACTTTATGGACTTAAACAAGCACCTCATGCATTGTACATAAAAATAGATGATCACCTATTATAGCATGGTTTCATTCATATCCCCTCTGATCCTAATTTATATATCAAGAAGGTTGGTATAGATATTTTCATTCTTGTCTTGTATGTGGATGATCATGTGATAATTGGTATTTTAGATGATCTTTTTAATGTAGTAAAGAATGACCTGAAGAAATCCTTTGATATGACTAATTTGGGGTTACTACATTACTATCTTAGCTTGGAGATATGGTAGAAATAGAATCACATCTATATCTCCCAAATGAAATATGCCAAGGCACTCCTAGAAAAATATAGAATGTTAGATTATAAACCTCTTTCAACACCAATGGATAAAGGTTTACAACTCTCTTGATTCTAAGATTCACCTCAAGTGGATAAAACTCTTTATAGATAGCTCATTAGGAGTCTCATCTACTTAACCTACACTAGACCAAATATATGTTTTGTTATGAGCTATCTTTCCAAATCTATGTAGGAACTAAAAAAATGTCACTCTAGTACTGCTTGATGGATTCATAAATAGCAGATATACTCACCAAGTCTCTTAGTAAGGTGAAATTTGAACTATTCTGGGGGTAAATTTGTAAAACTAATGTAATAAAGGGGGGAATGTTTGCATAATTATCTTAGTATTACATTGTTTAAGTGTAATTAATTATTATGTTATACTAGTTAGGTATTTTAGTTTTGTTAGATGCATAGTTATCAGTTAGTTATAGTTTGGTAAATGTATTTTCTTTGTATATATATACATGCTTCTATGCATTAAAATAAACATCAAAGTTTCATTTATCATTACATAATGGATTTCCATTTAAATGAACAATGTTCAGGGTTTCATGCTTTAAATGCCAAATTAACCCTTAGCTAGTTAAACAATATGATATCATTTGATCTTTTTATACTAACCTTTGGTATTCTAGTTGATTAATTGAATTTATGTCTAAATAATGCCAAAAAAACCTTAGTCTAAATGTTTTAACCTAGGTCCTTTTAAAATAGATTCAAATTTACACATGATCAAATTTACATAGGATCAAATTTACATGGGAGCACTTTATTATATTTTAAACTTAGTTTAAATTTTATCCTAAATTTTTAATATTATTTATTAACATAACTAAAACCTTAGTGTAAATTATTTATTCTAAGTGTTTTACATCCCAAAACCTCACCTAGTCTATTTTATTGTTCATGGGGACTAATTAAATGTTGGGGCATTTTTATTATGTTTTAAACTTAGTTAAAATTATATCATAAAGTTCTAATCATGTTTGTTAACATGACCAAAACCTTAGTCTAAAAACTTTATCCTAGTTTTTATTTGTGTTCCATATCCCTTATTTTCTTTATTTTCATTGCCCATAGGAATGAATTAATGCAAAAATTCCAAGTGGCAAGATATCAGGAGCTCATAGCAAAGATCAACAATCCAAGGGCAAAGTGGGATTCAATAAGTCTAAATAGTTAATCAATGGTATGCATTAATATTTTAAAATAAAATTTGATGGCAAGTGAGGGATCAAAGTACCAAAGGATTCTAAAGCTAGATGAAAGAGTGATAAGTGTCATGGTCTTGGAAAATGATCAAATAAATCAATAGTTCACATTCAATCTTGGATATAAAGGAAATAAATAATGATTTACATTCATTTATACTCCCAACAAATAAATGGTGTGACTGAAGATAGACTTTTCAAAGTTCCTAGACCAAATGTGGTAGTGACACATGTCACAATCATGATGAATTAGATGGAGATCAATGAATGGCATCCAAGCTTTTGAATCAAAATCGATGGTGTGGAGTAGGTCAACAATTCAATGGACCTATATCTAATAAGAGGCTACCATGTGTTGAAAATATATTAAGTGATGGAGTGTGTTTTCAAGGTGCATAGAAATCCCATGGAGCTACCAAGTGGAAAACTCTTATGAGCTTAAATTGAAGATCAACATCTCATCATGAAGTTAAAGCTAGGAAGACTATTAAGATATCAATGATGCAAATTTATTGACCTTCAAGATTGCACGTGAAGGTGAAACATGTACAAAATTGATCAATGGTCCTATTTTAAAAATAAATTAATAAGCATGACATGAAAATACTACATATGTAAAACACATAATATTCAAATATTTTATGGATCTGAGAGGGAAAATATATAAATACATGATCAAATCAAAATATAAGTCATGAATCTCATTGTTCAAACTTGATTTCCACCATTGAAGCATTTTACAAACCTCTAAAAAACCCTAGAGTATATATGTACCCCAATTGTCTCTATTTTCACTATAATTGAGCTGAGAAAAGGTTAAATTATTGTCTGCATTTATATAATTTGATTAGGATTATAGTAATGGCAGTACATAAGCATGTTTCAAAATAATATGTTGAGCTATATTTGACAACATATGTAAAAGGTTGTATGTTCAAGGACATAGAGTTCATTGTTATTGCCTTGATCATAGGGCACAATAAATGGTCAAAATTGTTATGGAGAATTGAGAACCAACCAACTATCACTAGAGGAGAAGAGAATAATCAATCAACAAAGAGACTATACAATGAAATAATAGTAATTTAGATTACTTGTCTACAGTATAAAACCAAATGTACTCCATTGCATTGATATTCTTTCTCCAATTTTTAAGGAAGCTATGATAGATAAGGGCATGCTAATTAATGAACACAATCACAATAATGTGGATTATATTTTTGCTATTGCATTTGAGTCTTATTACAAACTACCCAGACCCCAAATTTACCTAGCCTCTATCAATTCCTATGTAAAGAACACAATTTGATGAAAACCCTAGCTATGTGGCTAGAATTTGGAAACCAAGTCTTTTCAAACCTTAATAAGAACATCCATGTCAGTCAGTTTACACTCAAATTTAGGATGATAATTACTATGTTAAAAAATTTGTGTGGCTATACAACCATAGCAAATATAGATCCATTAGGGGTGCCCATGGTCTACTTCATGGTTGAAAAGGTGATAGTTCCCCCTTTAGGTGAGATAATTTGCATCTCCTTATGTATATAAATCTATGTAATTAAGCATAAGAAGAAGAAGAAGAAAGAGTTCTACATGATGTACTACCTCCTAGATTCCCTATGTATAACTAAAAAAATCCCAAATTAGAGAGAATGGTCTTGAAGTGGCACTCAGACCATTTCTTAGTATTATTCTAAGTTGCACATATATAGGTATAGGGGTCACATTCAATCTATATATGACTATGTCTACCCAACACTAAGTGAAGCCATAACTGACATTCCCATGGAGAGAGTGAGCCCTCTATTCAAAAAATATATTGAAGCAATGGGGGATATATGGTTGAAATAAGATTGTATTATTATAAGGATTGAGGGAGCTCAAAATTATCCTCTCAAGCTATCAGTCCATGTCCATGATAAGTTAACAGAGCCAGAGGTGGCCTACAAATTGTTCCATGGTGTAGATGCCCTTTTTAAAACCAAAAGAAATGGTTTTCTTCACAAATTCCCTATGCGAATTGGAAATACTATCTTCAAGTAGTGGGTTAGTATTGAGGCAACATTAAAACACAAGTTTTATTTCAACCTACAAATAGATGATCTTAGGCAATGGGACCCTTATATGAAGGTGAAAGAGAATTTAATAATTGAAGGTATTTTAAATGTACCTTATGAGAATGAACCTAATACCTTTGATTTCACATACATTAAAGCAACCTAGTAATTTGAAGGGACTAGAATGTTAAAGGAGCACAACATTAGACTTGACTCTAGACTATGAAGAGATCAAAAGGTGGATGATAGGTGGTAATTGGGCCCCATGTAGTATCATTTGATAAGTGGTGAATCTTCTAAACTTCCATCGGCCAGTACATAAATAGAGACATAAATAAAACATAAAACTAAAGAGAAGATGCCATAAGAAAGAATAACAAGTGATATTTATTCTACTTCATCAATTTTAAAACCTTCTAAGGTAGTAGAACATGAATTACATCAAGAGGAGATTCATATGATAGTCATATATCCTCAAGAGTCTGCTAGGGATGTATTTATAATGATATCTATGGCATATATAAATTTATATAAAGAAGAGGAGACAAGTGTTGAAGAAACTGAGGTTGGTAAGGGAAATATATTAGACTTGGTACCCATTGATACCCCAAAGAGGAAAGTAGAGACTTCCCTTGTTCAAAAAGTTAACAAGCCTAAAGTGACCATCACTCCTCCTTTAAAGGAATTCAATTTGTTTGTGAAGAGAACATATTATATGGTCCACATATTCTTGATTGGTTCTTATATGAACCTATATTAGTGAAGTTTCCTACTTACCATCCATGGGCTATGGTGAAAGCCACTAATATCTCTATGGAGTAAGAAATGAAACCATGGATAGTTTCTTTACAAGAAGAGGAGGCAATGAGATTGGCTACTCTAGGCCATTTAACAAACCAATCACAAATGGAGGTCCTAATCCCACATATGACCCAATCTTCAGTTAGAGTTAGGTTTGACCCAAGGACTACTAGCTTACAAAGATTGATAGAGAAAAGGGTCATGCATGGTGGAGAAGAGATAATATATCAAAATGTGGATACCTTGACTAATTTGACTCAAAATTAAGGAAAAAAATCTTGGTGAAGATTTTATTTTTGAGGAAGATGTTCATGAGTCAGCTCAAGTATAGAGATAATACTTGTAAGCTGCTATCAAAGGGCTAGAGTAACCAAAGAGGAAATTATAGGAGAAATCTAGTTTTTTTATCCTAAGAGATATGATAAATAAGTTTTAGGCAACAATGTATGATATATTTATCTCATTGAAAGTAATAAAGTCCAATAATAATGTGGTTAACTAGTAGGGTACCTTAGCTTCAAGCCAAGTTAGCCAATGATAGGATTAAAACAAAAAATTAAAGGATTTGATCAATATTTTAATATAAAATCAAATTATTAGGTTTAATATAGTTATCCTAGCCCATTTGAATATGGATATGGTAATATTAGTATAAAATATCAAGGCTTTGAACAAATGGTCAAAGGAAATGGGAGATATTTATAGTGATCTCAAGCAATTGGAAAATGGGTTTATCCATATATTAGGGATCCTAATCAAAGATCCAAATATGTTGAGTCTTATGGGATTGACCATAGATGAATATTTCAATCATAGTGCAACTCATTGCATGCTAGAAGTGAAGAATCAAAGCTAAGGCAAAATATGGGTAGATAATAAAAAGATATTAGACATGATCCTATCTATAGAGGAGAAGATAGGAGATGCAAGAAGCATCAAAGAAGATTTGGATATGGATAAAAATGACCTCAAAGGCTTGGTATATCAATAAAAATAACTTTTTATTGATCTCATCATCAACCTCAAGTTTATTGATGAGAAACATAATGAAGCAATGAAGATCCTTCAGTAGAGACAAAAGACTACAACCACAAGTGATTCCAAAAGTCAAATTTATTGACTTTAGAATATTATTTTATAACTTAACATGTATATAATTTTTAAAAATGAATATTCTTTTGTAAAAACATGTGCATCTTGTAAAATCACATTGATTATAGGTCAATCTATTTAGAAATTGTCTATTTCTTGAAAGTTATAAAAGGATAGTTGTCCATGACACTTGTATAGTTATAATTTGATATGACTGATTGATATACATCCTTAGCCTTATATAAGAGGGGCATTTTAATTTTTAAAAGGTAGGGATTTTTTTATTAAAAACTTTGTGTAAACTTTGAGCAATCAAAACAAGCAAGGAATTCTGCAAAGATTGTCTAGTATTTGTTTGTGTATTTACTATTATGTCTACTCTCTTAATTATCTGTTTGGATGTTCAAATTTGAATTTTTTTTATGTATTCTTGATGTATTCATATGAACACATATTTGTTAATTTTTTATTAAACTAAGGTTGATTTAATAATTTTAAATTTATTTCATTTTCCATGCTTTCTTTACATATGTGCTAACATAATTTGTTTATGGAAGTAAATCTCTAAAGTGAACTTGATTTATTATTTACATTATTTTACTTTTCCTTAGACATTTGAATAATTTATGGAAGGATTTATTCCTTTGAAATTTCATGTCATATATTTATTTAGTACATGACTTGATTAAATTTAACCTCTGTCATAATGTCTAGATTGAAAATCAAAAACATTTTATTTTTTCCCTACCCTTCCTTTTACCCATTTTTTTGATCAACTCACTTTAGTTTAGATTGGATTATATATATACATAATATATTATACTTTAGATCTTAGGTTTTGATCAGAATTAACTCTACTTAGTTTAGATTATCTTTATACTTCATAAGCTAGCTTTCAGACCAAGGTTACTCCCAACAACCAGTTTTATTATTATTTTGTGAAATAGCTATATTGATTTGCCTCTATTATACCAAAGACATCAAGAATATCACAACCATATACTCATGCAATATATTATTTAAACATATAAATGAGAAGATTGTTTCTCAACACATTGTAAATCCTATGATATACTTTTAGGCGTCAACATAATCCTAGCTTAGAGAAAATAATTCCCACTTACACTTTTTATTGTGGATACATTAGATATTTAGGTTCATGACAAAGATGGATCCACTATATTTATCCAAGGGATATCTTACCACAATGAATTCACTAGTGAGTGTTAAAAATCCTCCAATAAAGTAAAAACTATACAATAACCTTAACTAGGTCCTATGTTTTCATATTCACTAAACTAATAACAAGTAAATAAAAATCTAATCTAGTGCTTACCAAAGCTTTTGGCACAAAGTGAGGGTGACAAACATGAAAATTAAACATTCAAAGAAGACATATACTCATGTCAATGTTTACAAAATATTAATGCATAGGAGATAAGTATAAATGCATATATATCTACTCTTATAAAGAAGTAACAAAGTTATGAATACTTACCTTTGAAGATGAACCTGTCAAGCGTCAATCTCTCCCTTTGCCAAGGTGCTTCATAAGAGGTTGTTGTGGTATGTAAGTATGACAAAGATAAATCATCTCTAAGCTATACAACCTATTAATTCATCCAAAAAAAATTCCACAAGACAAGATTCATATCTCCAAATAAAGTATGAAACCCTAAGTTATGATCGTAAAGTATAATAGTGGATAAGAATATGCCTAATATAAATCACTTCGTATTCTATCTTATTATAAGTGACAAAATGTATGTGTTTATATAGGTAGATCTAACCCTAGTCCTTTTTAAAATTTTAATTTAACAAGATCGACCCAATATACCTTGTATAGTTATTGACAACAATAAATTAGGCCTCAGTCTAGGTTGGCTAGGGGCTGACCTAGACCTTAAATAAGTTTTATCAATTAGAGTACAAGGTCAATTGGGTTGATAGTGTAATATAAACTATAAATAAGGATTTTAAGCTAGGGAAGGGCTAATGAAGGTGAAAAATGATTACATGAGGGTGCATAATAGGAATCATAGCTTAGGGGAATGTTTTTAGGAGATGGTTATGTAGATAGAAAGTGGTAGTAAGGGACAACTATCCTATAAAGCACCATTGGTCTACCCACCCCTTTCCTAATGTACCCATTTAGGTGTGCACTCAAAGACATTGAGACTTGATGGGTTCTTGTAAGATAGAAAGCATAATTAATTGATAAAGCTTGAAATTATTATGTGTATACATATGCCCCACTCAAAGCTCATCATGTGTCACTTAGGTACAACACAAGATGGTTCTTTAGGAAAAGAACATAGAAACACACAACACATAAGATGAATAAAATAAAATAAGGAGAAAATAAGATAAATGAAAGGATAAAATTTAAAAATACATACCTTTATTACCTTAGATAAGTAGATAAAGAAGAAGATGTAAGAAAATGTGAAGGTGTCCAATGTAGGTAACATTAATAAAACTTGTATAAGTTAATAAAAAAGAGTGAAAAAATCAAAAAAAATACAACATAGACATATAATAGGTGAAAAGATTCTCTATGATGTCAAGATTCCATAAAAAATTACAATTTGAAAAAAGAGATAGTAACGACAAAGATATGATCAAAATAAGAAATATAAGGGTAAATATTTGAAAGGTAAATAATTTTTCATAGTAAATATAAATAGGGTGAAAAATAATTCAATTGTCATTTTTACTATTTTGAGAAAATAGAGATTTGAGAGACATAATTGGAGACCAAAGATCCATCATGGTGAGGATACGACAACTGAGATAGGGAAGATACATAGCGAATGTAGTGAGAGAAGCATATGTAAGTAACTAAAAATTTCAATTTTTTTAATATTTTGATTTGAGATTGAGTTAATTATAGAAAATTGACTAGTAAGTAAAATTTAGGCACCAAAATGAACCCTAGTAAAATTTGAGGTATACTAGGGGTAAAATGGGGTACTAGGTAGGAAAGAGTCTAACTAATAAATTCCCAAGTCATTTATGGTAAATGGTCAAAAAGTCCTTGTGGTTGATAAATAGATTCGATAGTCTATAAGGTGAGCTGAAAATATAGGGTTGACTCCATAAAAGTGGGAAAATTTAGTACTCTAAGGGGTGGCTGACTATGTATCAGTGGAATAACTTAGTTGGTGGAGAGGATAAGGCTGATATAGTCTTGAAAATGAGGCTGACTATGTAGTACATGGTCAATTTAGTATGTTGGAGAGAGAGGATGGATAATTTAGTATCAAATGGGCTGATTTGGTTGAAAATGATCATGGATAATTTAGTAGGAATTTGATAGGGCCAATTTAGTATCCCAAATGAAGTACATGATTGATTTAGTATTGAATAGGTTGATTCTATAGAAAATGGAAAAACTAAATCAACCTAGCTATGTTTTGTAAAATTTGAAGAATGTATTTTGATTATAAATGACATGGAGATCTAATAAATCTTTTTTTGTTTGATATTTTATAGAGATGTTGGAGGTATTGAAACTAATTGATGCATTATGGCTACTATATCTATTGTAGATATTGATAGACATGGATAGAGTGTGACTAATTATATTGAGCCTAGGAGGGGTTATGGATATGAAGCACATCCCACTGAGTGTTTATCTCATTGTCATGTTCCTTAGAGAATGGGAATGGTTGACCAAAACTTTTTGATGGGTGGTGGATGGGGATACCATAGAGGTGGGTATCACATTGGAGGACATCCACACATTTCTTAGACTATCAATAGGAAGGACACAAATGATTGATCATAGGGACACTAGATGATCTTGAGGAGAGATGAGCACTAGCTAGGTAGAATGACATGATCAAATAGGATATACCTAGGTTTGTAGTCAGTCTTTTTGATGTGTATATCACACAAATTTTGGACATATAAAAAGCTATGGTCAAAATTGTGATAACATGAGTGTTCTATCACAAGTCAGATATAAAGGTACTACTATATGTGATAGCCTTATGCAAGATCATTTTAGATCCTAGGGTGGTATATGATTTTGGGTCTATCATATATGTCCATCTCATGCATGATATGTATGGGATATTGTCTAGAGGGTAGAAGACCATGGGACTAGTGATGTTACAAAGTTCTTGGATATATGATAAGTTTCCTATATATTGGCCAGCTAGGTTGCCCCATGTAATTAATGATAGGGTACCTCAGATGACTAGATGGTAGTAAGACCAGTAACATGGGACATACCCCATGTTACATCTTTATAAATTATCACATGAAGGGATATCATGTGGTAGCTATACACACACATTGTAAATGGTTTTCCTAGTTGGGAAATTGTGACAATAGGTATAGCTCAAGTGTAAATCATGGGCCACTATACCTAGTGGGTAGAGCCATAACTAGTGGCATGCTTATTAGGGTAGTTTTGACTCCCATACATAGTGGATCCTCTATTAGTGCCTCTTTTTTCAATATTGAATTCCATAGAGATAAAGGGGAGAGGAGGAGGATCACCAGTTGAGATACCAGTGATCAAGTTGTAGCCTATGAGACCATGAACTAGTCAAGAATGATAGTACATGGATGGAGGAGGAGAGTGAATTCATATGGATGTATGGGTGTATTAGATAACATAGTAGGCACCATACTAGGAATATAAATAACCACTACAACCACATCATAGTTGGAGGCACCATTGGTGAGAGTGATATCAAGAAAGGGTAACCATATAGGATGAACCTATAGGTTATCCAAGATAGAGCTAGTTGATAGAGGCACCTCTTAAGAGAGGTTCATGGTGTGCTTGAGGGGTGACTCCTAGCTTTACATTGGTGGGGAGGTAATTGATAGAGGAGGTTCTTTAGAGATGAGAATATGGATAGATCATGCTCAGTAAAAGAGTAGATGGGGAGATAGTGTTTGGTAACATCAAGACTAGTGATAAATGTTGTAATTTTAAGATTTGATATAAAATACTAGATACATGTGATTATAGTAGATAGATATATTTTGAGATATATATGTGATCTAATATATATTTATTTTTTATTTTGTAGATCCTATGATATAGGAGGTCATATGGATATCCTTGGTCATGGATGCACAACATGATATTTTGTATGGGGTGGTGGCACCATATGACCCCATGATGTTAGATGATAATATGGTACCATCTACCCCAACTTAGGTAGGCTATTTTATACTGGTGGGGGAGGCCTTTAAGAATTTTTAGACATGTGGGGATTGATTGTAACCACTGATAGGGGTGAGATCATGAGAGGCATAAACATGACAAGCCTTATCTTAGGAAAGAGCAACACACATGGCTACCATGATCTAATTTGGAAAGGTACAGGGCTAGGTGACATACCTATAGGGACAAGTAGTAGGATTGAGATCTCAAACTACCTTATTATAATGTACCATATAGAGGGGAGAATCCTAGTCATCTATGGGCAGTATGGCTAGGCCACATGATAGGCATGATGGAGCCCAGTTGTAGAGTTGGAGCTATGTATTTTATATTTTATACCAATGTATTGTATAAAACACATGATACACATAGATATTTATTTTGAAAATTGGATTTGATCTCATGAGTTGTATCTAGTTGTGGTTATTGTTGTATGTATATATTTATTTTGAGCACATGTATTTCACTTTTATTGTATATGTTGTGAAAAATATATGTGGAGTGTTTTCCTTTCTAGCATTATGTGATACACATGCATAGTTAAAAATAAAAAGGCAAAAATGACTTGGAAAAGTATAATTGATCATAAATAAATGCACTACACACTATATCATGATGGGAAATGTGTAATACCAAAATATGACTAAATATAATAAACCAAAGATGGTAAAAAGGATAAAAAATGTTTTTAAACCATGAGAAAGATTTATACCAAATTAAAACATGTAAAATCACACTATATCATGTTGGGAAGTATACAGATAATGCAATAAAATGGAAGGCATATAAAAGATTGAATGGTATAAAAATAAAAAAATTAAGATAATTAATCATACTAAATCATGTTGAAAAATATAAAAGAGAAACAAAATTGGAAAAAAAGAACTTAAACTGATCACACTAATTCAAGATGGGAAGTTTGAAAAACTTAAGAAAAATGGTTGTATTCTTACATGCAATCAAAAAATAAGAAGATAAAATTGAAAAATCAATAGAATAGACATAAAACATACTATATAAATATGGGAAGTATGTCTATAACGTGTAGCTCTTGATCAATCATTAATTATCTCAAATTTGACACATGTAATTTCATTGTGACTTGGGTATTGGAAAATTTTGTGAGGAAGGGTAGGTCCTATCCATGGTATTACACTGAAACTCACAAACAGAACACTAATGAGATGGAAAAATGAGAAAAATATGTTAAAAAGAATGTTTATAATGGTAATTTAGTAATTTGTGAGGAATTTTTAGTACTATCCAAGGTCTTACACTGCAACTCACAAATGGAATCCTTAGGGGGAATGAGTAGTGAAAAAAATAATATTTCTCAATGTAAAATGTTGGGATTGTGGGAAATTAAAGTGGTAATGTAAAACTCATAACATAGGCATATATGGGAAGACCTTGTGAAATATGAAGTATACTAAGGACATATAAAGACACTAAGTGAGTAGTAACCATCAATATACAAAGGACACCTGCTCACAATAAGCACAAAGTTATATATGCAAATAATTGAGATACTAAGATTGATTCATATTGGTTATGTGAATAAGGAAATTAAAATGGACCTACCTTCCCATAATGTGTTCTCCATTCCTTAATACCTCTTATAGATCCATCGATCTACTATGAATATTAGGTACTTGTATGAGAAATTATGTAACACTAAAAGTTTCTTTTATTCTCCTTTAGTAATCTACTAGCCTACCACACCCCAATATACCTCGACTCAATCATGAGGCCAACTATGGAGTTTGATATTTGATTAGAAAAAGGAGATGTGCTTTGAATCATGTCTTTTAGTATGATTTGAATTTTGGAATTTTTAATGTTGCCTTTTGTATCATTTCCTTTTTTTTAAATGATTTAGCTTTTAAAATTTTATGTATTTGAGATTCCTCCTCTATATGGACTTGGAATGCCCAATCATGAGAGACAAAGTGATACACATGAATGAGATTTAGACTATATCTAAAGGAAGATAAGCATCTAAAGATATTATTGACTAAAACACTTAGGCTTACCTATGAACCAACATGTTATCTCAAGTTTCAACCATGTATATGCTTAGTTTGTTAGAGGAAATAAGGGTACTAAAGGGAGGTCCAAGATGGACTGATAAAGTGAGATTATAATGATATTTATTATTTTCCAACTAATCACATGGTAAATAATGAGGACTAAGGGGATCAAGGTTTGTATAACAAAGTCACAATAATGATTATCCATGTTATAGAGATAAGGTAGAAAACAATCATGAGAATGAGACAAGACATCAATAAAATAAATGAACATATAGTGAAAAATCATGTAATCATGAAAATAATATGTAAGAGAGCATAAGGAAATAAAATTACATCATAGATACCATGTATCATGAAATATAAATAGTCATATAATATAGATAATAATTTGACATAATGTTAAATTATATAAGGTAGATAAATATAAATTTTAAGCCAACGTCCAATCCAAAATGATGGAACATCATGTTTTGTTCATAAATATTGGTAAATTTGTCCCTAAACATTATCCATAACATATGATAAATCTCTATGAAGCTAGACTCTAGTTTTAGTAAGGGTCTCATCTATCTTTAGAGAAAGGTAGGAAATACCTCTTGTCAAATCTCCTCAATAGAAAATGTAGGCATGTCTAAAGGATCATGATCATAAGGGCCATTATGCATGGGATATTCAAGATAAGGAATATGATTGGTACCTATGGGACATGAAGGATTCACTAGTGGAGAAGGGACCACAAGTGAAGGAGGATCCATGGGTGGAGGAACCACAGGTGGAAAACTATAGGTAGAGGAGGGGCCATAGGTGGGGGAACCATGGGGGAAGAAAGTAGATCCTTCTTGCATGGGAGACTTATGGGAGGAGGGATAATAGGCATATGAATGGTCATAGGTGATCCTAGATATGCTACTGAAGGATGTGGTAATGATTGGTATGATGTTTACTACATTGATGCCACATATAATATACCTTTCCATATTTGGAAAAATACTTAGGTAATACTTTTGGGGGAGGTATAGCCTTATATATAATCTGAGGAAAAATAGGATGAAATGTGTTTATATAGTGTTAAATCTTAAAATAATGAGTGTAGGAATGATTATATGTGCCATATAAGTAATAGATATACTTGTTAGTATACTTTTTGAGTGTACTAACAAAGAGAGTGGAAGTAAAAGCTAGGGAAGGCTAGTATAATTTACAATCTCTAGTCCAATGATTGATAACTCTATGAATATCATGATATGGTTGATCATCCCATTGGGTGGGTAATATAGACACCTAAAACTACCCACAACTAGCTCCCTACTAGACTTTAGACTGATTCCTACCAACCATTGAAATTTAAGCCTAAAAATCACTAAATGTCCCAAATTTGAGTTATCATCATTCTTTAAATCTCAGTATCATGTTGAAACATCCCTAATTGGGGTATTTTATTATATTCAACAATAACCTCTCATTAATTCATCCCTAATCACCTTGAGTCATCACAACTATTAATTTGACCTATGGACCTATTAAGTGGGGCACTTTCACACTTAAATAAATCTTAAAAGAGATGAAAGACTAATATAAATCAATTAATAAACTAAAAAAATTTAAATGCCTAGTTGAATTATCCATTTTAAATTAATTAATATCAAAAAAAGGAAATTCAAAATATCCTAGCCTTTCATCATTGCCTATATGAGTTGTCAAGCTCTTTGAAAATATCCTAGAATATCTAATTTTGAGAGCCATGCCTAGTAATTATAAATCATAATTACTTGAAAAATATTAACTTAATTAGAGTTACTTTTAACTCACCTAGGTTTGCTTTGAACCCATTCCAATCCTAAACTCATCCTTAACTCTCCTTGGGTGAAAATGAATTCCTAAGGCTATAAATACAAGGCCTTGATTATTGAACCACAACCTATTTTGGTGCAAAGTTACTATGCACAAATATATTTAATAATTTCTTTGATATAGTGTTATAAGTCTTAAATACCTTACAATTAAGGTTACCATACTCAAATATTAAGACAATAAATCACAAGCCAAGGTACCAAGGAGATAAGGAGACAAACATCTCCAATGTGAAAGAATTTTTGATGCACGACTAGAGCAAGCCATTGAACAAATACATTTGGAGCTCCTAATGAAGGTAAAAGACTTATTTATTTCATGTTTTTATTGTGATTTCATTTATTTTTTGTTACTAAGCTCTCCATAGTGTCTATGCTAGATGTGTTAAGAATTTAGTGTGTTCATTTCATAAGTGTTATGACACTAACATAAGACTAACCTCCCATCTATGTCAAATTCCTAGTTCACATGATGACATGCTTGTTGGGACCTCAAGAATCCCATACAACCAATGATATTAATATGTTGCATTTAGTTTTACTAATGGATGATTAACAATCTTTAAAATTTGAGTTTTAGCTTTGTTTTTCATGTATTTCTATTTTTTTAAGCAACACAGAGGTTGCCTAGAGATTGATGTTGATTATCCTAGACAAAAATCAATTCTCATAGAATCGACATTATTCCTTGTGTGAAGAATAGAGCACAACATAAATGTGATTAATTTTTTTGGGTTTTATTCTATATTTTAGAACTTGAATAGTGTCTATTTAAACTATTTTCCTACAAGATCTAGAGGGGTATTTGATTTTTAGGCTTGTTTTTCTAACAATCTTTTATTGAAAAAACATATTCTATTTTTATAGTGTCTTTATGGTAACTGATTTCAATCTCTTTGACCGATGTTGATCCTTATGTGGATCGACCAATGTCAATCTCTGTGAACTGACATTGATCCCTACGTGGATTAGCATCAATCTCTTTGAGATATAAAAAATAGGAAACCCAATAGCTCATTTAAAAGTATTATTTTCTCACTCACTTTTAGGATTCTAAGTAGGTTAACCCTCTAAAAAAATTTAGGTCCTAAGGTGGAAAAAACAAAATTAGTATATGGTTAAATATTGCACACTTTGTCTTTAGAGTTTAAAACAAACTTATTTTTTTTTCATGCCTTAGTTATTTTTAAAGTTTTTTGTACAATTTTAAATAAATACCAAGGGGCTTAAACTTCACAACACGCTTCATTTTAGTGCAATAAAATGAACTTTTACACTTAGTTACATACTCCTAAGAGTTTTTCATTTTATGATTATTTGTTCAAAGTTATTTTTTTTAGAAAAATGAGTGATGTGTGTATGCTCTCCCCCATCCCATTTAGGGAACTTGGGTGACCAAAAGTGTTCATTATTTTCCTTTACCTCTTTAGTCTAAAATCATGAAAATAAAGTCATTAAGTTCCTCCCCAAATCCATATGGTTTGGATGACCCCAAAATGACCCTAAAGTCTTTTCACTTGTCTTTATTTTCATGTATTTTGCATTATGAGAGAGATTTCATCACCTCCTCATGATTTATTTATGGAAGCATGGACCTAAGAATTAATCTCTTAAAATGATTTCAACCCCACTCCACGATGGGGTATATAAATTGAGCTGGTGAATCACTAGGATGGTATTTTGAGTAGTTAAACTACCTCCATTAATAACTAATACCCTTGAAACATATGATCAACTCAGACATCACACTACACTAAGCAATAAATGGATATAGTGGTTGTGAAAAGGACAAGAAATTTTCACAATAAGATAGTTGACATGGATCTAAATTATGTGAGCATATCTTATGTTAACCACACTTGGGACCATCTAGAAACACCCAAAAATTGATAGTTTAGAATAACCCCACTTATAGTGGATATGCTATTTATGTAGGGAAAGTAGCCCAAAGTTCCATGTCATAGCACAAACTCTTTAGAGAAGATGGGGCCTAAAAACCCTAATTTTCATTCACTTTTACTTTTTAGATTAATAATTAAAATAATCTAAAGAGTGAGTATATTGATTAAATTCAAAAGTATTATGCAACCTTATCAGTTTTAGGATTCATTACTTTACACTTAGGTGTTTGTGTCATTTTATCCTTTCTTGCATGAACTTGAGTCAAATTATCTATTTTTGTTTATCTTGACACATCAAAACAAGTATTGTTTATACATCACACCTTTATTTTAGGAGGTGTTATGCCACCCATTTGACACCATACCTTTGCCTTAGTCTTTTTTGACAAATCTTGTTTGTGTGTGTGTGTCATTTGATTGAAAAAGGGGTCACCATGCTACCCAATACATTTAAAATATTATGCCTTTAAGTCTTTAAATAGACCATTTTTCACATCTTTAGAGTGTGATAATATCTTTATATTGCTCGAATCATTTCAAAAAAAAATTTACCTTGTGTCCAAGTTCTCATTTTCCAAACCAAATCCACGTGTGCCTTTTGGATCTATACATAGTGTTTGTATACTATCCAATCTTGTCTACCTTGTTGTTTGTTCAAAGAAACCTAGTTTTATACATTGATTTTGAAATTAGACTTGAAAAGTTCAAATCCAAACATTGATTGAGTTATGCCTATGCCTTGTGTAATTTTGGCTAAGACATCGATCTTTCTCTTTTGAGTTGTATAACTTAGGTTGATTCTTTATTAAATTTGAAAACTATTGTTTATGTTTATATTTTGGGGGAAGTAGTCTATCTTCCATGTTCCCATTATTTCATGACTTATACTAATTTACCAAGTTCATGCTTAAATCTAAATGCCTAGTTTATGCCAAAGTTTATTGAATTTATTATATTATATCTCATACCTTTTTTTTTAAAGTCTAGCTTTTGTGCCTTTTCCAAAAGACCTATCACATTCTTATTTTGAGCCTAGCTTTTGTGCCTTCTCTAAAAGACATATAAACTTCTCTTTTCTTTAGATTAGACTTGTTTAGAACACTTTTACCTAGATTTTAGAATTCCAATTTTTATTCATCCACTTAACCTTTTTGTGTAAGACATTTGATGTTAGAATGTTTTATACCAAGTTTTAGCATAGACCTTTTAGACATATAAGTCCACTTTTCAAATGATTTATACCAAGTTCAAACCACTTTTCCTTTGGATATTACTTTTAAAGATTTTATATAAATCTAGACCTCTTTTTTGAAACATTCCTCATTGATTTAAACATGTCTCACTATACTCATAGTGGAGCCATGTACAATCCTATATATGATAATGTGGTCACACAAGATGACTTTGTTTAATACCCCTATGGTGATGATGTATTTTGTGATACAAATACCTATCCTCCTTACAAAACTCAATCAAGGGAACAAATCTAAAATCCTTTAGCTCACTATTTTTTCAACATGCCTCCATACTCAAAGTAGGACCAAGAAAAAATAGGGTAGTACCTAGCTAGTGTACATTTAGTTGTAGACCAAGTTCAACAACAACCTTAATACATTAAAATGTCATCAAAATATGATTCATATTTATTTAATCATCACTTTTTTGAAAATAAGGATGAATTTTTTATCATATCCACAGAGGTAGGGGCCAAATTTCTATTAGACTTCCCCTATAAAAAATTGCCAAGTCTAGTTAAAGTTCCTTCAGTTATACTTTATAATCAAAACATTGAATAGACCTCTTCTATCAATCCTCAATATTTAGTACCAATGTCATATCAATACCCAAGTATAATTTTCATAGGGAAGAGACTCATGGAGGACCACTTTATACAGATGTAGATAGCATACCAGACTTAATTGAACTTAATGCATAATTTTAATAATATGACCATGTCAAATGCTCCACTTATCAAGCTATCTCCTTCAATAAGAGTCTTAATCAAATTGACAAGACAAGAAAATTTAGGTGTAGACCCATTCACACAAAGTACTATAGTTGGATACGTGTTTAATTTCCTAGATATCAAATAAGTGTCCACTACTTCTACCTAGATGAATATGCGATATATGGTGGATAACATGCAAGTAACATCTAATCTAATCCAAAGTGGTTTAAATACATATACAACTAATCCATAACCAATGCCTTTATTTAACACCATGAGTGGTTCAAAACTATAGGGGTAAGAACTTCTAACCCCCAATCATAATAAGCTACTTATAATCCTAAACCAACTACTTCTTTAAATATACAACCACAAGGATTAAGTAGTCAAATATAAACTAATGTCTTACCTCATCAAAATGTGACAAATGTTACTCCACCAAAATAGGGGATGACTAGCATAACATAAAAATAGGTACAGTCTAATATGTCAATGCAATAGAGATAAAACATTTTTCTACCTCAGTAGGGGCAACAAGTGTTTTACCTCATGAATTAGTGACCAGTATACCTCAATAGTTACAAACTAACATGAATTCATAAATTTTATTTAATCAACAATATATATATATATGTGGGTCAATGACAAATGTTGAACACTCTATAAGTTTCTACTTCACAACAAGTGTTTGTGAAACTAAGAGGTACTACTATTCAATAAGCACTAATTAATACAAAATTACTTTTTGTTCTAATGTGCTAAAAATTCAATGATAGGGCCTTGTTTTACAATAAGTTCCCCTTAATCAGCCAGGATTGACTAGTTAATAGCAATTCCTTATTTAACCATAGTAGGTACAATATTTAACCCATATCCATATCCTTCCATCTCAATCATAATTTCCCTGAAACCAGACCTATATATCAAATCCAAACTAGAATATTGCATCATAATGCATGCAATTCTAATAATTACATCCTAATCTATTAATGCATATTCTTGGTCAATTCTCTAACCAAACCAATATTCCATAAAAAAAACCATGATTCCATTATACCCTAGTCAAAATAATCCACTTTTGACTACCCAACCTCAACCTTAGGCCAATGTTCCATCTAGTTTCATTGTACAAGAAATGCTAAAAATTATGGATGCAATTACTTCCATCCAAGCTAGAGAGTAGACCAATAAATTTAAGTTAGATGATGTGTGTTCCTACCCATTCAACATGGAATATCTAAAAATACAATTTCTTCCAAGGTATGAACCATTGAAGTATGACAAATACAAGGGTAAAGGAGACCCCAAGGACCATTTAAAATAATTCTTTGTTACATTCTAGATAGTGGTTTATAGTGACACATACCTCCTACCTTTGTTTCCTTAGAGTCTAGCCACAATCTTTGAAGTGGTTTCTAAAATTACCAAAGAAATTAGTATCTAGTTTTGATGACCTTTTTGACAAATTTATCTAGTATTTCTCATACAATCTCAAGCATGAGATTTCATTGGTAGATTTAACTCAATCTAAATAGAAGGTTGATGAAAGTTTTTCAAGTTATCTATAATGATGGCGATCACTTGCTAGCCATTTCACTCACAGTTTTCAAGATAAACAATTGGTCATTGCGTTTAACAAAAAATTTCACAATGAGATATCTTATCATTTGGAGATTTAGTATGCACATACCTTCAAGGAAATCATCAAAAAAGGTTTACTAATAAAAAAATACCTTATTAAAAAAGGTATTATCAAGATCACCTCATCAAATAAAAATTAGAACCAAAACTAAGGAAATAGCCAAAATTAGAATCATAACTAAGTCCAAATGCAAGCATCATCACCAATTTAGGCCATTAATTATGAAAAATATAGGTAGTTTAACTACAAAAAGAATGTTTTTAGAAATGGAGCTATTGATTCATGACATGTCCAAATGGTATAAACATCATTTTATCAACCTACACCACAAATACAAATTACTCCTCACCAGAAACCTATTCAACATGTGTAACCTTCATAACATCCTAGACTAGCTTAATAAATGCAATAACTTTTATCTTTGTAAAAAATTATTCTAAGGATAATTATTCCTTCTCACCAAGTCTTTAATGACCTCAGAGAACTAATTAAATTCATGTTTTGTAAGTTATCCACTATTAATCTAATTAATTGAGCCATCTTGAATCACTACTTGGAGGGTATTCCTTATCTAGAATAGTATAGAGAAAATGAGTTTTGTGAATACCATCAGGTTAATAGACATAATCTGTTCCATTATGTGAATATCAAACATCTCATTCAAAATATGTTGGAAAATGGGGAGATAACATTAGATAATAGAGATTCTACTTCTAATCAATACTTAGGTATCCATCAAAATCCTTTTTTGCAACATCAAAACTAACAATAATAACAATGAAGGTCAAAATAATAATAGAAATAGAAATTGAAGAAATAAAAATAATAACATCAACCAAATAGATGGAACCAAGGACAAAATGATTCTAATACTCGATAGACTTACCATGCAGTTTCACATGAATACAACAAAGTTGTAGGTCATATTGATGGGGGTCATGTTTCCATCATCTCCATCAATATAAGACAAAGTATTAATTAAAAAAGACTATTTCTAAACAATTCCAACCAATCAACCTATGCCAATGACCCTTTCTTGACCTAAGACCACATACATGCATACCAATAAGTATAGATTACTAATTTTGGACCTTATACCAATAAATTACCATTGCCCTATGCCCACGTAAAAGTGCATTGACAATCAAGACTTATCTTATCTAGCCCCTCACCAACATTATTTTTTATCAATAATGGTCCTATCTCTAATCTTGATTGTTTAATCACAACTTGAAAATCAAATATTACCATCACATTCCCATAATGATCTACCACCACACCCATCCAACCCATCATTTTGGATAGGAACAAGCCATTTACTACTATGAAGGAAAAGATGTTTGATATTGTGGAACAAGTTTAACAAATGCCTACACAAATTTCCATTTTGGATTTGTTGCATATGTCTACCATCCAAAATAACATCTTAACATAATTCTTAGGCTAATCTCAATTTCCCAATAACATATCCCTAGAAAAATTATAAGCTTTGGTTAGACATCTAGCCCAGGCCAATATAACCTTTGACCAAAGTGATATGTCATCCCTTGGCCCTCTCCATAACAATCCATTATACATAAAAGTTATCATTATGTAGCATAAAGTGAAATTTTTCCTTATAGACAATGGTTTGGGACTGAATATTATGTCTTTCAAACTCATCAAGATTATTGAATAAAAAACAACTGATTTCCATCTATAATATATCTTAATTAAGCCCTATGATAATGAAGAGTGAGAATCACAAGGCACCATCAACTTGCTAGTTATTGTTTGTCCTTTCACCCATGATACATTATTACATGTGTTAAACCTAGATTTGTCATACAATTTTCTCTTTGGTAAACTTTTGATACATTAAATTCATGCAATCCCTTCAACATTGCACTAGTGTCTCAAGTTCTCTCATTATGGAATAGAGGTCACCATTCATGGAGATTTACAGTGTTACAAACATTGCAAGCATTTAGAAGTTGAGTACAAAATCTATAGCTACTATTTTGTCTTGGATCTAGTGCCCAAGAAGGACAAATAGAAAGAAATATTTGTTGATTTTACAAAGGCCAATTACATAGACCTTGATAACCTTAATTTATATTCCCATGTACCACCTCCTAAAATTTCCAATCATTTTACCATTATAGCTAATGGCCTAGGAGAATATTTAACCCATGGTACATTTCACATTGCCAAGATTCCAAAGAATCACAAGTCTAATGAAGACCTAAAGCCAAACCACATTGCATGAAATGGAAATGAAAAGGAAAAGATAATATGCATAGTCCATCTCCTATCATTTTCACACTGACCATTGGCCAAGAATATGACCCACTTTCAAATGATGAATCCAATTCATATAATGACAAACTATTTGATTGTTATAAAAATTTGAAATACCCTATTCCTTATAGGATCATGTAGAAGCATGCCTACAGAGGAGGAGCTCTTAGGCCAAAATAACAAGGAACACTTGAGCCAATATCCATGACTTAGGATAAAGGAACCTATGGTCTCAAATTTAAACTACCTACGCGTAACCCCACATAGTTTATTCATGTTATAATGATAACTACTAGTGATGATGATGTTGGTAATGAAGCAAAGTTTGATCATAGCATTTATGAAGACCTAGCCAATAGTAATTTGTTTAACACCCATGTCATTTTTACTCTTATCCCAATTAACCAACATAGTCTAATTCCTCGATATCACCCTCAACTTATATCCTATGACCAACAAGAATCCATGATTCTTGTAGATGAGTTTGAGAATGATGAGGCCTTTAACAATTTTCTAGGCCTAAGAGATAATGTTTCATTGGGAGACCACAAACAAGGGTTCTCAATCAATCTAGATGTTATGGCCTATTTTGGAGAATGGGTTAATACCTTTAGCCACAAAAAATTAAATAAAATATTAGGGTCTTAAAGTGAAAACCTTTTTGAGGGAATTTTGGACTAGGGTAAAAGAAAAGATAAATGCCAATCTTCTGGTGAAAACCTATTTTAGGTGCCATTAGATAGGGGTGTTCAACCTTCCTCACATATATCTCAAGAGACCACTAATGATGACCTTGCATAGGTTCAAAGTTTAATTCAAACAAATATCATGCCTTTGACCAAATCATTCAAGATTTTCTAATAGTTTTTGTGACATGGCCATCCTTACCATTGGGAGATTCAAACTCATCTTGTCTAAGATAACTTGAAGAGATATTCTAAATAGGGGACTTTCCTATTACATGACAATTCAAATATTTTTTAACCATTCTATAATATGGTTAGACTCTTCTTATAGAGTATACTATAGAAGTTAACATCAAGACTCTTGATGACCCAAAATGGATCAAACTAGGCACATCCCTGATTGATGAGGAATGTGACATCTTTATAGCCCTTTTGTGGGAATTTTTTGATATTTGTTTGAGTTTATTCTAACATGTCAGGTTTGGACCCTATCTTAGTTGTACACCACCTTTTGGTACATGCTAATGCCAAGACTGTGAAGATGAAATTGCATTAAATTCATCCTTGCATTTTTATATTAGTAAAGAAAGAGTTGGAAAAACTCTTAAAAGTGAGATGTATTCGATCAATCGAGTACTCAAAGTGGATCTTGAATGTTGTGCCAATTAGTAATAATCTAGAAGGAATAAGAATCGACACTGATTTCAAATATATAAACAATCCCTAACCTAAGGATGGATTTTTTATACCAAACATTAACATTATTATCAACTCCATAGTAGGGTACAAAATGATTTCACTGATGGATGTATTTTTAGAATATAACTAAATTTGGATTGCACCAGGGGACCAACATAAGACATTGTTCACTACTCCATAAGGAATGTTTTGTTATCAAGTTATGCCATTTAGTCTTAATAATTCTAAGGCCAAATACCAAAGATCCATGACCATCATATTTCACAATATGATGCATGATAATATTTAATATTATGTTGATGACATATTGGGTAGATCAAATACCAGGGCCGATCATCTAGTTACACTATTGAAGAGAATGCATGATACTAGTGAATATTTGAGAGACTACATGAATACAAGTTCAGACTCAATCCTAATAAATGTGTTTATAGAGCTACTAATGGAAAATTTATAGGATTCATCATCTCCTAATGAGGCATTGAAGTTTACCCTACCAAATTATGAACCATTACTGGTATGCCACCACCTTCTAATTTGAAGCAACTCCACAATTTATAGTGTAATATCCAATCTATAAGATGCTTAATTTCTCAATTAGATAACAAGTGACATCCATTTACACACTTAATAAATAAAGGGCTCATATTTCATTAGGATGAGAATTCCAAAAATCCTTTTATCACCTCAAAGACTATCTTGCCAATCTACCTATTTTGTTTCCACCTATGCCAGGAAAGTCATTCCTACTATAATTGTTAGCCATAGACAAAGCCTTAGGGACACTTCTATTTTAACATGATGATAATGTAAAATAACATTCCATGTACTAGCTAAGTCATAAACTAGTTACGTATGAACATATTTATACACCCTTTTAAAAAGCCTATTTAGTTATGGTATTTGTAGCTCTAAAACTATGATGTTATATGTTAAATAATAAGACCCTAGTTATTTCCAAAGTAGATATGCTCAAGTGTCTACTATCTAAAATATATTTTCAAGGAGACATGGTGAAATGGATCATGCTTCTGAGTGTGTTTAAGATCGAGTATGTCAACCAAAAAGCTATCAAGGGACAAGTACTTATAGATCAGTTTGTTGAAGTTTCCTATATAAATATAGAATCACTAACTTTTTAGTTCCCAAATGAGTCCATTATGACCATCATTGAAATAGATCTTGTAGAGCATCACTAGAAGCTATATTTTGATGCATCATTCATAGCACATGGATCAATGGAAGGCCTATTATCTATTACACCATAGGGGGATCTTATCCCTAAATCATTTTGTATCAGCTTTCCTTGTACTAACAACATGGCTGAATATAAATCACTTATCATAAGGCTTATTTAGGTATTAAAATGGAATATTCAACATCTCAAGGTTTATAGTGATTATTATTTAATCATCAATCAAGTTACATACCACTTTCAAACCAAATAAGATAAGCTAGTGCCATATAAGGCCATGATCGACACTCTCAAATAGTAGATTACTAACATATAATTTGAACACAAACCAAGGGCCAGTAATAGAATAGTGGATGCCATGGCCACCATTATCTATTTGATTTGTCACACAGATAAGGCAAAAGAGTATTAATTCCTTGTTGAAAATATTCTAACACTAGCTCATGAACCTTTAACCATCACAATGATATGTGATATTATTGGTCCTATCTCTATATGGTATTAATACCTTTTTACATACCTTCATGACTATATTATGCCACTTGACCCATAATTTAAACAATCCAAATCCTTTACCCACCATACCTCATGATATACCTTACTTGGACCAACCCTTTACTATCGTAGCTTTGATAGTACTCTTCTTCATTATTTAGCATTGGTAGAATCAACATTCATGTTACGAGAAGTTCACAAAGGAGTATGTGGATCTAGCACAAGTAGGGATATCCTATCTAAAAATTTCCTACATATAAGGTATTATTGGTTAACTATTAATTTAGATATAACTATGCATGTTAAGAGGTGTCACAAATGTCAATGGCATGCCAATATGATTCATGCCCCAACCAAGAATTTGAAACTAATTATTACACCATGGTCATTTTCCACATGGGGTCTTGATATCATTAGGAAGATTAACCCCATATATTTTGATGGCCATAAACACATCCTTACCACTACCAAATATTGCACTAAGTGGGTTAAAGCTATATCCCTCACTTATGTGACTAGAAAAAATTTCCAAATTAATCTTCAACCATCTCATTTTCCACTATGGTATCCCATCTGACATTATATCTGATAATGGTGGATCATTTAAAAACAAAGATGTCAAATCACTAAGTCCAAGTACAACATTACTAAACATTTTTTACTGCCTATTACCCTCAAAGAAATGGCCAAGTAGAAGGATAAAAAAAACCATTATCAACATAATTAAAAATATTTTCAATGATGTTGGCCATTATTAACACCTAAAAATATTCCATGCCCTATAGGCATACTGCACCAATTATTGTACCTCAATAGGAGCTAGTCTAATTCCCTAGTTTATGGCACTGAGTCCATTCTTCCCATTGAGGTTGAGTTACCTTCTCTATACATCTCACTAAATCATGTCTTGGATGATGCATATTATCATGTATCTTGTCTATAAGAGCTAGAGTTAATGAAAAATGCATAGCCATAGTAAATAGCCTACAAGCATACCAGAATAGACTTCATGACCACTATAATTAGTGAGTCAAACATAGATAATTTAAACTTGGTGATCTTGTTCTTAAATAAAACGAAAAAAATACCATGTTTGAAAATAATCACAAGGTCAAGTTCAAATCTATCTGACCCCGATATCATTTTTTCAAACTATGGCTCCAAAGCATACAGACTCGCTACACTAGATGGAGATGAACTTGATGAGCTTATGAACATTATACACCTCAAACATTACTTCACTTGAGGGACTTGAAATATTATCTATGAGGCACATTTATATTGTACCATAATATTGACATTATTTATTTGTACAATATCATTCTACCATATACCATTTTACCATACCTTCCCTATCGATAAGAGTTGTTTTTACCCTCCCTACCCAAACCCTTTGACCTTAGTTCCATTTCATTGGTTCCATGGGAAATTTTAGTAAAAATATTATAATTAAATTTCAATAGTTGATCTAGAATTGTAGACATAGGCCATATTTTGATGTAGTATGACAATGGTTTGGTAGTTTCATCCTTCATTTCTTACTTTGTTCCATTTACATACTACTAATTATAACTACCTTTGGGAAAATAGAGTACCACCATCATGATACTAATTATAACAGCGTATGGGAAATTTTATATCATTTACCTATGTTTTTATTTCATAATTATAACCACCTATGGGTAAATTAGGAACAACTTTATCATGCCTTGAAGTATCACCTTGTCATACTTATATTGTACTATGCCATTTTCCTACTTTGCCTATTTTCGGAATTTGATGCTACCTAGTTAGATTCCTCCACTATAAGGTAAAACTAAAGTTACTTGAGGTCCTATCTTGGGACTATGTAGACAACAATCAATTCACATTGAGGTCAGCTCAATCACCCCTTTCCCACACTCTCATCATTTTTCAAGTAGTTTAAGTTTGAATGCTCTCACCATTTTATAAATAATCTTAAGTTTGAATGCTCTTGCCATTTTATGAGCCTTGACCATTTTGTATCTCTTCATCCTCAATTGAGTTAAGATACTTAGAAAATTCCAAAAACATTAAAAAAGGATCTATAAAATCCTAAATAATGACCACTTCTTAATCTTAAGGATTCTGTAAACCCTACCTATTTCATAAGAAACTAGTTTTCATTTAGTTTCCCCATTCTTACTAACCTAACATCCCATGTCCTCATTGTTTTACGAGCCTATTCCCATATTCCTATACACAACAATCATGTTTTTTAATCATCATTTTCTTCTATCCCATATCTTGGGAGAACTACATTTGGATTGAAGTTTTTGTTGGATATTATGTCCATGGAACTATGTAGGAAACATCCCCTTGCCTAGTGCATTTAGAATCAACTTAGCTACCCCCTTCCTTTTATTATATTCCCTTTTTTCCATTTTCTTTTATCACCTAGGGGAAATGATCGTTGTCTTGTGTATCCTTTGTTTGTGCTAAAATTATACTTAACCATTATTTTATTTTATTTTCATTTTATTATCTTTGTTTTAGTTTATTCTTTATTTTCTGTGTTTTGTTTGTTTGTTAATTTGTATTCCTATTTGTTTGCTTTCTTGTTGTGTCTTGATTGAGTTTATATTCATTCATTAGGTGATTCCTTGTGCATTATTCTTGAATCCATCCATATTCATATATCAACATTGTGATCATGGTTTTTATCATTGGTGTATTATTTTCACTTGTCCATTCAATCGTGTGCCAGTCTTTATGCATATTTTGATTAAGTTCTCATGGTGTCTTATATCATTATGCCTACCATCACATGCCACAACAAAACTTGGTTTGAGAAGTCTGACAATTAATATGGCCATGATATATCTCCTTAACACCTAAGAAAATTCTTGATCTACCCAAAACTATTCCCCACATAAAAAATAATTAAATCATAAAATAATTTTAACACTTCCTAGTTAGGATGTGTATCTCCATAATACTAGGTTGCCCAAATTCATCTTTCTCATCTATACTAGATTTATCTTACTCTATGAGTATAGACTTAGTGTGTAAGCCCCATTATCCAATTTTCCATTATCATGGTATTAATTATTCTAACCAAATTTGTGAAAATCATTGTATCACATCCCACTTATGATGCCAATGATTCTAATCACCTCCCACCTATAGAGCCAATGATTATAACTATCTATGGGAAAATCATTATGTTTTGATCTATCTGGAGGTTAATGATTATAAATTCCTATGGGAAAATCATTATCTTTATTTTAGCCAATCGGAGCATGTTTTCATTATGATAATGTTTATAAATGCCTTTGGGCAAACCATTATCTCTATTAACCCAACTGGGGCTTATTTTTATTCTTCCAATGATTATAACTACATGTGGGAAAATCACTATTTTCATTTTCATGATTAAAACTAACTTTAGGAAAATCATTCTCTTGTTACCCTAATCATCTTTTCAATGATTATAACCACCTTTAGTCAAATCATTACCTTTTTGGTCCCACTTATGCCAATGATTATAATTTCCTATGGACAAATCATCTTATTTGTCTGCCCAACTAGGGTAGCTCCATATGCTACTAATTATAATCACTTATGGACAAATCAATCTCTTCCACCCATTTTATCTTTTTGGTCCCATTTTTTACTCTTTTTGAGGGACCTATCATTGACCCCTTTTCCAATCATTCCCTCAAGGTGGATTCTAAAATTTATCCATTACCATTGAAGTCATAGGCATACAAGACCTTTTCATTCTTTGAGAAGATGTTACTTTGCTTATTATGATCAAGGAATCTAAGAAGGGATATTAAATCAAGTGTTATAACAAGTAACAAGAATTAAAATAAAACACACTAACATACTAACACTTACTTTCCTAGATCATAGGGGGATCATAATGAACAAAACTAGTTGAAAACATAACTAAAATGCAAAAAATGACAAATTCCTTACCTTCCTTAAATGCTCCAAAATATTTTTTGTGGCTTTCTTGGCTTGTACTGAAAGAGTCTTTAGCAATGGAGCTTGGATATCTCCTTGTCTCCTTGGCACCTTAACTTGTGGCTTGATGTTGGATTTAGCTTGTGATTTTGGCATTATAAGACTACAAATTTGAATCATATACCAAAACCTACAGAATAACTTTACTATAATCAAGCTCCTATTGCAGTCTCAATATACACCCTTGGGCAGGGTTATTTAGGCCCTTTCCAATTGAGCTACATAATGGAAACAACCACTGGTAGTGGGTCACCTATAGTGGGGTTAGACCTCTAGAGAAGGCTGACTTCCTCTTGATTCTCACCTAAACTAATGTTAGTTTATAATAAAAGGGTTAGAGATGGTTTAAGGGCTTATAAGAAGGCTAAAAAGGTGATGCAACAAATTTAAAATGGTTACTCATATAATATTGAACCCACACTATATCATTATAAGATAACTATAGCTCACACAGCCTCATAATCTCACTAGTTACATAAATATTTCATATAAGAGGTTCCAAGTAGAACACTAATCTAGACCTACAAGTTAGCTTGAAAACACCTTAAAAGAGGCAAGTAGAAGGACAACAAACTAAGAATAATCTCCTTCATAATTTCACCATACACATCATACTAATCACTAAATGAAGACAAAAAATAGGCAAAGAGTTGATCTTATTACTTCAAAAGATAGTTCTTATAATATTTTGATAGGGTTTAACTATATAAAATAAGCACACTTTTGAGAAACCCCATAATGGTAATGTGATAAGGATATAAAGGATAATGGAGAGAGAGAAAGAAAGTGGGAGCATACCATCAAAAAGGGAACACACCATCCTAGATCATTAATTAGAACTTAAGCTACCACCATTTTATAATCAAGACACTTCTCATGGCTTAGAAAATGGGAATGTCCCCAAAGGTTCTTGTTGACCATTTTTTGTCCAACAGGCCAAAAAATTAGTCCCCTTTTATCCCTGTTGTTCTAGGCCATTTCATTTCTTGATTTTTCATGAATCTATTTATTTCTACAGACTCTGCAAAATTTCTACGAACTCTATAGGTCTAAATCTATGGACTCTACAGGTTTGAATCTATGGACTCTGTAGGTTTTGGATTTCTATAGAATCTGAAAGTTTTGGATTTCTACAGACTCTGTAGGTTAGTCTTTGGCACATGGAGGATCAATTCAGGGAGTTTTCAGTTTCACAAGGCTTCTTTAGGCTCTTGTTTGAAGAAAATCATGAAGAATGTTGGCATCATTGAACCATTAAACTCGGTTCAATGCCTTGGTTCAATGCTTGGTTCAATCGGTAGTTTAATCGCTCCTTTTCAAAGCTTGGTTCATCACTTCAAGTCCATTGCTTCATTTTTTAGGCATGGTTCAACACCCTTGGTTCAACACCTTTGGTTCAACAGCTTCTAGTTCAATCAAACAATTCAATGCCAAAGTTCAACAGGCTCGACGTGCTTCATTGAACTGTTGAACTGATTCAATGAATTGGTCCAATCATTTGGTTCAACACTAAAGTTTAACACTTTGGTTCAAATGCTTTGGTTCAATGGATGGTTTAACAAGGAGGTTCAATGAGTCGGTTCAAAGGCTTGGTTCAATGGGCATTGGCACGTAGTGGTTGAACCATTGAACTAATTAAACCGTTGAACCAATTTTGGTTCAACAGGTTGGTTCAAGGGTGTGCCCTATAGCTGGAGGGTAGTTAAAGTTCCAAAATCCCTTGTGGAGGGTAGTTCAAAGTCTAAAAGCCCTTATGGAGGGCAAGCCCAGTTTAAAGAGGCTGCTAGTTCAAAGTCAAAGAGCCCGCAGAAAGGTCAAAGCGGCCAATTCTCTTAGACTTTTTGTCCACAAAAAAAGGCCTAAAACAAAAAACTCACAGGGAAAAAGCCTGAAACAAAAGACCCATGACTTTTGCCAAGGATGATAATGTCCCAAAAGTCTTCAAATTTAAGCAAGCAAACTAAACGTTGGGTGACAACCGCGTGAACGTCAAATTTAACACAGTGAAATATCTATTTGTTTTGCACTATTTGAGCGCCAAGCATGAAAGGAGCACGAGGAATGCAGCAACCCACCAAGAGATTGCCCCTGAGGGCTGAAGGAGTAGGAAGAAGACAAAGAGCAAAAATGACAGAACATTCAAGTGGCAAAGGGAAGGTGAGTCATTGTTAGACGAGTGGTACAGTCTATTTTTTTTGCAGTTGGCATTGATGAGGGGATAAACTACAGTCTATTTGAAAAAAAGAGATGTGGTCATGCCCTTAAATTAATGCTTGAATGCCAAAGTCAATTTTGGCAATTATATAGCATGGTTCTAGTAGGATTTTTCTAAAGAATGACATCAGTAACAGTGGTTTCCTCTTCCCAAGGTTCAAAATGCACATGGGCCACTTACAAAAAAGAGCACCAAAATCTTTCCCAGGAAGCACCAAGTTGCTCTTCCTCTTTCTATAAATTGTAAACTTCTCATTTGAGAAGAGGGATCCACTCTCAGCTTTAAGGAAAAACTCTACCCAAAAATCTCTTGGGCTTGTAAGGCAGAGCTCTGCCAAAATTTTACCTTGAATCAAAACATAGCATTTTTACCTCCATTCTGAGTTTTTGCATCTTTAGTATTTGTCTATGCCTTGATTTTGTGTTAAGTCATTTTATTGATGCTTTTGAAGAATGATTTCAGCACGTCTGGTGTATTTTTGAGTTTTCCTTTTACGGGTCTGTCAGAAGTGTCCCTAGAGGATTATAGGTGAAGTGGATAGGCTACTGCAGCATGTCTCAAAATGCCTCTAGTAGTTATTTCCTCCCTGTATCTCCATGGACCCCTGACCCACTTATGTAAAAGGTTTTCTCATGATAGATGAAGTGTATGGGAGTTGGTTCTTGGTGAAAAGTGTATGTTTGGGCCTGAGTGGGTCAGATTTTTCTGGTGTATCACCCTTTTCTCTTTTTTAGGCTTAGGGTTTTTTTTAGCATCTCTCTCTCCCTTTTCATCCCCTCCTTTTTTACATTTATTTGTTAGCAGTAAGAGAAACCAAGGCCTAAAGGATACATTAGAGGGAGTTAGCCCTCATCTAGAGACTCTCCCCTCCACTTCATCAGTCCTACAGGTGAGAGGGGAGTTTCCATTATTACGTGAAGAAGGTAGGAGCTTGGCCTCCTGCCAAGGGTGCAATCTTCTATGTCAACAATTTTTGGCACACCTGGTGGGACCAACTAGGACAAGTTGTGTCCAAAGAGTTAAAGAATTTTTGGTGTGTTCTTCAACCGACCAGCCTTTGGAGGATTTTGCATCAACACCAATGGTGACTCCAAGTTGAATCAGCTAGTTAAGTAGCCTAGTGCCATCAAAAATCACTTTTTGTATGTATAATTCCTTTACACAAAATCATGGGTCTTATTTTCCTTCATGTGACTATGATCAGACTCAAGATGTTCAGAGAATCACCTCAAGTAGCCCTCCTAGTTTCCCTACAATGATAAGGAAAATGGCCCTAGAATTTGAGAAGTAGATGATGGAGATTGACAGACTAGAGGAGTAGTATGGATATCAATAGGAGCTGGTGTATAAAGAGGAGTGTTTGTTTAGGCAAGCACAGGCCTTACAATCCATGGAGGAAGAGGTAACAAAATGGATAAATCCATTTATTCAAGGTAGTTAGCCTTGCACACCCCCTCCTATCTTAAAGAAAGCCCCCTCTTATACACCAAATCCTTTCTATCAGATATCACTCACCCACTCCAGTTTATCTGATGCATCTACTCTCAATCTCGTGTGCCTGGCTTTCCAGCATCAAAGGGAACTAGAGCAAACCCCCATGGAGATCAATCTTCTCAATTCCTTATGTTGTGAATCTTCCATTGGGGGGAATACCACAAGCCAGCACATCCCTCTTCTAGAGACTCTTCCAGTGCATCAACAGTCTCTTCCTAGCATTCCTCAACCTCCCCAAGTTTTTCAACATAATGTGAAGATTCTAAGTTAGAGGAAGGAATGCCAAGAACCAACCCAGAGCCTTGAAGAGGATGATGCTAGTGACCTCCAAGAAATACTCTTTCAAGACAACCTAGCCAAACAAATTGAAGATTTAGAGGCTAGAATGAGATTGCTTCATGAAGGAGAGATAGAACTTCCAGACCTTATGGAGGAGCCCTAGGACCTTGGAGAAAACAAAGTTGCTACCCGTTCACAAGAGCAAAATTCTAATTCTGAGATCCTGAACTGGGGGAAAATGGTGGAATCATGGGGCAAGAAAGAGGAGAGGCAAGGTTTTTCTCAAAACCTTGAAGAAGATAAAGATACTCCTACTCATGATGATGTTGGTGACCTCCAAGAAAGGATTTTCCAAGAGGATCTAGCCAGGAGAATTATAGAGTTGGAATCTAAAGAGAGATTCCTCAGCCAGTGTGTGATGGATAGTTCAGACCCAATGGAACATTCCATGTCTAAATACACCCCACCTACACATTTCCAAGAGAGATATCAGGCCGCACCTGATATTGATGAAGTGTTGGCCAAATGGAAAGAGGAGAAGCATTTGATTCTAGCTCAAAGAGTGCCTCCTCTTCCACATGGTTTTCCCACTTCACCCCTTCTCAACGAAGAACCTATTCTATAGGAGGTGAGTGAGGAGTAGAAGATCCAATTTGTAGTTCCCTAAGAGGCTATCATGAGTGATAATGAAGAAGAAATCATCATCAATGCTCTTTGTGAAGACCCCATTAGCAATGTAGAAGATGAAGGTCATGCATACATGTAAATGTTCCATAAATATGAGGAGGAACAAAAGCATGGTGAGCTCTCTCCCCCCTTATTTGATGAACTTCCTTGTTGCTTCGATGAGGAGGATGACTACATCGAAGAGCCTGAGTTGGAGGAGGATCAAGAGGATACCTTTGAACATCTAGAGACCCTGATCATCAAGGAGGAAAAGGAGAGGTCTATCTTCCTTGAGGAAAACCTTGAAGAAGAGAGCTTTGAATAGAGAGGTGATGTTCTATGGGATGAGCAATCATTTTGTGATTCCATTTTAGACATCACCACAGTCACCCTTCTTCACGAAGGCCAAAAGGAAGTAGAGGATGAATCTGACAGAGTCTGTAATGAAGTAGAAGGAAATGGGTTAGACCATGATGCACTACAAGGGAGTAATACATGTCAAAGGGATTATGGTGATGAGCCAGCATCCATAGATTTATTGGTGAAGAGCACCAGTATGAGGGACCAGCATTTAGCAAGCTTCTAGGAACAAAAAGAATACATGTATGTTGGAGGCATGTTGGAATCTGATCCACTCAGATACCAACCAACTTAGGTGATAGGTAAGAAGAGTAGGTTGCCAACTCTCTTTTTCATTCAGCTACTTACTTGGCACCATAAGTCTTCTTTCTAAGAAGGGGACTTAAGAAATTTTCCCTTTGATCTAGGGGGAAAGTGAACATTCTTGGTTAGCTGTATATAGTAGTTTGCTTTCAATTTTCTTTCATGATTTCCCTAAGTGTAGTTTGCACAAGTAGTGTTTTTAGCCTTGTGTGTGTTTCTCTTTGTGTGTGGGGTAAAAAAGTCTTCATGTTTGATTCTTGTATCTTTGGGGCTGTTTCCAAATTTTTTCAAGTTGCATCTGACTCCGTGCCCAATGGACTGCAAGGCAACTGGTCTTTAAGCATAACAAGCATGCTTCCCCTAAGAGTCACTAATTTGTTGACCATTTTTTGTCCAACAAGCCAAAAAATTAGTCCCCTTTTGTCCCTGCTATTCTAGGCCATTTCATTTCCTAATTTTGCATGAATCTGTTCATTTTACCAACTCTACAAAATTTCTACGAACTCTGCAGGTCTAAATCTATGAACTCTGCAAGTCTGAATCTACAAACTCTGTAGGTTTTGGATTTCTACAGACTCTTTGGGTTTTGGATTTCTACAGACTCTGCAAGTTAGTATTTGGCACATGGAGGATCAGTTTAGTGAGTTTTGGGTTTCACAAGGCTTCTTTGGGCTCTTGTTTGAATAAAATCATGAAGAAGGTTGGCATCGTCAAACCATTAAACCCAGTTCAATGCCTTGGTTCAATGACTAGTTCAATTGGCAGTTCAATCGCTCCTTTTCAAAAACCTGGTTCATCGCTTCAAGTCCATCACTTCATTTTTTAGGCTTGGTTCAATGCCTTTGGTTCAGTAACTTTTAGTTCAATCAGACAATTCAATGCCAAAGTTTAACGAGCTTGATGTGCTTCATTAAATCATTGAACCAGTTCAATGAATTGGTTCAATCATTTGGTTTAACACTTAAGTTCAATGCTTTGGTTCAATAGACAATTTAACAAGGAGGTTCAATGAGTTAGTTTAAAGGCTTGGTTCAACGGGCATCGGCACACAGTGATTGAACCGTTGAACCGATTGAACTGTTGAACCAATTTTGGTTCAACGGGTTGGTTCAATGGCTTGGTTCAAGGGTGTGCCCTATAGCTGGAGGGTAGCCAAAGGTCTAGAAGCCTTTGTAGAGGGTAGTTCAAAGTCTAAAATCCCTTGTAGAGGGTAAGCCTAGTTTAAAGAGGCTGTTAGTTCAAAGTCAAAGAGCCCACAAAAAGGTCAAAGAGGCCAATTCCCACAGACTTTTTGACCACAAAAAAGGCCTAAAATAGAAAACCCACAAGGAAAAAGCTCAAAACAAAAGAACTAATGACTTTTATCGAGGACAATGACGTCTTAAAAGCCATCAAATTTAAGAAAGCGAGCTAGCTGTTGGGTGACAACTGCATGAACGTCAAATTTAACATAGTGAAATATCTATTTGTTTTGAAATTTCTGAGCACCAAGCATGAAAGGAGCCTGAGGAACGTAGTGACCCACCAAGAGATCAACCCTAAGGGCTGAAGGAGTAGGAAGAAGACAAAGAGTAGAAATGACAAAACATAGGGAAGGTGAGTCATTATCAAACAAGCGGCGTAGTTTATTTTTTTTGTAGTTGGCATTGATGAGGGGAAAAACTGTAGTCTATTTGCAAAAAAGAGGTGTGGCCATGCCCTTACATTAGTGCTTTAATTCCAAAGTCAATTTTGGATATTGTACAACATGGTTCTAGCAGGCCTTTTTTGAAGAATGACATCAGTAACAGTGGTTTCCTCTTCCCAAGGTTCAGAATGCACATGGGCCACTTACAAAAAAGAGTGCCAAAATATTTCCTAAGAAGTGCCAAGTTGCTCTTCCTCTTTCTATAAATTGTAAATTTCTCATTCGAGAAGAGGTATTCACTCTCAGCTTTAAGGTAAAACTCCGCCCAAAAATCTCTTAGGCTTGTAAGGCAGAGCTCTACCAAAAATTTACTTTGAATTGAAACACATCATTTTTACCTCCATTTTGAATTTTTGCATATTTAATATGTGTCTATCCCTTGATTCTATGTTAAGTCATTTTCTTAATGCTTTTGCAAAATGATTTCAGCACGTCTAGTGCATTTTTGAGTTTTCCTTTTATGGGTCTATCAAAAGTGTCCCTAGAGGAGTATAGGTGGAGTGGATAGGCTGTTGTAGCGTGTCTCATAATGCCTCTAGTAGTTATTTACTCCCTATATCTCCATGAACCCCTAACCCACTTATGCAAAAGGTTTTCTCATGATAGATGAAGTGTATGGGAGCTGGTTCTCGGTGAAAAGTGTATGTTCGGGCCTAAGTGGGTCACATTTTTCTGGTGTATCACCCTTCTCTCTTTTTTAGGCTTAGGCTTTGTTTTCAACATCTCTCTCCCTTTTCATCCCCCCCTTTTTTACATTTTTTTGTTAGTAGTAGGAGAAACTAGGGCCTAAAGGATACATTAGAGGGAGCTAGCCCTCATCTAAAGACTCTCCCCTCCAACTTTGCCAATCCCAAGGCAAGAGGGGAGTTTCCATTGTTGCATGAATAAGGTAGGAGCTCGGCCTCTTTCCAAGGGCGCAATCTTCTACATCAATATTTCTAAGGATACATTGAATGCACCTAGCTATAAGTCCCAACCACTAGATCCTTTTCTTTGATTCTTCACACCATCTCCCATTTATTAAAAAACTATCATGCTCATGGATCTGATAGAATTATGGTCCTTTATATTTTAGATGGTTGTTTGTCAAAAAACTGACCATGTTGAAGGATGAGGAACCTTTACATAATCATAGACATCTACCCCCAATCAAATCTGGACTAGATCTTTTCTATAGATGAAAAACCAATATCTTTTATTAGTTTGCATATATCAATCTAGACCTATAGACTACATGGATTTACTTTTGATCTCTATTAGGTATATAAGACCTATTTGTCTTTGAGTGTCCATATAAATTGATAGATCATTATATATATGGATCCTTTAAAGAAATGGCAAACACAATCATATAATGAACCTTATATGTCATGAACCTTCAAACTAGATGTCTATATTGATCTTCAATGGTGGCCTTTATATCCTTTTAACCTAGATACATCATTGTGTCCTTTTCATGGGTTAGATTGAGATATAATGGTGGTAAGGTGACCCTATAAGACCTTATTTGTATCTATAAAAAACCCACCTTTTATTTGACTTTACCTATCGAATATCACTCAAGCCAATCAAAATGCTCCAATTTATCCTTGCTCCCATTAGCCTCATAGATCTCTATTGTTAGATATTGACCCTTTTGACCTCTTATATATTTTTTATCTCCTTGGTATAAATGAACATGGTCCATTTATTTTTTTCCATAAATATCCTTTGACATGTTGACTTGCTCATGCACCATTAGATCAAGATGTATGAAGCAACATGAGCCTTTGATCTATCTGGGCCCACTTTCCTATCAATTCCTATACACCATCAGATTATTGGTAGAAATGAATGTTGATCATTGATCTATCTTGGACATACCATATTGTCAGTGAACATTCAACCATTGGATATTAGCTTGATGAACCCACACCATAGGATCTTGAAAAACTTGTAGTTTTTTAAGGGATTTTAACCCATAGACCTTTTGACTTATTTGACCCTGGCATCAACTATTAGATCTTATGTGTCAGTATGAAAAATCATATATACCATTATATCTTGTTTAAATTTAAACCTTTTAAGCACCTTTTAATCCAAATGGTTACCTTATAGAGCTCAAACTTGACATTAACACAAATGTCTTATGTTTCAAGTCTAACTTTGAAGCTCCATAACTTGAGCTAAAAAGCTCATGCAAACATGAAACTTGTAGAGCATGTTCCTAGAATGAATAAATCCTTGGTACTTCAATATTTTGGATCACATAGCTTTTTGAGGTGCATTTATAAAATTTACAAGTGAACTGGTCTTCTCTTTTTTTGCATGACATCCTTATGACAACCTGGTTCATTTAAACTTGTGCTTAATCTTTTGATTGAATTTATAAGGATTGAATGAGGTATTGAGGATTTTTTCAAAACTTAATTCATTATTTTAAATTTTATCACCATGATGGAGACCTGATTTCTTTAATTTAGACATTCTACACTTTAAGTTAACTTAAAGTGCTTCAAAAGCCTTACAAGATGTATGAGATCTTTTCGACCACTCATTCCATATAGAAATTTGGATCCTTTTTTCAACATGAAATTTTATTATATTATTATCCACACCAAGACCTTTGTATTACTTACTACAATTTCAAGTTCTATATGTGGGCCAAAATTTGGCTAACATTTTTGGTGACATCATGGGCTTGCATTCCTGATATGCAAGATTAGTGGCCTTAAACTTGTCCATTGGTAATATGGATTCTCAAAACTTGTATCAACTAATCATTAAGATAACACAAGTATATCCCTATTTATAACCTCCTTTGAAACAATAGGAACACAATAAAATATAACAACAAAGTGCTCAAGGCACTTATTGGAAGGGAAACACACATCAAAAAGAAAATGTGCACAAGGCACTTAGAGGAAAGAATAAAAAGCTATTATAATATGTACAATATGTTACAATGGATTTAATGCTTATAATAACAAGGATTCAAATGAATTCCATTAATTGGATGGGTAATACCTCTCTATCCACTTGGTCAAGCTAAAAATAATTATGTTCTATACATCCATGGATCAAATAAGGACCACTACACAAGCTATCAAACTTGGTATAGTTGCCTAGTTTGGCCCTATTTGAGTCCCATTTGAGGATAAGGTCCCCTTCCTTGAATCTCCTTTTTATATCTCTCTTTTCAAAGGCTTTTTTGACTTGAGCTTGATATGACTCCAAAGTCTTCATAGCAAGGTCCCTAGTTTCTTCCAAATCCATGAGATTTATCATCCTCATATTCATGGGCTCATCTTACATAAACTCAAATTGATGGGATAAATCTAATTTAGGTATCTTAATAGATATAGTCAATTTGGCTTCTCTTCTATATAGAAGATCATATGGATAATTTCCAATGGTAGCTTTAGGAGATAGTCTATTAGCTCATAAGGCTATCCTTAGTCGGGTGTGTCAGTTCTTTGATTCTCTTTCATAGTCCTCCTTATGATACTTAGAAAATTATTTTTTGTAGACTCTACCAATCCATTTCCTTGAGGATAGTAGTTGGAAGAGGCACTAAGGTATATGCCCAATTTGAGAGCCAACTCACTTGTCTTCATACCAAAGAATGCCAATTTATTATCTATAATTATGGTGGATGGGACACTAAACTTGGTCATAATACTATCATATAAATCCATAATTATTCCCTTATTATCCTCCTTAAAATTGATAGCTTCCACCCACATGGTGAAGTAGTCAATTGTAGTGAGCACCCATTTATGCCTTATACTTTATGGTGGATTGATCATCCCTATGAAGTCTAACCCTCATTACATGAAGGTTTGCTCCACTTGGATTGGATTGAGTGGAAGGGCTACTAGTTTTTTCTTTCCTACAAAGAGAGCACACTTCTAGGATTTTCTAACCCATGCATGAGCATCTTTAAAAATATTGGGCTAATAATAACCAACCCTAATTACCTTTGATGTTATGGTTTTAGGTACAAAATGGCCTCCTGTAGTTCCATCATAGAACTACTCCAAGAGTTTAGCCACCTGTTCATCACCTATACACCTAAGGATTAACCCATTGAGGTCCCTTAAAAAATAATCCCATCAACCAATGCATAGGGTATAGATTGAAGCCTAAAATACCTTATTTTGGATCTATCTAAACCTTGGGGGAATTCTCCTATTGTTAATAAGTGAGCCATATCTTGAATCAATCTCTTTTGAAGTGGAGGTGCACCTACTTATGAGTTATCTTGGGTCACCAAAATAGCTTCCTTGTCTTTTTAGAGGTCATCTACCATGTGCACACACAATCCCTTGCCCATGACCAGCTTGGTGACTTTGATCTCCATGTGATATTCCATAACCTTGGTGATCCATCCTATTCTCTTTTCACTCAAATACTTGTTAAGGAGAAAGTCCCTAACCCTAGGGTGAGATACCATAAGATGAATCTTGCTATTGGATAGCATTAGTATAAACTTCTTGAGACCCCTCAAGGTTTCAAGAACATGATTTTTAATGAGAGTATACCTCACCTCATATCCTTCTATCCATTTACCAAAAAAGGTAATTGGCTACTCCATTCCTTCACCATTATTCTACATCAACATAGCTGATAAGTAATCAACATTAGCAAAGGTGTGAAAGATGAAATCCTTGGATAAATTAGTATTTATGAGTGAGGGGGCCTAGGCAATGACTTAATGGCCTAAAAATTTACTTTGCCTTTATCTAACCAAGTAAACAATTACATATTATTTATCATGGTGGTGATGGGTTTGACCAAGTTTATAAAATTAGGTATGAAACTTCTCACAAAGTTAATCTTCCCAAGGATTATATGGATCCCTTTCTTGTGCTTTGGTAAGGATAAGTATAATATAGTAATTACTCTATCAGGGTCAATGGATAATCCTTATTTTGAAATAATGTGATCCACTAGCTTACCTTCATGTACAAAGAACACACATTTATTAGGATTTAAAGATATCTCATACTCTTTGCATCTCTAAAATATCAGCCTCAGATGGTCCATGTGCTCACTAGCTTTCTTGGAGAAGACTGTAATGTCATCTAAGTAGACTAACACCATTGGATTTAACAACCCTTAGAAGGCCATGTCCATTTCTCTTTAAAAGGTTACCTCAGTATTAGATAATCCAAAAGGCATATTTTGGTAAGTAAATGTGCCCCACTTGGTGGTGAAGTAAACCTTGTATTGGTCTTCCTCTCTCACTAGCACTTGGTTTCACCCTTAATATCCATCCAAGAGGGATAAGTGTTCTAAACTAGCAAGTATTTGAAGGATTTTCTCCATGGATGGTAGAGTGTAATGATCCTTTAAAGAGACTCTATTAAGATACCTAAACTCCACACATAACCTGATTTCCCCTTTTTTATTTTTGATAGGTACTAGATTAGCTACCCATTAAGAGTACTTAATTGGAAATATTATCTTGGATTTAATCAACTTGGTCAATTCATTCCTCATGAGCTCTTCAATCTTGGCGTTTATGGGCCAATAATTCTACCTAAAAATCTTGGCATTAGCCTTTAGTTCTATAGTGTGTTAGGCTAATTTAGGATCAAATCCCCTTAGGTCACTATACTTATAAGCAATGATGTCTACATATTCTTTACAAGTTCTATGAAAGCATTATTTTTAGCTTTAGTACTTACCTTTCCAAGCTTGAAGAGCTTGTCTTCAAAAATTAGAACTCTCTCATAGTTCTCTTTATTAGTTGACATCACTACTTTATCCTTCCTTATATTATCCCCTTCATGAAAGAGACATTATAGGGTGACTAGCCCTTTAGGAAGCTTATTGGACCTTAATTGAAAAATAAGTTCCCCATACTAAAACTATAATGTTCCTTGGTTGATGGAGGAGAACTCTACTTCTTGTTATAATAAACATGTAATCTATTTGTCATTTTTAAAGACCTACCAATTAGCTTCATTATATGAAACTAATGGTTATTACCACTTTGACATGTGGTTTCACCTTGGTCCTCTTCAATTCATTGGGGATATCAAAATGAGCCCTCACAGTTTCTAGCTTATCAACATGTTCATTCTAGCTCCTTAGAACTGATTGGATGTTAAAGGCCTCAAATTTCTCAATTAGATCCCAAAATCTATGTTTTTAGTACATCATTACGGGTTTATTAGTGACATTATGTCATTTTACTTGGTGCATAACCAATTCACTATCCCCATAGACTTGCAACTACTTTATCCCTCTCTTACTAGCCCATTGGAGGCCATGAATAAGGCCTTAATATTTTGATACATTATAGGAATAACTGAATTGGAATCTATATGAAGAGAAGTACTTGTCATTTGAACGGGATACTATCATAACACCTACACCCATTCCATGATTTCTCCTTGATCCATCAAATAATAATTTCCATAGACCACTAGGATATTCTTGAGGCCTCATGAGGGATGGCATGGTTGGATTTTTTCATGCAAATAGTAGACACCAAGTCAATTTATTCAACACCCTCTAAGGGGTCTACCAACTAGATATCATTTTATAGCTCATCCAATAACATGTTTGTTATCTCTTCTAGATGAGTGTTTAGATCCTACCCCATTGCAAATTTATCCTTATCAATAATGGTGTAATTTATTTTTGTGTTATCTAGCCGATAGGGATTTATGTGGAATTATGCAATTGGATCATATTTTATTAACACTTTGGCCCTATATATTTTTCTAAATTCCATATATGACCAACATGCTCCAAGTTAGCCTCTAATATTTGTTGTAAAATCCTAGGATAGGCATAGTGAAAAATGAAGAGGCACATTTAAGATCAACACATCTTGAACCATTGAGACACTAAGATAAGCATGCAAGGTCATGTTGAACTTTATGATTATACCAGATGGCTTAGTGGAAGAACCATCAAGTTTTATCACTCCTATATATTGGGGCTCATATTTTATACCAAGTTGATTAGCTATAAACTTTGGTATTACTAAGGTATTAGCCCCACTATTCACTAAAAAATTGTGCACTAGAGAGTTTCCAATGATTACTAAAATATATAAGGGAAGAGGCTTGAGTGTTTTACATAATTTCCATTCACTTGGTCATTTGGTTTCATTGGTAAGGACTACGTTCTCCTTTCTTGGTGTCTTGTCTACAACATTGATATTTTATAGTCCTTCTTGAAGGATCTCTACCTAACCAAGCATGGAGAGCATGCCCCACATTGGCACACTCACATTGGACCTTTTCATTTGTTATAAAATGTTGATAGGTGAACCACCAACCTTTGTTTGTGCTTTATGAGACATAAATATACCTTTACCTTATGAGTTTTGAGGGACCAGGACATTTCCCTAATTCTAAACCCTTAGAACTATTGGGACCTTTAGAATAATAACAAGTCCAACTAGCTTGGATATTAAAGTAATAATTATAGGAAACTCCTTGCTTACTTCCTGGTTACCATCCATGTTCTTCCTTTTGAATCTTATATTTGATTTTATTGGAATGTATCCCTATATGGAGCTAGCATATTGGTTGAGTACATAACACTCTTATTACTCATAGTTCATCATTATAGCACCCAACTAGATTGATCCTTGATCATGGATTTGATCTTGTTGAGGCACTTCTAATTTGGTCATCATGGGCATCTATACATTTTGGTCCATGAGAGCTTAGTTGTACCCAAAATTTGTAGCTTTCTTCCATTGATCATTGAAATCTTAGGTGAAATCAGTGGTTAGGATAATGGATTATCCAAAAGATTGATTCCAAGGCATAGTACCCTTAGCTTCTTGAGCCACATTATTTTAAACTAGGATCAATGTGTTGGAAGTGCTTAAAACATTAGGATTATAGTTAATTTTCCTATTATATCCTTGCTACCCTTGCCCTTGGTTTTGACCTTGGCCTTGGCCTTGGCCTTGGTAGTTCTCTTTGTATGGTGACTTATTTGCTTGAAAATCTTGTTGCTGAGGTTGATATGAACCTTGATAAGGCCTATTGAAATCCTATTGCCTCTTAACATTTACTATCTCATTTCCCAAAGACTAAAATATGCTCTTAAGCTCTTGGAAGTTCTTTTGGTCTTGTGAATCACTAGATCCACTACTAGAAGCTTTCTCTTGTTTTGGTGTAGATATTGTAGCAATTGTTAGTGTAGGAGGAATGACATCAAATTTAGGGATAACAGTAGAAGGTGGTCTAATTTTAATAAGGGAATTGGTTGTCTAGGTGTAATCTTACCAACTTGAACAAGATAATTTCATACTTTGATGATCATCTCGTATGAATTTGGCATTTTTTTTCCTCCAATAGATTGGATCATCATTGTTATGTTACTATTTAAATCCTTCAAATAGTAAAGGAAGGCAAAGTTGGTAGTTGGTCTAAGTAAAACTAGGATTCTATCCCATTTTTATTGGAACCTTGTGTTGAAGTCTTGCATGACTTCATAAGGGGCTCTCTTAATGGTAGTTAGTTGGTCTATAAGTGACAAATGGTCACTTTTGTCCTCAAATATTTTACACAAGGCATCACCTAATTGGTCCATTGTTTGAATAGAATTAATAGTAAAGCCTCTATACCAATCTAGGGCCTTTCTTTTTAAAGAAGTATTTAATAACCTAATATCTATATTTTCCTCGATAACATTATGGATATTGCAAAAATTGGCTATCTTTATGAAGTGCTCAAAAGGTATTCTAGCTTGGTCTCCAGTATAATAGGGGACATTTTTAAGGGTTGAAACTAGGATAGGATTATACTAATCCAAGTCCAAAAGACTTTAGACATAAAAATCCATAAAATATCTAGGGACCACCATGGCAATAAAATGATTTAACAAAGGTATCCTTATAGTGATAGGCCTTGAAAATGACTTAGGAGCAAAGGTTCCTTGATATGGATGTGTATTGGCAACCCTTAATATTTTTTTTGAATTTAAATATAGTTAAAAAAATTCAAATGGAATACCTATTGAAGATAACCTTGTTATCACCTTTGGCATGAAATGATGTTATTGTTCTACCAGAATGTTGAATCTTCCTTCTAAATTCACTAGATGTTATTGTTTGGGAGCTTGACTACTACAAATTTGATCAAACCAACATCAAATTTGATCAATATTCCTTGGAATATGGTTTAAATAGGCATGATATAAACTTTTTTAGGCTCAATATTAACCTTTGTAGAGGTTGTTTTAGGCCCTTTCTAATTGAGATACACAATGGGAACAACCCTAAGTAGTGGGTCACATATAGTGGGGTTGGACCTCCGAAGAAAGCTAACTTCCTCTTGATGCTCCCTTAAACTAATTTTAAATGATAATAAAATTGTTATAAAAGGTTTAATGGATCCTAATAAGGCTAAAAATGTAATGTACCAAAGTTAAAATGGACACTCATATAAGCTTGAACTCACACTAGATCAACATAAGGAAACTATAGATCGCACAACCCCACAATCTCATTAATTTCATAAATATTTAAAAGAATTTGTTTCAATTAAAACATCAATATATACCTAAAATTTATCTTTAAAACACCTTCAAAGAGGCAAGTATAATGATGGTAAACTAGGAAGAATCTCCTTTACAAATTCATAATAGGGGACACTTTTAAGGGCCACAATTGGAATAGGATCATATTGAGCCAAGTATAGAAGACTTTGGCCATTAAAATCCATAAAATATCTAGGGGATTACATGTTAATTAAAGGATTTAAAAAATGTATCCTTGAATGGGTATGCTTTTAAAATGACTTAGGAGAAAAGGTTCCTTGATATGGATGTGTATTGGTAAACCTTAATATTTTTGCTAAATTTAAAGGTAGTTCAACAAATTCAAAAGGAATAACTCTTAAATATGACCTTATTATCACCTTTTTAATGATATTAAGTCACTATTATATTACTATAATTTTGAATCTTCCTCTTGGAGTCACCAGATGTTGTTGCTTGGAAACTTGACTGCTACAAATTTGATCAAACCAGCATCAACTTTGATCAATCTTCCTTAGACTATGGTCCCACCAGACATGCTAGAAAATATTTTAGGCTCAATATAAATCCTTGGAGAGGGTTCTTTAGGAAATTTCTAATAGAGCTACACAATGGGAACAACCTTAGGTAGTGGGTCACCTATAGTGGGGTTGGACCTTCGAAGAATGTTGGCTTCCCCTTGATCCTCGCCTAAACTAATGTTAATTGATAAAAAAGGGTTATAAAGGGTTTAATGGCTCCTAATAAGGATAAAAATTTGATTAAAAAAAGTTAAAATGGACACAACTTGAACCCACACTGGATCAACATAAGATAAATATAGCTCACACAACCCCACAATCTCACTAGTTGCATAAATATTTCATAAAAGAGGTTCCAAGTAGAACACTAATCTAAACCTAAAATTTAGATTGAAAACACATTTAAAGAGTCAATCAAAAGGATGTTGAACTAAGAATAATATCCTTCACAATTTTACCATACACAAGCATACTAAGCATTGATTGAAGATAAGAGATAGGCAAAGAGTTGATCTTATTACTTAAAAAGGTTATTATTATAATATTTTGATAGGGTTTAATCATATCAAATGAGAAAACTTTTTCAAGAGTCTCAATGAGTATCCTTATCCCAAAAAAGAATGAAAAATTCTAATATCTGAGAACCCCCATAATGGGATTGAGACTAGGATATATAGGAGAGGGAGAGAGAAAGAAAGTGGGAACATGCCATCAAAAAAGGATTACACCATCCCAGATTATTAATTAGAACTTGAGTTGACACCCTTTTTTCAATCAAGACACTACTCATGGATTACTAAATGAGAAAGTCCCCAAAGGTTTTGAGGATGCATTGAATACACCTAACTATAAATCCCAACCACTAGATCCTTTTCTTTGATTCTTCACACCATCTCCCACTAAGGACAAAACTTTCATGCTCATGGATCTAATAGAATCATGGAACTATCTATTTTAGATGAATTTTTGTAAAAAATATGACCATGTTGTATGATGAGGACCCTTTACATAATCATAAATATCTACCCTAATCAAATCTAGACTAGATCATTTATATATACAAAAAACCAATCTCTTTTATTGGTTTTCCTATAGCCACATATATCAATGCAGCCCTATAGATTGCATAAATTTTCTCTTGATATCTATTAGTTATATAAGACCTATTTTCCTTTTAGTATCCATCAAAACCAAAATATCATTATATAAAGGGATCCTTTAAGGAAATGGAGAACATAGTCACAAAATGAACCTTGTATGTCACAAACCTTCAAACCAAAGGACTATATTGATATTCAATGGTGCCCTTCATATCCTTTTAACCTAGCTACATCATTGTGTCATTTTCATGTAATTGGGTTGAGATTTAATGGTGGTAGGGTGACCCTATAATACCTTATTTGTATCAGTCAAAAACATACCTATTGGTTTAACATTTCCCATCGAATATCACTCAGGCCAATCAAAATGATCTAATCTATCCTCACTCCCATTGGCCTCAAATATCCCTATTGTCAAATCTTGACCTTTTTCACCTCCTACACACCATTGATCTCCTTGGTATGAATGAACATGGTCCATCAATTTACTACCATGAATATCCTTTGACATGTTGACTTGTTCATGTACCGTTAGATCAAGATGTATGAAACAACACAAGCCTTTGATCTATATGGGCCTACTTTCCTATTATTTCCCATGCACCATCATATCATTGTTATGAATGAACACTAATAATTGATCTAGTTAAAACCCACCTTCATTTTAGTGAACATCCACTGTTATATCTCAGCTCGATGAACCCACATCATAGGATCTTATCCAACTTGTAGCTTTTTAAGGGATTTTAACCTAGGGACATTTTGACTTGTTTAACTCCAATGTGAACCATTAGATCTTATGTTGCATTATGTTTTATCACATGAACCATCAGATATTAATCAATTTTAAACATTTTAAGGACCTTTTGAGTCCAAACAGTTAATTTATGGAGCTCAAACTTGACGTTAGCATGAATGTTTTATATTGTAGGTCTAACTTTGAAGCTCCATAACTTAAGTGAGAAAGCTCATGCAGACATGAAAATTTTAGAGCATGTTCCTAGTATAAATGAATCCATGGAGCTATAATATTTTGGCTTGTGTAAATTTCTAAGGTGAATTTATAAAATGCATAAGTGAACTAATCTTTTCCTTTTCTAGAGGACGTCCTTATGATGACTTGGTTCATTTAGACTTTTGCTTGATCTTTTACCATTATTGCCAAGGCTTGAATGACCTCTTGAGACTTTGTTAAAAACATACTTCATGATCATAAATTTTATGAACATTATGGGGACATAATTTCTTGAATTTAGACATTCTTTACTTTAAGTTAACTTAAAGTGTTTCAAAATCTTTGCAAGCTACATGAGATCTTTTGGATCACTCATTCCATCTAGAACTTTGGATTCTTTTTTCAACATGAAATTTGCTCAAATTCTTGCTCCACACTAATACCAATGGAATACTATAATCTCAAGTTCTGTATATGGGCCAAAAATTTTCCAACATATCCTTTTTGAAGAAGTCTAAGCTTGTATTTATAAGCTTATGAACTAACCCCAACTCAAGGTGTGTTAAGGTGTAGTTTAAACATAGAATGGGTCCAAACCTAACGCAAGTGAGCTAATTAACCCTATTAGATTTTAAATGTGTCAAAATATAATGATTTTAAATAAATAGGCATGGGTGAGATATTTTGAGATATATATAAAGGCTTGAAAACTCACAAAAGGTAATCATGAAAAGCTAGGATATTTCTTATTTTTAAATTTCTTTTTTAGCAATTAATTAATTACACATGGATAATTTAACTAGGAATTTAATTTGGTTTAGATTTTTAATTAATTTTGATTATTATTTTATCTCTTCTCAATTTTTGATTTATGTGTGTATTTTCCCCACTTAATAGGTCTATAGGCCAAATTGCATGTTGTGATGCCATAGGATGATTAGAGATGAATCTGTGAGAGGTTTTTGTTACTTATAGTAGGATACCCCAATTAGGGATACCTCAACATGATTATGATATTTTAATAATGATACACAAGAAAATTTAGGATGTTTAGTGATTCTTAGGCTTAATTTACAAAATTTGGTAGGAATTAGTCTGAAGTCTAGTCGAATCCCACCAATGGCTAGTTTTAGGTGTTTATAGTTTTTCCCTATTTAGGAAGGCATGTAAATATGTAAGAATAGTAAAATATTTTCAAATAATGAAAAGTTATTTTATGTTGATGACTTCAAAAATAATAGATAAACTCTAGGTGCCCCCTCAAGGGAGTTGTTGGCATATGGGTCAGCAATCTATCCCTTGAAAGGAGGAAATGATTGGACCAAAAAGATGAAATAGGATGGAATGGATTTATTTACCCAAAGGTGGTTATAATTAGTGGCATATGTATTTTCCCCAATTTGGTGGATAAAGATAATGGTTTTCCCAAAGGTAATTATAAGCATTATCATAATGAAAACATGCCCTAGTTGGGTAGAAGAAAGAGAATGATTTTCCCAAAGGTGGTTATAAACATTAACCTTTAAATATATGGAAACACAATGATTTTCCCAAAGGTAGTTATAATCATTGGTAATGTAAGTGGGATGGTATACAATGATTTTCCCAAATACGGTTAGAATCATTATACCTAAATTATGGTAAATATGATATGGAAGATGATGGTAAATTGGTACAGAGGGTAAATATGAATTTGGGAAAATGGATAGAAGGGAGATGCTCATCTAAACTAGAAAAGAATAAAATTCTTTCATTATTTAATTAATTTTCTTGTGATATGATTTGGATTAGATAAAGAATGTTGCTAGTGCTAAAGAGATATATCATTACTAAATTACCATGTAGACTCTTAGATCTAATTTTTATCGTAGCACATGATGGTATGCATCATGATAGACACCATGAGAACTTGGATGAAATATGCATAAGTACTAACATGTAATCAAATAATCACATGAAAAAATTCATCAATGATAAATAACATGATGATAATGTTAATGTTTGAAGATGGATGGACTCAAGAATAATGTGCAAGGAATCACCCATTGAATGCACATAGACTGAATCAAGGCACAACAAGAATTAAAATAAATAGGCAAAACAACAAAAATGAAGAAAAATAAGAAACAAATCAAATCAAATATAAATAAAATAAAAATAAATAATGGTTAATTACAATGTTAGTACAAATAACATGACATAAATAAGATGATGAACATTGCCCCTATAAAATAGGAGATAACCTAAAAAACAAACAAAATAGGGGAATATAAGAAAAGGAAGGGGGTGGCCAAGTTGTCTCCATATACACTAGGCAAGTAAACACTACCTACATAGTTCCATGGATGTAAAAAACAACAAAAACTTTAGACCAAATGCAATTATCCCATAAAATGGGATAGAAGAAAATGATGAGAAAAAAACATGATAGATGTTATAGAAGAAATATGGAAATGATCTCATAAAATGGTGATAGTGTGGGATGAAAGGGCAATAAATATGGGAAAACTAAATGATAAGTGGTTTCTTGTGACTTAGCTAGGGATCCCAAAATCCTTAAGGAAAATAAGTGTTCAATATTTTTGGAATTTTATAGGTATCTCAACTCAATAGAGAATGATGAGACACAAAATAGTATAATCTTGAAAAATGGAGAGAGTGTGGCTTGGGTTTATTGTGAAATAAAAAGAGCATGGAAAGGCTGAATGAGTTGACCTCAACATGAATCAAGCACTACCTACATAGTTTCATAGGCATAATATCCAACAAAAACTTCAAACCAAATGTAGTTCTCCCAAGAAATGGGATAGAAGAAAATGATGATAAGAAAACATGATGGATTTTATAGAATAAATATTGGAATAGTCTCACAAAATGGTGAGATCATGGGATGAAAGGCCATTAAAGATTGGAAAACTAAATGACAAGTGGTTTTTTATGACTTATTTAGGGATCCCATAATCTTAAAGGCAAATAAGTGGTCATTTTATTTGGATTTTCTAAATCAGGATTTCAAATGTTTTTATAATTTTATATGTATCTCAACTTGATGGAGAATGAAAACATACTAAATGGTTCAAGCTCATAAAATTGTGAGAGCATTAAAACTAAAATTTCTCAAAAAATTGTGAGATCATGGCAAAAAGGTGATTGAACTGACATCAATGTAAATCAAGTGCTACCTATATAGTCCAAGGATGGGACCTCAAGTTACTATAGTTTTACCTTAAAATGGAGGAATCTAACTATCATAGTATCCTATTCAAATAAAAATATGAAAATTTGGTATAAAGGTATAGTATGGCATATATATGGCATGGTTGTACTTCAAGGCATGATAAAAAAGTGTTGCCTCTAGTTTACCCATAAGTAGTTATAACTAGGAAATAATGACATAGGTTATTGACACTAATTTGCCCATAGGAAGTTATAATTAGTAGTATGACTATGGGACATTGATTTGTCCAAAGGAAGTTATAATCAAGCCCACTTGGTATACAAAAAAATAATAAAATGAAGGATGCAACTACCAAACCACTATCATACTGCTCTAAATATGACCTCTATCTTTAATACTTGAAATAATTATTGAAACTTGATCTGAATCTTCATGTTGAAAGTGGTTGTGGAACTAGTGGAATGAAACCAAAGTCATATGGGCTAGCTAAGGAGGATAAAAATAACTCGATCAATATAAAAGGTATGGTAGAACATAATAGTAGAATGAAAAAGTGATAATAGGGTATGCTATAAAAAAGAAAGTTTATATTATGGTACAACTAAAATAGGCCTCATATACAATATACCAAGTCTCTCAAGTGAAGTAATGATTGAGGTGTATAATGTTCATTATCTCATTAAGTTTATCCCCATCTAGGGTAGCAATCATGTATGCTCCAGTGCCATAATTTACAAAAATGATGAATGGGCCTATCTAGTTAGGTTTAAACTTACCTTTATGTTTCTTCTTAGTCATGGTATTCTTTTGGTTTTCTTTTAGAACAAGATCACCATGTTCAAATTCTTTTTGTATAATACATCGATTGTAATGGCTACATAGTTGATTCTAGTATGCTTGAAGGTTATTAATAGTGGCCATGCATTTCTCATCAAGTAACTCTAGCTCTTGTAGGTGAGCTAATTAATAGTCTTCATCATCTAGGACATTCTTTAAAGAGATGAATAAAGAAGGTAACTTTACCTCAATGGGAATAATGGTCTCGATGACATAAACAAGTGAATACAAAGTGGTTCCTATTGGAATACGGTGATTAGTATGGTATGCCTAGAGGGCATGGAATTTTTGATAGTGCCAATCATGGTTGGCATCATTAACAATATTATTTAAGGATGTTGATAATGATTTTGTTAGATGATTCAACTTGGCCATTACGTTGATGGTAATATTTCATGTGAAAATTTTGTTTAATCTTATACTCAACATATAGAGATTTGACATCCTTGTTCTTGAATTATCCCACATTATTAGATATAATGTCAGAGGGGATACAATAACAACAAATGAGATGGTTAAAGATGAATTTGGAAAAAAAAAATCCAGTCATGTAAGTGAGGGGTATAACTTCAACCCACTTAGTGAAGTATTCAATGGAGATAAGGATATGTTTATGCCCATTGGATGATGTGGGGTTTATATTCCCAATTAGATAAATTCCCCATGTAGCAAATGTACATGGTATAAGCATTGGTTTTAGATTCTTGGCTAGGGAATGAATTAGATTGGCATGCCTTTGAAATTTATTGCACTTTTTCACATATGTAGATGCATCTACATCCATCATTGGCCAATAGTACCTAGTATGCAATATATTTTTGGATAGGATGGCTCCATTGGTGTTGGTTCCACATACTCCATGAACTTCCCATAATTATAACATAGATTCTATAAAATTTAAATAATGAAGAAAATTTCCATCAAGATTGTGGTGGTATAGGGTTAGTTCGAGTAAGGTATAATGCATGACATGGTGGATAAAGGCTTTGTATTTTTTATGAGATAGGTCAAGTGGTAGTATTTGGTCATGAAGATATGTGTATAGGTTTGAATACCAAATAGAGCTAGGACAAATAATATCATAGATCATTATGATAGTTGAATTTTCATGAGCTAGCACTAGTAGATTTTCAATGAGGAATTGGTATTCCTTGGTTGTATTTGTATGTTGAATCAAATATCCAATGGTGGCCATGGCATATATTGTTTTATTAGTGTCCCTTAGTATATGTTTAAACTAGACATTGTTAATTTTTTGTTTGAGAGTGTCAACCATGGCACTATATAATATGAACTTGTCATATTTGGTTTTAAAGTGGTTTGTAACCTGATTAATGATTAACATTGAATCACCATAAACATTTAGATGTTGTATTTTCCATTGTACTACCTATCAAATCCCTACAATAAGTTCTTCATATTCATCCATGTTATCAATATAAATAAAGTTAAACTAGAGTGATTTAGGTATTAAATCCCCTTATGGTGTAATGAACAAAAGGCTTGCCCCTAATCCATATGTTGTGAATGATCCATCAAAATATAGCTTCTAGTGTTATTCCTCAAGAGGTGTTTCAATTATGGTCATAATGGATTCATCTGGGAATTGGAATTTTAGTGGATTTGTATTTATAAAGGGTGATCTAGCAAGATGATTAGTGAGAACTTGTCCCTTGATGGCTTTCTAGTTGACATACTCTATCTTCAATTCACTAAGAAGCATGATCCATTTAGCCATGCATCATTATAAAGCTATTTTAGATAGTAGATACTTGAGTGGATATACTTTTAAGATAACCATGGTTTTATTGTTTAACATGTAATGTTTCAATTTTTGAGTTTTAAAGGCCATATCTAAACAAGTGTTTTAATGGGTGTATAATTGTGCTTATGATACCATTGTATAGCTTAGATAGTACATGGCATGCTCCTTTCCATTATCAAAATTTTGAGTTAGAAGTACCCCCAAGGCTTTGTTTGTAGCTAATAAATAGAGTAAGAATGAATTTCCTAACATAAAAGGAAATAAAATAGGAGGATTTGAAAGATAGTCCTTCAAATGCTAAAAAAATTTCTAGCATTTAGCATCCAAATGAAATTCTACCCATTTACTTAGAAAGTGTGTGAATGGGTGGCACTTTTTGGCCAACTAAGAAATGAAGCATATAATGGATTATATCTTTCCCTATAAACTATGAAGCTACTTTAGATTGGTTAGTGGTGGCATCTCTATTATGGCTCACACTTTGGATGGGTTAACTTTAATGCCCCTATGAGACACAATGACGATAAGCAATTTACCTAAAGTAACTCCAAAAACATACTTCTTAGGGTTGAGCCTAACTTTTATTCATGTAATCAATCAAATATCATCCTTAGTGCTACAAGATGATCAACCCTAGTCTTTGATTTACCTAATATATCATCGATGTAGTCTTTAATAATGCCATGCATCATATTATAAAATATGATAGTAATGGCTCTTTGGTATGTAGCCCCAACATTTTTGAGACCAAATGGCATAACCTGATAATAGAATGTTCCCTTTGGAGTTGTGAACATTATTTTTTATTGGTCTTCTAGTGAAATCTAGATTTGGTTGTAGCCTGAGAATCCATCCATTAATGAAGGCATTTCATAACCCATTATGGAGTCAAAAATCATGTCAATGTTTGTTAGATGAAAACCATCCTTGGGACAAGATTTGTTTATGTATCTAAAATTAGTACAAATTTTGGTTCCTTCTAACTTCTAGATAATATGTACCACATTCAAGATCCACTCTGAGTATTCAATTAGTCAATTACATCTCACTTCCAAGAGCCTTTCTAACTCTTTTTTCACTAATACCATAATGAAAGGATGCATCTTGGATAATTATTTTTCATAGTTTTGGCATCAAGAAATACCACAAGGTGGTATACAACTAAGGCAAGGGCCAAACCAAGCATGTCAGAGTAGGGCCATGTAAATATATCAATAAATTATCTCAAAAGGGATATAAAGACTTCAAGTTCTTCCTTAATGAGGGACACTCCTAATTTGATCCATTCAGGTCATCTGGAGTCTTGATGCTAACCTCTATAGTATCCTCCATAAGAAGGTCAAACCATCTTCCAGAATGGTCAGTAAAGATGTAAATTATCTTGAAATGATAGATTCCTATATTAGGACTAGCTCATCAAGTTTTCCTAGGCATGATGAATCAGAATCCCCCAATGTTAGGGATGGCCATGTAAAAAATGTTATTGGAAACTCTTGGATGATTTGATCAAAATCTTGTTTTTCTTCAAACAAATTTATATTAGATAGGTTATTAAAAGGGATATGATTAGACTCTACATTAATGTCAACATTATCATCACTAGTCATTGGCATTGAAACTTAAATAAGATATGTGGGGTCACCCCCATGTGGTTTAAATCTAAATCTATATGTTCTTTTGTACTGAGTGACATAAATTGGCTCAAGTGGACCTTGCTAATTTAGTCCAAGGCCTCCTCTTTCATATTCATGCTTATCTATAATCTTTTTTTAAATGGGATACTTGTAATTTATATAATATTCAACTAGTTTGTCATGATACAACCAAGATTCATCATCTAATAGTAGGTCTTGTTCTTGGCTAGTGGTTGGTATAAAAGTGAGAAGTTATGGACTATGTAGTTTGGATTACCCTTTCATTGCCATTCCATACAATTTGGTTTCGATTTTAGTCTTATACATTACTTAGGATTCTATGGAATCTTGGTAATGTGGAATGTATCATGTGTCAAATATTCTCTTGGGTCATTAGCTAAGATAGTATAATGATCAAACATTTCAAGAGACAACATGTGGGAAAGTGAATCAAGGGTATTAGGGTCAATGAAATTAGCCTCTAGTGAATCAACAAGTATTTCCTTTTCTTTTTCCTTCTTGTAAATTAGATTCAATCCAAAATGGTAGTTATAGCTTTGGTACCTAGCCTCCAAATGATTGCAATGTTCATATGACTATAGATATCCATGGATGGTAACCTCCATACCTAAATGGGGGAAATTGATACATTGGTACAATTTTGAATGGATTGTATGAATTTCATGTATCCAAAGTCAACCCAAAAACATATTCTATGATAATTCAAAGTCTAACACATGACATAGAGTATCATGGGTTAATGTCCTAATAATAATTGGCAAGCTGATGGTGCCTTGTGATTCCTATTCTTCATTAACATAGGCCTTGATTATGATCATTTCTAGATGGAGATCAGCCATGGTGTACCTAAGAAGCTTGATGAGCTTTAGAGACATGATATTTAAAATTGATCCATTATCTATGAGGACACATTTCACTTTATGCTACATTATGACAACTTTGATGTATAATGGATTTTTATGTAGTGGGCCAAGGGATGACATATCACTTTTATCTAAGGTTAATTTTTGGCCTGGAGATAGATGCCCAATCAAATATTCAAATTTTTCGGTAGACATGTCACTAGGAACTTAGGATTGGCCAAGGAACTATATCAAAAAAATTTTGTGGATTGTAGACGTACACAACAAATCCAAAATGGATATTTGTGTAGGTATCTTCTACAATTATTCCATAATGTCAAATGTATTTTCTTACATAGTGGTAAATGGCTCTTTTCAATCTTGAATAGTTGGTTGGATGGGTGAAGTGGAAGATGTATGTGGGCCTGATGTGGTAATATTTGATTTTTAAATTATTATTGCATAATTAGGATTAGATATAAGACCATTATTACTAATAAATTATGGTGGATGGGGACCAAATAGGATGTCTCGGTTATTAGTGTACTTATGTGTGATCATGGGCTAATGATGAGTTATCAGTATGAGGTCCAAAAGTGGTAATCATTGTTTGATAGTACACCTGTATTCTATCCTAATTCAAAGAAGTATCATCAACATGGGTTGGTTGATAATAACTAACTAGTAATGGTCTTATTTGATTGGGACTTCGTCTTGGATTGATGGAGATGGCGTAAATATGACCTCCTATAATATGGCTAAAACCTTGTTATATTCATGTACAACTACATAGTAGGTCTATTGATTTGTGGCATTGTTATGTCCTTGGTTCCATCCATTTATTTGATTTTATTTTCTACTGCTTATTTTATTGGTTATATTAGTTTTGCCTTGGCTATTAATACTATTGTTATTATTATGTTGATTACTATTAGTTGATTAGTATGTTGAGGAAAAGGGTTCTGATAGATACCAAGATTATGATTGGATGTAGAATCTCAATGATCCAATGTGATCTCTCCATTTTCCAGCATAGTCTCAATCAAATTTTAATTTTCACATAATGATGCAAATTATGGTCATTAACCCGATGATACTCACATAATTCATTTGGCTTGTACCAATCTAGATAGTCAATGCCCTCAAAATAGTGATTTGGAATAGGCTATTTAATTAGATTAGTTACGGTGAGATTTAAAAACATAAATTTAATTGGTTCTCCAAGGTCACTAAATACATGCCTAATAGGCATAGTTCTCCTTAGAGGAGGGGCTTATAAAGGCATAGTTTATTGCATTTGTTACACTGGTCTTGGTAGTTGTACTTGTTACATTTTTTAAATGGGTTGGTGGTTAGGAGTAATTTTTATAAGTAGCATAGGCTGATCAAATAGTGTTTACACCATTTGGACGTGTCATGATTCAATTATTCCATTCCCCACAACATTCTTTTTATAATTGAAGTACCTAGGTTTGTCATAATTACTATCTTAAGTTGGTTGAATGCTTTCACTTGAACTTGGTTCTAGTTTTGGAAATTATTTTTGTTTTTATTTTGGAAATTATTTAAAGAGGTAAGTTTAATAATCCCTTTTTTAATAAGGGCTCTTTTGATCAATAACCTTTTTTAGAAATCTCTTTGAAAGTATGTGCATACTACAACTCTAGATGGTAAGATGTATCACTATGTAAATTTTTGGTAAACATAATGACTAATTTCTTATTTGGTACACTATGTGTGAATAAAATTGAAAGGGATATCCATCCCTATAGATAAATTAAAAAAAATTCATCAGACTTCTATTTCACCTATGTTAAATCTACCAATGAAATCTCATGCTCAAGATCATAGGAGAAGTGAAACACAAACTTATCTCAAAGATCATCAAAATCAGATACTAAATTCTTGGGAAATTTTTAGAACCACTCCAATGCTTATATTGATAGGCTTCTTAGAAATAATAGTAAAAAGGTATATATTAATATAGGCCACTAGATAACATAAAATAAAAATATTCCATCAAACGGGCCTTAGGATCACCTTTCCCCTTGGTTTTGTCAAATTTTGGTGTTTTGTACCCTAGATGAAATGGTATATATAAATATTCCATGTTAAAGGGGTAAGAACACATTTCATCCAACTTAAACCTTTTGGTTTGTTTCCCAACTTGGATAGTAGTAATTATATCCTTCATTTGTTCTAGTTATTAGGCAAGGAAACAAGTGGAAACATTGGATTGAGCTAGAGGCATGGTTTGATATGGAACGTTGGTTTGGTTAGTGAACTAACTAAGAATATGCATACATAAATTAATGTGTGATTTTTGAAATTTCATGCATTGTGATGTGATATTCTAGTTGGGATTGGGTATGTGGGCCTAGTTTTAGGGAAATTATGGTTGGGATGGAAGGATATAGTTGTACTATGCCTATCGAGGTTGAATAGGGACTTGATGCTAACTAGTCAAGCATTTTTTATTAAGGGGAACTTGTGTACCAAGGCCTTATAATTAAGAATAAAAGGAAATTATTACCTAATAGGTACTTGTGGAACATTAAAACCTCTTGTTTGTGTGAACCCTTATTGGGACATAGATGCATGTTGGAGATTCAACATTTGTCACTGACCAATACTTATATGTTGTTAATTAGACATCATTTGGTTTTGTATTAGCATGTTGGTCTACAAATGAAGAGGTATGTTCATCACTACTTGGTGAGGTGGAACATTGGTTTCCACCTATTGAGGTGGCAAGATGTTTTACCTCTATTGTGTGGGTATGTTGGATGGTGCCTATTATTATTAAATGTTAGTCATCACCTATTGTGGTGGAGTAACATTCATCACATTTGGTTGAGGCATGTCATTGGTCATTTCTTGATTTGGGTACTTGAAGACGCATCTAGTTGAGGATTAAGTGTAGTTATTTGGAAGGTATAAGCCCATACGCCTTATATTTGTGAACCACTCATGGTGTTGAATAAATGCATATTTAGTTGTGGGCTAGTTGTTTGTGTATTAACACCACTTTAGTTTGGATTGGATGTTACTTGTGTGTTGCCCACTATGTATGGCTCACTATTTTACATTGAATTAGAAGACACATCTTTGATAGTTTGGGTATTGAACATGTTTTATACAAAATTAATTTTCATGAATGGGTCTATATCCTAATTATCTTGGCCTATAAATTATATTAAGACTCTTGTTAAAGGGTCTAACTCAATAAGAGGAGCACTTAACCTGGTCATATTATTAAAGTTATGTGGTAGGTTTAGATATTTTTGGTATGTTGTTTACATCTAAATGAATTGGTCCTCTATGAGGTCCTTTCCTATGACAATAATACAAGGGTCCTAATATGACACCAACACTATAGCATGAGGATTTCTAGATAGGCCTATTCACTATTCTGATTGTAAGGTATGTTGTAAGGCACTCTTACTAGACATGGAAAGTTTTCATGGGGAAAGTCTACCAAAAAATTAGCCCCTACCTCTATGGCTCTAATTAAGACTTCATCTTTATTATCAAGAAAGTGATGATAAAATAATTAAGGGTCATAGGCCTATGACATTGTAATGTAGTATGGTTGTTGTTAGACTTATTATGCAACTGAAGGTATGCTAGACAACTATTATGCCATCTGTTCTTGGTCCTACTCTGAGTATGGAGTCATGTTGACAAAATCGTGGGCCAAAGTATCTTGACTTCATTCCCTTGTTTGAGTTTTGTGAGGTGGATAAGTATTTGTCTCACAAAAAACATCATCTCCATAAGGGTCTTGAACAAAGTCCTCTTGTGTGACCACATTTCCATACCCTAGATTGTACATGACACCACTACATGTATAGTGAGAAATGGTCAAATAAATGGTGAAATATTCATAATAAATATGGATTAAAGTTATATAAACTCTTTAAAATAATTTTTAAAAAGACAAAAGGGTTCAAACTTGATCCAACTTGGTCAAAGGGATGGAGTTGTATATCCAAAATGGTTTATGATAAAACTTGGTATAAAATAATCCAGTCAAATGTCTAACATTAAATGTGTCATATAAACAAGTACAAGTGGATGAAATAAAATCAATATGTCAAACTCTAGGTTTAAAATGTTCCAAATAGGTCTTATCTAGGAAAAATAAAAGTTGCTACATCTTTTAGCCAAATGTGGTATCAAAAGCTAGGCTCAAACAAGGAATGTGATAGGACTCTTGGCCAAATATGGAGTCAAAATCTAGACTTGAAATAAAGGAGCATTTAATATAAAAAATTTGGAACACTTTGTCATAGACTAGGCACCTGATTTTAGATATAAACTTGGTTGAATTGGCATGAGGCATGAAAAAAAAGGCACTTGGGGATAGATAGTTTTCTCCCAAATAATAGTAAAAATAAATATTTTTCAAATTTGGCTAAATAAATAACCTAATTTACTTAACCCAAAAGAGAAAGATTGGTTTCTAAGCCCCAATTAGACATGGTTGAAATAGAAATCAATCAATGTTTAAATTTTCACTTGTCATTGTTAATTAAAAATTCAAATTTAGGAAAACTAGGGTTTTTAAACAAACAAGATAGATAAATTTAATGGCATAATGACACCAAACAAAGACCGCAAAGGCATACATGGATTGGTTCAAATGTTAGACAATTTGGACACAAGACAAGATGAGTCTATAAGATAATTTGAGTAGCGTAACAACATTATCACTCTCAAAAGATGTAAACAATGTTTCATTTCAAAGACTCCAAGGCACAAAATTTAAATAATTTGGGTAGTGTGATATCACCTATTTTAATCAAGTGACACACACAACATTTTTAACACAAAAGTATAAGGTGAAAATCACAATGTTAAATGGATAGCATAACACCTCTTTAAATAACAAATTAATGTGGACATAAGACTCATTTTGATGTGGGAACACAAATAATGTTTTTAGACTCAAATACCAAGAAATAAAAAGAAAAATACCAAATACAACTAATTAAATCATCCTAATACCTAAATTGAAAAGGTTGAGAAAATGAGGTTGACTAAAACTATAGTTTTCAAAACCTCTAGATTGGTCCCAAGTGTGATTAACATTAGATATATGTCACATAAATTGAGTTCATACCAGTTAACTTACTATGCAAGGGTTTATTATTTTACATAGTGATCCCATTTATGGACTACTTAGTGGAATCCTCTAGTTTACTAGACCTAATTTGGGTCTTCATTATGAAAGGAGAGTTTATTTTCTCAACCCAATGGCTCTCACAATATGGATGCCTTAATTTATATACCCCACCATGGAGTGGGGTTGGTACAATGTCATGAGACTAATTCCCATTTCAGCTTACCCCTAAATAACATGAGAATAAGATATGAACTCCCATCAATAATCCAAGTTGCATGAAAATAAAACTAAGTGAAATGACTTTAGAGGTTGTTTTTAGATTACCCAAACCATGCAAGTTTTAGGGAAAGCCTAGATAAGATTCTTTCCAAACCTTGGACTAGGCATAAATTACAAGTAAAAATGTGCTTTTGATCACCCAAGTTCTCTATAGCATACCCACACTATTTATTTTGTGAAAACACATAAGTCTAAAATAATCAACATTAAAGAATTTGTAATGTTAAGTGAATGTTTATTTTATGCACTAATTTGAAATGTTTGATAAAGTTCATGGCTCCTTGGCTTAAATTTACAAATATTTTAAGAATTTTTTGAAAATAAACTAATCATAAACACTTGTGTTCCTTTTAATCACTAAAAATGAAATGTTCAAGACTTAACAAATTCATTTTAGGCACCAAAATTAAATGTTTAAGACTTAGCAATTCTAGGTTCCTTTTAAGCACTAAAATCAAATGTTCAAGACTTAACCATTCCTTTTAATCACTAAAATGAAGTTTTCAAGAATTAAACATGTTCAAATTGGTAATTTTCATGCATGACCTACAAATGTAAGAGGTTTCTTGAGATTTTTGAAATATTTATGCAACTTGAAGGTAAACTAATAGCATATTCTAAAACTTTAGGATAAAACACATGGTTTTATAAAAAATAATCAAAAATGGAGTCTAGATGACCCCAAATGAAGCTTTGAAAGATGGCCTATCAATATTATGTATACACACAGTATAAAAACACAACTCACATGACAAAAAAATGACTTCACAAGTTGTGGTATTACAACTTAACCAAAAAAGTTTGTAGTGACCTCTAGTGGCTAAGACAAAAAATCACAAATGGTCATCTAATATCATGATTCATGAAATTGTAGTTTTACAATATCATACTATAAAATCATGGTATTACGATATCATGAATATAGAGTCATGAATATCAAAAATGTATGATAGTTAAGTTCAAACCTACTAAAAATAGAACAAAACCACAACTGTATGAGTTGTGATATTGCAGTCGAAAAAATAAATTTGTAATTTACTTAGAGAAAACTTGCAAGAAGTATAAAATGTCCCTTAGCTTGAATTTTTCACCTTCCTTAGTTAGCAAAATCAAATTTTGACATGAAAAATGTTAGTGGGGTGTTATCAAAAGCCTTAAGATCAAATTTTTGGGGTTCACATCCCACTAGGCATTCCATTTATGATCAAAGAATCCAAGAAGGGAAGATGGATCAAGTGTTAGAATAAGTAATGAAACTTAAAATAAAACACACTAACATAATAACACTTGCCTAGATCATAAGGGGAGTATAATGAACAAAACCAATTAAAAAATAACTAAAATGTAAAGAATGATAAATTACTTACCTTCCTTGAATGCTCCAAAGGATTTATTATGTGGTTTTCTTGACTTGTGCTCAAAGAGTCTTTGGCAATAGAGCTTGGCTATCTCCTTCTCTCTTTAGAACCATGGATTCTGGCTTGATGTTGGATTTGGCTTGTATTTTTTGAATTTTAACACTATATATTTGAATCATGCCCCAAAACCTACATTATAACTTTACTATATTCAAGCTCCTTTGTGAAAAGGTCTAAGATTGCATTTATAGGCTTAGGAACTAACCCAAACTCAATGTGTTTTAAGGTGTAATTTATATATGGAATGGTTTCAAACCTAACCTAAGTGAGCTAATTAACCCCAATAGAGTTAAAATGTTTCAAAATCTCATGATTTGAAATGAATATGCATGGGTGAGATATTTTGTGATATTTGTAAAGGCCTGACAACTCACAAAAGGTAATCATGAAAAGCTAGGATATTTCATATTTTTGAATTTATTTTTTAGTAATTCATTAATTTTACATAGATAATTCAATTAGGAATTTAATTTGGTTTAGCTTTTTAATTAATTCTAATTATCATTTTATCTCTTTTCAAGATTCGATTAATGCGTGCACTTGTACCACTTCAAATATCCATAAGCCAAATTGCATGTTGTGATGTTATAGGATGATTAGAGATGAATCTATGAGAGGTTTTTGTTGCTTACAGTAGGATACCCCAATCAAAGATGCCTTAACATGATTTTAAGCTTTAAATAATGATGCATAAGCAAATGTGGGATATTTATTAATTCCTAGGCTTAATTTGTAAAGATTGGTAGGAATTAGTGTAAAGTCCAATCAAAGTCCATTGGTGGATATTTTTATGTGTTTATAACTATAGAATTCAAAACCTTCCCAAATATGGGGAAATTATAGACACATAAAACTAGCCACAATTGGCCACGACTAGACTTTAGATTGATTCCTACTAACCATTGAAAATTAAGCCTAAGAATCACTAAACATCCCAAATTTTCTTGAGAATCATCCACCAAATATTATAATCATATTGATGCATACCTAATTAGGTTATTCTATCATATGCAATAATAACCTCTCATAGATTCATCCTAAATCACCTTATGACATCACAACTATCAATTTAACTTATGAACCTATTAAGGGCAGCACTTGCACATTTAAATAAATATTGAAAGAGCTAAAAGGATAATATAAATTAATTAACAAAATAAAAAGTATTAAATGCCTAGTTGAATTATCTATTTGAAATTAATGAATATCTAAGAAAGGAAATTCAAAAATTCAAAATATCCTTGTTTTTCATCATTGCCTTTATGAGTTGTCAAGCTCTTTAAAAATATTCTAAAATATATAATTTGGAGAGCCATGCCTAGTAATTGAAAATTATAATTACTTGACACCTATTAACTCATTTGGAGTTAGTTTTAACTCACCTCGATTTATTTTGAAACTATTCCAAGCCTAAACTCATCCTTAAATCACCTTGGCTGAGAATGAAATCCCAAGGATATAATTATAAGGCCTTGCCTATTGAACCATAATATATTTTGGTGCAAAGTTACTATTCACAAATATCTTCAATTTTTTTTTAATAGTTTTATAAGGCTTAAATGCCTTGAAAGTAAGGTTACCATGCTTAAATCTTAAGCCAAACAATCACAAGCCAAGGTCCCAAGGAGAGGAGTTAAGTAACTCCATTATCAAAGACTTCTTGATGTATATGCTAAAAAATCCATTTAACAAAGACTTTTGGATCTCCCAAATATGTAAATGACTTATTTATTTTATATTTTTGTTGTGATTTCATTGATTTTTTATTACTAATCTCTCCCTAGTGTCTAGTCTAGAGGTGTTAAGAATTTAGTGTGTTCATTTCATTGGTTCTATGATACTAACACAAGACTAACCTCCCATCTATGTCAAATTCCTAGTTCATAGTCAAAACAACAAGCTAAATTAAAGGGATCAAACCATCACCAAGGGGAGGTGGGGATAGTGGAGAGACTAGATGAAGCTAGATTGGAGGAGAAATAGGATCAAAGGTAGTAAGAGACTCATTTAAAGGGAGAGTGGGAATAGTATCTAGACTAGGCTCAACTTAGGGATGGAAAGGATGCATAGAGGGTTGAAGGATAATATCAATAATCTCAAGGGAAAATCAGCTATAGGTGTCTTGGTATCTATCAAAGTGATAGGGACTAGTCATAACATGATCCATAAACATGCTCCTAAGAGGTTCTTCAAAAATTAGAGGTGTGTACACCATATCTACCCTATGAGAAAGAGGAAGAATGATAAAATTAATAAATATATAGGATATAATGTGATAAGATAAATGGAAAGACTAAAACAAAGAAAAATGATAATGAATGATCTATGTATCTCAAGATTGAACAAGACCTCCTAAAAATGGGTTATCTAAGGTATAACCATCATTATAATCAGGTGTATGAAGATTAATTATACAAATAGGGATGACATTTTGATCAAAGGTGGCATGATGAATAGAATGTTGAGTCTTAGTTAAGACTATGGTTATATCATCATTAGATGGTTGATGGGAATGTAGCTTTAGAGAACGTAGAAGTTGGGAAATGAGATGAGGAGAGAGATTAGAAGTTTCTATCTTTTTTTTAATCTCATTAGGCTCATTTTCATTAAAATATAATAGGTTAGGTGGTATATTCCTATTGAGTTTAGGGTGATCATGGTAACCTCACATAGAGTTGACAGAGATATTAAAACATTTAGATTCTTGAAATGGAACACTTCATAGTGGTTCAAGGGTTAGAATTTTTAAGACACCATGGTATATTAATTGTGAAAAATTCCAAGGGTTAGTGTCACCTTAAATCCTATAGATTAAACCATTATGAGGGAACTTGACACATTATCAGGTATAAGAGGCAATACCCTCATGTGATGAGTCCATGACTTGCCAAGCAAGTTATTATAAGAGAGGAAAATTAAATATCATAACCTTCACTTAAATAGTGATAGGTGGGATGGTTATAGGGATTCACACATAACATAACGGATGAATTTGATTCTCATCATAGCCTTGACACATGTTGTTTATGGACTTAATATTACATTTAGAGTATCCAAGGGTTTTAATAAAGTTGATAGAGGCAACACAAGTACCTAAACCCTCATTAATAAATGCATGCTTAAATTATATGTCACATAATTGAATGCTTATAAAGATGTGAGGATCATTTGTATGAATCATAATCTCATATGGAATCATATAAGTAATGGGAAATTTGAGAGAGAGAGAGAGAAGTGTTTATTTTTTGTCAATGTGTATACACATTTCTTTGCATTATTGTAAAATGTTATATTCTAATCTAGATAAGGTAGCTTCACATATTTATAGGGGATGATTAGGTATGTTAATTTTGAATAAGATTTTATAAGGTGATTATGATGACATGGAGAGGTCTGCATGAGTTTGAGAAATGGAATTTGAGATGGGAGATTAGTAAGTTATGTGACAGGATCCTATTGATCATAACCCATGAGGGGAATGTTGGATAGAGGTGCATAGTGTTGGATTAGTTCCTTAGGAGTAGAAGTGAAATTAAATTTGCATTGATATGATGTGAGATGTTTATTGGGGAAAAATTTAGTTTATTATCATGGATAGATGAGATAGTTGATTTAGGTTTATCTTATAATAGATTTGAAGAAGTGGTACTAGAAGGTTGAGTATCACTAAAAATGGGTAAAGAGGTTAGATAAATTATATAAATGGTATGAGAAGTGTTATCTAATGGAGGTGTTAGAAGTGGTTCATAAAAAGAGATAAGGTCTTCTTTCCCTAACTTTGCTAGGTGGGTGGTAGAATAATCTTAGATAACACAAAAAGTGTGAGATGATTGGTGAGTGTGGGTGGGATGATAATAAATGAAGGCAACTACCCTTCGCATATTAGTCATGTTGACCAAATTCTATTTTGAAGTTGGGACAATAAGACTATCAACGTTATTTGTGGAAGGAGTATGATTATCATTATTATCTTGGTTATTTGGAAGAGGGTCTTTGTAAATAACTAGATGAGCATTAGCTTGGTTTAGATTTTGAGTTTTTCTTTGTGTTTTGTGATATTTTATGGAAATGTCATAGGCTTGTTGACATTTACAAATGAGATAATTATTCTCAAAATTGGGACCAAGGAGTAAATCCATAGTTAAGTTATGCAATTACCTAAAAGTCTCATGAGAATGATCCCAACTAGTATGAAACCAATAGAATTTATTTGGATCGTACCATGATTTCATAGGATGAGTGGGATCAAGGTCTCATGGAAGAGGCTTTAGTAGATTTTTTTTTCAATTCCTATAAGGATATTGTATTATGAACATTTATGTTACTTGTTGGAAAAAAGTGAGGATTAGGGAAGTGGTTTAGAGGCAAAAATTATTCTAGATCATGGTCGAGATCAATAGCTTAAATATTATGAATGGTATCATCAGAATAAGTGACACCATCATTAGTAGAATTACAATGTTTATTTTTTATGAGCATACACAAGATTTGGGATGGTTCAAATTGACACATGAGTAAATCTTAGCACTTGGCTTGGTCTATGGGCTCTTCCAAAGTTCATGGTGAAAGAGTCTAGACCTAATATTGCATATTAGGATAGAGAGAATTTGTAAATATATGAAAGAGGTTTTCATCTTTCATGTTATGTTCACACTTTTTAGATAAATTATTCCATCATTTGATGAAATATTATGTGATTTCCATCTCAATTTTATTACAATTAATAAAATGATCTAAGTTATTTTCAGAGAGGTCACTAGTTTGAAACTCTTATATTATAACATTAACTAGATCTTCCAAACTAGCGATCGAATGAGATTTTATTTATTTATACCAATCTAAATCATCTCTGGAGAGAGTTTTTTATAATATCTTGGTAGTGGTAAAAGTGTTTAACTTTACCTAATCTTTGTATCAATTTCTAAATGTTTTTAAGTGTAGGGTAGGATCAGTTGACCCATTATAGATAATGGTCGGGGTGATACCTCTTATATAGATGTTAAAAAATTTATGTTTAAGAGGTTTATTTTGAAGGTTTTTTATTGTGTTTTCAAGAAGAGGAGTTTGAGGGATAAGGTTTCCATGGGAATACCTAAAGGGGATGGGGGCATTTTGGTTTTGCACTCCCCATAGAACCTATTAAGGGTGATTTTGGAGATGCATAAGATTATTTTGCATTTTCATCATTTGGTTGGCATTATTAGCTTAGAAAGTGTTAATTTTGTTAAGTTTTTTTAATAAAATTTTATGGGTTTGAGTGGTGCTATTTGTATCATGTGAAGCATTAGTGTTGTTATAAATGGTTTGGCAACCACTATGAGTAGTGGCTTGTGTGTTATCAGTAACTCAAGAGGAATGATTAGCAAAGGAGGCACTAGTAGCATGATTTTATTATGTTTTTAAAGTTTCACTAGTATAAGGATTCAAAAAAGAAACATTAGTGGTAATATTAACATGTGTAGCCAATAATGCACTAGTAGAAGAATTGAGAAGAGGGGGTTGTGTAAACAACCCACTAGATATGGAACTTGCCATGTTAGTAGAGATACTTGGCATGGAGGTTGAGGAAATAAAAGAAGAAGAGGTCATAGTATGATAAGGGGTTAAAATATAAGTAAGAGGTTGAGAGGAAAAAAAGATATTGACCTTAAATCCATGTGTGAATGTGGGGGAAGGTGAATGAGGTTCTTCTATTTGATTACTTATCATAAGGTGATAAATAATAGAAGGGTATTTTGTTTGATGTTGAGTAAATCCATTAATGAAGAAAATAATTTTTGGAGTATACTATAATTCAAGATGATCTTCTAAGGATAATAGAGGGTTGTGAACTAAATATGTATGATTAGGGGTCCCATAGTTTATAGTGTGAGTGGCCACATGCACATTACTTTTGTCTAGAGTATAAGCCACAAGATATTTATGGGAAAACCTATTGGGGTTAGTAAAGATAATCATATCTATTGAGTTCAAATCCATGTTATCCTAAAATAGGAAGTTGATGATGAGAGAGAAAGGTTAAGAAAGATAAAAATGCTACAAATACAAAGTGAGCAAAAAGGATATAGAGTTATGTAGGTTGACTATGTGATGTAAACTAGTAAACATAGAATAATATAGAGTCATGTAGGTTGAATTTTTATTGTAAACAAGGGGATAAACCAAAATAATAAAGATACATAGTCATGCATGTCAATGATGTACTACTAGATAGATAAATTAAAAGGAAGAAATAAGAAGACATACTCGTACAGGTTGACTATGTACTACTATTAAGATGAAAAATATAGTCTCTAGGAGATTATATCAACTAGAAGGATAATGTTCTAACATAGAAAAACTTTTACAATATAAGTGAATCAAGAATGAAATCAAAACACATAAATAATTGGATTAATGTGAGTGATCCAATTAGGGCACACATTACAAAACCTTGAACTAGCATTGGCTAATGAAATTTTTTGCAATATAACATGCAATGATGAGATAAAAAGCAATAAAATTAAAAGGAAATTTTAATTAAATGGTCATCCTAAGTGTTATTATATTATTATAAAGTGTTTATTAAAATGTGATAGGAGAGTTGGTTGAAATAAGGAACTAGAAAGGCAATCTATGGATGGTTTTAGGATGTTTGGGATGAAAGGAATCTCTATTGGTAATGGTACTAGATTGGTATTGGGGCCTACCCCTTCACTTTATAATCCCACAACAATAAGGGTGTCAGGTGATTTTCCAATATATAATATTAACCATGTATTTATACTTGGATAGAAAACCAAGTCAACTTCCCCCTTGGTGATGAAATCCAAGTAGGTAGGCCTTGGGAAGATAAGTATTTAAATGTAAATTAAATGTTATGTGATTTGGTAGTGTGTGAAAAAAATTAAAATAGTGTAACTAGAATAGTAATTTGATAAACCACCTATTTAAACTATTTGAGTTACTCTAAGCATGAAAACAACTAAAAATAAAATGTGAATTAAATAAATAGCAAATAGTTGTTAATTCCTTGATTAATAATAATACAGAGTCATTTCAAATCACACTATATGAAAACAATAAAAAATAGAGTTGACTGGGTCACTTATATTCTATAAAATCAATGTCTTTAAGAGTAGATTCTAATATGTTGACTATGTCTCTCAGATATAAGGTAGACTATAGAACCAAGTTGACTAGGTAGACCTAGTTAGTTATAGGGTTGCAGTTTTGAAGATTGCTAACTTGTGAAAAATATAACTAAAAAAGGTATTGAAATAATATAGAAAGGAAAGAGAAGAACCTTGGTAGGATTGAATATGGTTGATATTTCAAATTTTATGCTTAAATTCTTTATTGATACTTCAAAATTCTACAAAATGGGTCAACTGGTTCAGCCAAGTTTTGCAAAACCCTATATGCTGAAAAAGAATAAAGAATAGTGTTGACATATTCAATAATGCTTGTTGAGATGTATGCTAAAAAAAATAATTATAAGAAAAATTAAACTTGTTTTATAGTGTATGCTAATCTAGAACTAAATAAGGGTATTGTGTCAACCTATTCAATCTAGTCCTATAGCTAATGAAGACGTGCATAGATAGAACATAGTCATTTTGAAGTGACTATATGTTAAACCTATGCATAGAGAGTTAGAACTATACTAACTAGTTTCATACAATACTACAAATGTGGAAAAATATAATAAAATGATAAAAAATTTGGCATGAAAGAAAACGTACAAGGGTTAGATTCATGTCAAGTTCACTAGAATGTATGTAATGGTAAATGCAATAGATTTATAAATAAATCTTACCTTGGAGATGATAAATCCTACTTACACTTCTCATTGTGGATACATTATATATTCAAGGTCTTGACCATTATGGATCTACTAAACCTAGATAAAGGATCTCTTACCATAATGATTTTAGTAGGGTGGGTTCCAAAGCCTCTAGTAAAGGAAAAACTATCTAATAACCCTAACTAGGTATTATGTTTTCATATTCACTAAACTAATAGAAAGTAAAGAAAAATATAATATAGTGCTCACCAAATCTTGTTGCACAAAGTGGGGGTAATAAACATGAAAATTAAACATGAATAGAAGATATATACTCACGTCAATGTATATGAAATCCTAATGCATGGGAGAGAAGTAAAAATGCATATTTATCTACCCTTACAAAGAAAGAACAAATTTAACAATACTTACCTTTGAATATGAACCCACTAAGCCTCAATCTCTCCCTTGGAAAAGTTACTTCACAAGAGGTTGTTATGGTATATAAGGATGCCAAGGATTATTTAGCTCTAGGACATAAAACCTATCAATGCATCCAAAACACTTCTCCACAAGACAAGATCATTATCTCCAAAGAAAGTATGAAACCCTTATCTATGCTTCTTAAGTAGAATGATGGATAAGCAGATGTGCAATAAATATCTCTTCTTTTCTCTTCTTATAAATGAAAAAATGGATGTGTTTATATAGGTAGATCTAACCCTAGTCTTTTCCAAAAGTTTAGGCTGACAAGGTTGACCTAATTGACCTTGTATCATTATTTACAAAAAACATTAGGTCTCAGTATAGGTCCACTAGGGTCTAACCTAGACCCTAAATAATTTTTATCAATTAAATTACAAGGTTGATGTGGCCAAAAATGTAATGTAAATTATCAAGAATGATTTTAGGCTAGGGAAGGGATAATGAAGGTGGAAAATAATTAGATGAGGGTGCAAAATAGGAGGAAAATCTTAGGGGAATGTTTTTAAAAGATGGTTGTGTAGATAGCAAGTGGTAGTAAGGGATAAAAATCTAGTGAAGCACTAATGGGCTACCCACCCATTTCTTGATGAACCCCTTAAGGCATGTACTCAGAGATATTGAGACTAAATAGGTTCTTGAAAGATAAAAGACATCAATAATTGATCAAGTTTGAAAATATTATGTGTATACACCTTATTCTAAAAGGTTTATGGATTTGATTAAGTATAGTTGTATTGAATAAATTGATATTGGTAGATAGCCTAATTATGCTAGGCATGAATTATTTCATCTTGATTAGAAAATATTATAATATAATCTAGGTTGCATTCATTTATACTATTTATGAATCATGTAAATATTAGCATGTTTCAATTATTCATGTTCTATACTTGACTAGTTATATATGTTGTGTGGTTGATGTTATTGTCATTTGTGACCCTATCTTCATGAATATAATATGATAATGTTGTTGTAATCTGGTTTATATGATATCATATATGGAATTTATAATTAGTTTGATGCCTAATCATTGTTTTATGCCTCTAAGCCATTATTGAAATTTAAGCATAGACAATATAAGCAAGTTGAATTTATTCTTGGTTGTTTCTTTGATTCATTTGGTAATTTATTCATGGTTGATTATTTTATCATTATTAAATATAATCAACTAAGGATTAAATGATATAATTTTTTAATTCATGGAAAAGGAAATTTGAATTTGAATTATAAGAGAGTTAACTTACATTACTTTTACCAACTCATTGCACTATGTGATTTATGAGAAATAAATAAAATAATGATTAATGGTTTTAGTTATATAATTCATGTCATATCATCTATTTGGATCATATCATAGGATCAAAAAAATCATGATACCTTGCATAAAATGAAATTTGATATGGTAGCTAGATGCAAGTAATTAATAAGCCTATAACTGATCATGTTCATGAAGTTTAAATAGTTATTATAAGTAATTAGAAGAATGGATTTATGTAGTAAATTCCATATTTTTGGTTTTTTATATTATTCCTAATCAGATAACTAAGAAGGGAAATATAGTGCAAGGACCTTGAAGTTAGGGATTGTTCTAAATCTTGATGGGTGGTCTCATCCTAAGTTACCTTCACTATCTTATTCTCATTTGAAATGAAATCTAGTTTTGATATGATTTTATGGTTGAGATGTATATTTTTGTTAGATATATATATATATAAGGGTTAGATGGGCCCCTTACCCTTTATTGAAATAATAAAAGGATAAACAAACCATGAACCTACAACCATAATTCAAATAAGCCCAGAGGAAATCATGATCATCCAAGAAACTAACTGACACCCTGAATACACCATAGGGTTTGGAGAAAGTAACAATAATAACTAAACCAAAAAACATAACCATTCTAGGCCACCAACAAGATAATTAAAACAATAAAACTAACACATCCTCATTCATCAATTTTAAAGGAAATAATATGTAAGATTATTCATCCTACCCTTTTTTACCTTCTTCTTATTAGGATCTTTCTGCAATCGTTTATCCAAGTCCACCATAACAATATGATTTTTTAGATTCAAAATTTCATTTTAAGGCCAAATCTTTATCTAAATCAGAATTCTCCAATTCATTTCCTCTCTTCATTCAGCCAATTAGATCTTTCACTAAAACATTATAACCTAATTATATGGCCTCTTCAGGAGACCCACATCCTTTATCAAATAAATTTTTTCACCTTTATTTTTCCCTCTCAACTTGGTGTTTTTCTTGACATTTGAATTCTAAAAAATATTTGCAGCCACTGTCATTGGATTTGGAATGCTCCATCTACTAGGATTTTGATTCACCCCTTTTATATTAGGAACTTGAGAATGTATATAAGGTAAATATACATGAATATGGATTGTTAATCTATAATTTTTACATCTAAAAGTAGTATTTTCATAATCTAAAATTTTAATGTGTTGAGATTGACAATATTAGAGGATAATTTTATCTGTTAAGCCTTTAATAAGATCAATCTCCACAAAAATTAATGTACAGGTGTATAAACCTATTTTAATTATCTCTTTTTCATTTTTAATTAAAGTTACCAAAGCATTTCCTATCTCTTCAAAACTAACTGACACCTAAAACCACCACAAGATTTACAGAAAGTATTAATAATAACTAAACCAAAAAACATAACCATTATTAGAACACCAATAAGATAATTGAAATAATAAACAATCACATCATTCATAAATTTTAAAGGAAATAATCTATAATATTATTCATCCTACCCTTTTTTACCCTCTTTTTATTAGGCTCTTGCCACAATCCTTTATCTAAGTCCACCATAACAATCTAATTTTTTGGTTTCAAAATTTGATTTTAAGGCAAACTCTTTATCAAAATTACAATTCTCCAATTCATATTCTCTTTTTAATTCACCCAAATAAATATTTCACTAATGAATTCTAACCTAATTATAAGTCCTCTTTAGGAGGCCCACATCCTTAATCAAATAAAACTTGCTCAATTTTCTTTTTTCCTCCCAACATGGTGCTTTCCTAGAAATCTAAATTATAAAAAATATATTTAGCCACTATCTCTAGATCTGGAATGCTCCATCTATTGGGATTTTGATTCACCCCTTTTATATTAGGCACTTTAGAACATCTCTGAGGTAAAGAGGCATGAATATGGCTCATAAATCTACAATTTTGATATTTAAAAGTAGTATTTTCATAATCTAAAATTTGAATGTGTTGAGATTGATCATATCAAAAGATAATTTTGTCCATTAGGCCTTTACTAAGATCAATCTCCACACAAATTCATGAATAGGTGTATACACCTATTATAGTTCTCTCTTTTTCATTTTTAATGAAAATGCTCAAAGCAATTCCTATATCCTTGGATGCATGCCAAAAATTTAGTGGTAAGTTAGGAAGATGAACCCACACTAACATCTTTGAAATTAAGAGAGAGTTAGGATCAGACTCTAAAAGCTAAGGCATAATGAAAAATATTGCATTACCCCAAAACTAGGGACCAATGGATAGACATATCTAATAATATACTTTCTCATGAAAGAGAACCATAAAAAATCATTTAAATCAAAGGGATATCTCACAATTATTTGTCCAAGTCTCAAACACCTATTGATATAATGCCTTCATTATAGGCCAAAGACCATTAAATCTATATATTGTTGTCTCATTTATAGATCAAGATGATATTCATACACTTTCTGACTAGAAATATTCATATAAGGAACCTAATTCACTTGTTATATAATGTAGGTGTGAGAGAAAGGAAGATAATTATTAAAGTTTACTTTGGAGGAAGCATTTTTAATTGCTTAAAGGATGTTGGTTTGGAAGAGGATTCTTATTTTAGACCTTCAACACCTCCCCATAATCTATAAATTAAAACAATGGTTGAATCCTTACCTATTTTATAACTTGATAGCAAAGAGAAGTCTTGGAGTGATTTGAATTGATACACCAAAGATTGTGACTCAGTCAAAACCCCTATATAAATATCTAATTTATACTTTAAATCAATAACTAAATCTAAATATTCCACCCAAATGCACAATGTATTCTTTTAGAGAGATCACACTAGAATTTAGAACTCTACTTTTTTCTAGCTCTAAATTTTTCTAATTTTATTTAGCTTGTCTATATTTAATCTTTCATACCAATTGTTAACTATCCTATTAACAATCCAATTCCATATTTTTTCACCTTTATATCTATCCCAGAATCCATTTTTCATTTAAAAATTTTGTCAAATGGTTTGTAATCATCCTCTGGAACCTTAGATATGTAAATCACATTCCTTGATGTTATTGTTTGTTATGACATTTTGTCAAATAATTACCATACATATTATATCTTGACTTTCTTGCCCTTATCCTCCAAATCTTTCTCATTTTTGGCAAATACTATAGTGATCATTTTAGTGAATGGTTTTCTTTTAAAATCCATATCCAATCCCTTCACAGTTGCACCTAGATTAGTCTTATTAAAATCATAATATAAGGAAAGGATTCCCTTAACATTATTGAAGTGAAAAAAATCCTCTAGGGAGGAAATATATTCCCCTGTCTATGATAAAGATTTCCCTAAGATGCCACTTTATATTCCACCAAATTCCACCATCTAATCTTTAATTAAAACATCCTTATTCTCCTTCCAATCAAGATAATACTATTGAGGTTTCATAGTAAGCTTACTTGAAAATACATATAGGCCCTTACTATCAACTTTCTAACATGCCCCACCACTACTCCAAGTAGGATTCCAATCAATGAAACCCTAGCCACCAACACCAAATTCATTATTGACATCACTCCTCTTCCCCCTCAAAATTTTGGGTATAAATATTTTTATAACTAGAATGCCCAAACCAGTGGTAAATTGTATCCATATCCATGGGTTGTGGACTTGCCTCATTGCATTGAACATAGGTTTAAAGCCACATAGAAACCCCCATCACATTGAACATTAGGTTAATATTCCATTACATTGGATACTTTTCATGAATAACCTATCATATCTTGGTGTGGGAATGATTCTAGAGAGTGGTCATCCTATGGAATAGAACCTAAGGCATCCCACTTCTAGCACTCAACTCACTCACTACTAGGCCTATCATCATCAAGTTTTCATGGTTGATCTATATTAATCTTCTTGTAGTGTTTTTATTATTCCATTCTTTATTAAACATAATGATCAACTTTTTTGGGAATGATTACATTATCATTCTCTTTGGTTAATGGATTATTGCTTCATTATAATAACATGATATGGTTAATGTTACTCAGAATAGTTTTTTAAATACCTCATCATTAGTGAACACATTTTAATACCATGATATAAACTCCAAAACCAAAAGGAGTTAGTTATTTTCTTGAACTATTTACCCTCCTAAAGGAAACATACTTCCCTATGGAGGATCTTAAGGTGTTTATCCCTAAATAGGTGTATGTGACCTAATCTAGTTTATGTTTGGTTACATGTTAGTTTTCATATAAAAAAATATGCATCCTTTCATCATGAAGTTATGTAGTATACTCTACACATATTCCTACTCACACTCTAAAAGAGAATAATTCCATGTAGTAGATTTTTTTTTCTAGTATTTTGGGTTGTTACAATATTATGCTAGTTTATTATGTATCTCTTATCACATTAATATTTTACATTATGATTGTAACATTGGTGCATTGACTATTGGTATGTTAATTTTTAATTATGAGTGCATGTGTTTACTTATGTGTGAAACTTCTCTATCTATGTGATTATGTTTTTCACATTTTGTGATTCATGTCATGATTCAAGTGACTAACTTGTCAAATCACTAACTTTTGTTTATTTAATAATATTGTGGGGTCAAAATTTAATTACATTATATATATTATCATGTTACATCTATATTTAGGTACATGTTATATATATATATATATATATATATATATATATATATATATATATATATATATATATATATATATATTGCCATTATGGTCATCATCCATCTATGGGGGAATATTTTATTGGCCATATTCCCATTTTTAATATTTCCCATCTATGGGAATTATTTTTACATGGGATATACTAGTTAACCCAATTTTAAAAATTTAAATTTTACATGATGTAATGTGACATGAATATATGTTAATTCAAAACTATAATGGTATGATAATTTAAAAAATTGAATTCAATTTCCATATCTATGTATGATAGCATGCTTTGGTTATCTTATTTTTCTAATATATGAGGGATAAACTTCAAATACATATATTTTGGATAATAACACATCATGAATAAATAACTATAACTAATATATGGTGATTTTAACATATGTTTTTTTATATGAGTGACTACATAAATAGATTCTTCATCGCTCACCTAAAAAAGGGGGCATGTATAAATCTATTTTGAAAATAAAGGTGGATTTAAATGATCAAATGTGAGCTAAGTTATCTACCTCCTTGATAAATAATTGGATTAGGTGTTGGTGACTCCCATAAGATTATCTTGTCTATGTTCCAATCATATTATGAAATTATAGGATGTGTGCATTAGGTATTGATGACTCTTATGAGAAATTTTTGGGTTATAGTGTCAACACCTATCAAAATTCTAGATATGGAATAGTTGTGATGGAAATTGGGGACAATACCAAATAGGTATATTATTTCATATGATTTACTTAAAATTTAAGAGATAATTTAAAATTCAATTTGAATTTTTTTTTTTTTTTTTTTTAAATCACATGTAAACCATGATAAATTTAACTACCTTTAATAATAGGCACTTGTTTTAGGTAAATTAGATAATCAAGTTTATATGGAATAGAAAGAGAAAGGTCAAAAAACTTCATTATTATCTTGGTAATTGAAGTTGCATATTTAAAATTATTGATATTTATACTTTGACACACACATTCATTTTACTCACATATACACATTAAAGTGGGGGTATTATTTAGATAACCAAATTTGGCACAAAACCCTTATTCTTGTGTGTTTCCCCTAATTCAATTTATTTGGAAAACTTGTAAATATTAACCCATTTATAGGATGTTCCCAACCCCACATAAGTATGTATTTGGTCCATATAGCTTTAAATAATTTTATATTTTATCCAAAAGGTATTTTTTATACATATGGACTACATTTTATCCATTAACTAGCCTTACCTAAAAAATAGAGCCTTCTTATCTCTTAGGCAAAGTTGCACTTATATGAGCCCATCCTAGACAAATGTATAGCCTTATAGGTTTGTATATTTTAAATTTTTAGGATAATTTATTTTTTATTTTTGGTCATGATACTTACCCCTTCATGTTTATATTTACATAAAATAACCAACATGCTTAAGTCATCATAGATCATCCTATAATACAATTATTTTCCCACCATTAGCTAGGTATAAGAGTATCTATAATCCAAGGATTCAAAAGAGATGAGAAGATAATCATAAACCCTAATTCAATAATTTAAAACCCTATAGATACTATTATCCATTTAATTTTTACTTCAATTTTCAAATCTTATACAATTATGACATTTATCCATCTTGGTTTCTTTAAAACATCCCCTGTACTAAAGGAGGATAGTTAGACATCAGTAGTTGAATTGATCCCTTACATAGGAGAGGATGTTAAAATACTTACTTGATTTATTCCATTTGCACACCATAAAAACTATGTGGAGTTCTGATTCTAAGCCTATGGAATATGTAGTTCACAACACTTCTTTGGTAATTATCTAACTGCATTACTTTAATTTTTTTTTAAGTTGTGCAAGCTATGTTAAAGTGAAGAATAAAACACATAATTTATTATTACACACACATCACCAAAGTGAAGGTAAAATAATAATCATTAATATTTAACACATAGACACTTGAGTACCCATGATGTAAAACCCTACATAGACACACCCAATGGCATAATGATACACTTAGTGACCTAGAGACATAATCAAAGTGATCATGCTTATGTTTACTATGTTTTTCCAAAATAGGCCTATATATGTTTGTGTCTATCTCAAAGCAATAAAAACTAGAATTAGGGTAAACACTAAATAGGGTTTCAAGAAAAGGAAAATAGTTTAATGGTGATGTGAAATGAATTTTGATGAACTAAGAGAGATTTTTGAAGCCTAGAAGTAAAGGATCAGAGTCCTAAAATTTTATATAAAATATAACACAGTGAACAGTAATTTATCTTAATCATAACCTAAATACCTACCAACAATGAGGAGAATAAAAGTCCATTCCTAGTCAAAATCTAAAAGTTATCAATTTACTTTAAAATTTATAGGTTTTATCTATGTTGATTTTTAGACTTGTTTCCACCTAATTTAAGCCTCAAATAATCTAAAAAAATATTACAGTAAAAAATATATTATAATGACCTCTATTTACATTTAAATTATTTTACAATATTAATTTATTTTAATTAGGTTTGTTTTTATCTTTTTTAATGCCAAAATGTTCTAATATGAGTTTCACATTGATTATGATTTGGTGTTGTGCATTAATGATGAAAATCCACTTTACCATAATAAAAATACAAGGAATTTTTTAGAATTATATATCATATTATTTAATGTATCAAAAATAATAATAATAATATGTGACCACAAAACTCAAATGCACCCTAACGAACCAGGACCACACTAAACCATAACACCGTATTGAGTATGTATTTGGGGGAACCATCATAAGACTAATAAATAAAGATAAGATATAAATGAAAGAGATATAATAATGGGACATGATGACATGTGAAAAAATATGCCAATGAAAAAAAAAATTAATAATAAATGAATAATAAACAATGACCTTAGAATTATGCAATTTAATGACTAAAAAATGTTTAGGGGCCATTTTTAGATGTCTAAAAAAAGATGTGTTTGAGTTTTATTGATTATAATTTTACATAAGGATATTTTTATAATACATTAAAATTTAAGTTTTAACATCACTATTAATTATCTATAAACATTTGAGATAATTACAAGTTATTATATTTTGTGTTATTTTTTTATTTATAAGCACAACTTATATAAGTTTAATATGGATAAATCAATAAAATTTGAATAAAACAAATAATTATCAAATTAAACTATGCTGTGAAAATATAATTAAAATAATGAATACATATTATATGATCAATGCGCACCTTCCACTCAAGGCTACACACTCCTCATAAGGACATTCAATTCCCCGAGGTCATGATATCCCATGGCATGCATGAAACCTTGAGATACCTCTACAAGATACCAAAAAAACTTGAAATTTTCCATGAAATATTTTGACACTATGCAAGTGTATTATAATTTTATTCATTGTGCATTCACCTATAGAGTTATGGACTACTTTTCTCACCTTATGATAACTTTACATGTTATTATAAAATAAAAAAACATACCAAATATGTTTGTGGTGTAGTGTAATGAGGCTTAGAAATGGAAATAATTTTATAAACTATTTACATTAAACACCTTTCATTTTTATAACTCGTGAACCTTTTATTTACTTGAATCTATTATTTTATCCAGAACACTATAAACTTTGTATGTTGCTAATATTTTTCTTATGGTCTTAAAGATAATGGTTTAAATATTAATTGGTATGAATTTTTTACGTTTATTGGTATGTTAATGGCTTCAATAAAGATGTATGGATTTCCTTTTTTCAAACTTTTTATAGATTATCTCATGTCCATAGGCACTAAGTAAATGTTTCCTATAGCCATTATTTTTCCCATGTTGACATAATTATATGATGTTACCTAGTCTAGAGCCAATACATTTTGGTCATCCATATCCATTAATATAACTACCATTGTGCATTCATATAAACTATTCATTATTGACACTATGAACTATGTTAGTAATTTCCTAAGCATATTTTTGTATTTATATTTTTGGACAAAAAATAAAGTTTTGATGGTTAGTAGTTAGAATTTATTATCAAGTCATTAATTATTTCTATTTTATATCCAATGGACTGAATGATGTAACAATATGGTTTACCATGTTTCTATTCTTTGTGTATTACCATAAATAAATGATATTAGACTAGTGCATTAAGTATATATACCCATTCAATAATGTAAAATAATATTTTTTATATCTTTTCCAGTGGCTAAAAAAAGAAATCATACAAATGAAAAATACTAAATTTATAATTAAACTTGAAAAAAGATAAATTATTATGTAATGATCACACCTTGAGGTTTTCAAGATTTATAAGTGTATTTTAAATTGTGCACATACATTTTTACCTCTTTATAAAATTTGTGCCTCTAACTATGTAGGGATGAGGGAACTGACCATTCCTTGGTTGGGATTATCAATCAATGTTTTTGACCATTTTACCTATTTTACTACATTGATCATGTTTTATTCTAATTTATATATTATAAATTATTTTATGTCTAAAACTATTAGATGGTGTACCTTTTTGTACCTACACTTCTTCAAAATGGTGTAAAATATTTTATGATTTTTCTATTTCAATGCCTTTGACATATGTTACCACTATATGTTATAGAAAATGAGAATAAATGTAATAGTTTAGTCAATAAACCATCAAGGTGGGGTTGCAAATACATAAATTGCATACCAGAATCATGAACCTCATATTTCATGTGAAATATGAATGGATAATTTGAGAGAAGAGACTTTTCCTTCTCTCCCTAAGTGTGATAATAAACTACATGCACATTCTTCTAAGTCAATTTTGGTACAAGATGTAAGTCATTGAGAAAATATAAATCAATGTAGAGTGAGACTATATTATAGAGATGAATGACTATAAATATATATAAACCTTTTTAGAGCCTTTGAAAAATCTAGGATATCATTTATTTATGCTCATAGATTATTTTTATATATAATCTTCTCATGATTTGAATTAAATATCTATTGGCATACAAAAACTAGAAAAATTATATGGAGATAACTTATAAATGGATACATATAGATAAAATTTATGAGCATGAAAAAAATGGCCAAAATAAATAGAGAAAAGGATTATTGGGTCTACTAATAATTCCTAAGGTAGGATAGATAGACTATAATTATTTTACTCAAGGAATAAATTAACATGTATGTGAATAAGAAGATAAAATAGGCTCATTAACACAACTTGAAGTACAAAAAATGACAAATAGAAGAAAATAGGACCAATGGATCACAAAAATAATAAAAATAAACATAAAAAAGTGCTAGTTAGTCCCTAATTCAAGATGATGATCTATATCCATAAAGTATTACTAAAAAATATAATAATAAATATTTTACCAAATTTAAGTTTCTATATAATTCCTCTAATTTTATATATAAATGTGAGTGTTACATGTGTGTGTTGCTTGTGTGTGTCAAATTAAAATTGCACATAATTTAAATGTGTAACTTTACTTACTATAGGGAGAGGAATAGGGATATTTGATGTCATGCTTCCATTGACACCTTTTTACACTTCATAAAATTTAGGATACCTATCAATATAGTCCAATTTATAATAAGTAATCAAATCCATATATGTTTTTCGTGCTAAATTAAAAAATTTAAATTGAACTTGAAACTTTAAAATTTAATGTTAAAAATTTAAATATTATAATAATGAATAAACCTACTTCATATCAAACCAAATGTTATTGTAATGTGAGAAAAAAAATCTCCTTTTCCAATTATTTCAATTGAAAACTTTTCTTATAAGCATGAATAATATACAACACTTTTATAGGAGTTTTGTGAAACCTCCACCCACTTCTTGATCAAGGAAGTCGATAATGTTTTTCTCCAAGGGGTATAACCTAACTTTCACTTTGAAAGTACACTAAAAAATTACTCATGCATGAATTTATATTAAGATAAAACCACTTTAAAAAAATGTTGATACTTGAATTTTACTATGAAATTACACTAAGTATTCCATGATATACATACCCACTTGAGGTGATGAATTGAATAACGTGTGCCTAAAATCACTCAACTCAAATTGAAGAGTTTCAAGAACCATATGTAATAATATTTTATGTAGATGATACCATTTTTTAATTTTCATAAAACACATGAAACTATTATGAAATATTACATGCAAATTCCAATATTAGGTTAGATGTAGGCAACTAGTCATGCCCTTAGAGTCACATTATATATATATAATGTCATATAATGCTCAATTCCCAATGTGTAACTAAATATAATTATTATAAGTCTTCTATATAAGTGTCATATGGCATAGGAAATATAAAATCATGAAAGGATCAATACAAAATATACTAATTTAGTATATTTTAGAGAAAGATACAAAATATACAAAATAGACTAAAGATCGATCCAAAGAGAAAGGTAAGATTACAGTGGTTAAAAATAGAAAGATCTAAATGAGAATTTAAACAAACTTCTCATTTCCATTAAGAGCAAAGAGAATTATAATAATATGATTGAATAATTAGATATTCAAAAGGCTATAATGTGTTGGTTTATGAGGGAGATCATGGAACTTAAAGGGAAGGTAAACTTTCTATAGTAGGAAAACATTATATTGAATCAAGTATCTTCAGCCAAGGAGAATGAGCAACAATTATAGAGCCTTCATTTTAGAGTGGATATCCTAGAAAAAGAGAATGAGAAGCTTAATAATAATTTTATCTTCTTAGTCAATTGTAGTAATGCATATATGTATGAGGAGATTCAAAATATAGAGAGTCTTAGAGATCATCTCAGGGATTTATTTGAAACTAAGACGTCTGGAAAAGGTAAAGGCAAAAAAGGATAATGTAGTGTATCTAAGTATGTTATGAACAAAGATAAACTATTATCTCAAATTGATGCTAATCTAAAAAAAATGAAAACCTGCTAGGAAGATGTCTCAGGTAATTTAGACTTAGATTAGGCTTCAATTCCTCTATATCTAGATTTTGTTGTTGTTTTTGATGTTTGTGGGTTGTTCTTGGGTTATTTTTTTCCCTATTTTATCCTTGATTCTCTCTTAGTATATTATATACCTTTGTTTCTCTTTTGTTTGTAATGCTCTTAGGTTCTAGGGACCCTAGTTCAAAAAAATCCCCCATTTAACCTTAATAAAAATATATATAATAATTTATTAAGTATCAATGAAATATAAAAGGTTTCCTCATGTGTGGCTAAATATATGTGATGCATGCTCAATGATTATGATGAGATGGAGGTGGGGTCAACAATAATTTCCCATAGTAGATTTAGTATGAGATATGGAAACTGTTGATGTGAGATTCATGTAATATAGATATATGTGAGATAAGGTCCAAATGTGGTTGTATATTATGATAAGTATGATAATATAAATATGAAAAACATGTCTTGGTGTATATGAATTCTTGATATAAGATATATACATAGATGTATCATGTGGTATTACTAATAATTTGAATATGTATATGTAAGATAATACCATATTTTAATAAAGAATCAATATAACATGATAGACATAAGGTTTTGATGGAATAATATATGTAAATATAAGGATCCTAAATAAATAAATGTTGTTATCATGCATGATATGAAAATATAGGTATTTATGTGACCAATGAAGCTCATAGGTAAGGTGAATATAATGGTGGTGAGGGTGTTAGCATTTTCACAAACTATGTAAAATGGATCATTAATAAGGACCATGCATATATATTATTAGAAATACAGGTCATGTACATTAGTGTGTAATAAATAATCATGTTTAAAGGAGTCATGACAAATCATAATGTGCCAAGATGTAATAAAAAGGTTCCCAATAGTGTAAAAATGCAAGGCACATAGTCATGTGGTAATAAACATTTTATATAAGATCATTGATTATCAAGTATAGGTAATGTGATGCATACCCATTATAGGAATTAATATATGTGTATATATGTATGATCATGTAATTCTCAATTTAGTATCATGTAAAAAAAATTGTACTATGGCTAAAATATAAAGATATAAATGATAGACTCAAAGGTGAGATGGGCAAACGATGTGTGCCAATATAATATTTGTATGCCTAATATATATAAAGTGAAAACAAGGATATATGAGGTTAATTTTACCCCCTAATATAAAATTAAGATATTTCTCAAGTATATGATTTGCCTATCAGAAGGCTAGCTATAAAAATGGAATTACATCTAAAATCTCAATCATAAACATGCAATATCTAGGTAAAATATGCATATTAACTGCAAGGTATGATATATAAGTATCCATGTAATAAATTCATGTTTAACCCATGTACATACTCTATAAGAACATGAAAGAGGGATATGTGTGATTTTTTTAAATAAGCACAATATAAAAAATAGTATTCTATAATGAAGTCACTATGTAAATTTTTTTGGATGGAGATGTTCTAAACAAATATTATGTGCCCAGTAACCATATGTATCATGTATATATTTCATCTCATCCACTTAAATTATACTATTATAATCACATGTTGAAAACATGAATATATAATCTCTAGGATAGTTAGATAAGCATAATGTGTATCATATGATTGAGATAAAGGCAAAAAATTATTGATTTCTATATTTTATAGATCTTTTTTTATATTTATATATTTTTAAAGTGAAAATTCACAATAATATATGTATAATTTGGCAAAATATTGGTGCATAAAATGATCATTGTATATATGTGAGTATGACTAGTGTATAAGGTGATTCTAATAATGAAATCCTAGTCATGAATATTATGATGGGACATACTTAGTGTTGAATTATAAAACATTTGAAAATTACAATCTAAATCCTCAATTTAAAGTAACCATGAATATATGACTAATAAACTTTATATAAACTCCAATTAATTAAGGGTCATGATCTAGATATATCATATGTAGAAGAGATTTTAATATGTAGCAACAATCTCAAGTACTATATGATAGGTTATCAAAAGTCATCACATGTATAGAAATAAAAAATATATATCCCTATTATAAACAAGAAATATTTAATGTAAACAAAATAATAAAAGTTATATTAAAATTGGAAATCCCTAAATATGTATGGATAAATCTCATGTTATGTTATTTTTGGTATTAACCTATATATTGGAGGTTATGATAATCCAAAACATATGTATCACCATGAATTATGTAATCAATTTCATCATCAAAATCTTGATTATATTAGTATATTTCATTTTTATTAATTGTTGTTTATTATGAAACATCCTTAAGAGGTCGATTTTATTTTTTAATGATACTATTTCCTATGTAAGTTTGGTAATCTAGGATAATATTATTTTAATCAATAAGACCTTGAATTTTTTCAATTAAAGTGAAAAATCAATTTTTTTAATGGCTCCTAATAAGATGATAATCTAATAAGATGATAATCAAAAAATAATTTTTCATTTCAATATTTTTAAAAATATTGTGTTGTATTTATGAATATGAGGTAGTTTTCATCTAATAATTCTCTCTCTCTCTCTCTCTCTCTCTCTCTCTCTCTCTCTCTCTCTCTCTCTCTCTCTCTCTCTCTCTCTCTCTCTCTCTCTCTCTCTCTCTCTCTCTCTCTCTCTCTCATTTTTTCAATTTATTAAAATTAACCTATCTTTGATAGGTTATTTAAGAATATTTACAAAAATATGTTACTTTCTAAGATAACATAATTGACAATTAATGAGTGTATATGACAATGAAATATAAAGATGTAATTGTGCATATCCTCATTTTGTCTTTATTTAGGATGTTTAATTTTATCATATGTATTTTTATAGGTCCATTTTTAATCATGTAATTATCTAAGAAGGCCTCTTGTAAGCATATAAATGAACGTAGGGATCCACTATGTCAATAAAATAATAAAATTTAAGCCTCATGACTCAATGCATTATGAAATAACTTAAGGTATACCACACCATGAATTTTACAATCTATAGATAAAAACATGGAACAAATTTGTGCTTCAGGGTCTCCATAACCATCAAATAATTACAATTTTTGAATAACTAAGCCATGAAAAAGAGACATGTTAGGCACATCCTTATACTTATAATTAGAAGGTGTCACATTATCCCAAACCCTAACATGGGAACCCTTTTGATGAACCAATATATTATTCACTTATTTTTTAATCTATCTATAGCATGCACCATAGTCTCTATCGCATGTGTATGAATGGTAATATTCTCATAGGTTATTTCAAAGTTTTATTCATAAGAACATAAGTGGTCCTAGTTTTAATAGTCAAAAACTAATTACAAAGCATAATTGATGTTAGAAGACAAGCACAAACCATAAGAGTGTGAAATGAGACATTTCCATATTTATTTCCTTATACATATATTAAATTTCATAAAAAGTCTTATGGTTTTAAAAAAGATGTGAAATAATGATTTTCAACATACATTGATCAATTCTTTTATCATTTTAAACCTTCACATTTTTCAATTTAGCATTCATCAAATATGAAACAAATTACTCAAATTATATATTTATTTTTATGCAAAGTCACACATAAAGGAAACAAAGTTATAGTGGATGTATAATCCCTAAAATTATAATCTAATATCAATCTAGAATAGAAAACCCTAAGGGAAAATAGGGTAAGAACCCATGTTTAATGTAAAAATTTTGGGTTCACAATATAATTCACCTTATTTTTGTTCTTGTTATATTACCATTAAAAAAACTAGTACATTAGGGATATATACCATTCAACAATGTAAAATAATATATTTAGATCTACTCTTGTGGATAAAAATAGTAAACATGCAAATATAAAACTACTAAATTGAGAATTAATTTTTGAGGAATGACAAGTGAATATCCTGTTGATGCCTTTATGTGTACCACATATGCCCTTTCGTATGTAAGAAAACTTCTCATTTTAAAATTCTAGGAATTCACAGCGTGAGTAGCAGGTTGTTTTAACTTGATGTTACCTATGGTGAAATAGTAGTAAAGCAATGTCTAACTGTCCCCACAAATTTTTATTAATTGATGGTTGGAATCCATCATGGTCCAATCCTTTGTGAAATGGAAGAATATATGCTAATGCTAGTGAATTATAATCAAATTTTAAACTACAATTTAATATAAATGCATATTTATAATGAAATCTAACCTATAATGATCTAGTTAAAAAGAAGTAAAAGGAAATGGTAAGGAAAAAAGAGAATGTGTGATTTGTTGACCCTTGACTCTAATGTCATGACAAAGTTTTGATTATAATTGAACTTGCATTTAACTAGTAGATGATGCCAAATAGCATAAAATCAGATCTCACCACATTCTAAGAAATATGAAGTCATACAAGTAATAACTACATTTTTCTTTAAATATTTATAACCAAACTCAAATAACATAAGCATATATAAATACAAAACAAATCAAACAAAGCAAATTCAAGATCTTTCAACCAATTCAACATAAGAACAAATTAGCAACATTGTATCACTAATACAAATTCAAACTTCAAAGAAACTATTCACATTCAAGCTTTAGAACCAAAAATTGAGGTAAGTCTATATTAATAATTGACACATCAAATCTGGACAATCTTTGCAGAATTCTTTAACTATATTAATTGCTCCAAGTATACAAATTTTACTCAAAAATCTCTCTTTACAAGATGGTAATACTACATTTTATAGAAAGACAAGGGTATACTGGTCAGTTGTGAGATATAAATTTACAAAAGATAAGGATAGCTATCATTTTTTAGAAAGTTCTAGAATACACTTGCTTTTTAAAACTAGGCTAACCTAGAGGAAAATATGCTAACAGACTAGCATATGCCTTTACAAAAGAATATTCCTATTTCAATCATTATAATGTTTTCACAAAATTAATATCAACTAATTGGTGGACCCATTGCTTAAGGTTCTACTTGTTACTCTTACAAAAGCTTCATAACCCTTCGATGTTGTTTTTTGACAAGCTCCAAGTCCATAGGTGGTCTCAAAAGGCACTTTTATTCATTGTCAGCTAAAGCCCCCAATTCTCTATCATTTTTGATCATGGATTATTTGATTTAATGGACTTCAGATACCCTTTCTCCAACATTGAGGATTATATCAAAGATCCTACTATTGTATGCTCCTAAATGCCCTTGACTTTTATTATTAATTTCTTGAACTACCAAAGTAGCCCTATGCTTGAATTCATCATCCTTCATAAGGCCTAGGATAGTGTGATGTGTAGGGTCTTTAAGAATTACTCCAAGGAGTTGTTCATTTCTCCTGACTAGCTCCTTATCATCCTTGAGAAGCCTCTCCAAGTCCCATGACCATGTACTTAAACCTTGGATCTTCTCAACAACAATCATAATAATGGCATTCAAATTCCCCAAGCTAATTGACTTTAATCTAAGGATCTAATTTCCAACTCTCATGTTTATTATCCTTATTATTTGATCCACTAAGGCTTGCAATTGGGTTATTAATAACTTGACCACTATGTTTTGTTCTACCAATGCACTTTGTTACAACGTGTTTGATTTTAAAGCCTCAAACATATCAAAGAAGGAATCATCAAGCATCTTGATCATTTCTTATGGAATTTATGAAATGGATTGTGTCTTCAAGTATTCATTTTACTTTTCCATGTTGGATATTCTTACTTCATCCCCCTAATTCCAACTCTGACTTGAGATAAATAAGCCTTAGTTAGGCTTTCTACATCCTCTTCATGGATGGGTCATTCACCAGGTTATTTACCCCCAACTAGAGTTAATCCTACAAAAGTCTCAACCTTTTGGAATGCGAACTCTTCAATTCCCACCATGGTTTTTCTTATTGTTACTCTTTCTAATCTAGTTGTCTCTAGATTGAACTACATAGTAATAGTAGATTCAATATGTTTTGAATGTTTTGGGACCTCCATCTGAGCACTACTTGATGTTCTTAGAGAATCCATCCTTTTACCATCTAACCCTAAAATAGTTACTATTATTCTCTCTTATTTATCTTTCATCAAGATTCTTATACATGGCTTGATGTCTTCTTGCACATCAAAATTTATAGACTAGGTCATATCCCATGAGTGAGATAAGGAAGGGATATTTTACATCTTCCCATAAAAGAACTAATAAGGGATGATTGGTCCATGAATGGGGTATTCATCACTAAATAAGTTGATCTCACTTGTGGGATGAGTGAGAGTCAACTTTGGCCTCTTTTATCCAACAGGAATAGTTACCAATCTAATTTCCCCTTCCTTAGTTGTGGCATTAGGACTAAGTCCAAGATAGCTTCCTTTCCTTTATCTTCCTACTCAACTCCTTCTACTTGAGCCCATGGTTCTTCAAACTACTCTTCTTCTGCTTTAGATCCATATGCTTTAATGAGGACCTTGAGGGCATCCTCCACTATTTCATTTGGCTCCAAGGCAATCATGTCTAAGTTTTTAATAGAGGATACTGGTCTTTGAGGGAGACTTGAGGATGAAGGTCCCTCACCAGGTCTCTCCTCCAACTTCTCCTTGCCAGTGCCATATACAATTTGTGTTGGGAGATGTGGCACTTATAGCTAAGGTTACTCTTGAGGTGGCTTAGAATATCTAGGTAATAAATGATACAAAAGAGGATACATTTAACATATGTTCCCTCATGGTTTTTCCTCATTGGTCAATCTATGTACAAGTTTAATATTGTGTTTTTTGAATCTAGCTAGTACTTCTTTAAAATTATTGGCCTTGATGTAGAGAGTGTCATAAGGACCAAGTTGATGCTCATAGAGTGTTTTGGGTATATATTTAATCTTTAAATGATTGCCAATTATGTCATTGGGATCCCAATGCCTAAGTTCATCTAATTGAAACCCAAAAGAATCTCTATACTTGGCTATGGTGTCTACCTATTTCTAATCTTATAAAATGGTTCTTCTAATTATCAATGGAAAGGGATGGAAGAATCCCTTCCTTTTATCCTTGTAGACTCCATCAACACCATGAAGGAGTTGACATGTAATCTCTTATTCTGCCAACTTTTTAGGAACATAAATAGGAAACTTATAGGGTTATGTTAGAATTCTCTTAATTCTGATTATAGTGCAATCTAGGTAAAACCAAATATCTCCCATAAACTTCACATATTTCTTAATAAAAGGGGTAACCCTAGGCATAGGATAAACTATAATGGCTTCTACCAATGTATGATAGACATAGTCATAGATGAATTACATATGGTGTCTATACTTGAAGATTTGCATCTTTGAGTAGTGGTGGGAGATGTTGGCTCTACCATTAGGAGACCAATTTTTGATGTTGGATATCTTAGTAGAAGCTAGTAGGGCATCTAGAAAATAATAAATCATGAAGAAATGTTTTCTTGTCTTCTTTTTTATGGATATAAATCAGTGTCTTAGATGGATGCTAATCATATCTCCAATTGGAGGAGTGATCTCTTTCTCTACCATAAATCAAACATAAAACACCCAAATTTTATTAACTTATGTGGTTTTAAGGGATCTATATATTATATTTAATAGGGTCATGATTACCTTAATTCCTTCCCTAAACTATACAATTAGGATTCTTCCCTCAAAGTCTTGGAATACATGGTTCCCCTAAAGCAACCATGGCTTGAGGATGGTATCTACGTCATTCTTATTGTTTCATTCCTTGATTTTGGGTAGGTCCACATGGAGTTTTGGGAGATTATAGTATCTCTCAAAGGCTAATGGGGAAATATACACAGCTTTCCTAGAGCTTCCCTCATGGATGATCCAACCATGCTCTATTCTATAATCTATAAAAATGGGAACAAGTACATCAATATAGTGGAGTACCTCTGGTTTGGTAGTAACATGATGGAGGCCAACAATTTCAACTACAACTAAGTCATAAAATATTATACTAATAGCATTAATCCTATGATACTCTTTGGTAATGGCTTTCATCTCCTCTATGGTCTAGAAGAGATCAAACCAATTCTTGTTTCCATTCTTCAAGGTTGTAGTGTCCAATTTAGTATCTTTGAAAACTCTTCATTTATCTATGGATAGATACAACTCTGTCTCATCTCTTAATTGTTACCTCTGAGCTACCATGGATTTTATACTTGAAAATTTTTTTCAACTAGAATGTAAATGGTATCTTAATTGGTTCCTTCATTCTAAAAACACAATTGAATTTCTTTTAGCTCTACTGTAATCACTCTAGGTTCACTTAGGGATTTTTTATACAAGTTTAGGGCTTCAAAGCTTTAATGGTGGTATCTCATTTGGATTTTGGCTCATACGTGCTTTAGATTTTATTTTAACCTTTTCCTTTATATATTTGCATTTTTAGGCACACAAGATCTCTTATTTTATTATTTACTACTTATATGGTGCTTATGTGACATCATTCTAAAACATTTTATGAAATTTTTCATAAATGCCCTTGAAGCACTAGTTATTGGCATTTAAAAATACCCTTTTTTCACTATTAGATCAAGATCGAAGGATCATCATGGGTTTTTTATTGTGATTCAAGCCCTTGATTATCATTGGTCCCTTTTGGTATTGATCCCCATGGTTGTGCCACTTGGTACCTCCATGGGCCTTTTAAGCTCTGACACCTTTGTCAGTCACCTATCGAGTAAACATTTACCACATGTCAAGCTTACAAGATCTTAGAGCTCCATTTAAAAGCCATCAACAATTTTGTGGCATTGGATCATCCACCATAATGAAGCATAGATCGTTGGATCCTTCAAGGTGTATGAGCTTTAATAAGTATATAGACATAAAATAACTTGGGCTAAAATATTATATGATATGTTTATTTCATGTCAACAAACATGTTATAGACTTAGGTTAAGATATTATATACTAAGTTTTAGAGAAAATGTCTTAGGTGGGGACTCAAGTTTAAATACCTTAGGCTAAGGTTTATTTTGTGTTTATTAAACATGAAATAAACTTTAGGCTAAAGTGTTTATGCCTAATTTTTGTAAAATTTATAAAAATGGGTACCAAGGCTAAATATTTTAAGCCAAAGTTTATGATGTGTTAAAAACACAATGTATACTTTAGGCTAAAATGGTTATGTTGAGTTCTTAGAATACGCTCAAAGTGGTCAAATTGATCTATAAGGACCCAATACTAGATTTTGACATAGGGACTTATTGTATTAATAAACATAATAAAATCTTTGGTTAAAATTATTTGGGGATAATTTGTATATCATAAGGACCCTTTTTTAATATAAGGTTTAGTATAAGTCTCTAGCATTCAAACAAATGCAATGGGACCTTAAGATATAGACATAGACTAAATTTATTTTTGCATATATTTAGACGATGAAACCATTTCATTATTTGAAATTTAGAGATTTTGAGTGCTTGAACATCCTCAAAGAGGTTCCATTAGTCTACAAATGTAATTCATGAGTTTTCTCAATGAAAATTTGGAGTATATCTTGGTATTGAGCAAAATAATCCATTATCTTAAATTTGACATACTTATGGACATCAAATATGTCCTCAAGAATGTCAAATGATAGTCACACAAATGTAAAATTTAGGATCATGAAGTTCTTAATTTTTATGGGGTTAAATTTGATGGTCACACATATGTCAAATATGTCCTTGTGGATGTCAAATGATAGTCATGCAAACATCAAATTTAATCTCATCAAACTCCTATGTCCTAATTTGAGAGTGCCACATGATAGCTCTATGGGGATTCCCATGATATTGGACTCAATTCAATCTATTCAATTAAAAATCATGATGAAGTGAGAGCCTTTTAATCATGATCTGGGATCTTACTTATGACCAGTCCCTTTTGACATGTGGGACCCTTTGATTTTAATCTTTGAATGTAAGAGTGTTGCATGGTCACTCCATGGGCCTCCTTAATATTTTAATTTTCAATGGTGTCTTTAATCCTATGATATTTAGTCCACAATGAAGTGAAATCCATCGATTGTGTTCTAGATGTTTGAATATGATTAGTCAGAGGGACTAAGTGCATAGTTTATTATGGTTCCTTCACTCTGCTAGATTAGAAGCTCTAATGAAGTATAGGTCATAGGATCTACAAAAGAACACCATGTTTAAGTTAGAACTTTTGGATGACATGAAAACTTAGGATAAGGTGTTAAATTTATGGTCTCATTCATGTTAATAAACATGAACAGGGCCTTAGCATTAAGGCTTTAGTCTAAGTAAGAAATAATAAAGGAGACCATGCTAAAAACTAAAAGGGACCCTGCTAACACAAAATTAGACCACAGTTAGAAACAAAAAGGAAAAAAGGGAAAAATAAAAGTGGACCAAGCATAATTTTTAAGCTAAGGTTTGTTCATGTTAAAAAGCATGACCAAGCCTTAACATAAAAATTAGGCATAAGTCCAAAACATATTTAAAATTTTCCCACCAAATTTGAATTTAGACTAAGGGTTTATCACAGGGTTTTGGAACATGAATCCATCAAAAAAGGTTCCATTAAACCTACAACTATAAGACATGGAGACTAATTATTAGTAACATTATGTAAACTTAAAGCTAAACCATAAATTAGTTAAACCAAATTTATCAAAATGGATGATCTTTAAATTATATCAATGATTCAAACATGTCGTGTTTTTAGGGTTAGACATTAGGGTATCTTAAGGGTCCTAATTTTCAAAAATGGGAGTATGCTAAACTCAAAAAATGGAAAATTTTGGGAGAAACATAATAATATGTTAGAATCTATAAACTCTAGCTTAGACAAATAACTAAGTCATCCATTCCACTTGATCAATGTCATTATCCAAATTAGTTTATGGTGAAACAAACTTTGCACTTGTAGAATTAGGGTCAAGCATCAAGACATAGCCATGTTATGTGTGTGCTTTGTTTCCATTTACTATTTTTCATGGTAATCAAGACACAACTTCCAAGTTTCATATCCTTAATCATTAACACTATCTTGGATCATGTTTAGATATCCATTAAGAACCATGATTCTAGCTCAGGGATGGATTGGGCATTTCTCTTCTACTAGCTAGGCATCCATAGCCATAATAGAGATGCCTTTAACTCCACTAAGGTCCTTGCTACACTTCCAACTAGGCATCCATTACCCTAGTGGAGATTTAAAAAATCACCTATGTTTACAAATCTTTTGATTTTGCATTGCATTCTTATTTTTTGTATTTTTAGATCTTTTATGCTTTTAGTAAGGTTGGGAACTAGGGTAGCCAAGTTTAAGGATTTGGTCAAGTTTTTTATCCTTAGAAAAGCACCTATGGATGCAACCATTATCCCAAGCAAGGATGTTTATTAAGTGCAAGTATGGTTATACCATAATAGTTTAATATTTCACCCTACAAGTGCAAATCTTTTTAAAACCAATTTGAGGTCAAGACAATGTTTAGTTCTCAAGGAACAGTTGGCTTCTTCAATTAGTCTTTATTAGTCTCTTTAAATTACAACATTAGGCCTAAATTTTAGAACCATTGTCATCATATGTATTAGGTTCATACCCACACTCTTGATCTTTGGGATTTCAAGAAAACTAAATAAACTTTGAGCTCAAGGTTGTCCAAAAGGACTTATTGGAAACAAGGAACCAAGCAATAAGAAATAAAAACATAAAAAAAAGTACAAAAACATGAAAAAAATATAAATAAATAAATATACACATGTTTTTATACAAACAAAGGACAAGAAGGAAAGAAATGAAAGAGACTAACTAGCCTACCTATACTAAGTCTAACCATCTTATAGAGATTACTCCATGAAAACCCCTAATGGAGAAGCAACAAAATAATGCTTGAGATATTTCCCATTAGTAGGAAATTTGAATTCTACTCCTTGAATATCTCTCAACTTAAAGGTATTGTTCCCCAAGTGTCTCTACTATTTGATAAGGTCCAATCCATAGTGGTATGAATTTGCCATGTTTCCCATTTGGTTCAGAAGATTTATCATAAAAGAGGACCAAGTATCCTTTTTTGAATACCTTTACCTTTGAAATTTTTTCAAGCCATATTTTCATCATGGTTTGATGCCTAATAAAATTGGCAAAGGCTTCCTCTCATATCCTCCATCTGGATGATGTCTAGAAATCTTGAATTTGTAATCTATTGGCCTTCTTCCATATAATCTTGCATGAATTTGTACATTGGTAGCTTGAGAGTGATAGGAAAGATAGGATATTTACCATACACCAATAGAAATGGTGATGCCTTTAAGGCTTGATTTATCCTTATCCTATCTTCCCATAGTGCATACTTAAGGAGTTTGTGCCAAGTCCTAGGTTTGTCTGTAACAGACTTCTTGATTACCTTCATTAAGTTCTTATTTTTAGACTCAAAGACTCCATTTTCATAGGGATAATGGTTGGATGAAAACTTTAGAGAACTCCATTATCATAATACCATTCATTAATTTCTATGGATATATATTCAAATCCATTATCATACATGAGAGAGATTGTAGTTTCTAATCTAGTACAAATGTTCTCATATAAGAAATTGATCACTTCTTCAGTCTTGCATTGTTTGGTATCTAAAAAATCAATCCACCTTGTGAAACAATCTATGGTGGTCAAGACATACTTGTGACCTTAAGATTAATTGGGGTTGATCAACCCAATAAAGTCTAACCCCCATCATGCAAAAAGTTTATCAATCATAACTAGTTGTAAAGGCATATCTACCTTTGGCTACTTCATACTAAATATCTAGCATGAGTGACATTCTATTACATGCTTGTGAGAATCCTTGAAAATAATTGGCTAATAATATCCATCTATAATAATCTTGTGGGTTATGATTCTCCCAGATGAATCACATTGCCTAGATTTTCATGGAAGGTGCTCATGATTTGGGTAGCTTCTTCTTGTGAGACACATCTTAGGTAAACCCATTAAAAGTTATTTCTAAATAAGACCCTATATTTTATTAGGTAATGGGATGAATTAAGCCTTATATCCCTCTTTTGCTCCCTTGTTAGTCTTATAGGATAGGTACCATTAATTAGTAAATGAATGATAGAATCATACCACTCACTAGCTTGAAAGTTTTGTTGATCCACTTGCATAATACTTAGGCTAGGGATGGTATTAACAATCATCTAGATCAAAACTTGGCACCTTATTAGTTTTTCAATTTTCATTTCCATGTCATATTCCTATAAAACTAGCATCCACTTACCTCTACAGTCTCCAAGCTCATTCTAGCTCAACATAAGCATTGTGGTAGGGTCAGGTAGAATATCATGCACCTTATTTCTAAGGATATAGAGCCTAAATTTCATTATGAACTTAATTAATACACATGCCTACTTATCAATTAAATAATAGTTTAACTCAACATTCTTAAATTTTATACTCATAAATTCTATTAGGTGATCACAGCCATCAATATTCTAAGTTAAAACTGCAGCCATATTATGGTTAGATGCAAAAGAGTAGAGATAAAAGTCCTTTGAAAAGTCATGACTTGTCAGGATTGAATCTTGGCTAAGAGCTTCCTTGATATCATTAAATTCCTTTCTATATTCTTCATTTCATGAAACCTTAGCATCTTTCTTTAACATGTCATTTAATGGCTTGATAATGTCTACAAGGCTAGAAATGAACTTCCTTACAAAGTTTATCTTACCAAAAAATGACTTTAGCTCTTTTGTATTGTTTGGAGGATCTATTATAGATATGGCCTCTACTCTTTCAGGATCTATAGAGATCCCATATTTACTTATGACATGACCTAGTAGTTTGCCTTCAATAACACAAAAGATACTTTTTTGGGGGTTTAAGGAGATTTCATACCTTCTACATCTCTTAAATACCTTTTGTAAATGCATAAAGTGATATTCCCTATTTTTATAAAAAAATGGTTAGATCATTCATATATATAATGATACACTTACCTATTAGACCTTGGAAGGCATGGTCCATGGCCCTTTGAAAAGTAGATCCTACATTAATTATCCCAAAATACATTCTCTTGTATGCAAACGTCCCCCATTTGGTTGTGAAAGTTTTTTTCATCATGTATTATTTATCAACCAACAACTAGTTTTATCCTAAAAATATATCAAGGAAATACAACATATCTAATCTTGAAATAACTTGTATTACATAGTCAAGAGAGGGAAGAGGATAGTTATCTTTTTTAGATGTTTTGTTCAAATTCTTAAAATCAATATAGAGTTTGATTTCACCATTTTTATTTCTGACTAGCACCAAATTAGCCACGAAAGTATAATGTTTGATGGGAAACATAATTATAACATGTAGTATTTTCTTAACTTATTTAAAGATCATTGGTTCTAGGACAAGGTTCACAAGTTTTTTATTTTGTTTGAAGGGATTACAAATTTATTTAAGGGGTATATTATGGGTGATGACCCTTGGATTAAATATCTTTAAGTCACCATAAGACCAAGCTATAACATCCTTAAACCTAGTTAACAACTCTTTGGCCTTCTTGTTCTCAATATTGGTGCAAGTTTTTCCCATGTTAATCGGTTGGGGTTGATCTTGGGGGCTAAGATCTATTAAAATATAGTCCTTCCAACATACCTTAGGAATATTAGAAACCTCAACTAGTTTTTCTTAATCAAATAGCCTTTCTAAGGCAATCATGCCTTTGGTAATTTTATTATCATTCAATTGAATGACTTTATCATCAAATTTTCCTTCTTAAGTGCATTTTTATCAGTCTTATCAATAATCTAAGCCTCAAATGCTCCTAAATTAGTCATGAAATCTAATATTTTTTTATCATCACTAAAGACTTGAAAATGATTTACATTATTATGTACTAAAGGATAATGTATTAGCTCAATGCTAAAGCTAGGGGAGTCTTGGTTGGGCATGAGGTTAGATGCAATAGATGCCAACCCATCAACAACTTGGTTCTCTTCTCTAGGGATGGAGACAAGGCTAAAATTATCAAAAGACTTAATTAAACCCTAGATCCTAAACTTATAACTCTTAAGGTATGAGATTTTATGTTGATATTTGCTTCTCACTTAGTTGACCACTAGTTTTGAGTCACCATAGACTAAAATTTCTTTGACCTCATTTTTTATAAAAAATTAAAAAGCTAAGATAAGGGGCTCATATTTAGTAAGATTATTAGTGAAAGGGAATTAGAGTCTGTAGGATGCATAATATTTCATATTGGAAAGGTCAGTTAGGAAACCACCTACCTTAAATCTAGCCTTACACTTAGCCCCATGAAAATGTAGCTTTCATAGCCCAATAATGACATGAGTAGTTTTGGGATCATGTACCTTTACAATTGCTAAGGTGAAACCCCTAATTCTGAGTCAGTTATGTTAACCCTCTCAATGATAACATTGTACTCAATGATCATATGCTTCATCCTCAGCTCCATTTCAACCCTAATCTAGTTTGGCATGCCCTTCTAAGGTAGCAACAAATGTGAGCAATCTATGGACATGTAGCCATTCAAATCTTTGGTCCATTCCTTAATAAGATTTCATAAATATTAGGAATGTCAAGAAGTTGGATATCAATAAACTATTTCACTCTAGGATCAGAATCCAATTGCATATGAACATTTAATATTTCCCTAATTACCTTGACTCTAGATATGTCTAATTGAGTAACAACCCTATCAGACTTAATAGGAGTCTAGCCAAGTTGTTTGCAAATACTTGTTGGAATGATAATGGTAGATGCACCAAAATCCAATAAAAATTTATGAAAATTCTTACCAAACATCCTAACTATGAGCAAGAAAGGAGGATATTCTACCTTAACTTTGTGTACAACCATATTAGCATTGCCAACCTTGGGTGGTTTGTTATATTTCTTTGATAATGATTCTAGTAAGAGGTCCCTTTGTTTTGTGATTTGTGTCAATTCATGCAATGTGATGTTAGTATTTATTTTATTCATATCTTAAACTATATTATATTCAATTTTATTAAAAGAACTAAGAACATCAACATTAGGCTTAAAGGTACTCCCTTTAGGTGGCTCTAGATTATTACTTGAAGAAGTGTCTAGAGGAGCTCCAAATTTATTTGGAGGCATTGAAGTAGTCAAGGGCTACCTCTACTCTCTATTACTCAATGGATAAGTCTTATTCAATAATTATTGGAAGGCTTAGATCTCCTCAAGGACATCATCAGGTTCATTCTCATCTTGAAAATGGAAATCAAATGTCTCCACCATGTTGACTTGATCAAATGATTTGGATCCAGAGCCACCTGCACCACTATCCTTGTTAGGGACCACTTCAAATGTGTCTAGTTATTCTTGGAATGCTTTGAAATATTTATAAAAATTTATAAAATCTATCTTGCCATGCTTGGCTATACAATGCACTATACAATAATTAGGCAAAACAATGTTAGTAAGATTAATGTCCATAGTCCTATTACTAGAAGAAGTTTCTTAGCCTTGTTATTATGGAAACTATCATTCTAAAACCTATCATTTGGCCTATTAAACCTTTGAAATATTTTTTTTCTACCAGAGCTCTCTCCAATATCTCCAACTTATTTTTGTAGCTAAAGGAAATCAGTGCTTAACTTTTGGACCATTTTAAGGATAGATTCATTCTCATTCTTGGGAGTATTAGAAGTGTGCACCTAGTTATTATTGGTACCATAAATTGGTACTAAATCTCTTTGATCATTTGAATTGAAACCATTAGTGGTGGGATGAATTAATAATCCTTAGTTCTTATTGGGAGTATCATGACTTAAAGGTAATTGATTGAGATTTGGGAGTTGGTTTAATATTCAAACATTCTAGTTGTTGTTAGGAAAGATGTTCAAAATGGGCATATGTGGATTGATGTCTGGGATATAGTAGGCCTTCTATCCCTAGGGATGCATTTTACCATTGATGATAATTATCTCAAAATAAGCCCTTACTAATGAATTTATAGCTATAATAGATATTTTCAAAAATATAGAGGTTAGGGGATCCACTGCATTCTTGTAGATTTATAGATCTATAACATCATTGGGTTTATAGGGTTATATGGTCCTATTATAAATTTTTTAAAAATTGGAATTAAATGACCTTGCGGGCTTACTTTTATCCCTCTTGATGGTGGTAAACTAGTGGTATATGGCACATGGACTAATAATTTTACCAAACTGGTCTATAAAAACATTATTGAAACCATCCTAGCTAGTAATATAATTGTGAATAAAATTGAGAAACCATTCATAAGAAGCATCTTTAAATGTAAATGGAAATAATTTTTATGCTATGTCTTCTTGCACAACATTTAACAACCTCAAAAAATCTTTAAAAGACTGAATATTCTCTTTAATAGTTATAATACCAATTGGACTAAATGTTGGCAAGTACTTTTTAGGGTTATGTGGGAGATCATGTACCACACCTGACACATTGATTGAAGAGTCTCCCAACCAATCCATACCTGGATGAAGGTTGAAGTCAAAGTTACCTTAAATAGGTGAAGTTTGAAAAGATTTTGATCTCCTGCATTTATCTTTAACATGCCTAGCTCTTCTGTGAACCTCAAGTTCAAGCAAATGTTCCCTTATCTTTGAGTGTGATATTGTTTGAGTCCTTGGAAATTCCATCTTGAAGACTAAATATCCTATTTGAAATATTATGTATCAAGTTAATCTTTAGAAATAACAAGGATTAAACCTACACATTAAGCTAACTTTAAAAATATTGTATAAAAAATAGTAAAGGACATCCACCTTTGACTAAGATAGCTCAAAGATATGTAAAATTACATAAATATGGTATACCTTTATAATTATAAGCTCAAATAAACATAAATATATGAAATATATACCTATATTTGATATATAAAAAAAGTCATCCTAGCCTCAAATACTATGGATTCTCAAGTCTCAAGCTCTCTTTACCAAAAATAAGCATCAAACCTCAAAGAATTGTGATCTTTGTCTAAAGGAACATAAATATGGGTCAAAGACTACTAAGATAAATGATATTTACACTTATAATCAAATAATTACTCAAAATTTCAAATGTAACACCAATCTTAGATCAAAATATACTAAGACTAACAAAGATCCAACCAATTCACTGAGATTGACCCTCCTTCTAGCACCATTCAAGGACCTTGTTTATTCCTCTATGTGTACCACAAATGTCCTTTAGTGTTCAAGAACACTTATCATTTTAGCATTATAGGAATTTAAAGCATGAGTAGAATGTTGTGGCAACTTGATGTTACCTATGGTGAAATAGTAGTAAAGCAATGTCTAACTATCCCCACAAATTTATATTAATTGATGATTGGGAGCCATCATAGTCCAATCCTTTATGAAATTCATGTATGTATTCTAATGCTAGTGAATTATGATCAAAACTTAAACTAAAATTTAATCTAAATGGATATTTATAATGAAATCTAACCTATAGTGATCTAGTTAAAAAGAAGCAAAAGGGAAGGGTAATGTAAAAAGAGAATGTGTGATTTGTTGATCCTTTACTCAAATATCATGACAACATTTCAATTATAACTGATCCTATATTTAACCAGTATATGATGCAAAATAGCATAACCTTGTATCTAACCACATACTAGGCAAAGTTTTAAGGATAATATGAACTCATACAAGTAATAACTAGATTTTTATTTAAATATTTGTTACCAAACTCAAATAGCATAAGCACATCTGTATACAAAAGAAATGAAATGAAGCAAATTCAAGGTCTTAAAACCAACTCAACATAAGCACAAATTAATAATCCTGTATCACTAATACAAATTTAGAATTTAAAGAAACTATTCACATTAAATATTTATAACCAACAATTGAGAAAAAGCTATATTAATAATTGACACATCAAATTTGGACAATCTTTTCAAAATTCCTTGACTATATTAACTAGTCTAAGTATACAAATTTTGCACAAAAATCTCTCTTTAAAAGATGGTAATACTACATTTTATAGAAAGATAAGGTGGCATATCAATCAATTGTGAGATATAAATTTACAAAATATAATGACAGCTATCTTTTTTTAGAAATTTCTAGAATACACTTGCTTTTCAAAACTAGACTAACCTAGAGGCAAATATAACAACAGACTAGCATATGCCTTTATAAAAGAATATTCTTATTTCAAATATTACAATTTTCTTACAAAAGGAATATTAACTAATTGGTGGGCCCATTGCTAAAGGGTCTCCTTAGTGATCTTATATAATCTCCATAGCCTTTTGATGTTGTTCTTTGACAAGCTCCAAGTCCATAGGTGGTCTCAAAAGGCACTCTTCTTTAATGTCAACTAAAGCCCCCAATTCTCTATCATTCCTGATCATGGCCTCATTGATTTTATGGGCTTTAGCTACCCTTTCTCTAGCATTACAAATCATATCAATGATCCTACTATTATCTGCACTTGAATGTCTTTAACTTTTATTCTTATTTTCCTAAACTACCAAAGTATCCCTATACTTGAATTAATCATCCTTGATAAGGACTAGGTTAGTGGGTTGTGAAAATTCTTTAAGCATTGTTCCAAGGAGTTGTTCAATTCTCTTGAATAACTCCTCATCATCCTTGAGAACCCTCTCCAAGTCCTATGACCATGTACTTAAACCTTGGATCTTCTCAACAACAATCCTAAGAACGGCAATCAAATTCCCTAAGTTGATTGACTTAAATCTAGGGATTTACTTTCCAACTTTGATGTTAATCAACCCTATTATTTAATCTAGTGAGGTTTGTAATTAGGTTATTTGGCCCTTAGCCACTATCTTTTTTTTTGCCAATGCAATTTACCTTAGCTTTATTTATTTAAAAACCTTAAACATATCAAATAAGGAGTCTTCAAGCATCTTGATCATTGCTCCTAGCACTAATAAAATGGCTTGTGTCTTCAAGTCTTCATTCTCCTTTTCTAGGTTATATTTTTTTTCTGCATCCCCTTGATTATAGCTTTCACTTGAGCTAAATGAGCCTTAGCTAAGCTTTCTAGATAATCTTAATGGATGGGTAGTTTAGTAGGTTGTTTCCCCCCAACTGGAGCTAATCTTATAAAAGGTTCAACCTTCTGGAAAGTGAACTCTTCAATTTTCATCATGTATTTTTTTTGTTACTCTTTATAATCTATCTATCTATAGATTAAACTGAATAATAATAGTAGATTCAATATGTTTTGGAGGTTTTGGGGCCTCCATTTGAGCACTGCTTGATGCTCCTAGAGTATCCATCCTTTTACCATCTGACCCTATAGTGGTTATTATTCTTCTCTCTTTTTGTTCTTTCATCAAGGCCCTTATCCACAACTTGATTTCTTCATGCACATCATATATATATATATATATATATATATATATATATATATATATATATATATATATATATTGGGTCATAGCCCATGAGTGAGACAAGGAAGGGATCTTTTACATCTTCCCATAAAGGAACCATTCAGGGATGATTGGTCCATAAATGGGGTAATCCTCACTAAATAAGTTGATCTCACTTATGGGATGAGTGTGAGTCAACTTTTGCCTCTTTTGTCCAATAGGAATAATTTCCAATTTTAATTTCTTCCTCCTTGGTTATACTACTGGGACTAAGTCTAGGGAAAATTCCTTTCCGTTATCTTCCTACTCAGTCCCTTCTACTTAATCCTTTGGATATTTAACTTGCTCTTCTTCTCCTTCAGAGTAATATATTTTAGTAAGGACCTTGAGGGCATCCTCCACTATTTCATTTAGCTCCAAGGAAATCATGTCTAATTTTTTAATAAGGGATGTTGGTCTTTGAGGGAGAGCTAAGGATGAAGGTCCCTCACCAAGTCTCTCCTCCAACTTCTCCTTACCAGTGCTTTATATAATTTATGCGAGGGGTTGTGGCACTTCTAGCCTAAGTTACTCTTGAGGTGGCCTAGAAGGCCCAAGTAATAAATGATAATAAAGAGGATGCATTTTCCATATGTCCTCTAGTGGTTTTTCATCATTGATCAATCTATGTACAAGTTTAATATTCTCGCTTTTGAATCTAGCTAGTACTTCTTCAAAAAAATTAGCCTTGATGTGGAAAGTGTCATAAGGATGAATTTGATGCTCATAGATTGGCTTGGGTAGTTTTTTTCTCTTTAAATGCTTTCCCACTACATCATTGGGATCCTAATGCCTGAGGTCATCTAATTGAAACCTAAAGGAATATATTTTCCCAGCCATGGTGTCTACTTATTTCTAATCCTACAAATTTATTCTTCTAATTATTAATGGAAAGGGATGGAAGAGTCCCTTCATTTTCTCCTTACAGACTCCATCAACACCATGAAAGAGTTAAGATGCAATTTCCTATTCTACCAACTTATTATGAACATAAATAGGTAACTTGTAGGGCTAGGTTAGAATTCCCCTAATTTTGATTATAGTGCAATTGGGGTGAAACTAGATATCTCCCATCAGCTCCACATATTCTTAATAAAAGGGATAATCCAAGGCATAAGAGACCTTGTAATGACTTATACCAATGCAAGATAGACACAATCATAGATGAATTTCATGTGGTGTCTATACTTCAAGATGTGTATCTTCGAGTAGAGGTTGGAGATGGTGGTTCTACCATTAGGAGACTAGTTTTTGATGTTGGGGATCTTAGTAAAAGCTAGCAGGGCATCTAGAAAATAAGACATCATGAAGAACTATTTGCTTGTCTTCTTTTTTATGGATGAAAATTGGCATCCTAGATGGATGATAATCATATCCCTAATTAGAGGAGTGAGATATTTCTCTACCATAAAGTAGACATAAGACACTCAACTTTTATTAACATATGTGGTTATAGGGGCTCTATATATTCTATTTAAAAGGGTCATGATTACCCTAATTCCTTCCCTAAACTAGACAATTAGGATTCTTCTCTCAAAGTCCTAGAATACATGGTTCCCTTAGAGTAATGATGGCCTGAGGATGGTATCTAGGTCATTCTTACTAGTCCATTCCTTGATTGAGGGTAGGTCCACATGGGGTCTTAAGAGTTTATAGTACCTTTCAAAGGCCAATGGGTAAATATACACCACTCTCCTAGATATTCCCTCATGGGTGATCCAATCATGCTCTATTCTACAATCTAAAAAAATTGGAGCAAGTACATCAATACAATGGAGTACCTTTGGTTTAGTAGTAACATAATGTTGGTCAACCATTTAAACTACAACTAGGTCATAATATCTTCTATTGATAGTGACAATATTATACTCCTTGGTAATGGCATTCATCTCCTCTATGGTCCTGAAGAGCTCAAACAAATTCTTGTTGCCATTGTTTAAGGTTGTAGTGTCTAGTTTAGTATCATTGAAAACTCTTCCTTCATTATTTATGGATAGATATAACTCTATCTCATCTCTTAATTATTTCCTCTTAGCTACCATGGATTTTATACTTGTAAACTATTCAAAACTAGATTGTAAATGGTCTTTGGATTGGTTCCTTCATGATCAAAAAACAATTATACCTCTTTTAACTCTATTTTAATCAAGTTGGGTTTACTTAGGGATTTTTTATGCAAGTTTGGGCTTTGAATCTTTAATGGTGGTAGTTCATTTGGAGTTCAGATCATACGTGCTTAAAATTTGATTTAGACCTTTACCTTTATATGTTTGCATTTTTAGGCACATAAGATCTCCTTTTTTATCATTTTCTACTTTCATGGTACTTATGTGGCATCATTATAGAACCTTTCATGGCATTTTTCATAAATTCCTTTGAAGCACTAGACATTGCCATTTTAAAATGACCTTTTGTTTTACACCATTGGATCAAGATCAAAGGATCAGGATGGGCCATTGATTTTGATCTAGGCCCTTGCTTGTCATTGGTCCCTTTTGGTATTAAACATCATGGTTGTGCCACGTGGCATCTCCATGGGCCTTTCAATATTTGACACCTTTTTTAGTCACCTATAGAGCAAGTGTTTGCCATGTGTTGAGCTTTTGGGCTCTCAAAACTTCATTTTAAAATCATCAATGATTTTGTACCATTGGAACATCCACCATGATGAAGCATGGACCATTGGATCCTACAAGGTGTACAAGATTTAATCAATGCATAAACATAAAACAACTCAGGCTAAAATATTTTATGCTAAGTTTATTTAGTGTCAACAAACATGCTATGGACTTAGGTTAATATATTTTATACTAATTTTTAGAGAAAATTTCTTAGGTGGGGACTACAGTTTAAATAACTTAGACTAAGGTTTATTTTATGTTTATTAAACACAAAATAAACTTTAGGCTAAAGTATTTGTGCCTAAGTTTTCTAGGATTTATACAAAAAAGGGACCAAGGCTAAATATTTTAAGCCAAAGTTTACATTGTGTTTAAAAACACAACATATACTTTGGGCTAAAATATTTATGTTGAGTTTTTAGAATACGCTCAAAGAGGTCAAATTGATATATAAAGACCCAATTATAGATTTTGACATGGAGCTTTATTGTATTAATAAACATAATAAAATATTTTTTTAAAAGCATTTGGGGATAAGTTTTATGTCACAAGGTCATTTTTTAATATAAAGTTTAGTATAAGTCTCTAAAATTTAAACAAATGTAACTGGGACCTTAAGATATAGACTTAGAATAAATTTATTTCTACATATATTTAGACTATGAGACCATTTCATTATTTTCAGCTCAAATATTTTGAGTGCTTGAATGTCCTTCAAGAGGTTCCATTAGTTTGTAAATGTAATTCATGAGTTTTATAAATAGAATTTTGGAGTATATCTTGGTCTTGAACAAAATAATCCATTATCTTAACTTTGATAGTCTCACTAATGTCAAATACATCCCTGTAGAAGTCAAATTATGGTCATGAAAATTTCAAATTTAGGCTCATGAAGTTATTTGTTTTGATGGGCTTAATGTTGATGGTTGTATGGATATCAAATACATCCTCACAAACATTAAATTATGGTCATATGAACATCAAATTTAAGCTCTCCAAACTCTTGTGTCCCAATTTGAGAGTACCACATGGCAGCTCTATGGGGCTTTCCAAGATCTCAAATTCAATTTACTTTGTCTGATTAAAAAACATGATGAAGTGAGACCCTCTGATCATGATCTAGGAGCTTTCTCATGATTGGTCCCTTTTAACATGTGGTAACCTATGGTTTTAATCTTCAAATGTAGGAGTGCTATGTGGAAAATCTATAGGCCTCTTGAGGATTTGACTTTTTAATGGTATCTTTTCTCCATTTGATATTTGATCAATGATGAAGTGAAAGCCATCAATTATGATCTAGATGCTTGAATATGATTGGTCAGAGGGACTAAGTGTACAATTTCCTTCACTCTATTAGATTAAAATCCATAATGAAGCATGGGTCATAGGATCTACAAAGGAGTATGATGTTTAAGTTAGAACTTTGGGATGAGATATGAACTTAGGCTAAGGTGTTAAAGCTAGGGTCTAATTTGTGTTAATAAACATGAATGTGGCCTTAGCATTGAAGTGTTAGGCTAAGTAGTAAATAATAAATGGGACCATGCTAGAAACTAAAAGGGACCCTACTAGCATAAAATTTTACCATAGTTAGAAATAAAAAGAAATGAAGGGAAAAATAAAAATGGACCAAGCATAATTTTTAAGCTAAGGTTTGGTCATGTTAAAAAACATGACCAAGACTTAACATAAAAATTAGGCTTAAGTTGAAAACATATTTAAAATGGTCCCACCAATTTTGAATTTGGACTAAGGGTTTATGCCAAGGTTTTGAAACATGAATCCATTAGTAAAGGCTCCATGAAACCTAAAACTATAAGACATGGAGACCAATTATTAGTAACGTTATGAAAGATTTAAGCTAAACCATAAACTAGTTAAACCAAATTTATCAAAGTGGATGATCTTCAAATTCTACCAATGATTCAAACATGTCATGTTTTCAAGGTTAGGATTCATGTATCTTAAGGCTCCCAATTTTCAAAAATGGGGTATGTTGACCTCAACATATCCCAACACCTTTCTCTTTAATTTTTATGTCTTATGACAAAGTTATGAACCCAAAAATGACTGACATATATTAAATTTATTCCAAACCAGACTCAATGATGTTCATGGTCTATGCAAGGGGAATTTGAATAGTTTAAAGGTCACAAAAGATAATTTTCTAAATAAATACCAATATTATTATAAGGCAATAAATATTTGAGGTGATGACATTCCTTGAATGTGTCAAAGGTATGATTAATGATTGAAAGATTACATGGAATGTTTTTTAATATATTCTAAAAAGTTATAAAAAAATCAAGATTGATGTTGAGTCCAACAATTTAGTATTTTTGAGAGGCATAAAATATGATTTCATTAAATAAATTGACCTAATTGGAGGTGGAGATGTCTCATAACTACCCATTTTTTGGAAATATTCAAGATCTATTATTTTTACCCTATTTTTTTAGAAATCATAATAAGATAAAAACTAGTAGAATAATTTAGATACTAATATATGGCATCAACAATACATCTACATTAAAAATATTTACATTTATTTCAATGGTTTGACAAGTGGCATATGCTAAATATAGTAAGTAAAATATATGATTGAGTTCATAAATTTTCTAGTTCAATGTCTAATTGTGACTACATGTTGGAAGTGAAACTTAAACTAAAGAAAGACTATGATTTTTCTAGTTTATAAACTATATTTATGTTTGTGTAGGGCCAATTCCATTAATTTGGATAATTATTCATTTTTGATACCAAATTACATTAGTTGGTACTATCCTATGCAAAAATGAGAGAATGTGACCATACATTCACTTTCACTTGTCTCCGAATGCTTTGTAAGTGTGATGCCAAACCTTGATGATTCACTTAAACTTTAAAAAACAACATCCTTCACCTTGAAACCCTAGGTGTGTGTATGAGGACTAAAAACCTACAAAAAGTGGGAAAATTTAATGATTTGATCCAACCTAAATCATCCCCATTTGATGATTGATCATTACCTATGTATCTAATACTCTAAGGAAGTAAATAAATCCACATAGTTTTCCCACCTATATTGGTTTTGAAATTATATTCCTTCATTATATGTATACAACTAAGTATTTGGATTTGATATTTAACAATGTTTGCTTTGACTTGGATTTGGTATGATTCAAACTTGGATTTTGACTACTCATAGTGATATATTCATAATTTAGGAAGAATAATAAAAAATTTATCAATGTAAAATAGTGTATATATGTGTACCAAATAAGTTCCAATTCCATTTTTTAAATACCATGATTTATATATGCATGAGTCAAATTGGATGATTTCTCATGTGACCATCACACTATATAGATGAACCAACCTTAAGGAAATGTTTGATTTTAAAAATTAGGTTTTTCTAGGAGAGGTTTGGTTCCAATAATATCATGTCAATATTGACTAGTGATACTAATCAAAACTAATGAAACTGAAATATAAACATGTGGACTAAACTAAAAGTCTATATAAGTCTATGAAGAAAATTAATCAAGTTTGAGTACCTATAAAGGAAATTACTAACCCAGTTTGAGTCTATGAAGGAAATTATTTATAAATTGAGTTAATATGCATGGCATACACTCCCATAATTTGTAATGATGTTTCAATGTTTTTCAAGTAATTGAAACATCTAATATATGAACAATTTTGAACCTTTGAAATATTTATTTTGGTCTATTTTATTTTTCATGGATAATTATGTTTTGATGACAAGCCCATTATAACTCCCCATTTTTTTGATGAGGGATGTCTTTGAGGTCATTCATTTCAAAATAAGAGTTAATTGTATAATTTATCATATAAGTATATCATCATGTAATATCATTTGAACATGTAGATATTATGTCATCATAGTAATGTATATGTTAATTAAGGAATTTATGTAATTAAAGACATATAAGTGTCATGTCTAGATGTATATTTAAATTAAGCATATATTATTAAGATCATTGAATAATAATATGTAGTAAAAATGCATGATATAAATCATGGGACTACTCAATGTTAGCAATCTCAACATATGTATCAAGCTTAAGTATTAATGTCACACATAAACCCAAAGACTATATAAAATGGACATAAATATGATGTAACAAATAAGACAAAGGGACACATAAATATGTAACAAATAAGGGATGTCAAATATGTCACATAAAATAAGGCCAAGGTCCACACATAAGGGATACAGATATGTTGCAATCAAGGCCAAAGGGCCACACACAATAGAAAAGAAAAAAATATCATATCATGTAAGAGAGTAACAATATTAATGGAGCACAGAACAAGTAAATAATAGCCTAAAAATCCATATGTAACAATGTCACATCATATTATAATAGAATATCCATGTATTACTATGTAATATATGAGTAAATAGAAATACATGTAATAAATATAAGTAGTTCAACATGGTAGAAAGATCATAGAAATATATAACTTTTAAAAGTTAAAAATGTGGAATAAGATTCCTCTAGTATTTGTGTGACCACTTTTTAGAGTAAATTATAACATATATATGTCCATATGTAACTTGTATGTGTTGTAACACACTCATGTACTATGAAATGCATATGTGTATGAAAAAGTATGGCATCTATTAAACATGTGATAAATAAAATATGTAAATAGTGTAAACTATTAATCATGTCTTTTTTAGGTTTTATTTTTTTATTTTTTGAATATTTTGAATGTTTTTACATTTCCTTTTTTTATTATTTTGTTGTATCTTTGGGATATTTGATTTTAGTGCTCATGAAATTCCCTACATTATATTTGGGATTATATAATCACATTGCCTCTTATTCCTTTTTTCTATTTTTTCAAATTATGTACTTTTTTTCATCTTGTAAGGTTGTGATTTTTTATGGTAAGCATCATGATCATGTCGAATCATTATCATTATTATTTCATGTGAGAAAGTGACATACTAATTGGTTGGATTTATTGTAGCTTGAATTTTTTGTAACCATTATTTTTATAATGTATGAAAGGCACCTGATACATAGGAGGAATGATCCATATGTGTGTATTGACCACTTTTGGCCCATAATCTATTGGTGAAATGATATATCCAAAAGGTTCTTGCCAATGTGTGTTATGTTATATTTCCTTGATGTCATATACCAAATGTTTTAAAGCCTATAACACTGCATATGGGTTCAATTTTTTCTTTCATAATTTTTTATGTTTTTATAATATCCACATTCCATGTATACTAAAATGGTTTATGAATCATGTTGAGGATGTGTTTTCCTTATTGTAATTGTAGATGGTATCTTTCTATAGATTTATGTATGTGTTTATTTTTGATGTTGTATTATATTTATTATTAATCCATTATTGTATCTTTGAATTTGATTTAATATTGACTTGAAATGATATGTGTCATGTCCCATGATTTTATGATAGCCGCACTATGACTCTCCTTATTAATGTAAAATATATCCCAGATCTCGATGTAAAATAGATGATAACTTGATGAGATTATGATAAAGTATTATTATTATTATTATTATTATTATTATTATTATTATTATTATTGGTTTATGATTATGAATTATGACTTGGAATGGTATTAGAGTCTTATTATCTTCCATCTCTATATTATAATTTTTCTGGTTAGGGTAAAAATTTGGGTTTTTTACTAGGCCCCAGAACTCAATACAAAGAGTTAAGATAAGGGAATTACAAACCAAACCAAAAATAATTAGAAGAATAAAATAAAAATGTCTTAAATAAAAATACTAACAAGTAGATAAATAATATGATAGTTGACCATAAAAAAGGTTAAATTTTAATCAACATCAGAGCACAGAGGTAGACATCACATTTCAGCCATATTCTCAAGATATTTAACTACTTATAGTTAAACCCAAAGATCATGAATCTTATTATAACTTAATCCCTCCATAATGTTCTTTATATATTCAAAAAAATTATTTACCTAGCCCCTCATGCTTCTATAAGGTCCATCTAATGTTTCTTTAGCTTTCCTCTTCTTAGTGTCCACCCAATGCTTAGGGGTGTTGGTGAATTTGTTTTTGCTATTCATGTTATTATCCTACAACTTATGTTTAATCCTTTTAGTTATTACCCTGCAATATCCATATTGACCTCCAATATAGTCATATCATTCTTCAACTTGTTAGTGTATTTCTCAAGATATATAAACTTCTGATTGTCTTTTTTGTGCCATCTCCACATTATATACTGAAATGTTTGATTTTTTTGGTCTAAGACATGTTTGATTTAAATTTCACCTATACCTTGTGAAAAATAGTATTGCAACTATTTTTTTAATTTTGAATGTACTCATGATATATCATTATTGTCTTTCCTTTTCCCATGGATGATTTTTCCTAAATATGATTTTTTTATTTATCCCTTTTTATTGTATATGAATCATCTTGATATTATCTAACTCTAACAAGTGTTAATAAAGTGTTAGATAAATATTATTCTAAAGTATTTAAATTTGGCTTGGATAGTTGATGATATGTCATATATTCCATGTTGATATATTTTCCATCATTTTTAGAATATTTTTTTACTATGCCATCTTGATATTCTAAATTTAATAATAGAAGAAGATCAAGAATAGACTTTTCTTTCTCTATATTTACTTTTTAATCTTGTTGTATATCTATTTTATATGTTTTAATTGGTTCATTTTCATTTTTTATACTTGTTTCTCCCTCTTCATATTTATGCATATAAGCTACTAGAATGTCTTGTGATGGAAGAATATTAGTATGATCTTCCAATTATGATTGTGATTGGTCTTCATTAGGATAATGGTTCATCTTACATTATATGAAAGATTCATCATCTATTATTTGTAAAAAAATTAGCCTTCATGTATTAATTTGATTAATCTATGTAATTTAAATAGTATTGCTTCCATAGCATGTATCCATGATCTTCCCAAAATAAATTTGTAATGTAATTGATTAGGCATAACATGGAAAGTAGTAGGTACCATTTTGAGACCTATCTTAAACTATAATGATATGGTTCTAATTATTTGATGTGGAGTGTTATCAAATCCTTTGATGTTTTGATCTAATTTACAATGCTATCCATGTTGATCCCAATAATTTTAAAAAGGTAGTGTTACAAATTTCAATCCATAAAAATTATCTACCACCACATGTTTGACCAAGTTTATTTTTAGTTTAAATTGAATTAATAATGATAGGTTTTGATCTATTGTGTGTTTAATAGGTAATTATTATTTATCAAAGGTGATGATTTTTTTAGTATCTTTTAATGTATTAGTAATAGAGTAAAATTATATAGGCTTTATATCACTATAGATAGTTATTTATTGAAAGGAGTTTTATAATATGAATTTGTAGACCATTTATATCTTTAGTAACTCCAAGATAATTTTTTTATCATAGGTTTTATTTATTTTATCAATGATGTCATAGCTTTCGAGTTGATTAATTTGATTTTTAGGAGATTTAGAGGGTAGAGGAGGAAGTTTTCGACTAACTTCATTTTGTATTGCATGATTGGGAACTTTTCCTCATATAGTTTTGATAACATGGATTGTGGAATAAAAAATAAGTCATGGGTAAATAAATGGGAATGAGATGGTAGGCATTAAACCTTGAGTTATAGGAGGAGTAAAAAAAGGAGTCATGAATGACCTTTAGCATATATTGGTAATAAAAGGTAACTCATATTCTATATTACAATAATAAGATTGGAGGAAGGCTTGGGATTCTTCATTGTTAATTTTAACCTGATTAGCATTATTATATTTGATTATGTTGACCCATTTTATTACATAATTGATATAAATAAGATACACTATCCAAGTATAAAAATATGAAAAGATTAATTTTTTGACTTATGTTAACCAATATTGTTCATTTATTAGAGCCATGAATAAGGTGTATTATTAGGTAATAATAAAAAATCAAGTTTGAAAATAAATCCTTAAGGCTAAAATCTAAAACCCTATAAATATAAAACCATAAGGCAAACTTAGAGTTTAGCATGGTTCAATATGTGTATGGGTTCACTAATATTATTTACCCTATTTTGGTTTTTAAAACCCTAATATGATATAAACTGGTATAATAACTCAAATACTAAGATATGGCATTCAAACATACATTTGAATGTAAAATACTAGAACTAATTATAATGATTTAATAACTAGTATATGAAAAATATAGTAATTACATAAAAGGGATGAGTAATTATATTTTATATTTGATTGTGATTGTATGTTGTAAGTCAAAATCAAAATAAATTAGGCATATGATTTGTCTAGTTTAGGAACTATATTTTTATCTTATAGGGTTGGTTTTATCAGTCTGGGTCAATATTAACTATCAACACTAACCTATGTTGGTCAGTATTAACATGAGTATAAATGAGGTACTATGAATGTAAGGTCATCTTCACATCTCTCTAAAATATTTGTATGTGTGATTCTAAACCATGATGATTCACTCAACTCTAAAAATCATCATTTTTTTACCTTGAAACCCTAGATGTGCCTATGAGGGTGTTGATGCCTCAAAATGTATCACAAGTGCTAAGAGTTTTTAAAGAACACTTCTCATTTAATAATTTAGAGAATTTATCACATGAATTCTAGTTTGTGATAATATTGTTATCTATTGATGGAATAGAGGCAAAGCAAGTGGACTGTTTCACAATATTTATAAAGTTTTGTGATTGAGAACCACCTTGGCCTATATCTTTGCAAATAATGAAGACATATTAGATAATATTAGTAAATTATGATCAAATATAAGCTAAATACTGATCTAAGATGAATATTTAAAATGGTAATTAATAAATAGTGATTTAGTTAAAAAATAAGTAAAAGGAAGGGTAAGGTAGAAAAGAGATGTTGATCTTCATCCCAAACATCATGATAAAGTTCAAATGTCGTATAAGCATGCACTTAACCAATATATAATATGAAATAAAATGAGATAAACTATTACTAAACATCAAGTAAACATATAAAGAATGAGGAAATTGAAATTAAGAATTAAGTTCACTTTAAAGATTTACCTTGCGAATAAACAACTTTAACCCAAATGCAATAAGATTAAAGGAAACAAAATGAACTTGAGAAATTTTAGTCAACCTAACATTATCACAAGTTAACAAATATAAAATTAAAATATTCACATCAATATTTCACAAGAACCATTCAAATATCGAAATAAGAACAAGCAAGTGAGAGAAAAACCATAATAACAAATGACACAAATGAACATGGACAATCTTTGTAGAATTCTTTGATTGCATTAATTCCTCAAAGTTTACATAATTTTTTAGCTCAAAAACTCCCTCCCTCATTACAATTGATAATAATCCTTTTATAAGGTGCAAGGAATCATGTTGATCATTTATATCCAATCACAAAATTATAAGTGTAAGGGAAACTATACTTTCCACAAATGTTATAAAAATACACTAGAATTTACCAATGGACTGATCTATAGGTAGTGTGTTTTAAAAAAAACACATGCCTTCACCAATTGAATATTCTACCTCAAAATTTTATACAATGTTTGTTAAAAAGAATATTCTTGTTTCACTTAATTTTTGGGACCCCTACACTACTGTATGATCTTCATGGTTCTTTGGAATGTTCTTATCCCAGAGTAATCTCCTTCTCTACTTATAAGGTTAAAATAAAATTCTATGTTCCCTTAATAAACACTCCTCTAAGCTACCATGGTGTATTAGACTACTCACTAGTAGACCTTGGATCAAATTATCTTTAGATAGATGATAATTTAGGTTCTCCTTCATATTACTAGGTTTGTATGGTCTCCAATTCAGTACATTGCAACCACATGGCATCTTGATCATCAATGTATAAAATATGACCATTGCCTTTGAAAATTCAACTTTGATCTCACACAATCTAATTTATTTGTACAAATTAATGCAGCTCATAGATCTTTGGATCCACAAAACTATCTTAAATTTGATGTTTTCATGATTGTCATTTGACATCTATGTGAAAATCTTTGACAATCACGTGATCATAAATTTTAAGCACATACTCAAGATTATTTGTCATCTTAAATTTGGCATCTACATAACCATATATTAATTTCCATGTGAATGTCATTGATGGGCATATATCCATTAATTTTAAACACATCTTTAGAACTATTTTCTAAGCTTGTCATTTGTCACTTCCTAGTTTGTCCTATTTGTTTTGTGTGCCATATGGTGACTACTCAGTATTTCTATGCTCTTTGTACTAGTATCCCCTACATCATTTGATCTCTACAATATGCTCCCATAATGGCAATACTTGGCATCCCTATAGAGATGTCATCCCCATGGAGATCCATAGAAACTTTGACAATTCAACATTGCATGCATCATTCAATCAATTGTACCAGGATCATATAGACCATAGAACTTGGGAACATGATCAACCTTTAACTCTTTGGTTGGGGATTCAATTTTTTATGCTTGTCATGCTCCATTGTATCCATCTCATCCAAGTGAATGTGAATCATTGATCCTACACATAAGATTGAAAGTTAATCTTGAGAACATATATAAAGGACTTAGGAGAAAAGTTTTAAACTAAGTTATAAGCATATTAAAATGGACCTCATAAATTAAAAGGGACCAAAGAATAAAGATTTTGGACCAAGGTTTTATTTGTATTAATAAATATTAATAAACTTTAGTCTAAGGTCTATGAAGCTAAGTTTGTAACATATTAAAGGACCCTCTAAAAAATTAAAGTTCTAGCATAAGATCTTAGCCTAAGGTTTTACTGTATTAATAAATATAATTAAAGAGGGTAAAAACTTAGGTTAATTCTATGTTATATTAAATGGACCCTTTTAGTATTAATATTGATCTTGTGTTATTAGATTGAGGTGATCCAAGTGAATGTGGACCAACAATCTCAATCTATGGGGTCGATCAAGATTGGTCCCATAAATTAGGATCCTTAGCTCATCGGGCCTATCTCACACCACCTAATTAACTTAGCCTAATTAAACATGGATCATTGATCTTTTGAACAAGAATAATGTTTAAGTTAGGGCTCAGAGATATATATAACTTAGGACAAAATCTTAAGACTAAAGTCTTGTTTATATTAAAAAACATGAATGAGACTTCAGGAATAAGATTTTAGTCTAAGTTATAAAAGAAAGGACCTTGCATATAATAAAGACATAATGTAAATTATTAGCCTAATAAAAAAGGGACCATGTAATTATTTAGACCAAGCAAGGATTTTTAGCCTAAAGTTTGGTTGTGCTAAAAAACAAGACCAAGCCTTAGGATAAAAATTAAACTAAGTTCATGGTATGATAATTGTTCCCATGCAAGTTTGAATCCAACTCAAAATGGGACCTAGGTTAAAACATTAGGAATATCTTAAACATGGATCCAATTAATCTTGAACCAATGGTAAATAAATATTAGCTTAAACATTAAACATGCTTATTCCCAAATGATATTCCATTGATCCTACAACACCAATAATAGGTTTTAGTGATATTTAAAGGGGGTGAAGCCATGATCATCACAAAAACATGTCCATTAATCCAATCAAGATCAGTTCCTATAGGTAATAAGAAATATTAAAGTTAGGGCATGAATATAATAAGAACATAAGCTAAAGCCTTAGATTATGTTCTTATTCTGCATTGATAAATAAGGATTCAATACAAAGTCTTTGGCTAAGGTTTAAAACATATTAAAACGATTGTGGCATAAAAGAGTCTGATGAAATAAATGTCTTACAGAAATTATCTTAGGTGATTTATTTTTGGCTTTTTGTATTTTGATTTGTTGACTCTGATATAGGGTATTCAGGTTCTTTATGTGAGAAAATTATTTCAAACTTTTTATCCAGGGAAATTATTCAAAATACCAATTTCATCAAATAAAATGTCTAAATAAATTATCCCACATGGTTTATTTCATCTAGCAAAGTGCCTAGGATAAAAATTTTAAAGGAATTAGTCGGGGTAAAAAGGGGCTCAAAGGGTCATTTAATGAAGTTGGAGGGTACCTTTGGAAGATCAAAAGGGCACTTTCAAAACTTATAAAGGATCAATATTTCAAATAAATTTGTCCCAAAGGGAATTATTTTGGGAAAATTGTCTGACACATTTCCCTTGAAGGGTAAATTCTTGTAGAATAAAAGTTCCAAATTGTAATTTCTTATAGGACAAATTCTTAAAGATAAGAAAAATACAAAGGGTCATTCCAAATTTTTTTAAGGGTATGTGACCTTCACAAAAATATTTAAGGGTATTTCTAAAGAATCTAAAGGGTACATTCAAAAAAAGCTCGAAGGATAATTGATCTAAATAAAAAGTTTGAAGAATAATTCTATTAAGGCAAAGGGTAATTTGAAAAAGGCTGAAGGGTAATTCAGTCAGGTAAGAAGACTTAACAAAAAAAACTGAAAGACAGATTTGAAGGGAAGATGTATTTGAAAAATATTATGAAGGTCACTTTCAAAAATATGGAGGTCACTTTAAAAAATCTGAAGGGAAATTTTTAAAGTTCTAAAGGATCAATTTTTTAGGGAAATTATATTAGATAAAATGCCTAACACATTTCCCTTGAAGGGAAAATTCTTGTGAAACAAAAGTTCCAAAGGGAAATTTCTAAAAAACAATAATTACAAAACAAATATTCTAAAGGGAAAATGCAAAGAGGTGAAAGGGTAATTTTGTCAAGAAAAATTCCTAATAGTATAAGTTTATGGGGAAATTGTTTTGAACAAAATGTTCGAAACAATTATCCTGACATAGATAAGTCCAAAGGAATAGACCAATTGCATAAGTCCTGAAAGAATAAGTCCATGGGGAAATTATTTTAGAAAAAATGTCTAAAATAATTGTCTTGACATAGATAAGTCTAAAGGAATAGACCAATTGCATAATTCCTAACAAAATAAGTCTATAGGGAAATTGTTTCAAACAAAATGTTTGAAACAATTGTCCTGACATAGATAAGTCTAAAGGAAGAGACCAATTACATAAGTCCCAAAATAATCCTTGAATAAAATACCAAAATTACTTGGACAAAGCATCTGAAATATAAACCCAATAGTTAGAAACATAATAAAAAGACTTTACATTTAGATTAGACCACACAAATAATAGAAAGGTCTAAAAGGGGGGCTCGAGACATAAAATGGACTAAACATGGATGTTACACTAAGGTTTGGTCATGTTGAAAAACATAACTAAGCCTTAGGAATAAAAATAAACTAAACCCATAGCATTATTTAAAATGTTCCTGAATAAAAAGTTCTTGCCAGATTCAAATTAAGTACTTATATTAAATTCAGATTAAGGGTTTAGCCATTCAAATATGAATCTAACAAACCAAAGGTTAGTAAATAATCAAGTTAACATTAAAATAATGAAACCCAAGCATTGTTCATTCTAATTAGATTATACCTACAACCTAAAACACAGAGATCCAATGTTAACACTTCAAGGCACAAATTTACACAATTTAACACAAGGATCCCCATGCTTAAAAAATGGGGGTATGTTGACCTCAAAAAATGGAGACTTCTAGGGGAAACATAGAATATGTTAGAATTCAAAGACTTTGGTTCAATCAAAAAAATATATTATCTATTCCACTTGATCAATATAATTATAAAGATCAGTTCATGGTTAAAAACAAGTCTAGCACCTATAGAATTAAAATCAAACACCAAAATCTAATCACATTGTGGGTGTGCTTTGATTCAACTTACTATTTTCCATGTTTTTTAGGGAAAAACTAATAGATTTCATGCATTTAATCATTAACATTGACTTATAGTATGTTTGTATATTCATTAAAAACCATGCTTTAGCTCAGGGAAGGCTTGGGCATTGCTCTGCTACCAGCTAAGTATCCATAGCCTTGAAAGAGATACATTTATCTCCACTCAAGTTCTTTCTCCATTGCTAACTAGGTGTCCATAAACCTAGTGGAGGTTACCAAAATCATATTTTCTTGGAAAGCTTTTGATTTTGTAATAAGCTCTTATTTTTTGTACTTTTTAGGTTATTTTTAGGCTTTTTAGCAAAGGTTGGGAACTACGCTAGCCAAGTTTAGGGATTGTATCATATGTTTTATCCTTAGACAATAACCTATGGTTGAAACATTTCTCCTAGGAAAGGATGTTTGTTAAGTGTAAACATGATTGTGTTCCAATAATTTAAGTTTTTATCCCACGTACAATTCTTCTTAAAACCAAGTTTAAATCAAAACAATGTTTAAGTTTTTATGGAACAGTTAACCTATTTACTAGTCCTTACTAGTTTCTTTAAACTAACATTAAGCTTTATATTTTAGATCCATTATCAACAAATACTGAGGAGTTATACGTGCATTCCTAAACAATGGAGTTCTCGGGTTTTTTAAACTTTGAGCTAAAATTTTTCCAAAAGGACTTATTAAAAGCAAGGGACAACACAGAGAAAGAAAACACATAGAATAGAAAAAAAATTATAAATAAAAGGAAAATTAGAAAAATATATAAAAATAAGGGATATGAATCATGAATATAAAGAAACTAATCTAGCCTATCTACTCTAATTCTAACCATTCTTACAATTCACTCCATAAAGACTCTAGGTGGGGTAATAATGAAGTAGTGCTTAAGGTACTTCCCATTAATGGGAAACATGAACTCTATTACCTATAATTATTTTAGCTTTAAGGTGTTATCTCCAAGTATTTTGGTAATATGATAGGGGCCTATCCACAAAGGTGTGAATTTTCCATGTTTTCCTTTGGGTTTGGATGCCTTGTCCCAAAGAACCAAGTCTCCTTTCTTGAACTCCTTTATCTTTGATCACTTATCAAACAACCGTTTCACCATGGTTTGGTGTTTTCTAAAGTTGGAAAAAGCCTCTTCTCTAGCATCTTCCATTTGAAAATTATCTAGCAACCTTGAATTTACCAATTCCTGATTTCCATGTACTCTTGCATGAACTGATATGTTGGTATCTTGAGTGTAATGGGGAATATGGGTTCTTAGACATATACTAGTAAGAAGGGTGATTATTTGAGAGCCTACTTAACCTGTGTTATATCTACCCAAAGGGAATATTTTAGTATCTTATGCCAAGTTCTAGATTTGTCTATTATAGACTTATTGTTTGATTTCATCAAGTTCTTATTGGTTGATTCAGATACTCCATTACCTTGAGGATAATGGTTGGATGAGAACTTGAGAATTATGCTATTATAATATTCCCATTCTATCATCTCTATGTATATAAAATCAGATCCATTATCACAAACTATAAATATAGGTGTCCCAAACCTAGTGCATATGTTTTCTTCTAAAAAGGTGATCACTTCTTTGATCGTTCATTGTTTAGTGGCCACTACCTCATTCCATCTAGTTTAATAGTTAGTAGTAGTTTAAATGTATTTGTGAATTTTTTATGAATTGGGGTTGATTACCCCCATGAAATTTAATCCCCACTAAGCAAAAGGTTTATCTACCATAACTGGCTATAGTGGCATGGTTGCCTTAGACTCTTTTATGTTGAAGACTTGACATGAATGTCACTACCTTAAATGCTTGTGGGAATCCTTGAATATTTTGGGCTAGTAGTAACCATCTCTAAGTATTTTATGAGTTTTTTTCCTTATAAATAGATGTCTACTTCCTATCTTCTCATGAAAAGTGTTCATAATTTTAGCCACTTCTTCTTTGGGTACACACCTCAAGTAGATACCTTTGAAGTTTTTTATATACAACTGTAGACACCGCAAACGTGTCTGCACCTTGGTTCTCCCCCTCGTCCACCTCAAACCCCTAATCCTAACCCTTGGCCTCCATTTGATTAAAATAACCTAAATATTTTAATCAAGTGGCCCCCTTTCCACCCTACCCTTGCCACCTTGGATCCTCCCTTGAATCCCTCCACCTTCCCCCTAGCATTTATTAGGCCAAATCTCTCCATTATATCCCCCCGCGCCCATTTTGGCATCCTTGTGACCGTTCTTCCCATGACCCCTCGCCCGGCGGCGTGCAAGAATGGGCAGAGGCTATTTTTAGCCTCTGTGCCCATCCTGCGACCACCGACGTCGGCGACCCTTCGGCCGACGTCGGCGAAACTGCCGGCATCGGCAGCCTTCATTATCCCTTTCTGCATCTGTTGCAGCCCCTGGACTCTTGAGCTCGTAAACAGACTTCTCTTGGCGCTTTGGCTTTCGTCTCTCCTCTGTCTTGACCTCGTGCAACAGCAGAAACAGGTGAAAAGGCTCTAGATCAGGTATTCTCTTCTTACAAACAAGTCTTCTGTGGCTTCGACAACAGCTCTCCCACTCTTCATTCAGCAAGCTAAAGGTAAGCAAGTCTGGTTTTTTTTATTTCATTTATTTAGTTTTCAGTAATCTATTTTATCTATTGTCTCCTACTCCCTCTGTTCTTCCCCCTGAGAGGCTGCAAAGCCTTCGCAGGTCCTATCCTCTGTGTATCCTCCCCTTCCCTGTCCCTCTTTTAATCCAATCACAGACAACTTCCTCATCCCTCTGCCAAAAAGACCTTGCATCAGGCACCCAACCAGAACCAGACCACTCCCCAGTCCATCCAAACTTGTCCCCGTTCAGTCTCAGACCCGTCCACAGTCCAGAAAGCAACTCAGACCCGACTACAGGCCACAACCCCGACCGACGCCGGTCACTACCCAAACCGACGTCGACAGGATAGCCGACGCCGGCAGATCAGCTAACCGACGCCGGCGACATTTCCGACCTCGGCGACTGTCTTCAGCCCAACAACTCCTTTAGGTAATCATTTTGTTTTCTTCTTTCCTTTCTAATTTCTTTGTCACTTCTGTATTCTGGCATTCTGTCTTTTTATCAGTCACTTATCTTATCAAAACAGTGGGTTGACCTCCCTTAAGGAAGTTTTTACACTTCTGGGAACAGGCTTTTGCTTGGCAACCCACTGCCCATCCATCTAACGTTTTCTTGTCCAAGTTTCCTTTTCTCTTGCAGGTGTCATTCCTCCACAGCCAAAGAGGAGTGCTCACAAGCGTCTGGATTTACGGTGCGCAATCTTTAGTCCAGGTACTTCCCAAGCCTTGTCCATTACTTCCTTTTAGTTTCTTCTTTATCTTAAGTCTGAAAAGCAAATTTGAGGTAGAAACATCTCTGGCACGCCCGGTGGGACCCTAGGTTCCTCCTGGGTTCCTTTTCTTTTTCATTCATTTAGGTGCATTTAGGCTCCTTTCTTCTTGTCTCTTTCTTCTATTCCAAATGACACTATAAGCGGGACTAAAATGAATCTTTCTTCCTTGCATTTCTAGCCTAGTCTAAATATCATACTCTCAACCCTTTCTCAATCTTGTCTTCATAACAATATCACATTTTGACTTGGGCATTAAAACATATTGCACTTTCATTTCTGCTTGTGCTTGCATTAGTCCACATCTAGTAACTTAGGCGCATATTGAATAAATCGTAGACACTTGATGTTACACTACCGAATCACATGCACTAAAACACACATAAAACTTACCTGAGACAAGGCCCGACTGGGATTTCATCACCCAGCGGATACCTTACCCGTCCCGGTGACCCCACTTGGATTTCATCACCAAGGGGGAAGCCCACTCCGTTCTCTGGCGGAGTCTAAACTCTAGGCGAGGTATATCTTGGCTAAGCGAGACCAGCTAACCACTGGAATCATGAAGTGAGGGGAGCTTGCTCCTTAGCATCAGGCCACATACCAGACCCTAACACAGATCTTTGAGCACCTAAAACAACACCTGAAACCATCCTTAGACCGCCTTCTTCTAGGACCCATTTTTCAGCCAATCTCCCTAAACATTCATCTAAGGCATAAGCCACAAGTTTCTAAGGTTAATTTCTAGGATTTATCGCTTAGGCTTGTCTGTCTCTCTCTATTTTCCTCTTCTCATCTGTTTGTTTGAGTGAGTGAGGATGCTTTCTTCTTTGTTTTTCCAAGAACCTTTTGGTTCTCTGGAAAACACAGTCACCGACATTGGTTCTGCCACCGACGTCGGCTTCTCCTGTCACCGGCATCAGTTCTGATACCGACGTCGGCTTCATCTGTTACCAGCATCGGTTATCTAACTGACGTCGGCCATATTTCCTACCGACATCAGTTTTTCAACCGACGTCGGTCTCTGTCACTGTCCTTTTTTTTCCAAAACCAGCAGCCTGAAACCTGTCCCTTCTCTGTCAAAGACTTCATCCTGGTCTTCTGAAACTGAGCAACACAGTTCCTGAGACCTGAAACTTCTTTGCCTTGCATGGTTTTGACTCATAGCCAAGCCAAGGCTCTTGTCAACCACGCTAGCCGTCAACCACTTCCGTCCACCCCATCCGTGACCAAGCCTATAATGGAGTTCAACTCGGAGACCGAAAGAACTCCTGCCCGTCCAACCCCGCCGCAGACTCCCATTGTCCAAGAAGGGGACCAAGACTTCGAGCGATTCTTGGACCTCAATGTCAAGGCCTTGCAACACTATCTCGCGCATAGCCGAACGCGGGACTCCTTGGGCAATCCGATCTACGGAATGCCAACCTCCCTTATCGCGACTACGGCTGTATCGACAACATCCATAGTTCAACCTTCGGACATTCAAGCCATCGCTTTGACCACTGACCAGTCTTTGACCAATCCTCCAGGTGTGGCCTCTCCCTCTATCATTGGGCCCACTTCTACCGGGGTTCCGGCCCCCTTGTCAACCCCAACCCGCTCAACCGCTATCCACTCCTTTTCAAAACCTTGTCGTCTCTATCCCACCTACCCTGGCCCCTATCAACACCAGGGTGGCTTCTTACCCCTTGGCCCCCGTTACCACAGTCCAACCTCTCATGGCAACAACGGGCCCAGCTATGTCTTCTAACCAACCACCTTTAGCCTCCACCTCTACCCCTACGATTAGTCATCCGTACATTATACAACCGACTATGTCGCACGCCTCCTCTAACCTCTTCCAAGCGCCCTACAACTTAGGGGGCGCGTAACCCGTCAATCCGTCGGCAGACATCATCAAGATGCTGATGGACAAGATGACCAGTCTTGAGACCTCTGTTTCTGGCTCGCACAACACTCTTTCATACGAGCAGATCTGTAACGAGCCCATTCATCCTTCTGTCCCAATCAGACCATATCCTAGCCAGTGGGAGCTTCCGAAGTTTTCTCGCTTTCAAAACAAGGAAGACCCACAACAACACTTGCGGGAATTCAGACATGCCTGCTACCTCATTGGCCATGACGATGCGTTACTCTTACGCACGTTTCCTATGTCTCTCTCGGGTGCTGCACTTGACTGGTACAGCTCCCTTCCTAGCCATTCTCTCTTTTCATTCACACAATTGGCTCAGCTCTTCCTCGATCACTTTTCCATCAACATAACCAAGGTCTCAATCACGGACCTCTATTCTATTCGGCAATTCGAGGACGAGTCCATAGCTGACTTCGTTGCTCGATGGAGAGGCCTTATCAATCAACTCTCCTTTTCCTTACCTCAGGCCGAGCTTATTAAACTCTTTTCTCAAGCCTGTGCCCGACATATCTCTTCCACCCTGAGGGTTCAAACCTTCTGCACTTTTGACGAGGCCTTCACAATGGCCCGCAAACTTGAGTTGTGTGCCATCGAGGAGAATAAAGTCAAGTTGTAGAGTAAGAATCCCAGCTCTAAGACCAATGACTCTTCTTTTGCCAAGCCATCATCATCTAATTCTAAATCCAAGGCTTCAGCTAATGCCGTGGTTGTCAGACCTTCATCTTCTTCGACCAATCAGCCTGAGCCCTCTACATCTCAGAGCGCTACTCGGCAATTCCAGCAAAGATACGTGTAGCGACGATATACTCCTCTTGGAGAATCATATACGTCTGTGCTGGAAAAGCTTCTTAAATAGGGAGTCCTCAATCTCCCTCAAGCCCGACCTCCTCCACAATTCGATCCCTCACACGCCATCCCCGCGTGGTATAGGGAGCAAGACTTCTACAGCTTCCACCGTGTTAAGGGCCATGACACAGAAAACTGCAAGACCTTTAAGAACATAATACAAGACATGCTTGAAAAGGGGGATCTCATCTTAGACAATCCAAATGCACCCCCTAATCAGGCCATTGACATCTTCAAACAACCTTTCCCCAATCATCTGCCAACTCAGAACAATGTCCAGACCTTAATTGACGACAATCATGAGCACAATATTCGGACAGTCAATACGGTCTCTCCTTTCGTCCCCAATCAACCTCTTGAGGTTAGTCCATCAGTCAGTCCGTCACATGTGGACGAGCCTCTCTCCCCAGCTAGTTCTCCATTGACCTCTCTCATCTTGGAGGACGCCTCGGCCTTACCAGCACCACCGGTCTCGCCATCTTCCTTTCTGCAGCCTATGGAGGACCCGACCCTTCCTACTCCTCAGCCGCAAGTGGAGGGCACCGTCATCCCTGCCCCTTACCTGCTGGAGGAGCCTCGCTCCCCGGTTTCTTCTCCACCCAGGGAAGAACCTGTCTCTCCTTCGTCTTCATCTAAATCTGTCATGACTTCACCACACCATGTGTCTGAGACCACTACACCCATCTCGTCTTCAACCTCGCAACCATCAACATCTTCCTCTCAGCCATTTTCCCGATTAGTGGAGAAGATTAAACTTCTCCCTCTGAGGAAAGTGACGCCTCAGGTGTTGTGGGAGCGTCTTAAAGCCCTTCAACATACCCGCGCCCTCTCATCACACGCCGCTAATCCTCCCAAGACAGAATCTCGTCAGACTCTTGACACAGACCAGACTCTCAAACCTCAACCAAACCCGTCCAAACCAAAGCCTGCATCTATCTCGTCCAAACCCATCAAGTCATTTGGCATTCGTCCTATCTCCTCCCTCACTCACCCGCAAGTGAAGGTGGACCTAGGCCAGACCTCGACCAGTAGTAGTCTTCCGACCAAGGCAAAGAAGACTGCCAGACCACAGAAATGAACGCCTCCTTCTCCGTCACCATTGCCATCCATTTTGGGCCCCCATCCTTCGACCTTGGCTAGCATCCTTCCCACTCCAGCCTTCAACCAAAACTCGTTGCCTCCTTTGCTTCCTCTGCCTACCTCCAGTCGTCCCTCTCCTAAAAAGGCGGTATCAATCATCAAGAAAGAGCCGTCTCCATCTGTCACCGCACCATCAACCCATAAGGTGGTACGAAAACCTCTTCTAACCTCGCCTAAGCAAAAGTCACCAACCTCGCGCATATCAAATAGCACGGACCCTCTATTGGGCTCATACTCGTCGATATTGCGCCGAATTCTCCAGACTTCTGACATAACCCTTCCGCCCATCAAGCCTTTCCAACCTCTCGGGTCCAAGCCCTCCTGGTTCGACGATACAAAAATTTGCTTATATCATCGTACACCAGGACACGACACCGAGACTTGTTGTGCCCTCAAGGCCGTCATTCGCCACCATATGGAGAAAGACACTCTTCTCCTTGAGGACACTCTTGACCAGACCCCGACTCCTTCCTGTCCAACTTCTTCAAACACGTCAAACTCTCACCAGCAAAACATGACCCCTTCTTCGCCTCCCATTTTCGAAATCAATGCTATCCGTATAACCACTAGGTCGTAAAGGGACAAGGCCAAGGAAAAAGCTGCCATTCCTTGGACCTATCCCTTCGTCAAGCCACCCCTTGCGCCCAAGCCTAAAATCTCTATCCTTGGCGCGTCCCAACCTTCTTCGTCTTCCTCTTCTGGGCCAATTCACGACTCCATGCTGAAGCAGCTTCACCAGACACTTGTGAAGATGTCTCTTTACGACCTTATCCAAACCTCGCCTCAGCACTGTCAAGCCCTTATCTGAGCCTTGCAGGCAGCGGAGGTCCAACCCGAGGACCCCCAACCACTCGCTGCCCTCGTCCATTCCTTGTCTCCTGTCGCTTCCATCACATTCAGCGATTCTGAGATTCCCACATCTAACACGGAAGATCAGGACACCACCCTCTTCATCACTGCCTATGTTGATCAGACACGCATTAAACGTGTTATGATCGATGGCGGCGCTAGCATCAACATAATCTCTACCCATGCCTTTGATCAGCTGGCTCTTCCCAAGAACTGCGTCTCCAAAATTGACGCGATCTTACGCTCTTTCAATGACACCACCGCCACGACCATTGGCACAGTCATCCTCCACATTTGCGTTGGTCCACGCACAGTCCCGGAGCTCTTCTATATCATCGAAGGAGAGTTTCAATACAACCTTCTACTGGGCCGACCTTGGATCCGTGCCATGGCCTGTATACCCTCCACCCTGCACCGTTGTGTGAAGTTCGAACATAACGGGCAAGTCCACACCATCCCCGCTGACCCTTCACCCTTCAAGACTTGCAACACCACCTACCGTCCTAACGATGTCCTCATTCCCATCAAGCCGTCAACTCTGGCACTGCCTCCATCTGCGGAAGCTTCGACCAGTTCGCAATCGGCGGTTGCCCTCACCCCTCCTCTTCAAGCGCCGACCAAAGACCCCATGGAAGACATCTTCCAACGACTATCACTTGGGGAATATCGCTTGTTGACCCTCGACATGTTCCAAACTCCGCAAGAGTATGGACGCCTTCACCTCAGTCCTAATTATGACCATCGGATCAGGACGGTCGTACCTTATGGTCCTCCTCACTTCCAAACCAACTTTGTCTATGGGGGGCTTAATCAAGCTCCTACCAACGGCACTTCCCTCTCTTCACCCCAACCTTTCACATCTGATTTCTCATTTCTTGGCAACCCCGCCTTTGCACACACTTACCTTCACAGGTGTGCATGGAAGGGTTTTAGTTTCGGATGATATGAGCAGGGCTCCCATCAGCCCATCGAGCCGCTCAATGATCACGATGCCAAGAAACGGTATGGTCTGGGATATCATGACCCCACTCAGGCTCCTTCCGACCTTTGTCCTGAACCAACCATTGACCAATCTCTTCCAGACTCGCCCATTTCTCCTTCGTCACCTACGGAGTCGGTGGTTTCCATCCCTCCTAGTTTTTTTTTCCATAAACACCATCCGCCTGGAACCCCTGACCTATCAGCTCAATGGGGTGCCCAGGTCTCTCCCTCTCATCTCTCCTAGCATGGTAGAGGATGAGTCGGCAACCATTCACACTGTCCACTGCGTTGACGATGATGCCATCCTTTCCTACATGGGTGCCGATGACTCTTTCATCCAGCGTTTCCTCCCTTCCGAGACCCAGGTTATGTTAAATGAATCCACCATTGACATCAACCTCCCTTCTTCTGATGTTCCTCATGTCTTAAAGATTGGCCAATCTTTAGACGCTCAGGAGCAGCTTGACTATGCCCAATTCCTTTCCAACCATAGCAAGGCCTTTGCCTGGACTTACAGTGACATGCCTGGCATCGACCCCACCATTGCTACCCATAACATTGTCACCAAACTAGAGGCTAAGCCTGTTAGGCAGAAGCTTCGAAAGATGCATCCTCGCATTGCACTTCTTGTCAAAGAGGAGCTTCAGCGCCTTCTTTCTGTCTCCTTCATCCAACCCATCGATTATCCACAGTGGGTCTCTAACATCGTCCCAGTTACTAAAGCAACTGGGGGGATTCGGATCTACACGGACTATCGCGACCTTAACCTAGCCTGTCCCAAAGATGACTTTCCTCTTCCTAATATTGACCAGCTTGTTGATCTCACGGCCGGCCATGAGATGCTATCTCTTATGGACGGGTTTTCAGGATACAATCAAATCCTGATCGCACCGGAAGATCAGCACAAGACTACCTTTATCACCCCATGGGGGACTTTCTACTATCGAGTCATGCCTTTTGGCCTGAAAAATGCTGGTGCCACATATCAGCGCGCCATGACCTACATTTTCCACGATCTCCTCCACAAAATCATGGAGGACTATGTGGATGACCTTCTCGGCAAGTCCAAGCTTCACCGCAACCACTTGACCATTCTCGCAATCATTTTCTCTCGCCTCCTTCAATACAATGTCTGCCTTAACCCCAGGAAGTGTGTCTTTGGGGTCCTCTCAGGCAAACTTCTCAGCTTCATCATTTCCTTCCGTGGTATCGAGATAGATCCCGCCAAGATCTGCGCTATCCTCGAAATGCCGCCCCTGACCAATCTCAAGCAGCTTTGCAGTCTACAAGGGAAGCTCCAGTCCATTCGTCGTTTCAGCTCGCAGCTTTCAGACCGCTGCCAACCTTTTCATCACCTCCTTAAGAAGGACGTCTCCTTTAAATGGGATAAGGGCTGTCAAGAGGCTTTTGAAGCCCTCAAAGGCTATCTGGTCTCTCCACTAGTCCTCATTCCACCTAAGGACGACCAACCCTTCTACCTTTATATCTCTGCCACCAACCATTCGTTAGGTGCCATGATCGCGCACCGAGACGAGCATCATCGCGAGCAAGCGGTTTACTACATCAGCCGAACACTGGTCGACTATGAAACTCGGTATACTCATACCGAGAAACTCTGTTTGGCATTAGTCTTTTCTGCTACCAAGCTCCGCCACTATCTTCTCAACCACAAAACCTTTGTCGTCACTCACACCGACCCTCTCAAGTACATGCACTCCAAGCCATATCAGAATCAACGTATGGCTCGGTGGCTCATGCTGCTTGCTGAGTTTGACTTCGAATTCATCCAACAGAAATCTATCAAGGGGCAAACCATCGCTGACCAACTGGCAGATGCCCCTCTTCCTGACAACCAACCTTCACACTGTGAGTTCCCTGACGAGTCTATCACCACACTTTCCGCCGATGACACCGTCTACCAAATGACTATGTTCTTTGACGGCTCCAAATGTCAACTCGGTGGGGGTGCGGGGGTCATCCTCATCCCACTTGAAGGGGAGCCCATGCCTCTATCTTTCAAGCTTGACTTTGATTGTACCAATAATATGGCCGAATATGAGGCCTTAATTTTGGGACTTCAGACTGCCCTTTCTCTCCACATCAAGTCTATCAACATCTTCGGCGACTCGCAGCTCGTCGTTAATCAAGTTAACGGTTCATATCTCTATAAAAACAAAGTTTTACAGAGGTATAAGAATCGTGCTGACCTTCTTTTGGCATCTTTCGACCATTACCTCTTGCAGACTGTTCCACGCTCTACGAACAAGTTTGCCGACACCATGGCTTCTCTTGCTTCGCATATCCCGTCTTCATCATCATCATCCCGCCTTTTTGTCACAGTGCATCGTGTACCTTTGCCTTCATACATCTCTCCTCACATCGACCATATCAACACTGTCAATTCTAGCCCACAAGATGACTGGTATAAGCAACTCGTGGACTACTTGTCTCTTTCTGTCACTCCTCCCAACCTCTCTAGCAATGCGCGGTGAGCTTTTATCAAGCGCACCACTCGCTATACCATGCTAGGGGGCCTTCTCTATAAGCGAGGCTTCGACGGTCTCCTTCTTCACTATCTAACCTCCGCTGAAGCTTCTCATGTTGTAAAGCAAGTCCACGATGGGATTTGTGGTGGACACTTCAGTGGAAACTCGGTTGCCAAGCGCATCCTTCGCCTGGGTTATTATTGGCCCACCCTTCATCAAGACTGTAGCGATTTTGTTCGGTGTTGCATCAAGTGTCAGCAGCACTCTAACCTGCTTCATCTCCCCAGCCACGCCTTGCAAGTCGCTCAAGATTTTTGGCCTTTCTCTCAGTGGGGCTTGGATCTCATCGGTGAGATCAACCCTCACTCGTCTCTTCGTCATTAGTCCATCATCACTGCCACTGAGTATTTCACCAAGTGGGTGGAATCCATTCCTCTTGTCTCCACAAAAGCTGACAAAATTGTCGACTTCATCAGCAGCCACATCATCTGTCGTTTCGGTGTCCCTCACAAAATCATCACCGACAATGGCAAGTCCTTCAAAAACAAGACTGTCCAAAAACTATGCGACTCATTTGGCATCAAACTCAGCTTTTCTTCGCCTTACTACCCACAAGCAAATGGGCAAGCCGAGGCTTCCAACAAAATTCTCACCAAAATTCTCATGAAGGTGGTCGACGATACAGGAAGGGATTGGCACGTTCATATTCCCTTCGCTTTGTGGGCCTACCGCACTAGCATCCGAACCTCTACGGGTGCTACTCCCTTTTCTCTCGTGTACGGAACAGAGGCTATTTTACCTCTCGAAGTACAGATCCCGTCTCTTCGTATCTCCCTGCATGACATTCTCTCCAACGACGAATTTTGTCAAGATCGCTTAGCTCAACTTGAGTTACTCGACGAGCACCGTCTAGCTGCCCTTAATCATCTCCATGTCTACCAAAGTCGCATAAAGCGGGCCTATGACAAAAATCTGTGAGAATGAGATTTCAACATCGGAGACCTCATCCTCAAAGAGAATCAGCACGTGACCAATATGGAGCAAAGTAAACGAGGCAAATTTGCCCCCAATTGGCTTGGACCTTTTATCATCACGCACAAGTATGGGTCAGGGACTTATCGTCTGTCTTCCTTCGACGGACGGCCAGAACCTGAGCCTCTTAATGTGTTGCATCTTCGACCATTCTTCTGCTAATCGAGTACTCGTCTACTTGACACGTAACTTGAGCTCATCCCTTGAGCAATCCTCGTCCTCTTAATCCTCATCCCTTTCAACCCTATTCCTCTTAACAAGTCCTCTACAACCCTTTTAGGATGCAGTGATGCTTTGTCCTAATAAAAGGGGCGTCCTTGAACTTCTACAGTCTTGTCCGTGACTCTCATTTCTATCAATATATACAAATCAAGATGTCAAAACATATCCATGGTCACTAAATCAAGTCAAATTAAAAAGACAGACTGATCCCTCAAAGGACAGTTGTACTATCATTGCTGTATTACTAGACTGATCCCTTGAAGGACAGCTAGGCCAACTTTTCAGACATTATCAAGCAAAAATATAGACCACTCCCTCGAAGGATGGCTATGACTACTCTAGCAATAAACAACAACTTTTCTTAGAAGCTTCCCGCATCGATCAGCTTTGCAACATGACCATACATCAAATGACATATTTATGCAGGCTTCCCGCATCGATCAGTCTGCGCCAAAAAAAAAAAAAAAACGAGTCACGGACATTGGCTTGTAGTTGTCTCAGGGTCTCCTATAAAAAGGGGCAAGGTTATTCCTGCTCTTAAATTGGGTTACCCTATCCTCCTCCTATCACCTGCTCAAGGGACTTCGAGCTCACTTTAATGTCAAAGTGATTCGATTACCGTTCTAACACCATACTGGTCAATGACGCAATGCATGAATGGGGCTTTTGTTCTTATAACCCCTATCTATGCTTCCTTTCTGGTCCTTGTCAATGAAAGAGCAATTTGCCTTTCACCTTTTCTCTACACTTTGGTCACGCTCTGGCCACGTCAATTGTCGACTCATCCTTAAACCAAACCAACTTCAACATTTTTCAAACCAGCCTCGACATTTTCAACATGACATCAGGCATCATCCTAGACCATTTCACATAGTTTCTATGGACACCAATACACATGGAAACTACCGACCAGACCCAATTTATGTTAAGCATAAACCAATACTTGCTGAAGCATAAATAGACCCTCCATTCATTTTTATCATACATCCATCATGACTATGGAAACTTGCTAGGGATGAAAGACTCTCGACCACTTCTACAGAATACACCATCTGTAGCATCCTTTTATCCTCATCTTGGCCTCATCATTTCGACGCTTGACCACATCCAATCATCGACCAATCTTCTCAATTCATCCGAACTACATTGGTCTGAGGCCCTATGACCAGGGCTATGTAGGCAGCACTCAGATACCACATCTTCTGAGGTTAGCTCGACCACCCCCTTTTGTTCGTCTCTATGATGGACAAACCTTCTCTTCTTTGACTCTTATCACGCCCAACTTCGTCACCTTTGACCAAGACCTTTGACCAAGACCTTTGACCAAGACCAATCATAGACCTTTGACCAAGACCAATCATCGACTTTGACCAAGACCAATCAATCCCTCTGACCCTTCCTCCCTTTTAGGGAGAACTACATCGGCCTGAGGCCCCTACGACAGGGGCTATGTAGGCAGCACTCAGTTGACATGGGGTCTTTTGGGGTTAGCTCGGCCGCATCCTTTCGTCCATCCATCCTCTTGACCCATGACCATTGGAGATCATGCGTATCTTCTTTGACCTTCTTCCAAGCCAATGTTGCCTTGGTTGTTTTTGCGTGTATGCTATTCCACGGCTGGTTAGCAGAATTGTTCACAGACTTTTTTTGACCCTTCACAAGTATAGGATCGCGAGCCAGTTGATCCCTACTACTTGTGGCTTTTTCGTGTTTCTGGGAGCACTTCCTGAGCCCTGGATACCTGGGACACGACGACCGTTTGGAGCTTTAGCTTAGATTGAGTGACCCGATCAGCAGATGACTAAATGCTGGGGCCCGGTTACTTCAATTTTGGCACTCCTTGACCCTCGACATGCGACAATTTGACCTGACCCTCTCGTGAAGTGGACTACGTGCAATCACGACTATGGCAGCATTTTCACTCACTCTCTTCTATCCATTTCTCTGTCAAATCGACACTCGATCCTCGGTTCCCTTCTCTCGACTATCGCTTTGAAGGGGGAACACCTCATCCCTTCTCTGGGGCAACCAACTCCTATTTTTGTCTTGCAGTTCATCTAGAACAACCAACAAGACAAAAAGGGGCAAATGTAGACACCGCAAACGTGTCTGCACCTTGGTTCTCCCCCTCGTCCACCTCAAACCCCTAATCCTAACCCTTGGCCTCCATTTGATTAAAATAACCTAAATATTTTAATCAAGTGGCCCCCTTTCCACCCTACCCTTGCCACCTTGGATCCTCCCTTGAATCCCTCCACCTTCCCCCTAGCATTTATTAGGCCAAATCTCTCCATTATATCCCCCCACGCCCATTTTGGCATCCTCGTGACCGTTCTTCCCATGACCCCTTGCCCGGCGGCGTGCAAGAATGGGCAGAGGCTATTTTTAGCCTCTGTGCCCATCCTGCAACCGCCGACGTCGGCGACCCTTCGGCCGACGTCGGTGAAACTGCCGGCATCGGCAGCCTTCATTATCCCTTTCTGCATCCGTTGCAACCCCTGGACTCTTGAGCTCGCAAACAGACTTCTCTTGGCGCTTTGGCTTTCGTCTCTCCTCTGTCTTGACCTCGTGCAATAGCAGCAACAGGTGAAAAGGCTCTGGATCAGGTATTCTCTTCTTGCAAACAAGTCTTCTGTGGCTTCGACAACAGCTCTCCCACTCTTCATTCAGCAAGCTAAAGGTAAGCAAGTCTGGTTTTTTTTATTTCATTTATTTAGTTTTCAGTAATCTATTCTATCTATTGTCTCCTACTCCCTCTATTCTTCCCCCTGAGAGGCTGCAAAGCCTTCTCAGGTCCTGTCCTTTGTGTATCCTCCCCTTCCCTATCCCTCTTTTAATCCAATCACAGACAACTTCCTCATCCCTCTGCCAAAAAGACCTTGCATCAGGCACCCAACCAGAACCAGACCACTCCCCAGTCCATCCAAACTTGTCCCCATTCAGTCTCAGACCTGTCCACAGTCCAGAAAGCAACTCAGACCCGACTACAGGCCACAACCCCGACCGACGCCGGTCACTACCCAAACCGACGTCGGCAGGATAGCCGACGCCGGCAGATCAGCTAACCGACGCCGGTGACATTTCTGACCTCGGTGACTGTCTTCAGCCCAACAACTCCTTCAGGTAATCATTTTGTTTTCTTCTTTCCTTTCTAATTTCTTTGTCACTTCTGTATTCTGGCATTCTGTCTTTTTATCAGTCACTTATCTTATCAAAACAGTGGGTTGACCTCCCTTAAGGAAGTTTTTACACTTCTGGGAACAGGCTTTTGCTTGGCAACCCACTGCCCATCCATCTAACGTTTTCTTGTCCAAGTTTCCTTTTCTCTTGCAGGTGTCATTCCTCCACAGCCAAAGAGGAGTGCTCACAAGCGTCTGGATTTACGGTGCGCAATCTTTAGTCCAGGTACTTCCCAAGCCTTGTCCATTACTTCTTTTTAGTTTCTTCTTTATCTTAAGTCTGAAAAGCAAATTTGAGGTAGAAACAACAACACTCCATATGTAATCAAGAAATGAGCTACCTTAGGTCTTATATCTCTTCTTTGATCCCTAGTCAACCCTATAGGACAAGTGCCATTGATCAGTAGATGGATAATTGAATCATACCAATCATTGGACTGAAAACTTTTTTATTCAATTTGCATGAAATTTAGCTTTGGGTTAGTATTGGTAATCAATTGAATAAAACCTTATCACATTACCAATTTTGTATTATTTATTTCAATGTCATATTCTAGAAACATAGGCATCCATTTACCTCTCCTTTCTCGTAGTTCATTCTAACTCAACATGAGCTTCATGGCAAGGTTAAGTAGGATTGCATGCACTTTATTCCTAATAATATAGTGCCTAAATTTATTCATCTCCTTAATTAATGCACATGCTTATTTTTAAATTAAAGAATAATTCAACTCAATAATTTTTAAATTGGTGCTCATAAAAGCTATAAGATGGTCACATCCATCTATTTTATAAGTTAAAACTGTAGCAATAATATGATCTGAAGTAAAAGAATAAAGGTATAAGTCTTTTGAAAATTTAGGACTTATCAAGACTAGAGCTTGTCTAATTACCTCCTTGATGTCCTTAAAATCCTTCTTGGTTTCTTTTTTCCAAGTGATCTTGATGTCTTTCTTCAACATATCATTTAATGGTTTGAAAATTTCTACAAATCCATAAATAAATTTATTACAAAGTTAATTTTTCCAAAGAATGATTTCAATTTTGTTCTACTCTTAGGAGTCTCTATATTTGATATATAATATATTCTATCCAGGTCTATAGATATTCCCTCCTTGGTGATAACATGCCCTAATATTTTTCCCTCAATAACATAAAAAATACTTTTCTTTGGGTTGAGGTAAATCCCATACCTCCTACACCTTTCAAATACCTATTGTAAATTCATGATGTGGTCCTCCCTATTCTTAGAAAATATAGTTAGGTCACCCATATATATAATAATGCATTTACCTACCAAACATTTGAAATCATGATGCATGTCCCTTTGAAATGTTATACCTACATTGATAAGCTCAAATGGCATTCATTTTTAGGCAAAAGTGCCCCCATTTAGTAGTAAAAGTAGTCTTCATACTATCTGAATAATTTACTAGTAATTGGTTATACCCTAAAAATTCATCAAGAAAGGACATCATATAAAAACCAAAAATGATTTGTATATATTGGTCTAGGGAATGCAAAAGATAGTTGTCTTTTTTAGATGATTTATTTAGATTCTTAAAATCAATGTGTAGTCTTATTTCACCATTCTTTTTCCTAGCTGGCACCAAATTGGCAACCTAGGTAGAGTGCCTAATTGGAAATACAATATTGGCATCTAATAATTTTTTATCTCTTTAAAAATCATAGGTTCTAAAATAGGGTTAACAGGCCTTTATTTTTATCTGAATAGTTTGCAGTTTTCCTTCAAGGGTATGGTATGGGTGATGACTCTCAGATCAATAATCTTCAAGTCATCATAGGACCATGCTATTATGTCCTTATAGTTTGTCAATAAGTATTTGGCCTTTTCATTTTCAATGCTCATACATATTTTCCCAATATTAACTAGTTGAGATTGATCTTGAGGTCTAATATTAACTACCTTGTAATCCTTCCCACTCACCTTGGGTATTCTAGTGTTTTTAGTTAGTTTGTCTTGATCAAATAACATTTATAAGGCAATCATGCCTTTAAGATTTTATTTTTATTTAGTTTAATGACTTTGTTATCAAATATACCATCTTAATCAAGAGTATTCTCATTCACCTCATTTATGACATGGGTCTCAAATTCTCCTAAGTTGGTCATGAAATCCAAGATCTATTGGTCGTCATTAAAAACTTGTAGATGGTTTATATTATCTAGGATTGAAGGGAATGGAACCAACTCAATTCTAAGGTTTTAAGAGTCATGGTTTGGCATAAGATTGGATGCATCATAGGTAAGCTCATCAACAACCTAGTTTTCTTCCCTAGGGATGGAAATAATGTTGAAAGCATTAAAGGATTCAATTAAATCCTAGACTCTAAACTTATATCTCTTAAGACATGATAATTTACACTGATATTTACTCCTCACCTGATTGACTACAAGTTTGAATTCACCATCAACCAATAGATTTTTCACCTTATGTTTAATGGAAAAATGTAATCCTAAAATCAAAGCTTCATACTCTACAATATTATTGGTACAAGAAAACTAAATTCTATAAGCAACTTTTAGTACTTTTCTAACAATATTGGTAAGGAAAATTCCTAATCCATATCCAGACTTACACCTAACACCATTAAAATATAATTTTTGAATTTCAGGCAAAGCATGAAAAGTATTATATTTACATAGCTTAGGGGTTTCAAGAGTGTAGACACCCAGATATGAGTCCAACATATTGACTCTTTCATTCACATCATTACACTCAATGATCATTTTCTTCATTTGAGGCTCTCTTTCCACATTGATCTAATTTGGGACTCCTTTACATGTAAATCATAGATGTGAATAATTATTGGACATATATCCCTTTAGGTACTTTATCTATTCTCTACTTAATAGTATCTCATAAGCATCAAGAATATCCACCACCTGTATGTCAATAAATTTCTAAAATCTTGGCTTTGAGGTGAGTTATATATGAAAATTTAACAATTCCCCAATTACTTTGAATCTAGATTTATCTAATTGAGGAACAAATCAATCAAATTTAATAGGATTCAATCTAATTTATTGAAAAATAATTTTTGGCATAATGTTTTTGGATGCACCATAATCTAATAAATAATTATACAAATTCTTATCAAACATCTTGATAGTAATCAAGAAACATGGGGACTCTATTTTATTTTTATACATATAAACATTAGTATTGTTGGTTTTGGATGTCCTACCATGATTTTTATAAAAGTACTCCAAAAATAGGTCTCTTTTCACAGTGATCTACATCAACTCATGAAATGTGATGTTAAGCTTAAATTTCTTCATGTCTTCCACAATATTATACCCAGTCCTATTGTAAGAATTAGGTGCATCCGTAATAGTTTAGAATTACTTCCCTTTGGAGTCTCTGGGTTATTATTTGAGGTGGTATATAGAGGAGTTTCAAAGTTGTTTGGAGGTGTTGAAGTAGTCAGGGGCTACTTCTACTTCCTATTCCTTAGAGGGTAGGTCTTCTTCAAGAACTAATAAGAAGTATGGGCTTCTTTAGGAATATCATTAGAATCATTATCTTCTTGGAAAGGGAATTCAAATGCTTCCACCATGAAGGCTGGCTAGAAAACTTAGATCCTAATGTACCTACACCATTATGTTTATTAGGGACCACTTCAAAAGTATCAAATTCCTCTTGAAAGGCTTCGAAAGCTTTATAAAATTCAATGCAGTCTATCTCACCATGTTTAGAAGTATAATGTACTCTAAAATAATTAGGTAAACCAACATCAATAAGATGTATATCCATTATTTTCTTATCATTGGATGACTCATTATTATTATTATTGTTGTTGTTGTTGTAACTATCATTATGGAATTTGTTAATGGGCCTATTGAACCTTTAGAAAGAAACATTCCTACCTGAGCTCTCCCTAGTATTACCAACTTACTTATGAAGCTAAAGAAAATCAGTGCTTAAGTTTTGGACCATCTTTAAGATAGAATCATTCCCATTCTTGGGTACCTTAGAATTATGAACCTAATTTTTAATGGTACCAATGGTTGGTACCAAGGCCTTTTGATCACTTGGATTATATCCATTTGTAGTAGTGTTCAAGAATCCCATGTTTTGGGTAGGATGGGCATGACTTAAAGTTGGGATTTGGTTCAAAGTAGGTATATTCTAATTATTATTGGGGAGACATTCAAGGTAGACAAATATGGGTTGACATTTGGAATAGATTAATCCATCTAAACTTGGGGCTACATTTGATCATTGATAATCACTACTTCAAAATAGGCTAAGGCCAAAGTATTTATTGGCCCAATAACTCTCTTTATGAAAATAGAGGTCATGGGATCTAAAGAATCTTTATAGATTTCTAGAGCCAAAACATCATCAGGCTTGTAAGGATATATGGTTTGGCTATACATATTTTGAAACCTAACATCAAATGCTCTTATAGGTTCATTTTCATCCCTCTTGATCATGGTGAATTGTTGGTACAATATATAAGGACTAATAATTATTCCAAATTGGTCAACAAAAACATTTTTGAAGTTAGCCTAATTGGTAATGTAATTCTTAGGTAAATTTAAAAACCATTCATATGAATCATCTCTAAAAGTGAAAATAAATAGTCTACATGCTGCATCTTCATGAATTACATTTAGCAATCCCAAAGTAGCTTTAAATTATTTAATATGTTTCTTAGAGATTATAATGTTATTAGGACTAAATATTGGCAAATATTTCTTAGGGTTATGGAGAAGGTCATGTACCACACTTGGCACATTGATTGAAGATCCATATAGCGAATCCATACCTTGGTAAGGATCAAACACAGGAGAAACCTAAATTAGTGAAGTCTACTTGCCTTTGTCTAAGATGAATATAAATAGTCTACTTACCTTTGTCTAAGATGAATATAAATACTAATCTAAGATGAATATTTACAATGGTAATTAAGCTAGAGTGATCTAGTTAAAAAAGAAGTAAAAGGAAGGGTAAGGTAGAAAAGAGATATTGATCTTCATCCTAAACATCATGACAAAGTTTAAATGTCCTATAATCATGGACTTAAACAATGTATAATATGAAATATAATGAGTGTAAATATTAATACACATCAGGCAAACATCTAAAGAATAAGGAAATTGAAAATAAGAACTAAGTTTACTTTAAATATTTACCCTATAAATAAATAACATTAGCCCAAATGTAAGAAGAGTAAAGGAAACAAAATGAACATGATAAATTTAAATTATCTTAGCATTACCAAAATTTAACAACTCTATAATTAAAATATTCACACCAATATTTTATAAGAACCATTCAAAGATGGAAATGAGAACAAGCAAGTGAGAGAGAAACCATAATAATAAATGACAAAAACAAATATGGAAAATATTTACAGAAATCCTCACTTGCATTAATTACTCAAAGTTTACAAGTTTTTATCTCATAAACTCCCTCCCTCATTACAATTGGTAATGATCCTTTTATAAGATATAAGGAAGCATGTTGGTCAGTCATATCCAATCATAAAAGTAAAAGTGTAGGGACAACTATCCTTTCCACAAATGTTCTATAAATACACTAGAATTTCCAAAAGGACTAATCTATAGGTAGTGTATTTTAAAAATAACACATGTATTTAAAAATAGATTATTCCACTTCAAAATGTTATATAATGATGGTTAAAAATAATATTCTTGTTTCACTTAATATTTGGGACCCCTGCGCTGCTTTAAGATCTTCATGGTTCTTTGAAATGTTCTTGGCCTAGAGTAATCTCCTTCTCTACTCTGAGGTTAAAATAGAATTATATGTTCCCTTAAGAAATGATCCAATGAGTTACCATGTCATATTAGACTGATCACTAGTGGACCTTAGATCAAATTATCTTTAGATAGATGATAATTTAGGCTCTCCTTTGCATTACTAGGTCTGTAAGGTCTCCAATTTAGCACATTGCACCCGCGTGGCTCTGATGTGGAATCTCCATGGCATCCTACTCATCACTATACAAAATATGTCCATTTCTTATGAAAATTCAATTTTGATCTTTCACCATCCAATCTTTTTATACAAATCAATGTAGCCAATAGATCTTTGGATCCAAAGAACTATCTTAAATTTGATGTTTATGAAACCATTATTTGACATCCATGTGAATGTATTTAATGGGTGTGTGACCATTAATTTTAATCACATGCCCAAGACTATTTATTAACTTAAATTTGACATCTACATGACTGTTAATTAATATCCACATGAACATCATTTATGGGTGTATATTCATCAATTTTAAACACATATTTGGAACTATTTGTTGAGCTTACCATTTGTCACTTCCTGGTTCGTCCTATTTCTTTTGTATGTCATGTGGTTACTGTTCAATGTTTTTGTACCCAATTTACTAGGATCCCATGCATCATTTGATCTTTGCATTAGGCTCTTATGATGGTGACACTTTTCATCCCTTTAGAGTTCCATAAAACCTTTGAAAATTTAATATTACATTCATCATTTGATCAACTGTAACAGGCTCATATGTACCATAGATCTCAAGAACATGCTTAGTCTTTAACTCTTTGGTCAGGGCTTAAATTTTCAATGCCTGTCATGCTCCATTGGGTCCATCTCATTTGAGTGAATGTGGATCATTGATCTTGTAAACAAGAATGAAAGTTAATCTCGAGAGTATATATAAAGGACTTAGGATAAAAAATTTAAATTAATTTATAGACATATTAAAAGGGACCCCATGAATTAAAAGGGACCAAGGCATAAATACTTTGGACCAAGGTTTTATTCATATTAATAAATATGAATAAAATTTATTCTAAGGTCTATGAAGTTAAGTTTACATCATATTAAAGGACCTTACAGATAATTAAAGTCATAACATAAGATTTTAGCTTAAGGCTTTACTGTATTAATAAATATAATTAAGATTTTAGGGTAAAAGCTTAGGTTAAGTATATGTTATAGTAAAAGGGACCCTTTTAGTCTTAATATTGATCTCACATCATTAGATCGAGGTGATCTAATTGAAATCATACTATCGAACTTGATCTATGGGGTCAAGCGAGATTGATCCCATGGATTAGGATCCTTGGCTCATCAGGCTCATCTCGCACTCTCTAATTAACTTCACTCAATTAAAAGCAAGTCATTGCTCTTATAAACAAGAATAATTTTTAAGTTAAGACTCAGAGATATATGAAACTTAGGACAAAATATTAATACTAAGGTATTTTTTATGTTAATAAACATGAATGAGACTTTACGACTAAGATTTTAGTCTAAGTTATAATAAAAAGACTATGTATATAATAAATACATAGTGTAAAGTCTTAGCCTAATAACAAAGGGACCATGCAATTTTTTAAACCAAGTTAGGATTTTTAGCCTAAGGTTTTGTTGTGTTGAAAAACATGACCAAGCCTTAGAATAAAAATTAAACTAAGTCCATGGTATGATAATTGTTCCCATACAATTTTGAATCCAATTCAAAAGGAGATCTAGGTTAAAACATTAGGTATGGCTTAAATACAGATCTAATTAATCTTGATCCAACAAAAAATAAATATCATCTTAAAAATTAAACATGATTATTCCCAAATGATATTCCATTGATATTAAAACACTAGCAACAAGTTTTAGCAACGTTGGAAAGGGGTGAATCCATGATCATCCCAAAAACATGTCCATTAATCCAAGCGAGATCAGTTCTTACACACAATAGGAAATATTGAAGTTAGGGCATAGAAATAATAAGAACTTAAGATAAAGACTTAGATTAATGTTCTCATTTCACATTGATAAATAAGGCTTCAATCTAAAGTCTTAGGCTAAGGTTTAAAAAATATTAAAATGAACATGGCACAAAAGAATTTGATGAAATCAATATCTCAGGGAAATTGTCTCAAACAAATTATTTTGAGCTTTTCGCATTTTGATTTGTCAAATCTATTGTAGGGTATTTAGTTTATTTTCACAAGAAAATTCTTTTGAAATTTTTGTCTAGGGAAATTATTCTTAAGAATAATTTCATCAAATAATATTTTCAAATCAATTATCATGTGGGGTCTATCTCATCAGGCAAAGTACCCAAGATAAAAATTCCAAAGGAACTAGTTGGGGTAAAAAGGGGCCTAAAGGGTTAATTTAAATAATCTAAAGGGTACCTTTGGAAGATCTAAAGGGAACATTCAAAAATTTTGAAGGATCGATATTTTATGGAAATTCGTCTTGGAGGGCATTCTTTCAAGTAAATTATCTCAGATAAAATTTTCAACACAGTTCCCCTAAAGGGCAAATTCTTGTAGAATAAAAAATTTTGAAGGGAAATTTATTATGGGATAAAATTTATGAAGGATAATTTATAAAAAATTGAAGGGTCATTCAAAAAAAATCAAAGGGTATGTTCCCCTCACAAAAATACCTAAGGGTATTTCTAAAGAATCTGAAGGGTGATTTCAAAAAAGCCTAAATAATTGGTCTAAACAAAAAGTTCAAAGGATAATTCTATTAAGGAAAAGGGAAATTTGAAAAAGGTCAAAGGGTAATTCAGTTGGGTAAGAAACCTTAACAAAAAACATGAAAGATAGGTTTGAAGGGTAGATGTATTTGACAAAACTTTTGAAGAGCACTTTTAAAAATCTAGAAACGATCACTTAAAAAACCTTTTTGGGTAGACAACTCTTCATTATGTGAACTTGAGAGACCTCAAAATGATTTTTCAAGCCTTTTCTTGTAAACCATGACCTAAAAATTTATACACATGCTTTAAAAAATATAAATCACCTTTTTAAATGATCACCTACTTACCCATGTCAGGGAAATTGATCTTGCTATCTCATCTAGCCATCATCTCTCTTTTTGCTTTATAGGCCTGTGACCTGCAAGTCACAAAAGGTCTTGAAGCTAACCTTCTAATTATTTTATAATATCTCAACACCTCATATATGTTTCATTAAATATCTTATCATGATTAACTACTATTAAACATTCTTTATATGTCTTGTCAATAACTTATGATGCCTCATTAGGCTAAGCAAGATCTATAACTAGTATAGTTACATATTTGGATTGAAGTACTTACCCCTATAAGATTCACCTTGAAACTCTCTTATGTTCCAATGCCTATTTTGTATTATTAAGAAAATACATACACTCACTCTTCTTATAATATTCAACAACACATATTCATAACTTCAATGGAACATCTTTGTATCTACTTATAGATCTTTGAAGCTTGACTAAGAATCTTTGTGGCTCATTCTAAGCATCTTTAGAGCTACATATATAGATTTTCAGAGCTGATCTTATAATAATTGTCAAGGTCCTTAACACCTCATGTACAAACTCAAACAACCTCTCTCATGCTCAAGCACTATCAATTATTCTTTAGAGCTTCACTAAAGATCGTCATATCTTCAATGAAGCATCTTTCTATTTATTTACACAGATCTTCAAATCATACATATTTTTCTTTATATCTCACTCATTTCATCATGCTACCTACACATACCGTCTCACACAATCTAGAAAAATCTTTTCAAGATGTTTAACATCTAACATATTGACATGTACTTACTCATGCTGATCTCAATGGTATTTTCAAGCTGACATAAGAACATTATTCAAATAGTAATCTCACATCACTACTCTCATATATTAATAACACTCACTATGATGTCAAAATAACTCATCATACACATACCTCAAAGCTTACTTGACCATGCACCTTCACAAGAACTTTGACATCAATGATAACATTAATACCAAAGTTCAACAATCAAAGACAATGCTCAATAATCTCCCCCTTTGTCATTGATGGAAAATACATTTAGAAAACTATGTCAACCACACTTGATGGAAATCATCTCTTAGACCTAGTTCTTGCCTTTTCTCACCCTTTCTAATCTTTCTATCCCTTTGACGTTAATGACAAAGGTCTTCCATAACTATCATCTCTTTTAGAATGAACTTATATTATAAGATCACTTCAATAAAGATCAAGCTCAGTCAACAACTTGAATACCTCCCCCTCAAACCAAGCATCTACCATGATTCTATTAATATTAGGCATCAAGGGTCACCTATAAATACTAAAGTCATACTTTCTCCCTCTGAGCTGATAATACCTCTCAAAGACACTAGATGGTACATAGTCTTCAAAAATTATAGTAGCCACTTATGATAACAATTCTCAAAAAATTATCTTAATCAGGTCACTCTCCCAGCTGATCCATCAAAAAATCAACAAATAGAGTCTATGAAGCATCTCAGACATAATCTCTCCTTAACTCCATACATATCAAAAGTAATCACTTTCTTTACAAAAAACTCAAAGCTACCAAGCTTCCCCTTAGACCAAGTATACCTTCTTTAAAAGAACTAGAAACTCAAATCACTTACCTTCCTTGATATTATTGAAAAATATCAAACTCTTGACCATGCACGACTATCCTATTTTTGGAATTAAGAACCCCCCATTTGTCTTCATAGATCAAGGTCAACTACTCATACAAATAGATATCAAAGGCTTACCTCTTATTTACCAATTATCTATACTTTGACTTGTAGATACCTAATATTATCCTTATATCTCTAATCATGTTGCTTACTACACTTCAAACCATAGAGCTACCAACATAGGAATGGATAATATCCATTTTCATCTCCTTGCTTGTAATATAGACAACCCAAAATCTTCTCAAAATGAACTCTTATTTGACTATAACGTCATGCTTCTACTAATAGAATAATTACTCCATGAAGCTTAATGGAGCCACCCATTTTCATAAGGCACTAAAACATCATGAACTCAAGAGATTCCAATATATCCATACTTTCACAAGATTAAACATTCTTGAACATCCTTTTGGGATTGATTGGCACTATAGGCTTTATCTCATCATCAACTATTTGATTATCAATGTGAGTTGACAACAAGCATTCTTATCTTGATTTAATATCTGAGCCATACTCTATCTTAGTAAGCAGTCCACTTGAGCTTGTAGTTTGATCATGACTTATCTTTACTACCTTTGTTTTCCATACATTCATTTTCCTTCTTTATTTCACTCTAGGAGTTCCAATTTTGAAATGTGTCCTATATTAATATAGAATCTTGAAATATGTCCTATATTATGACAGTTGTAATAAACCACCTTATACATACCATTTTATTGATTTGAAATGTGACTCCTTCCATAGTTCTATGAGTACTAATTTTTGGAAGGTATTCTACATTCTCTTTCTCTATGACCAAACTGAATGCATAAAAAATAGTAACCATTTAAATAAATAACATACCTTATATAATTAGGATATATGATATGTCTTTTCATATTGACCTTCTTATCTTCAATAATCTTCTCCTCGACTTGAGATGCCTTATTTTAGTCTTCTTTGAAACCAAGACTTGTCTTGTCACTTGTAGACTTATGATTATTCAAGATATCATCTAGAGCCTCAATGCTCTTTTCAAATTTCACAAAGATCTTCACCTTTATAGATGCTTGATCCAACTCAATTTTTTGATATTTTATTTCAATTTCATACTTGATGCACTCTTCATATTTAGCCTTCAGATTTACATTGACTATCTCAATCTGTGCCTCAACTTGATTGATGATTTCACCATACTGTTTGGAAGTGTTGCTTAGCCTTTCCTCAAATAATCCAATATATTTTTCATAATACTTGACTAATTACTTTAGTTTATGATTCTTTCTTCTTTGAAACTTCAACTCCTTTAGGGCACTCACCAGATCTGCCTCAAGATTCACTTTTTCTTCTCCTTCACTATCATATTATACTTCTTCATCTAATTATATATCAACCATAAATCCCTTCCCATTTGAGCAACCCTAATTTCTTGATTTTATGGCCATGAACAAGGTTTCACTATTGTCATATTCAAATTCAATATTTCCATCATCACTGTTAGATGTGCTTGAATCACTTACATCAGATAAGCTATCTTCTTTGGTATAAAAACTCTTCTTATTTTTTAATGACCCTTTCCTTCCTTCATTCTTCTTGAAATATCTTTTTTTCTTATCAAATTTATAGACTTTTCTATCATTTCCATGATGTTCATCATGTTTTTCATTATACTCAAATTTATCCTTGTTAGGACACTTGGATGTAAAGTGACTAATCTTGCCACAACTAAAACATTTGAAAGGTAATTTACCCTTATACTTACCTGAGCCAAACCTCAACTTCCTAACAAACATAGCTATGATTTCATCATCATAAATATTTAAACATACCTCATCTTTGACCTTCTTGGCCTTTGACTTATTTTCAACTTTGAAAGTAGCTTCCTTCTTGGGAGGTCTTCCTTCATTTGTTCTAATTTCATAGGCAGTCAAGATGACATGAAGCCCATCCATCTCTAGCTTGTCCAAATCTTGCATCTCTTCTACTACATACACCTTAGAGTCAAACTTAGGAGTTAGTGATCACAACATCATTTATACAATATTAGACTCTTTCACATATTCTCTAAATCTTTTAATGATATTAAAAACTTCATCAATGCTCAACATGTAGGATTTAATGGTTTCATCTTTATGATTTCAACTATGGGTCTGCAACTTGGTCAACTTCACCTTAGTGTCTTCTGTATATATGGTATTAAATTTCTCCCATATATCCTTGACTGACACATAATGCATTACCTTTACAATCTTTGCCTTTGATAGGCCATAAATAATGGCATTTATTATCTTGGAGTTATTTTCACTAGCCTTCTTACTTGTTGCATCTATTGGTCAAATAAGAGGTGCAATATAACCATCCATAATTGACTACCAAATATCATGTCCTTGAAACATTAGATATATATTCATTCTAACATTATAAAATGCATATTTATATCCATTGAATAACATATCCTTACTGATAGAGAAACCACCTTGAGCTTGCTGACTAGTCATATTTGCTTCTTAAGTTCTCCTTTAGGATTTTACACCTGATTCAAAGAACTAGGATCTAATACCAATTTTTTTAATTAAAATTATTGAGAGGGGGGTGAATCATTCTTTTAAAAACTTTCATTTTATTTCACTTAAACATAAATGAACCATTCTAACCATCATGTAAATCTTAGTAAGCATAAGCACCAAATCATGAAAATATGAAACACATGAACATAGTATATACATTTAAAAAATTTAAAGGGAATGAAACCCATTAATTAATAAAATGTACTATATTCATATAAGACAAACACCAATCTTTATTGAAGCACCAAATCCATATGGAGAACCAACCCCAACTAGCTAAGCACTAACTCAGCTAAGCTTTAGCAAGCACCCACTTGTAAGGAGACACCAAACCCTAGATGAATCAATACCAAATTATCCACCTAATAAAATTAAACACATTTAAAAACCATTTTTATTATAAAATATATGATGATCTTCATTCTCAGCTCTTCGCTCAATTTTATCCCTCTCAAACTGGCTTCTAGTATTTTTTTGTCAACTAACCCTCTTCATGGATTGATTAGGTATTTTGACCTTAATCCTCATATTAAAAACCTATATAGATATTTATGAAACTTATTTAATGTTATTAATTACCTCCCTATGCTTACCAATGATCTATATCATTCACTTTTTCTCCACACTCTGTAAGCACATAAAATAGGCCTAATTAGCCTTATTTTTATACAAGTCACTTAATCATATCCTTCTTAGTTAGTAATACACTTAAAAACTATTATTTATGACATTTAATAAATATAATAATTTTAAAATAACATTATTAAATCATAATTTTATCACACATTGGTTGATCATAGCTCAATTAGCCCTTACTCCTCCTTTAGGTCTTATGGAGACTTAATAGGCCTTCTTAACAACATGTTACCCTTTGATATTTCTTAAATCATATTAAAACATATCACATAGTATTAAAACATCATATTCAACTATAATATACCTTATTTAACTTCACTTTATTTCCATAACACCTTTTAGGTCCAACCACCATTTGAACCCCTTCTCAAAACATTATTCATAAAAGGCTTGTGCATACATAGAAAATCTGTTTTGAACAACTGAGGCATAAACTCAATTTTTATAAAAAAATATAGAAAAAAATTAAATATTAAGAAACCTCATGACCTTATGGTGATCAAAAAATATATCATATGATTTAACTTAGGGTATATAGACTTAAAATCTTCTCTACAAGATGCTCACTCAGAACTACCAACTGACTTCAAAACATAGTCAAGGAAACATGAACTTCTGACACTTGATTAAATGAATTGAATGGATTTAAATGCATGAAAAAAATATTATAAATACTCATATAAAATTACATCACAATTATTTTAATTACTAATGGAATCTATTGGTCTTGCAGACCAATTTGTTGACCTTCTCTCTCACAAACTCCACTCAGCCAAACAGGCCATTTTGGATTCAATGTTTCAACCTATAATACTAAATTCCAAGATTATTAAAATAATTTATAGATAATTCAATACCAAAAAAAATCATCATTTATTTCAATCCATTACTTTTGCATGAAAACACATTAGGAATCATCTTCTCACTTCTGCCTGATTTTATTACTATCTACACCATTAGGTCTGTTAACAGTTGGCCAACATGGATCACTAACTTTGCACACCTAATATATAGAACCTATCAAAAAACATTCATGTATAATAACTAAATGTCTCACATTTTTACCTTCATCCACTTATCAACTTTGACTCAGTCAACTCTATTTACTATAGCAAATTTATAAAAAATAAGCACTTCCATGTAGGGTATGTTCACTCACCTAAGAAACCAATCACACCTGGAGATACTTGGGATAATTTAATAAAAAATAAAATCACTTATCTATCCATATCAAACTATTCTAAACTCTTTATAATAATATATTTAACATTCGGTCATTGTTAGGGTTCTTTGAGGGTTTAGACCATCTTCCAATCTTAAGGATCAATCATAAAACTTTGCTCCTTTTTATAGAAACCAATGCTTTTAAATTTGATATAATACCCTTTCTTATCTACCATGAATATCTTATATTCTCATGTAGATCTTGTATGTGCTAATGAGCACTTGAAAAACCTTCTTAGGTAGACAACTCTTCATTCTGTGCACTTGAGAGACCTCAAAACACTTTTTCAAGCATTTTATTACAAACCATGACCTAAAAATTTATGCACGTACTTAAAATAATTTTACTCACATTTTTTAATGATCACCTACTTAACCATGTCATGAAAACTGATCTTGATACCTCATCTAGCCCCCATCTCTCATTTTGCTTTCTAGGCCTTTGACTTATAAGTCACAATGGGTCTTAAAGCTAACCTTCTAACCACTATCCAAGCTCTTAACACCTCTAATATATGACATATAATATCATGTCATGTTTAAATAATATCAAACATTCTTCATATGTCTTTTCAATAGTTCATGATGCCTCATTAGGCCAATAAGGATCTAGAATTAGTCTATTTGCATATTTGGAATTCACTTTGAAACTCTCTTGTGTTCCAATGCCTCTTATGTATGCTCAAAAACCCTTATACACTCACTCTTATTTTAATATTCAATAACACATCTTCATAGATTCAATGGATCATCTTCATAACTACTTACAAATCTTCAGATCTTGACTAAGAATCTTCATGGCTCACTCAAAGCATATTTAGAGATGCATACACATATCTTCAAAGTTGACCTTCTAATAATTTTTAAGGTCTTCAACACCTCATGTACAAACTCAAACAACCTCTCTCATGCTTAAACACTATCAATTATTATTTAGAGCTTTACTAAGGATCTTCATAGCTTCAACAAAGCATCTTCATATCTATTTACATAGATCTTTGGAGCATACATATTTTTCTTCGGAGCTCACTCATTTCATCATGATACCTGCACACACCATCTCACATGATCTAGACAAATATTTTCAAGATGTTTGACACTTTACATACTAACCTATACTTATTCATGCTAATCTTAATGATATTTCACAAGCTAACATAAGAACATTCTCCAAACAGTAATCTCACATCACTACTCTCATACAATAACAACACTCACTATGTTTTCAAAATAACTCATCATACACATACTTCAAAACTTACTTGACCATGCACCTTCACAATAACCTTTGACATAAATGAAAAAATTAATACCAAAGCTCAACAATCAAAAACAATGCTCAATAGGACTCTTAAATATCTTTTTTGTCTCTTATACAAATTATTTGGGTAGGCCTAATTTTGAAACTAATACACTAAGTCATGGTAACAATCATCTTCACCCAACAAACAGTCCTAATATTTCATTTCATGCCCAAACTTAATCTTTTTGAAAAATCAAAAACTTTCATGGACTAAAAATGATTATTAGCATTTAAGGAATCATCAACAGATAAAATCAAAACAATAATACTAGAGGAAGCATTCTCATCTAAATGTTTTGCTAAGTCATTTATCTTAATTGTATTGTAAGTTTCAAAATCAAGATCAAATTCTTGGATTCTTATAATACACTTAGCTAACCTTCCCTGAATAGTAAGTTGCTTTAGATGATAGATAAGGTAGGTACATTGGATCTTAATATAACTTTATTTCCCATTAAAAGATAACAAAATTTAATCAATGAATAACTAATGATAAAACAAATTTTTCAATAAGTGGATACCTTATTTTCATGTCTTTAAGAACTTGGCTCATGTACCCAATAGGTTTTTCATCATTGTTTTTATTATTTTTTGTAATTACATCACCCAAAGCTTTGTCTATTATATTCATGTAAAGAATAAAAGGTTTAGATAAATTAGGTTTTTCAGGCACATATGCACTTGTAATAACATTATTAACATTGTTAAAAGCATAATCAGTTCCTACATCCCACACATATGAATAATTTTTATTTAATAAAATATGTAAATTATTTGATTTATCAGCAAAATCTGATATTAACTTGTATACAAAATTTATTTTTCCAAAGAAAAACCTAAGACTAGATTTGTCTTTAGGTGGTTACAACTCCTAGATTGCTTTAATACATTCAAGATTAATTGAAATTCCCTCTTTAGAAATGACATTCCCTACTAACTTACCTTTTGTAACACGAAAAATAAATTTCTTTAGATTAAGGCAAATATCATATTTTATACATCTTTAAAATACCTCATGAAGATGATCTAAATGTTGTATCCTCTTTATAGAATGAATTGTAAGATCATCAAAATAAACTTGAATAATAATGCCTATTAAATCATCAAAGGTTACATGCATATCTCTTTGAAAAGTTGCACATATATTCATGAGACCAAAATCCATTCTATTGAAACCAAAAGTTCTTCTTCATGTTGTGAAGGTTGTTTTATGTCTATCATCTAGATTAACAAATATCTGGTTATAATCTGAAAATCTATCAAGAAAAGACATCATTTTAGATAATGTGACTTGTTTTAGAATCTGATCAATACTTGGAAGAGGAAAATTATCCTTGATACTACCATTATTAAAATCTCTAAAATCTATGCATAATCTAATGTCACCATTCTTTTTGTGTACTAGTACTAAATTATCTACCCACTTAAAATAAGTTATAGAAAAAATGACACTTCCATCTAACTGCTTATCAAGATCTTTATTGATGGTGTCTTCCAGCAAAGGGCTTATTCTTCTTATTGTATGCAATATGAGTTTAATATGAATATCATGTCTTATAAAATCAGTATCATACCCCTTAAGGTCTTTATAAGACTAGGCAAAAATATCAATGAATTCTTAAAAAGTTTAATAAACTTTACCCTTTCATAAGATGTAGATTGTATTTCCAAATAAACAAACTTTGGATCCTCTTCAGTTACAAGATTTATTGGAATAGTTTTTATAATAATTCTTCTTTAAGTTTCCTTAGTCCATGATATCTTAGGTTGATCATTTGGGTTAAACATTGATTCTAAACTCACTGAACCAATAGGGAAATTATTAGTGTTCAATTGCAAGTAATCTCCACAATTAAAAATGTAATCATCATTATCAAAGTAATTAACTTGAATAAAATCATCAACATGTTCATCAAAAATAAAAATAGACCAATTTTCATTTAAATCAAGAATTTTAGGTCTAAAAATTTTTTACAATGAAAAATCTATAGCAGGTTCTATTTCACTTAGAAAAGGATTAGAAGCAAAATTAGCAAACTTATATGCTTGAATATTTAATTATAGATGTGAGTGATATTGAAAGTTTTAAATCTTCAATTAAAGACAAATATTTTTGAGTATATCTATGAAGATGAGTCTGACTGGTTTTATAAAATTTCTTCACTTGTCTAATAATTAATTTAGAATCACCAAAGACTTATAATTATTTAATATTAATTTATATGGCCTTTTCTGATCTAAGACAAAAAAAATTCAAATTATGTTGTATTGTTAGTGGTGTCAAAAGATAATTTAGAAGCATAACAATAAACTTTTCCAATAGGAGAAATAGGACAAATTCTTGCACCATTACCAAGTTGTGAACAAGCACCATCAAAGTATAAAGACCATAAATTATTATTGAAAAATACATTTTGTTGTTATTTAGGTTCGTCAATAGTTAATAATTCATAAATACCAATCCTTATTTCTAAATACAAAATAGTTAGAGGTGAAGAATCAAAAGAATTATTAAACCAATCCTCTCTTCAAATGTAAAAAAATTAATTTTCTATTGGAAACCATGTTGTATCTTTTTTGATAAATGCATCAGTCATTTTAGACCAATCTTTAACTAGAAGCATCGCGTAATTGCTAGGAATGTCTAAAATTTGAACATTAGTCAAACATCTAATCCTTTCATCTTGTGAAATCTTGATAACAAGATCTCAAAACTTTCCACAACTTTTTATTTGGCATGAATCAAAACAAATAAGATTCTTATTATCTATTTCATAATAAATATCTAATTGATCAGTAATAAATTTTGGCATAATATTCTTTGATGTACCAATGTCTAAAATACAATTATGTATAATCTTATCTATAATTTTAACAAATACATAAAAAAGAGGTATGTAATCTACTGAAATATCATAAATCTGAGTAAAAATGTAGAATGTGATTGATCATGACTTTTATCCTCTTCTTTAAAACCTAAAACATGTTTAGAAGTTGTATTTTAATGGTTTCATTGATTTTATCAAGTTATCCTAGCAAACCAATAGCTTGTAATAATGAAAATCCAGCTTTGATAGTATCCAAATCATCAATAATGTTATATGATCCTACATCTAGGTGACATATATAGGTTTAATTATTTGGTTTGTAAGGAGGATATTATGGGTTATTAAATCTAGTGGATGAAGAATTATTTTGTTGGGAACTAATTACTGCATGATCTGATGTAGAATTATTCTACATACATTTCCCTTTATCTTGATTTTTAGAAAAAAAATTAATTATTAGTCATATTAAAATAATCATTTTGCCTTGTGTTAACAATATAAGCATTTGTAGATTTGATTTCATTTGAATAATCATTAGTTTCACACATATTTATATTATCAATAAGGTCAATAGAAATCCTCTCTTTTCCTTGGATATATCTTTTAAATTTTTTTACAACTATAAACGTGTCAGAATCATGATCTAATTTATAAACATTGTAATAATGAACTTTTTCTTCCATTTTACCCTTTTGCATGAAATAATATTTACCTAATGAAGAGGGTTTATCATACAACTACCTTTTAATGGTGACCGTCTCATTGCTAATAATATGAATAGATTCTCAAAAAAATTATTATCATAATTTAAACCTATAGTAAATTTATCATTAAAACCAAATACATTTTAAATTTTTCTCATACTCGATACAAAAAATTATAATTTCATCATAATCTACAATATCTTTATCTTCTAAATCCATTTTAAATTTCAAAGGTAAATCATTGCAAAAATATAATCTAGACAATATTTTAGTAGGTCTGATCTCATGAGGTATCTTTTATTGTAATTTAGTAAATCTACTAATAAAATTATAAATAGTTTATCTTTCATCAATGGAAATATTAACTAAGGTGTAACCAAGTCTAGATCTTGTTTAGGTTTCCCAAAATAAATTTCTAACCAAACTTCAATATCATTTCAAGTATTAACCACTCCAGAGGGAAGACTAATAAAAACTTGATATGTTTTTCCCTCCAATGTTTGAGAAAAAAATCTTAAGGAAAACATTCTATTAAAAATACCTAAGGTTTCACAAATTAATTTAAAAGTGTATAAATGATCTTCCCATGATTAACCAACATTTATAAAAAACTTAGGAATATTAAGACCTTTAAAAAAGGTAAGTTTGCCTGTGTAAACACTAATATTAATAGGATTATCATGAATCCAAGGGTTAGCTAAAAGTTGTTCATCATTTGAATTTAACTAATTATATATGGATTCATCTTGATTTCTATTGGATTGAGGGCCTTGAATCAAATATTGAGGTCAATTTTGATTTGGTTGAACTAATGGATTCTCATCCTCTATTTAAACAATTAAAAGATTCAACTATTAAATCAGATTGATTTAAATTTTGAGTTATATTAGGATCAATAGGATAAATACTATCTTCAGGATGAAAATAATATGAAAGAAAATGAACCTTTGGTTGAGGATTAATAATAAAAACTTGTTTTATCTCCTATCTAATGCATTGAGTGTCTTCTTGAGTTTTATCTTGTGTCTCACATGAAATATTTGTTGTTACTTTATTGATTTTTGCCTCTTCCATCTCCTCATTGATGACTTCAAAAATATTAGGTAAATCATAAGGTTTATTATACCATGCAAAGCAAGTTAGATTAAAAGAAATATTAACTTGTTCACCAGCAATATCAATTATGGGTTAAATAATAGGAGGACCTCCAATGGTCATGAAAAAATAAAAATAGAAAATGAAGATAATATTTATAAAAAAAAATCCTCAATATATTCTCCAAATTTGTTGAAGGCTAAAATTGCAATGTCAACTAATCAACCCTTTTGCCTATCATGAAGGTTAAGATGGAATTATACCCGTCTAATAGTTAAGATTTAAAAGGTCTTAAAAGATATGAAATATGTGTAAAGTGTTTTTAAATATATTCTGGGAAATAATAAGTGTGTCAAATATCAATAATACTTCATTATAATTTCAAAAATCAAATATCTCTTTGAATAAGAAGGAAATAGATTACAAAAATATAATCTAACCTATTCGATAGAGAAAACCTATTAATTAGATAATCTCTTCAAGGAAAATTTTATGTTCTTTTAAATATATTTCTCTACCCTATCAAATTTTCAACAATCTTTTGATATTCATATTTCACTCAAAATAGATTAAAATAAAATAAATAGAAAGAACTAAATGACAAATAAAATAACTGACAACAAATGACAAAGAAACAAAGCAAAATAACAACTAACATAACTAAACAACCAATTACCTTAAAAAATACCACTTAGTATATGAAGAAAACTTAATCAAATAAGAATCAAGGAAAACAATAAAATAAAACTAAATAAACCAAAATAATACTTAATTCTAATCAAAATAAAGTTAATTGCTTCTAAACTTAAACTACTTAATGAAAAACAAACCAGATTTAGAAGTCAAGTAATAACTAATAATTAAATAAATAAACTTATAACTAAAACATTTAAACTTATAACTAATAAATAAACATTAACTATGAATTAGGTTAAACTTAATTAAATAAATAGCAATAAAGAAATCAAACAAAAATCTAATATAAAAAATAAATTGAAATAAAACTAATAAAATAACTTAAATAATTAAAAAAATGAAATGTGAATCTTTAAAGAAGAGTCATCTTAGAAAAGGTAAATGATATTTTATTGAAAAATAATATTTTAATACAAAAATCTTTGATGTAATAACTAATACAATCTGAATGGATCGACATCATGTCGCACATAGTAGTCTCACACAGTGAATTATTCATCGTTATTCAGGCCAATTAATTTAGTTTCTACTCATATGATTGCAAATTTACAATCATCATAATATATTAAACTTGATAGCTTTTAGATAATTGATTTATAAATTAAACAAGAAATATGGATATACCTGTGTTGATTAAGTGTGTTATTGGTATATCTTTAAAAGTTATTCTATCTCATAGATATTACACAAAAAGAGTATGATGATGAACTTTGAATAGAATCAGAGTCTTTAATAATTGTCTAATATTCATCTTTTTGATATGTCACCTTGATATTCTTATATAATCATCTCCTCAAGAGATAGTTGAATAATAAGTTATAATTAACTTTAATTAGTTTTAATTAAGTCTAATTGAATTTTCAATAAATTTAATTAATTTATAACTTAACTATATTTAATACTTAAATAAGTTTTTATAGATCAAAATAAAATATTAATAGACCAATTAAGAACCAACTCTAATAGGGAGGGCTTACACATTTTAACATTTAAATAATTAAAATATGTTAAACATTAACATTAAATAAATAATTTAAATGAATTTAAAATACATCTAACACTAAATCTATATGCATTAATCCATATTTAGAAATATATGTTTTAAAAACCAACATATATGTACTACAATACAAATTTTTCCAACTGTCAAGTATCAAAAATGAATAAGTAACATAAAAAATTGTATCATGAAAAGTATTTGAAAGTATCAAAATAATAGACTATAATTCAACTGGACATCTATTCATCCTTGAATCAATTAACATCTCAATTAATGGATGTCCTTTATCAATTTAATACACAGTATAGTTCATTCTCATAGCTATAAACTTGAAAAAAATAGTATTACCTTCATTATCTTCATCATTTGCCTCTAATTTCACTTTCTTCACCACCCTAGTGAATGTAGGTGATGCCGAAGGGATGAGTTCTCTTTTCTTGTTTAAAATACAGTATTCTCTAACTCAAGTAGATGTGAAGGGAAAATTTCAAGACTCAACTTATAACAACCTAAAGGTGTATATGTAGGTTTAGGCTATGGATTTTTTGTATACATAGGTACAAGAACTCAGTAATGCAATTTGGAAGTCAACTAAAGATCATCTTGAGGTTTGGACCCTTAACATTGTGGTGAATGATGTGGAGTGTGATTAAGATAATATTACAAATCATGTGCATGTGTTGAAAGGAACTACTTGGATTTCCTCATCTATGAGAATGAGTTCTCTTAGAAGGTCTTCTCTAACCTTGGTTTCCATTGGTATTAGCATGATTGAAGTGCAAAGCATTCAATACATTCTATAAAGTAGGGTTAAATACATCAAAATAGATTGACATGAGAGTGCTTTAATTATATAGTCTAGGTGTAGTCCTACTAGTTCTCTTACCTCTGAAGTTGTGACCCCTAGGAACAAATCTATGAGGGGGTGGATCTTCCTTATTCCAATCTTTATTATTTACCCAATTATTTACTTGAGATTTATTGGAGTGAGGATGAGTCTAACCTGACATTTTACTAAAAAATGAATTCCTAATTATTGTTTGCTTTGAAAAATATCCTCTGATATATTTGAAAACCAAACAATATCCATTTTATTCTAAAAATCATTTATTTATGAACCTCAATAAAAGAATTAAATCTTGAATATATAGAAAATATCAAATTTTAAAATTGATCAAATAAACTTGTTCTATTTTGATAATTACAAAATTTGAAAGAAATGATTATGGCATATTATCTAAAAGTTTAACTACATCATGCACTATTAATCAACATTTTCTTTGAAAAGCTATTATCATTTCAAATAAAACATACCACCTTCTACCCAAATTCAAATAAAATATGCCAATCACAAGAATATATATGTTTTCATTACTATAAACTGTCTCATACAAAAATGAATAACAATTATCCTCAATATTGCTAACAAAAAAATATAATTTATGGATTGTGACTTCTATTTTAAATAAATATTGATTACAAATACAATTACTCGTGACATAATTAATATTTCATATCAATTCTTAATAATGTGTGTATAACTTATCAACAATTTGAGATCATACATAATATACCAATAAACTATCAAATTCTGAGCCAAATATCTCATATTAACTGTATAATTTGTAATTTCACAAACTCTGATTGAACAAACAAAGATCTGTTTCTAAACTAAATAAATGCCTTTTAATGGAAACTCAAAACTTACATTTGAACCTCCAATATTATACTATTTTCCAAATATCAAAATATAAGGAAACCAAGCTATTAAATTTGGTCAAATCTAGAACATATTCAGGTTCAAAACAAACACTATTATTTTATAAACACATCATTCCTAAATGATAAAAATATATGTGGTAGAGAATTAATAAGAAACCTGAATAAAGAGACTATACAACTAAACAATGCATTATAAGACTGAAAATATTTTCAAACATCAATGAAAATAGTAAAAATTATTTCCAAGTAAATAGAATCCATTTGAATCCAAATGTTTAACCATTATGACCAAAGGGATCTATTTTGTGCAAAATATTTTCCAAGCTGAAACTATTTTGTATAGATGACCGATACTCAAAAAAAAATTAATACCCAAAATCATCTTTTTCATAGAATTCTCAATCATTAGATAACTCAAAAACTCAAGATGCAAATCAAAAATCACCATTATAATTAATAAATCACTTCCACAAACTTCAAATGAAAAACCAAAAATGCACATTATCTAATATATTGAAATATCTTGCATGCATAAACTGGTATCCAATGTGTTACTAAAAGAATCAACTCTGTCATGACAAATATTTCATTCTTGTAGTATAAAACTGAGACCAAAGTATTTTTTCAAAAAAAAAACTTGATCATCTCAAGACTTCAAATGAAGACTTATGGGTCATTTTCCAAACTTAGAGATCAAAAAACAAATATCGAGCAACCACAACACATATAAAAAAACTATCCATGATAACCATATCTTGACATGCAGAGACATTCTTGAATCATGATTCTTCAAAAGAAGCATATTTTATAACTAAAGAGATCTTGCATGTTTGACCAAAATTATCTTTGTATTTTCATTCATGTATTCAAAAAAAATTGAAATAAATTGTAAAGTTTTTTCAACTGTATCTTGACATGCACTGTATAACTCATAAATTTCACATTATAAGTTTTCAACAAATCTTAAATCCATTTATTTTCTATAATGACAAAGGTCTTACCTCATCTACAAATTTTATAGTTTCCTCTATTCTCTCCAAGTTCCTCATGCTTGTAGAGAGTTGCTTCCACCCAAAGCTTGTGGGAAATGGTAATTAACTGAATGAATTTACCCTTTTTTATTCTCTCAAAACTTAATAACTGGTTCAAATGATGTGATCCATGCCCATTGGTTCTAATTTATATTGGTAATATTTTAGTGTAAAATCTAACTTGATTAAATAAATTACCAACCTTACTCATCACTATTACCATTACCAATTTGTTCAGCTAAAAATGAATAATCAATGCATGTACATCACATTAAATAAGACTGAATCTAGATCATGTCAAATGAACACCCAAATCTCAATTAAATCTCTTATCAAAAGATTCATTTAATATAAATATTATCTACCATCTCATCAAACTTTGAAGCTAAGGTATGAACTCATATTATTAACCATGCCATAGTTTAGGATTTTAATGTATGTCAGCCTAAGTATACTTTTACAAATTTTTGTAGGTTAAATGAAATTTAGAGCCTTATGTCTTTAGGTTTAGGAAATATTTAATATAAGATAAATTTAATCCAAATTCTAGCTTTGTATTTGATTTAAATAAATTAAACACTTAAATAAATCAAACACGTTTGTCAATTAAAAAAAAATCATGTAATTCAAACTAATATAGATATTTCAATATATAATCACTGAATCACAAATCAAATCTAGAAATCCATGCATCAAAAATCAATGATTATATAAATTAAACCACTGTATATCATCTCTTACACTGACAAACTTATGATTAAATGAATCATAATTTAAGATCAAATAATTTATTTTATGCCATATCACACATCACAAATATACTATTTTTTGTGACTGTGTTCACTTATGCTTTCAAAACCACTAAATAGTATTAGATTTAAAATTCATTAAACATAGCATTCATACTAAAATTCAACATAATAATTAACATTCAAATGCATAAATGAACTAAGACCCCACACTAGTAGTTTTACATTTTACGATGTGAATTGTCAATATGAGAAAACCTTGACTCATTTGAATTTTTAGAAAAAGAGGGGGTGACAAAAATAGACATAACATATAGATGTGGTTTTGGGCTCAATAAAATCCATTTTCATCATATAATGAATTAAATATTTGATTAGTTCAATTTTGGATGCAATTAGGGTCAATATGAGCCCCTAAAATCTAATTTAGACTATATAATGTGATTTAAGTCTAAATTGGCTTTGATTTCAACATAGATTGAACCAATTAGTCAAATGATGTAATAAGTGACATGATTTTAAAAAAATTGATCCATATGAACCTATTTTCAATTGTATATGATGTGATTTAGAGTGAAATTAATCATAATGTCATCATATAATGAACCAAAAAGTTGATTCATTTAATCAAGGAGGCATTTGAGGCCAATTTGAGCCTCAACCTAAATAGAAGAGTAGGTTATGATTTGGGGCTAAATTATCTCTAATTCAGTCATGAATTGATATAATTAGTCACTTAATGCAATTAGAGATGTGACTTGGGCCAAATTGAGCCCCCTCAACCTAATTTATGGCTCAATCGATTATATAGGATGCAAAATATAGCTTAATCATCCCTAATTTTATCACAAATGTAAACATTAAGGTAATTATGGCTAATTTGAACTTGTTGAACCTAAATACAAGTATAATATGTGATTTAGGGATAATTATCTCATATTTCCTAACATATTGACCTAATTAGTCTATTGTTATAACCCTAAACCCTAAATCCAAATTTTATCGCAACTATAAACATGAAGGTAATTAAGGCCTATAGATAATGTATTTGAATTATATAACACCTCAATTTTTTACACTTGAAAAATATCTATCATGGTTGTACCCTTCAATTCTAAGAACTTCTCATTATCAAAAGGTTTGCGTTCATTATGTCTTTATGCAAAATTGATTTTATCTTAGTTCAAGCACTATTATTTTGTTGATTAGGCTTTATATATTGTGCAAAATTCTATTTTATATCTTCCTAAATACTTACATCCCAGCCAAATACCTACTTCAATGCATGTGTCCATTTTTCAACTAAGTATCCAATGCCCAAAATTCATCCAATTTGAAAATGAAATGTATCCTAAAGCTTATCCTATGTACTTGAGTGTTATATATTTTCAAAAAGGATTAGTATATATACAAGACTAACCCTCATTAATTACTCACCTAGAAACCACATACAACTCATAAGACAACTTACCAAAATCACTTAGTCAAGCATTCAAGTGAGAAAACATGCCCTATTCATCCCTATTTCCATATCAATCATAGGAACAATATTTCTACAGGTTAAAATAATTCAAAGATTAGTCCATGAGCTATATTTTTCAACATACAAGATAAATCAATTTATGTACTTGTTTATCACACATTGCATCCTTATACACTCATAAGCCAACACGTTAGAGAGAACTACATAATTCTAAGGCCCTTTTTGGAGTATTGGATATTTAGGTAGTGCCCATTAATAGAGATGTTCTTAGGATTTCTTGACACCATGTGCTTGCTAAATTATTTTTCCTATAGTCACTCTAAGGGTGAGGAAGCTAGGGTTTGATCATTTTACAAAGAGTGACAACCTATGCACAAAATCTAAACACACTAGGAGAAAGGTGATAGAAAATCCAGAATGATCTAGGTGGTTGCATATAAATCCAATTAGTATTCTATACTATACACTTATGTCTAACTTAGACACTATTGAAATGCAATCATGCAAATTTGATGCAAGAATTTGAGGTCATAGAATGCAAAATTATAGAATTTGATGACTATTATAGAATCATGATATAGTCCACTTTCAACCTATTTTAGCACAAATATACATGTGCATAAAAAACTAGCTAAGTACTCTTGTTTTCAATTTATTGTAATATCAATCAATAGTTATACTTTCCTTATTTGGCATATCTCAGTAATATAAATTTAGAATATTATTAATCTGATTTTGTAAATTAATTGGCCTACTATAGTTATCTGATTTAACAATTTTGGGAATATTATGGTTTTATTCCTAATTTAGTTAAAGGGTATGAGTAGTAAAATCAATCAATAATTATGCCATAATTAACCTACTAATTTGTTAATTCTAATTATTGTTTAGACTTTCTAAAAATAGCAAGTGAATTGAGAGAAATCAAACTTATCTTAAAACTATGTTGATCTGACCGAGATAGAGGCTGACATTGACTATGCAAGGCTAAGAGACTATCACAAACTAAGATCTGAACTTCATTTTTTGATTGGACAAGAGCACCAAAACTAGATAGGAGTGGCACCGATGTTATAGTCCACCTCTGTCATTATTGTTCTAAGGATTTGATCTTTTAAGGTTTTATTTGGTAGGTCTGTGTGACCCTGTCTCTAAAGTGTTGGTAGCCAAAGGTCTATAAAGCTCCTTATAGAGCAGATTTTCTCTTCAAACCCTATCTTCTATTTTACTTTGACCAACTTTGAATAAGATGGGGAGTTAGTGTGTGTAAGATTCATTGAATGTGCTTCACACCCTTTTTGTGGGCACACTACCTACATAACAATACTTCAAAGAGGGATCAAGCCATATGTAGTTCTCCCTTTGAAAGTGCTTGGTATAATTATGATATGATAATGCAAGTAAATGTGAAACTAGGTGTGCTTGAGATGACTAGGGACTGGTGTAAGGATTTGAATACATTGAAAATAATATTGGATGGTTGTATGTAAAGAATAGGTAAATGTGCTTGAGTAGTCTTGCTCATATTCTTGCTTACTTTTTGATATTTTCCAACCCTTTCCAAATGATCTTTAAATGGGATTTTATAGGGATCTATTGGTCATGGATTGAATTTGCTCATGTTAGGTTGATAAGGATATGGATGTAAAATTAGAAAGAATTAACTGTTGGAGCCAAAAATGAACTTGGACAATAGCACCAAAAGTAGATAAGAGTGGAATTAGTGTTATAGTCCTAGTTTGGCACTATTGTCCTAAGTAGATAGGACCTAGGGGGATAGATTAGTAATGAAAATATGGTCCTGGATCAGTTGGGATCAAGTCTAGAAGTCTATAGATGATTGGGAATCAGTGAAAATAAGATTTTTAGATTCATGAGAGAAAGCAAGAGGGACCTATGGTTTGGGTGTCATTAACCATGCTCAAGTTACCAATTTTTGTATTTTCTATGACTACATTTGTCCTCCCTTTATTCTAGCAATACAGCAAAGCAAACTACTAAGATAAAGGAAAAATAGAAAGCATACCTAAACTTACCTATAAGGGTGAATCTCATGAAGATGTATGATGCTAGGTGTGCATAAAGAGAGCATGCTATGAAGTGAAAATTTTCAAGAGAAAACAAAGAGTAGATCAATTCTTACTAAATATTCTATATCTAAAATAAGAACATACAAAGCTAGGTAAAAGAGAGAAAGGAATGAATACACCTCGTCAAGAATGTGAACCAATACAAAACCTATTTTTATGTTGAGTAATTTTGGATGATGTTATACCAAGAGTAATATCATGAACGAAGATAAATGCTCAATTCCCTAAGAGTGGCTTGAGAATGCAAAGACTAGCCCTTTGGCTCCAATGTCACCCACTAAGTGAAGCTAGGTGGTCATGCATGGGTTGATTAATGTTTGGATTGTGTGTCCAATCCCTCTGAATAAGTGCCTCAATAATATAAAGGTTAGCTATACCTTTGGCTCCATAATTTCCCCATGAAGTGAAGCTATGAACTAATATCAGTATGAAATATATGTCATATGAGATGGTTCTTAAAGCCCATAAATGTACTATGATCTAATAATATTAGTGTGGATATCCAAATTTATTTTGGAAACTAGGCCACTCTTGGACACTCTTAAAGATGGAAATTAGGCTTATATGAAAGCCACTCTAAAACTAGGAATCTAGCTTAAATGGAAGCCACTCGAGAACTCAAGAATGTGGAGGATAGGATTGTATGAAAACCACTCTGAAATGATGCCAAAACCCTGTATATGGAATAAGGCATGTAACTATTGAGAATGTCTAGACAATGTTAAGCTAATAAGGAAAATAAATAAATGTGCCATGCACATTGCCCCCACTCACTGATGTCTAGAACATGAATTCTAATCTGAAAGTTATACAAACTTCCATATCTAAAAATGGAAGTGAGAGCCATCATGATGTGTATGATGCCCCCTATATCTAGATTATCTAAGAAAAATGTGTATTGAAATTGCTAATTCTAAATTGGTCTGGCAGTGCAAATATATATATGAACCTACTTTTCAATCTAGTTCTAAAAATTTTGGTTTTTCTACTATTTAGATAGGAACACAAGAAATAGATAGTAACACCATCAGCACTATATTCTAGTATTGGCATTGTTATCCTGGGCCAAATCTTATCACTATTATGGATCCTTGATTGTCTTCCTAGTTTATTCTGACTGGTTTGATGTTTGTTTGTTGTTCTGAGTGTTCTAAAACTAGATTTTTTGGTTGATAAGAGCTCTGATATCTATGATAAAATCTCTATTTTTTGCCCCCTCTTCTAAGGGTAGGAATGGAGACCCTACAATGACTGTCCTTAAAATAAATATCCCTACAAGTGTGTTATTCTATAAAATATATGATATAGCAATGATAATTGAAAAGATATCTGAAGACATAGCATGGTTTGTATTGAGAGATTGTTAGATCAATAGGGATATGTCTAGATAGATATAACAAGATAAGAATTTATGAAATATACTAAACTAGAAATGAAAGTCTGGTTAGTTTTTAGTTTTTTAGTTGGAGGGATAGAGCATGATGTCCATCATGGCATCCAAAAAGCAAGATAATGCATGATTTGGATCATGGCATTGCAAAAAATTGAAATCAATCAAGTAATAAGCACACAAGGAAAGAAGCAAGAAGTGTACAAGAGTGACCAAGGGGCCAAGAAAACAAGGGACATGGTCACATGTCACTCAAACTAGAAAATAAGCATACAAGGTATGTTCAAATTCCACAAACACATACAGTTGAAACAAACAAGTTGGCATGAAAGCCATAACCACATAGAAGAGTACAGGAAAGGGACATTGGCAAATGTCCAAAGCTCACACATGAATAGAAGTAAAGGACATTGGCAAATGTCCTAAGGCACATATAGGAGATAAACATGAATTAGGAATGCAAACACATCAGGCTACATTAAGCAAGAAGATAAAGCATGTAAAGACTAAAAACTACAAGCACATATAAATAATCAAAGCAAGAGTATGAAAGTATGCAATAAATGTGAGTACAATACTAGATATATGTAAATAAATACACAAGTGCTAAATACTAGTGAATGTTGATAGAGTGATCTATGTAAGCTAGTAAATAATGTACATCAATATGATAATTAAAGTGTGTGGTGTAGGAATGTCATAACTTGAGTGGTTTAGTCATGTAGAAGATGACCCTAGTGGGTATATGTATCGATGTATGTCTTGATGTAGAAGTAGGATGCCCCCTTAAATGTTAAAATGAAGTAATAAAAGAGTTGGATGTCACTACACACACTCAAATTAGATCAAGTAAAGCATGGTAATGTAGATAAATCAACAAACAATAGCATAGAATAGAAAATGTAAGTATAGCATGGTAGTAATAATGTAAATCATGGATAATGCATACAATTGAAATATTTTTTATGTTTTGAAATATTTGAATGTTTTTATGTTTTTTGTATTTTTGGTATAATTTTTATACAATCAAGCATAAGAAACTATGTATAGGTAAGTTGGGAAAGGATGATACTAACTAATGAGTCTCATGGGAGACTCCCTATCATGGTATCCTATATCAAGGAGAGGAATCATGCATGATCGGGAAGCACGATGGAGATGCTAAGACTATGGCTCTAAAATCTATATATGCTATAAATGCTCTAAAGTCTCTAAAGTAGGAATTGACTGTGGGGTCCCCCTATAACTCTGAGAAGTGGATGTAACTACAGGGCTCTTATGGACCCATCTAGTAGTAGGAGAATCTCTCTAAATATGTGCTCTACATGTAGATGCATGAGATCTCAATGAGACTACCCTGGGTGTGAACATTGTAGCTAGAAGATATCTATAATTATGAAGTTATGGAGGTATATGAATATTTTATGCTAGTGATGGATGCCTTAATTCTGTTTGAATCTATATTAGAGGAATAATCAAAACTTGTGGAGAAACTAGAACTAGAAGCTAAATTAGAATTGGTGACTGTACTGTAGAAGATGGCTCTGAAGTGGGGAGTGGTAACTCATATGGAACTCCACCAACTATAATAACCTGATTAGCATGAATAAATTTCATGCATCTATGGACTATATAAGGTACTGCATGAAGTTTTTAAATCCATGGTCGACCAAGTAACATATCAAAAACTCCTGCACTAGGAACTATAGTGAATGGCATGGCCACATGTGCTAGACCAACCTATAAAGGAAGTACAATCTCACCCAATAAACTATGTATATGCCCACTAAATTCACTAATAATTATGTCTATCAGGGTAATATCCTATTTTAAATATCCCAAATAATATATTAATGTCATAGTGTACATGTTTACATTGGATCCATTATCGATAAGAACACTACGAAAAGGATGATTATGAATGTAAGCTCTAATAAAGAGTGCATGATAATGTGAGTCAGCCTTGATGATCGCCTACTCTTAGAAGGAGATGGAAGGTCTAGCTAGAACTCTAGAATTTTATACACATATCATGTTAATTAAAGGATGTAACTCAACTGAAGGTGCCCTGTATGTATCTGGTGTGGGATGTGCATGATATGCATGGTGAACTCTTGATGTATCCCCTGTGTCTTATTTGGAATGCTACAGAAAAGGATCTAAAAACATTTTTAAAGCTTTATCTTGTGTTTGCTTTGTCTGAGGATGCTCAATTGAAGTTCTAAGATCAATATGATTTCCATCTTTTAAATCATTTATCTTATTTATCAAACTAATGCATATGTTTTTTGTATGGCCCAGTATCTTATGAAACTCATAAAATGCATGTTGATCATATCCTCATGGAAGAGGCTTTGTCAGGTTAACTTCCTGAATAGGAGTGAGAGATATGATGTTACATTCCAATAACTACTATAAAATTATGACTGGAGAAACTGGTAGATTGGTAAATGTATGCCAAGGAGGTGTTGATAAAACCACATGTTGAGGGGCTCTGAAGCCACATTAAATATCAGCTGATTCTAAGTCTTGTTATTATTGACCTTGACCTTGTATGGGACATTATTGTTACTCTTGTTGGTTTTTTTTTAAAATACTTGTGTACTTGAGTTTGCCCATTTAAATTAACTTGACTTCTCTTTCCTTTAATGTGTGATAGAATTCAGTGAAGGAAGAAAATATTTTGACCATAATTGATTCATGCAAACCTGGTAAGAGACTCTATTTTAAGAGATATTGTAACTCTTGATTGGCCATGGAGCTATTCATATTAGCCAAGATAGTCTTATATCAAAGAACATAATCTATGAGTTACTCATTTAACCTTTATTTTTGTTGTGCAACTTGGGCATATGAAACCTTGTCACCAATGTTAATGTTGAAATGGGCTAGGAACATGTCATCTAAAGGATTGAATGCACTAACTGACTGATTTGGTAAACTATAGAACCATTGTAATGTATAATCTTTTAGGCTTTGTGGAAAGAGCTTAGTAAGTAGCTAGTCATTTGGTACATAGTCTAAGCATGTTGCATGAAAAGCTCTCAAATGTGTCTCTATATCACCCTTGCCATCATAAAGAGTAATCTTGGGTTGAATAAAACCTTATGGCAAGGGTGTGGAAGTAATGTGACGTGCCAATGGTGTATGCAGCAGATCAAAAGAGTCCAAAGCCTATGTAGGTCTAGAAGAACCTTGCTCAAGATGTAACACTTTGGATTGAAGATATTTTATCTCTTGCATAAGGGCTTCCACATCAAGAGACAAAGATGTACTAGTTATATCTGGTGGCATAGAAGAAGGTTGGGCTGCTATAGAGGGTTGTTAAGACATAGTTTCTCTTGTAGTGTCATTTACAATTGGTTGCTCTGTACGAATGGAAAACTCAACTTGTTTAGCCTTTTTTATTTTCATGAGAGATTGTAATATAAGAGTATGATCTCAAAGTTGTTCCCTGCGTCTTTCTCTGAAACTTTGGAGGATCAAATCTTTGTTGATTACAACTTCATTATCAATAATGGGTGGAATTAGATCAGTAGTCCAATGTGGTTGAGCATGAGCATCAGTGTGTATATCATCATTGGTATTCTCATAGTTCTTATTGTTTGAATCATTTTCATTAAAATTTGTGTAATCTAGATGTGTATGAATCTATATTTGGAGTCTAAACTAGTTGTGTATCCATAGTATATGGTTGAGTTAAAGGAATCTAGGTGAATTCAAGAGGATTGCCATTAAGTCTTCCACTTCATCTCAAAGGAAGGGATGCAAGGAACTTAGGTGGCATAAGAAAAATAAATTGGATAATAGTAGAAAAGATTAAATGGATATAATTTAAACAAAGAACTGAAATGTGCATAAAAAGGATATGGAACTTACAAACATATAAGGTGATACCTCAAGAAGCAATGGGACCTAGTATATGTAATTAGGGTTTGACATATAATTATTTTGAAAATGTGCTATGAAATTTTGAAATTGAAAGTGAATTTTTGAGTTAGATATGCAAGTAAAAAAATCAAAAATTTATAGGGAACTTTGTGATTTAATGGGACCTAGTAAATGCAACTAGGGTTTGGAAAATGATATTTTTGTAAAATACTATGCAATTTTTAAAATTAAATTAGATTTCTAATTTAAATATGCAACTAAAATTTAAAAAAATTGTTGGAAAATGCTTGATTGAATAGGACCTAATATGTGTAACTAGGGTTTAGAGAAAAATATTTTTTTTGAAATTACTATTGAATTTTGAATTTTTAATGGAGTTTTTTATTTTAATATGTTAGAAAAAAATTTAAAAATTGTTGGAAAATTACTAAAAAAATACTGGGACCTAATATGGGCAACTAGGGTTTGAAAGAAAATTATTTTAAAATTTACTACTAAATTTTAAAATTTCAAATGAATTTCTAATTTAAATAGTCATGTAAAAATTCATAAATTTATAGGAAAATTAGTAGGAATTTTACCCTAGGGTTTCTAAGATTTTTGTGCACAAACAAAGTAAGTCAGGTTTACCAAATGATTTAACAATTTTGGAAATATTAGGATTTTATTCCTAATTTAGTTAAAATGTCTAAGTAGTAAAATTAGTCAATAATTATGACATAATTAACCTAATAATTTATTAATTTTGATTATTGTTTAGACTTTCTGAAAATAGCAAGTGAATAGAGAGAAATCAAACTTAGCTTAAAACTGTGTTGATCTAACTGAGACAGAGGCTGACATTGACTATATAAGACTAGGAGACTATTTCAAATTGAGATCTAAACTTCATTTTTTGATTGGATAGGAGCACTAGAACTAGATAGGAATTGCACTGGTGCTATAGTCCACCTCTACTACTATTGTCTTGAGGATTTGAGATTTTTGGGTTTTGTTTGGTAGGTCTATGTGAGCTTATCTCTAAATTTTTGGCAGCCAAAAGTATATAGAGTTCTTTTTAGAGCATATTTTCTCTTCAAACCATATCTTTCATTATACTTTGACCAACTTTGAGTAAGATGGGGGGTTAGTATGTGTAAGATGCACTGAACATGCTACACACCCTATGTGTGGGCACACTATCTACATACCAATAATCCAAAGAGGGATTAAGCCATATGTAGTTCTTCCTTTGAAAGTTCTTAGTGCAATTGTGATATGAAAATGTAAGGAAATTTAAAACTAGGTGTGCTTAAGATGACTAGGGATTGGTGTAAGTATTTGAATACATTGGAAATAGTATTTGATTATTGTATGCAGAGAATAGGGAAATGTGCTTCATTAGTATTGCTTGTATTCTTGTTTACTTTGTGATATTTTATAACCCTTTCTAAATGATCTTTGATTGAGATTTTATAGGTATATATTGGTCATGGATTGAATTTTCTTGTGTTAGGCTAACAAGGATAAGGATGGAAAGGAATTAACCATTGGGGATAGAAATGAGCTTGGACAATAGCACCAAAAGTAGATAATAGTGGCATTGGTGATATAGTCCTAGTGTGGAACTATTGTCCTAAGAAGATGGGACCTAGGGGGATGGATTGGTAATGAAAAGAGGGTTCTAGCTTAACTTGTATCAAGTCTAGAAGGCTATGAATGATTAGGAATTAGTGAAAATAAGTTTGTGAGGGTCATGAGACTAAGCAAGAGGGACCTATTGGTTAGGTGTCATTAGTCATGTTCAAGTTACCATTTTTAACATTTTATATGACTAAAATATGTTTGATACCATTTTTCTTATTCATTTATATATTATTAACCCTAGGTATCCCATACCTATAAAATTTTAGCTCAAACATTTGGTGAACTTGACCTTTGTGTCTTTGTATACAAACCTGAATTTGGCTTAGGGTTTTCTATTATTATGATTGTTGTACTTTGTCTCAAATTTTAAATATTTCATTTATAAGCAATGGAAAATGTTAAACAAAAAACTCATTTTCAAATGGAAGATAACTAAGTATTAGTTACTCATCTTAATAAAAATAAATTCTTAATGGATGCATTTTTGTAGGTTACAAGAGATGAAAATAGTAAGCATGTTAAGGCTAAGGCTTCATCACCTCATGATAGTGAATACTTAGGTGGTACTACAACTAATGTTGTACCAATAACCCTCCCCTTAAGCATATCATCATTTCAAACTTCTAATGTGGGCATGGGTTATGTATTTATAACATTGTTCCCCGAAACAAATCCTACTTAACACTTCAACCCAATTACCAATATCAATCCTTGTATCAACTCAAACTATGGGTGACCCTCCTTTGGTGACTTCTCAAACTTAAAACCTTAGTAATCAATATGTGTAATATATTTTCAAAACTATAAAACTTTTGCAAGATAAGGTTACAAATATTAAATAAAATTCTATGAAATCACCTTATGTTATCAATTCCAAAGAATTTTTGCATAACCCTCTTGCACTTGAAATATATTTTCACCCCTTACCAACTAATTTGGTTGCACTTCAATTCCAATTTTATGATGGAAAGGGTGATCTTGAATGACATCTTCAATCTTCTTATGTGGCATGCCTTGATTATGTCTTCAATGACCTTGAATGACATCATTGATCTTTTTATGTGGCATGCCTTGATTATGTCTCCAATGTTAAACTTTTGACTAAATTATTTTTAATAAAACTCAAGGACTATGCTCTAAGGTAGTTTTATGATTTAATAATATAATAATTTAAAGTATTCAAACCTTTTACATATAAATTTTTGGCATGCTTCTCTATCAACATTATCGAAAAAATTTCCTATACCCAACTCAAACAAGGAACCAATGAACCTATCAATGAATATGTCTTAATGTACAAGACAATGTTGGTTAAAATGACTAATATAATGATAGATAAAGAACATAAATACATCTTCAAGTAAATTTTACTAACCCCATTACATGAGTCCATTATTTTCAGAAAGTTCAAATCTTTTGATGAAATTATGCCATATTGTTTACGATCATGAAATGAAATTTATCTCATTAAACAAACTTAAGTATGTAGTAAACATACTAACTAAATTCAATACTAATTTCACTATAAACCCAAGTTATAAGGTAAAACCTACAAAACCTAAAAAGGAATCAATTATTATAGTTAATTCAATGTCACAATAACCTAATCGACTTGTTGTATCCAATGTATCAAGGAGACAATTTTCATGCTTATTCGAGTCTCCAACTTCATTACTTTTGAAGCTTGTGGAGTGTCAGCTCATATCTCTCCCTCATCCTATATAGGTTGATATGAGTATGAAAATATTTATTGTGACTATCACCAAGGCCTTGGGCATTCTATGAACAAATTTTTTACCTTGAAGCATAATATCCCAAACCTTATCGGTGACCAAAAAATTATATTTGATGATCCTCCAAGGGAATAAGTTTCACAACCTGGAGATCACTAGAATTAGAAAATATTTAACAACCCTTTACAAGACCATTCTAAAAAGGAATTATAAGTACAAATGGCATATAATTCACATCCTCATCCACCATATTATGGGCACCCATTAGATGGGATTATTAGAACTTATACATGACATATACCTTTCATGATTTAAAGACCTTTTTTTACTTTTTATGACAATGAGATAGTGGATGATGACTCAGTTATTCATTCATGCATACCTTGATCATAACCTATACACAGTGTTATGATTAATAATGATTCTAGTGAGAATGTTTTTACCATGGCATTACTTACAGATTTGGGACATATACATGATTATTTACACCCTTTAACCAAAGTGGTTAGAGCACTTGATGGAATTTAAAAATAGGTCCTTGGTGAGATTAACTTATCTTTACAATTTGGTCAATCATATGTGGTCACTACATTCTAAGTTATACCATATAAGAGATTCTTTGATATGTTATGGGGATGACCTTGGATACATACACTATGTTTTACATGTTTTATATTGCATGGGTATATTAAATACATTCATGCTAATAGGGTAATTATAGTTTCCAAAATTCCATATGAATATCCACTTGAAGAAAATAAGTTTATACCTAGGTAGTTAATTATCAAACCTACTAATGTTAATCATTCACAAAAGGGTAAACAATAGGTAATACCCTTTCCTAGGTAGCTATTATTTGAGAAACCTTTATATTAGAGATACATAGTAGATCCCATAGAATCCTCATCTACTACTACATAGCACATTCAATTATCTATAGTAATAAAACATGTTCCCATTTCTATTATTCCAAAGAAACCACAAAGCACTAAATGATGGGTTCCATGAACCCACACTCATTTTATTATTTCTTCACAACCATAAAGTCCTATTATACATATATAAAGCATCATAGGTCCTATAATGCCAGATATTACACATATACATGATCCTTGGCAATACCACCAATTTATTTCACTAGGTTTCAAGTGGGGAGATACCTGGGAGATGCCTATGAGAATCCCTTGTATGAGAACATAAGATAGTATTTTATTTTCAAACATTCTAAAAATAACAAAAAAATTCAAAATTCAAAAATACTTAACATTTCCATATCTTATTAGCTCATTGGCATCTATATTTTTGGTTCCATGTTGGTAGATAACATATCATTTATTTTTTATAGACACACATATTTTAAGTGTGATACAAGCATACCTAGGAATATGATATATGCACATACATATGTTGGGACTTATCTCTACTCAAATCATTAATATGTTGGGGGGATCCTTCTTCCTTGATGAAAATATACCTAGGTTGCATTATTATATTGCCATTTTTCATTATCATGTTTGAGCTTATATACCTACACATGCCTTTATCCATGCTTAGATCTTTCACAATGTAATTGATATGATATGTAGTTAATGTTTTTTGATAACATGTATATCTAAGGACTAGTATGATATGTTTATGCTAGTTGCTTATGATTCCATATTTTCCTTTTTTTACACTTCCTTAAGTGTGTTCCTTGCTTGTTATTGTCTTGCATTATATTATTTGATATGTTATGGGGATAACCTTGGATACATACACTATGTGTTATATGTTATATCTTGCATGGGTATATTAAATAAATAATATAATATAATTTTCAAATTTCAAAAATTAGTAGTTTCATTACTTGTGGTCCTTGTGCCTTTGCCTATTATGGAATTTGCATATTGATTTAAAAATTTTGGAAATATTGGTGTATTATTCCTAATTTAGTTAAAGGGTCTAAGTAGTAAAATTAGTAAATAAATATGTAATTATTAAGATACTAATTTATGAAATTTGATTATAATTTAAACTTTTCCAAAAATAGTAATAAGGAGAAGAAAACAAGACTTAGCTAGAAACTGATTGATTTGATTGAGATAGAGGATGAAATTCACTATGTAAGACCAGGACACTATCACAAACTAAGATCTAAACTTAATTTTTTGATTGGATAGGAGTGCTAAAATTAGATAGGAGTGGCACCAGTATTTTAGTTGACCTCTGCCACTGTTGTCTTAAGGATCTGAGCTTTCTAGGTTTTGTTCACTAGGTCTGTGTGACCCTATCCATGAAGTTTTGACAATTGAAACTCTATAGAGCTCTCTATAGAGTAGATTTTCTCTTTAAAACCTATCCTTAATTATGATTTGACTAATTTTAAGCAAGAGGGGGGGTTAGTGTGTGTAAGATTCACTAGACGTGGATCCACACCCCTTGTGTGGGATTGTTGCTTACATACTAATACTCTGAAGAGTGATCAAACCATATATAGTTCTCCCACTTGATGTGATTTATGAAATTATGTGTATGAAGATGTAGAATGCTAAATTAGATGTGTTTAAGGTGGTTAAGGACTGGTGTAAGGATTTAAATAATCTTGTAAGTGTGTTGTTTGGTTGTATACAAAGAATAGGGAAGATTGCTTGAGTAATCTTGCTTGTATTCTTGTTTGCTTAGTGATAATTTCTAATCCTTTCTAAATGATCTTTGATGGGATTTTATAGGTATTTCTTGCTCATGGGTTGAATGTACTCATGTTAGGCTGATAATGATAAGGATGGGGAACTAAAAGAAATTATCCATTAGGTCCAGAAATAGACTTGGATAATAGTTTTGAAAGTGGATAAGAGTGGCACTAATGTTATAGTCTTAGTGTGGTGCTATTATCCTAAGTAGACAGAATGTGGGGGGGATGGATCTATCATGGAAATAGGGGTTTGGTTCAATTGAGATCAAGTTTGGAAAGCTACATATGACTTGAAATTGGTGAAAATAAGCCTAAGAGGGCTAGGAGAGTATGCAAGAGGGACTTAAAGGTTGGGTGTCATTATCCATGCTCAAGTTACTAATTTTCATATTTTATATGACTACATTTCCCCCCCCCTTTATTCTAGTGATGTAGTAAAGTGAAATACTAGGATAAAGGAAAAATAGAAAGTGTACATGAACTTATGTGTAAAGGGTAAATCTCATGAAGCTATGTGATGTTGGGTGTGCATAGATAGAGCATGTTTTGAAGTGTAAATATATAAGAGAAAACAAAGAGTAGATCAGTTCTTACTAGATATGTTATATCTAAAATAAGAATGTACAAGGTTGAATAGGAGAAAGAAGAAGAGAAAGGAATGAATACACCTCACTGAGTACATATACTAATACAAAACCTATTGTGATTCTGAGTGATGTTGAGTAATGTTGAGTAATGGTAGATGCTACTATACCAAGATTAATATCATGAATGGAACTAAGTGCTCAATTCCCCAAGAGTGGCTCAAGAATGAAAAGGTTGGCCCTTTGGCTCCATCATCACTAACTAAGTGAAGCTAGTTGGTCATGTGTATGCTAATCAATGTTTGGATTATGTGTCCAATCCCTCTAAATAGGTGGCTCAAGACTACAAAGGCTAGCTAGTCCTTTGGATCCATCATTGTCATATGAAGTGAAGTTATGAACTAATATTGGTATGAGATGTGTGTCATATGAGATGGATCTTAAAGCCCATGAACATACTATGATATAATAATTTTAGTATGGATAGTTGAATATATGCTTGAAATTAGGCCACTCTTGGCCACTCTGAAAGATGGAGATTAGGCTTGTATGAAAGCCACTCTAAACTAGTGTATTAGGCTTGTATGAAATCCACTTGGGAACTTAGGAATGTTGATGTTAGGCTTATATGAAATCCATTCCAAAATCATGCCAACCATATACAGATGGAATAAGTCATGTAGCTAAGTATGCCTGGGTAATACTAAACATGAAAAGAAAAAAACAAATGTGCCACACACATTGCCCCCAATCACTGGTGTCTAAAACATGGATTTTAATCTGGAAGTCATATCAACTATTGTATCTAAAATTGGAAGTGAGATCCATCATGTTACATGATACCCCCTATATCTAGATTCTCTAAGTGAAAGTGTATTGAAAACTACTAATTTTGAACTATTCTAGTTGTGCAAAATTATAGCTAAACCTAATTTTCTACTTGTTTCTAAAAAGTTTGGTTTTTTTGTTGTTTGGATAGGAGCATTAAAAGTGGACACTAGTGGCACTAGTGCTATAGTCCAAGTTGGGCACTATTGTCCTAGGCCAAATCTGATAACTATTATGATAATCTCACTATCTACCTAGTCTATTTTGATTGTTTTGATGTATGGTTGTTGTTTTGGGTGTGTTGAATGTTATATTTTTGACTGTTAGGAGCTCTAATCTTTGTGAAAAAAACCCTATTTGTTTCCCCTTCTTTTGAGGGTAGGAATGAAGACCCTATAATGACTACCCTTAGAAAAAAAAGCCCTATAAGTGTGTTATGCTACAAATATACATGATATTGCAATAATAAATGATAAGATATAATATTATTTGTATTGAGAGATTATTAGATCAATAGGGGTATGCCTAGATGGATATAACAATATAATAACATGTGCAATGTACTGAATTAAAAATGAAATTTTGGTTAGTTGTTAGTTGTTAGTTAGAGAGATGGAGCATGATGTCCATCATCGCATCCAAGAAAGAAAGATAAATGCATGATGTGGGTCATGGCATTGCAAACAATGAAAAGAAAACAAGCAACAAGAAGACAAGGAAAGAATTAAAAATCATACAAGGGTGGCCAAGGGGCCACATGAACAAGGGACATGGGCACATGTCACTCAAACTAGAAAGCAAGCATACAAGGCATGTTCAAATACTGTATACACATATAATTGAAACAAGTAAGGGTTGACACGAGGGAAAAAATCATATAGAAGATTATAGACAAGGGATATGGGTAAATATCTAAAAGAATATACATTAATAGAATCAAAGGACATTATTAAATGTCCTAAAGCACAAATAGGAGATAAAATAAAATCTAAGAAATGCAAACAATCTAGCTATGCTAAGTAAGAAAGTAAAGCATGTAATTACTAGAAGTACAATCACATCTAACTAATCAAAGAAAGAGGTAAAGTATGCAAGACATGTTAGTACAAGACTAGGTATATGATAGGAAATACATAAGTGCTATATACTAGTGAGTGTTGATAGAGTAATTTATGTAAGCTAGTAAGTAATGTACATTAACATGATAACTACAGTGTGTGGTGTAAGAATGACATAACTTGGATGGTGTAGTCATGTAGAAGATACCCCTAGAGGGTATGTATATCGATGTATGTCTCGAATGTAGAATTAGGATGCCCCCTCAATGGGTAGAGTGAAGCAATCAAAGAGCTAGATGTCACTGCACACACACAAAGAAGATCAAGTGAAGCATGGTAATGTAGATAAATTGAAAAATAATAGCATAGAATAAAAAATGTAAATATAGCATTGTATTATAAGTGTAAAGCATGAATGATGTATACAATCAAAATATTTTTGGTGTTTTTGAGTTATTTGCATGTTTTAAAATTTTTTTGAATGTTGTATTATTTTTGTATTTTGAAATTTTGTATTGTTTTTGTATTTTTTACATAACTTATGTATAATCAAGCATTATAAACTATGTACAAGTAATATAGGAAAGGATGATACTAACCAATGAGTCTCATGGGAGACTCCCTATCATGGTGTCTTGTATCAAGGAGAGGAATCATGAATGATCATGAAACATGATGGAAATGTTAGGACTGTACTTCTAAAAGCTATAAATATTGTAAGTGCTCAAAAGTATCTCAAGTAAAAACTAAGTGTGGGGTCCCCCAATAACTTTCAAAATTGGATGCAATTATAGGGCTCTTAGGGACCCATCTATTAGTAGGAGAAGCTCTCTAAACATGCACTCCCTGAGTAGATGTATGTGATCTCAATGATATTGCCTTAGGTGTGAACACTGTAGCTAGAAGCTAACTAGAATATTAAAGCTATGGAGATGTATGAACTCTTTATGATGGTGGTGGATGCCTTAACTATGTCTAATTTATAACTTGAGGAAGAACTATAACTGGTGGTAAAATTAAAACTAGTGGCAAAACTAAAATTGGTGATTGTAAAGTAGAAGATGGCTCTAAAGTGGGGAGTGGTAACTCATATAAAACCCTACCAACTATAATAACCTAATTATAAAGAATGAATTTCATGCATATATGAACTATAGAAGGTACTACTCAAAGTTTTCGAATCCATGGTCAACCAAGTAGCATATCAAAAACTCTTGCACTGGGAACTATAGTGAATGGTGTGGCCACATGTGTTGGACCAACATGTAAAGAAAGTACAATCTCACCCAATGAACTCTATATGTGCCCATTGAATTGGTTCATAACTATGTCTATCAAGGTAATATCCTACTCTAAATATCCCAATTACTATATTAATGTCATAGTGTACATATTCACATTGTATCCATTGTCTATGAGAACATTATGAATAAGATGATTATGAATGTAAGCTCTAATAAAGAATGCATGATAATATGAATCATATTTGACTATCTCATGCTTTGAGAAGGAGATGGAAGGTCTAGCTAGAACTTTGGAATTGTATACACCAATCATGTTTCTCAAAGGATGTGTCTCAACTAAATGTGCCCTATATGTATCTAGTGGGGGATGTGCATGATATGCATGGTGAACCCTCGATGTGTCCCCTGCCTCTTGTTTAAAATGTTATAGAAAGGGATCTGAGAAGATTTTCAAATCTTTATCCTATGTTTTATTTTCCTAAGGAGGCTTAATTGAAGTGCCAAGATCAATATGATTGCCATCTATCAAATCTTGTTTCTGATGTCTCAAATTGATACATCTATTTGTTATGTGGCTTGGTGCCCTATGAAACTCATAAAATGCATGTTGATCAATCCCCATGGAAGAGGCTTTGTTGGGTCAAATTCTCAAATAAGAGGAAGAGATATAATGTTACATTTCAATAACTATTGTAAAACTCTAGCTGAAGAAACTAGTAGATTGGTGAAGGTTTGCCAAGGAGGTGCTAATAAAACCACTCACTGAGGGGGATTAGAAGTCACATTAACTATCAATTTATTCTGACTCTTTTTATCATTGACCTTAACTTTTTATGAGAATTTGTTTTTACTCTTGTTTGTTATTTTTGAGATAATTGTGTACTTGAGTTTTCCCATTGAAATTAGTTTGACTTCTCTTTCCTTTAGTGTGTAAGCATAATTCAGTGAAGGAAGAGAATCTTTTAAACATGATTGATTCATGCAAATCTAGTAGAAGACTATATTTGAAGAGATCTTGTAACTCTTGACTAACCATGGGACTAGTCATTTTAGCCAAAATAGTTTTATATCAAAGAACATAATCTATGAGATGCTCAATTTACCTTTGTTTCTATTATGAAACTTGGGCATATGAAACCTTATCACTAATTTTAATGCTAAAATTAGATAGGAACATGTCAACTAAAGGATTGAATGTATTGACAGAATGATCTAGTAGACTATAGAATCATTGTAAAGCATAATCCTTTAGGATCTATGGAAAGAGCTTGGTAAGTAACTAGTCATTAGGTACATATTCCAAGAATTCTACATGAAAGGCTCTCAAATGTGTCTCTAGATCACCCTTTCCATCATATAGAGTAAGATTGGGTTGAACAAAACCTTTTGGCAAGGGTGTAGAATAAATTTGACATGCCAATGGTGTATGTAATAGAGAAAAAGAATCCAAAGCTTGCATAAGACTAGAGGCACTTTGCTCAAGATGTAGCACCTTGGATTGAAGAGATTTTATCTCTTACACAAGGGCTACCACATCAGGAGATAAAGATGTACTAGCTATAGCTAGTGGCATAGAGGTAAGTTGGGTTGTTATAGGGAGTTGTTGAGACATAGTTATCCCCATAGTGTCATTTGTAACTAGTTACTCTATGGTTTGGGAAGATTGACCATTGTTCACTCTTTATTATTCCTCTTGTATTATTTTAAGCATGTCATCTTTCATATCAAGGTGTTTCGTTAAGAGTTCTTGAAGTTCCATTTTATCAATTTCATCAAAACTATAATATTGGGTGATTGTTAAAATAGGAAAACAATTTGAGATTTGATTTAATTTTTTGAAATAATTTGTAGCTATCAAAGTGCTAAGAAATGAAAGTACTAAATATAGGTAATGTAAAGTCCTCAAAATAGTTAACTAGAAATTATAAAAAAAAGGATACTAAACTCACAAACATGTAAGGTGATACCTCAATAAGAAAATAGAAACTATTATATACAAATAGGGTTTGAAAGATAATTATTTGAATAATTTACTATGAAACTTTGAAATTGAAAGTGAATTTATGAGTTATATATGTAGGTAATAATCAAAAATTTATTAGAAAAATTTTGATTTAAAGAGACCTAGTAGATGCCACTAAGGTTTTGAAAAATAAATGTTTTTCAAAATTACTATTGAATTTTTAAATTTGAATGGACTTTTTGATTTAAATATGCTAGTAAAAAATTTAAAATGATTGGAAAATTACTAGAAAAAAATTGGGACCTAGTATAGGTAACTAAGGATTGAAATAAAATTATTTTAAAATTACTATGAAATCTTAAAATTACATGTTGATTGTTTATTTTATTATGCAGGTAAAAAATCAAAAAAATATAGGAAAAATCAATAGAAAATTTATCCCAGGATTTCTAGGGTTTTTATGCACAAATGAATTAAGTCACGTTCAGCAAATGATTTAACAATTTTGGAAATATTGGTGTATTATTCCTAATTTAGTTAAAGGATATGAATAGTAAAATTAGTAAATAAATACATAATTATTAAGCTACTTATTTTTTAAATTTGATTTCAATTTGAACCTTTTTATAAATAGTAATAAGGGGAAGAAAACAAGACTTAGCTAGAAACTGATTGATTCGACTGAGATAGAGGTTAGAATTCACTGTGTAGGATTGGGACACTATTGAAAATTAAGATCTAAACTTCATTTTGTGATTGGATAGGAGAACCAAAACTAGATAGGAGTGGTATGGGCATTGTATTCCACCTCTCCTACTATTTTCTTAAGGATCTAAGCTTTCTAGGTTTTGTTCGCTAGGTCTATGTGACCCTGTCTATGAAGTTTTGACAATTGGAAGTCTATAGAGCTCCTTGTAGAGTAGATTTTCTCTTTAAACCCTATCTTCCATTATGATTTGACTAATTTTGATCAAGGGGGATTAGTGTGTGTAATATTCACTAGACATGGATCCACACCCCTTGTGTCAACACGCTACCTACATACCAATACTTTGTAGAGGGATCAAGCCATATGTAGTTCTCCCAATTGATGTGTTTTATGAAATTGTGTGTATAAAGATGTAGAATGCTAAAATTGATTTTCTTGAGGTGGTTAGGGACTAGTGTAAATATTTTAATATTCTCGTAAGTGTGTTGGCTAGTTGTATGCAAAGAATAGGGAAGATTACTTGAGTAGTCTTGCTTGTATTCTTGCTTGCTTAGTGATAATTACCAACCCTTTCCAAATGATATTTAATGGGATTTTATAGGAATCTATTGTTCATGGTTTGAATTTACTCATGTTAGACTGATAAGGAGAAGGATGGGGAACATGAATAAATTAACTATTGGGGCTAGAAATAAACTTAGACAATAGCACTAAAAATAGATAGGAGTGGCACTAGCACTATAGTCCTAGTGTGGCATTATTGTCTTGAGTAGATGAGACTTAGGAAGATGAATATATCATGGAAAGAGGAGTCTAGATTAGTTGGGATCAAGTCTATAAGGCTACGGGTGATTGGGAATCAGTGAAAATAAGCCTAAGAGGGTTAGGAGAGAAATCAAGATGGACCTAAGGGTTGGGTGTCATTAGCCACACTCAAGTTACCAATTTTTGCATTTTATATGAATACACATATATATACATTTGAACATGTTATTCTATGATTTATAGATATTTGAATAAGTCATCTCCCTTTGATTGTGTGGCACTTGAACATGCCCCTTGTATGAGGTCTCCTTGGACTATTACCTTTTGTTTATATTTTGAGTGCTCATGTGTGTGTGCTTGATTTCTTATTAATATTGTATTGTTACTCTTTAAATGTTTCCATGATCTATAACATAATGTGATCACATACTATGTTCCTTATTTTCAAATCTACTTAGACATGTTACTCATATATGTTACATGATCCATAGGCATATTATATAGTTATTTTATCCTTTTGAGATAAGGTAACTACCATTTTATACTTCCCATCACCTCAAAATGGGGGCATATTAGTGGGGACATGTCATAGAGGCATGGATTCCAAATTTTCAAAGTTTCATATTTTATTTTAGGCATGTCATAGAGGCATGACTTCCACACTTTCATATTTACATATTACAATGGGGGTATGCTATGTAAAAAAGTTCTACACACACCAGTTATTAGATTCTCTAGATTCAATGGGGGCATGTCAAGGGAACATGTTTTCCAAACTTACAAAAAAATATTAATTTGGCTAAATTTCATAGTTATATGACTCAAATACACATTTGTGGTAGTATTTAATACATTACCATTTTTGTACCTAGGTTTCAACTTTAGACATATATGAAGTGCATATGCTATGCAAAAGAACACCTTAATTACAAAATCAATTCGAATTTCAAATTTCAAATACTACTATGGACTATTATCATACCTAGGATGGACTTTTATAGACTTTATTGAGCTAATATAAAGTAGTAGATGGCTCACCTTTTAGAAAGGTTGAGGTGATTAAATCACTCAATCTTACCAAGTTTAAAGTTAAACTTGATGGAATCATCTAACTTCATCATATTTATATAATGGAGTGAGTACATTATCCACCCTATATATATATATATATATATATATATATATATATATATACACACACACACACATATATATCATGATTTGATTGGATCACTCACACTTGCTAGGTTATAAATATGATTGGGTTGCACAATTGAAATGAGCTCAATGGTTGTGTGTAAATTCACCTTCTCATCAAGTTTAGGGGCATGGTGACCCAAATATATATATTCACTTATAAATTTTCAAATTTTCCTAATCTCAGCTTCAAGACTTCATAAGAAAATATATCTTAAAAATTAAATTACCAAAAGGTAAGATGGTTACATCAATACATAGGTGTACTCCTAACCTTACTCTCTTTACTTTTAAGCTTTTCAAATTATTTCAAATTCTAAATTGTATGCATTAATTATATACTATAATATGATATTGGTTACAGGTCACTCACCAACAAAGCACTCAAATTGGTAGTGATTTAGTGTAAGAAATTAGCTCAAATTGATAAACATAAGACTATTTATACTAAGAGATAGGCCAAGGGGCATAATAAAGAGAAAATGCAAGACTTGCAAAAGCAGAAAAGTTATAGATCTTAGAATAATAATCAAGGTCTAAATTTTTGAAGTGTAAGTGTTATATAATTCATTAATATCATATAAATTCCCCTTTTAATCTAGTAATAAAATTATTAGTTTAAATGAAAAGGAATGTGTACCTAGTTGTATATAACACACCTTATCTTTGCTTGAGTCCAACTTGAGTGTTTTACTGGTGACAAACCTAAAACCAAGAGTGTGTTACAGTATATAATCATTGCATATAATCTAAAATTAAAAGTATTGAAATCATTAAAATTAGAAGTGAGTAAGGTTTGAGAATACACCTGTGTATCTATGTAACTATTTTGCCTTTTAGCAATTTATTTTAAAAGATGTATCATTGAGAATTATTGAAACTAAGATTAGGATAAATATAACTATAGAAAGTGCATATATCTAAGGGGAGAGAGAGAGAGAGATAGGAGGTACCATGCCCCTAGCCTTGAAGAAAAGGTGGTTTACTACCTAGAAGTTAAGACTAACTAAATTATATAACCTAATCATACTTATAACCTGGTGAGTGTGAGTGATCTAAGTCAACTCACACTATAAAATTGGTGAGGCTAGATGATATAATAAATTCCAAACTAAAAACTTTGAAATATTAAGTACACATGACATAGAATATTCACCTTAGATATGTCTCATGTTGAGGCTGTGTATAAAAATGGTACCAATGTATAGAATTATACCATAAATATATATCTAAATCATATAACTATGAATTTAGTCAATCTAAAAACTATGTAAGTGTGGATAACATTTTTCTAAAACATGCCCCCACTATAATTTAGGTGTTTTACATGCTGAGTAAATATGGATAACATGTTTCCAAAACATGCCCCCACTAAATCTAAAACTATGAATGTGTGGAATCCATGCTTATATGACATGCCCCTACTGAATTTAAAACTATGAATGTGCGAAAGCCATGAATCTATGAAAATATCCCACTAATATTCCCCCTTTTGAGGTGAGGGAAGACTATAAACTAGTAGTTACTTCACCTCAAAAGGATAAGATAACCATATAACTATAAATGAACCATGTAGCATATGGGATAACATGTCTAGGTAAATGTATCATTGAAGTGCATAAAATGTGATCACATCAAGGCCTAAGATTCATGATAAATATCATTACAATGTCTAGATAATAACATTACATGCTCAATAAACAACCAAATGCACACATAAGATCACTCAAAATCAAGTCAATAGATAATGGTCTAAGGAGACTGTAAACAAGGGGCATGTTCATATGCTGCACAATCAAAAGGACATGAATTAGTAAAATGTCCATAAATCAAGAAGTGACATATTTAGATGTCAACATACGACAAGAAATAACATATTCTAATGTTAAAGAGAAAATAAAGGCATGGGACCATCAATAATGGAACATATTCAAATGTTTAAACAAGCAAGATAATAGCAAGGTAAGACACTCAAGGAAGTGCATAAATGAAAACACAAGAAACTAATATAAACATATCATAGTATCCCATAGATAAAATGTGTTAGAAAAAAATGTCAATTATATATCATATCAAGTACATTGTATAAGATATAAGCATGGATAAAGGCATGTGTAAGTACATATTATCTCAAACATGATAATTTAAAGTGATCATAGAATGATATAACTTGGATGTATCATGATCAAATAAAGTGGATGCCCCCAACATCCTAGTAATGTAATAAAAGGGATGGCCCAACATCTATAAGTGCATAGATTATGTGCCTGTGTATGCTTGTATCACACTCAAATAGAAGGTTTAAACATGTGTGTATGTATAAATAAGTGATATGTTATCCATCAACATGAAACTAACACATAGATTCTAAGAAACCAATAGAATATGTAGATGCTAAAAATATTTTTGTATTTTTTAGTATTTTTGGAATATGATAGGAAAAGATTATCCTATGATCATAGGATGATCATAAATATCTCCCCACTATGAACCTGGTGTAATAAATTGGTGATCTTGTCAAATATCATGCATAGGTGTGATGGATGTCACTATAGTATTTGTGATGCTCTGTATATGTAAAATAATACTCTATGGTCATGAAGTAGAAAGGGTAGGAATAGGGGTTTGTGGAACCCATTGTTGAATTTTCTTTGGTTTTTTTGAAGTATCAGTAATATGAACATGTTTAGGTGATATGGATATCTAAATATGGTGTGTAGTAGATGATTATTTGGAATCCACTATATGTCTCTGATGCAAAGGTTTTTCAAGTAATTTCCACCTATTAAATGAGATTGCATGTTGCTTACCCATTTGCAATGGATTAGCCTTATTAGGCTTGATAATTAAATGTCTAGGTATAAATTTATCTTGTTCAAGAAGATGCTCATATGGAAATCCAAAAATTATAATTATTTTATTGGAATGAATGTATTTCACACACCCATGCACTATATAAGGTGTTTCTTGAAGAGTATATATCCAAAGGCATCCCAATAACACATCAAAAAAACCCATAGAAGGTATAACTAAAAAGGTAGTAACCACATGTGCAGGAACCATTTGTAAAGGTAAATCAATCTTGTTAAGAACCTATTGTGAGGTTTCATCAAATGATCTAATTTATCTAGTATAAGGATATAAATCATGATTTATATAACCCAAATACATGAGTAATGTCATGATAAAAAAAATTTCACCTACACCATTATCAATCACAACATAATGTATATGTTATTTATCAAGGTATGATTGAATGAATAAAGAACAAAGATCTGAGTCATTATTAATCTCACTATCATTAAAGGAAATAAAAGGTCTCTAAACCATAGAAGGTGTATGTCATGTGTAAGTACCAATAATCCCATCTAATGGGTGCTCATAGTGTAATGGAGGAGAATATGCATTGTATATCATTTACACTTCCACATCATTATTAGAGTGGTATTATAAAAGATTGTTAAATATTTTATGTTTTTGATGATCACCAAGTTGTGAACTTAAGTCCTTTGGAGGATCATCTAATGTAATATTTGGTCATCAATTAGGTCTTGGATATTATGCTTCAAGGTAAAACATTTATTTATAGAATGCCCAGGGCCTTGGTGATAGTAATAATAAGTAAACTCATCATACCCTTTGGGTATAGGTCTACTCATATCAACCTCTATAGGATAAGGGAGAGATATAAGGTGACACTCTACTAGCCATAGGATTAATGAAGTGGGAGACCCAATTAAGTATGTAAATTATCTTTGTGGCACATTAGATAATTCAAATTGATTATGTTATTGTGAAACCATATTAACCATGGTGGTTGTTTCCTTTTTAGGCTTAAGATGTTTTACCTTGTAACTTGGTTTAATTTTATACGTGGTATTAGATGTATATGTCAATGGTTTATTTTCTACATACTTAAGCTTATTCAATGAAATAAGCTTCATTTCATGGTCTCAAACAACATGGCATAAGTCATCAAAAGATTTAAACTTTTTGAAAAAAATAAACTCATGTAAAGGAAAAAGTAAACTTTGCTTGAATATATCTTGAATTTATTTATTTTCCAAAGGATTGGTCATTTTAGCCAACATTGTTTTATACCTAAAGAAATATTCATTGATAGGTTCATTGGTTTCTTTCTTTATTTTTGCAATTTGGGCATACGAAACCTTTGTAAAAATATTAATAGAAAATTGTGAAAAAAAATAATGTGTGAGAGGTTTAAATACTTTCACAGATTAAAGAGGTAGATCATAGAACCACCTCAAATCATATTCCTTGAGGCTCCTTGGAAATAATTTAGTCAAAATTTTATCATTGGAGGCATAATCAAGACATGCTACATATAAATATCAAATATGATACTTAGGATCACCCTTGCCATCATAAAATGTGAACTTAGATGCAACAAATAGTTGGTGAGAATTACAAAGATATCATATGTGCAAGAATATTATTCAACACATCTTGAAAATCAATGGCATGAGGATAATTTAAAGCCTTTTGCTTAATATCAGTAACTTTATCCTCCAATTTATTTATAACTTGCAGGAGTGTTTGAACTATAGACCCATTAGGATTTAAATTTGGAATTTGGGTGGTCACCAAGGGATATGTAAACATGGTAGAGATGGGCATTGAAACCGGTATATGAGTTTAAGCATTTATTATTCCCATGGTAGATGTTGCAATAATATTTTGGTCCTTAAGGAATAATGGTCAAAAAACATAACTCATGCCCCCACTAGATGTAGGAATCAATGAATTATCTAAAGGGAGAGATGTTTCAGTTATGCTTTTTAAATTTTTAGTTTCTAATATAGTCATGAGGATTTTATTAAGGTCCTCAAGATTTTAATGAATGTTCTCACAAAATAATGCAATGTCTTGCACTTACTCATGGTCTATTTTCTCATGTTCATTATTTTCATTAGATGCATGGTTTTTATCATCAAAATCTTTTTTTATAATAACCTCATCATCATGGTGATCATTCTCAACATTGGTATCAACATGATCCATAGAATTATGTACTTCATTATTTTGAGACATATTGGGTGGTAGGAGAGGTAGTTCAATGTGTTCAATAGGCACAAAACCCAATGTAGTTTTATGCCTTGGTTTCATACAAGATAATGTAAATAATAACTAAAAAATTATATTAATCTAAAACCCTATCTAACTAAAAACCTTAGGAATCAAAAAAAAATCATTTACATGAATTAGGTTCACCAAATGTTTAACCATAAATTAGATGTGGATCCTATAATGTGGTAGATAGGGTTAAGAATATAGAAATAAATGAGAAAAAGGGTGAAAAATAGATCTATAATAGGCCAATTAATTTCAAAAGTTAGATAGAACATATATTAAATTTATTATGTTGAGATATGTTAAATATGGAAAATAAAACTATGTTAGATATTGTAATGACAAAGAAATAAGATACTTAGCTAGTTTTAATATTAATATAGATTTGGATCTGTAACAAGAAAGAAGTAGACTAAAATAATATTCTATAACACTCACTAAATTATAGATTATTTTCCTCTATAGTCTCAGACACTTGCATCATCTTGGGATGGTTATATTGACGCTACTATTTGGATCAGATGTAACTGTCCAGTATGTAATACCTATTAAAACTAGATGTGGCCACCTAGATTCTTTTGGGTTCATTATCACCTTCATTGGTGTATTTATATTTGGGTCATTTATTTTCATTCCTTGTTAAATTATCAAAACCTTAGCTCTTCATCTCCATATTGGTTGTGGGAAAAATGGGTTACTGAGCACATAGTGTCAAGATTCCCCAAAGACCCCTCTATTATTGAGTGTTGCCTACATATCCGATACTCAGAAGAGGGCCTCAAAATTATGAAATTCTCCCCTATGTGTTTGATTGTGTGCGAATAATGCAATCTATGATAAGCAAGCCAATAATGGCTTGGCTTGTAACTTGGAAAATATCTCTTAGGATGCTCATTTAGTACTTCATATCTGTAGATGTGTTGTCCCTATGACTGATATATAAATATGATAAAATAAGGAATATTTTCTAATTTTAGTGATTGATTTAATGCTCTTTGTTATGAATGCTAGGTTTGTGCTACGTGAGTTTAGAGTGAGAAGTGATCATGCATATATACCACTCCTATCAGGAGAATATCTCACATAATATGACTTAGGCCAACCATTAGGATATATTTTATTTAAAAATTAAATGATTTTAAACATTGGGAACTTAATTTATAACATGAAACCTGCATCAATGTAGGTGTATATCCAAGACTCAAGTGTCTAGTGAGCATGAAAATACGTCCATGCTCAAAACTTACAAAGGCATAAGATAAGTAAGTTTTAAAAATTCTAGGAAAGATATAAGGCTTGGGTCATCAACATAAGACTAGTCAAACTAAGAGATAGCCAAGGGGTATAAAATAGAGCATATACAAGACTTATATAAGTGGGAAAGGTCTAAAACTAAGAGAAACATCAAAGGTCTAAGTTTTCCAGGTGTATGAGACTGAGGTGCTATATAATTCATAAATATCATCTACATTTATAGGAAAGACATTTCCTATATATTTTTAATGTCTGATTAATTATGTAATAGAATAATATATCATGTGTTTTAATATTAATGTGTAATTGGATTTATCATTATTTTGAATGCATTGAAGCCCTGTATAATTTCCTTCAATTATTAATAGTGGTATCAGTGCATTACTAGTCCTAAGCTTGTAATGTCTTTTTTAGAGTAATTAAGGGGTAATTGGTATTCTCAATTTCTCCATACTATGTATATAATGTTGGATAAATATTTTTGTAAATTTTAAGTATTTTTTCAAGAAATGATGTGGTAGTTGTAGATTAGAATGATAAAGTTTTGGAGGAGAAAAAATCTTTTGTCAATTTTGTGGCTTCATCAAAATAGCACAAATATTACAAAAAAATATTGGATATCAATTCTAAATAACATATTAATAGTAGAATGGCCATCAAATGAAATAATATCTAGGAAATGCAAAAAAACATAATTATCTATAGCCTGATAAGAATGATGAATCTTTTATTTATTTTAGTTGAATTTTTATATTGAATTGAACATCAAATAAAGCTTGAAACTAGATAATTGTGTATAAAGGTGTTCTAAGTTATTGTGGAATAAATACAATAGCACCATCATTTATTTCTTATTGCATGTTAATATTATATCTATGTTAGAGATCGAATTCTGCTTGTCCTTGATTCCACAAACACATTCTTGTAGTTATTTTTTGATTGATTATGTCACCTACCTAACATTATGAACCAAGAAACATGAACCATTCAACACTTTATGTAGTATAACAACATTTGAGGGAAGATGAAAGGTATCAAACAAACCAAATATATTTACTAAGTTCTCAAATCTAGAGTCTCCATGTATGATGGCTAATTGTCATTAGTCTTTAGCTACATCTAAGACATCTATGTGTTGCAACCAACAATGATACTTTTGTTTTTATAAGTGAGTTTTGTTTTGTAGTATACATTTTTATTAGGTGGTGAGACACAATATTACATGGTATTAGAGATTAAAATTGGTATTAATTATTTAAAAAATGGTATTATAGGTACTTAAGTATATGTGGTGATTTGAGTTTTTGTTATGTCTATTATTATAGTTTATTAATGCTTCTTTTAATCAATGAAAATGAAGATTCAATTGTTTAATTAAAATTAAGTATATGTCCAAACAAATTATGGTCATATATAATACTATATTATTCCAAGTGTCCATATTATTTAGATTAATCAATTGTCTAATCAATATAAATAGTAGTTTCTAAGTGTCTTATTAAATATTTTTAGTGTCAAGAATATTGATGAAGTCATTGCTAAGATTTTAAATGGTATTATATGTCATCATAATTTTCAATTATGTCAATAAAGTTATCATCACAAATTTTCAAATATATTTTAAAGGATGCATTCTTGGTTAAAACCAACATCCAACAAAATATGTATTTCCACATTGTGGGGGGTTCCAATTTCTATGAAAACAACCAAAAGAGAAACTACCAAAAAAATAAGAACACATCATGACTAATTTGGCTAAGTGATCCAAGTCAAGTACATTGGATGAATTGGAAGAATGAGGATTTATATGCCTCTCATTATCCATTAGTGATGGGTGCCAGGAACCTAGAACAATAAACCTGCTCTGATACCAACTTGTCAGGATCTTGCTCCTCAAATAGAGCACATATGATTACTTCTTGTATTAGCAACTAAACACAAAATTATACCAGAATCAATAAGTAACTAGAAATATGAAACAACACAGGAATATGAGAGACAATACACAATTGTATTAATAATCACTCAGAAGAATATACAATAAAGAAGATGCCACTTCTTCCTCCACCTCAAAGGTTCGCCACACCTCAAGACCTTCTTCCCTCTCTCTCTCAGTCACAACAATCAACTCCAATATAGAATTGGTGTTCACCTCTCCAACCAGTCAATAACACACTACCAGTACACCAAGTACACAACCATACTCCAAGTAGATCTCCTGCTCTCTGCTACCTGCAAATCACTAGACCTTACTCACCATGTAGATATCTCTACACCCCTGAAGAACCCTTGTCCTTGCCTCACCAAGTCTTATGATTCTTCAACCAATACCCTGGTGGATCAGCTCCTAGACCTTGCAGACCTTGTAACTCTCCCTGATCATACACACTCAGCACCCCTTTGGAACTCAGAGGAGCTACACTAGCTCTCTCTAAAATCTCTATGGCTTTCTAGCACACATTTACAATACAACCCATGAGTCCATATATAGATCTCATGCTTAAAATAATTAGATTAACCTAATTACAATAATTAGACACGCAACTCAAGACTAAGCCTAGCCTTCAACATGCAAACAAATAGTCCAAAAATAGACTCTCTCGAATCAACATGTGAACTGCCTGTTCACGCACAGGCTGCCGACATCAGCTCCTCCATGACCGATGTTGGCCGACTGGTAACCGATGCCAGTTGCTTCCTCACTGCCATCTGGCTGACATTAGTTGATCAAACCAATGCCAATTTCCATGCAATTGATTCTGCAACTCCCTGCAACTTTGCATCCTCCATAACTTCTCCTGTTTGCATCTTGGTGAAGTTTTTAGCTCCATAACCTAACAATCTCCCACTTGGAGATAAATAGCTACACCTGTACCTGTACCTATACACCATCTAAATTATTCCCTGGCTTGTATCCCTCTTCAAGATCAATCCTGAAGACCAACCACCACACAATCTATGATGCCACACCTGTCATTCAAGTAACCTGCCACATCCGAACCTACATATCCATGTAGTGAAGAACTTGACCCTGCATAACAAGAATCCCTGCTGCTAGTCCCACTGAACTGCCCTCCAGTACTCCTTCCCTGAATTGGCTCCATACTTTTTGACAACCCCCACTGATTGGAAAAACTCAGGTCTACACTAGACCTCATGTGATTTCAAACCCTGTTTCAAGCTAAGCTTAAACTATCCAGCCCTTGGTGTGCTTACCGATTATGCATCCTGTGTAATGAACCTCGCCAACACCATCTTCACATCAGCTCCCACTAGAGATAAAATCTCCATGACTCCTATGCCAAAGAATTTCACTGCTCCAAATTCTTCATGACACACCTCTGAACTAACCTTACCTTTAGCTCAACAAAACCCTGTATGTACAAACCTGCTAGCAAATCACCCACATAAAGTAACAGAATAATGTTGCAATCATTATCCACCTAGTAAGATAAACACAATAGTTACACTGACATTGACTGAAGCAATGCTTAGTCATCCCCCTGTCAAACCTGTACCACTGTCCTACAGCTACTTTAAGACCATATACCTTGGCCTTCTGTCTCATGTATCCATCCACTCTCTTCTTTAACTTGGGAATCCATTTCGTCTCTCAGTGCTTTCTTCCAGCTAACAACTCTACCAAAAAATACCTATTTGGTTCTTCTCCAAGGACTCACACTCCTCATCCATGCCAAGCTCCCACTATATCTGGATTCTACCTGCATTGCCTCTTCGCATCTTCCTAGTTCTCGACCATCAGTAAGCAATATAAAGAAGGTGAACAACAAATATGAGGTTCACTTACCCTTTCTGACCTTGACATGAGCATTTGAGACTTGTTGATAGCTTGCTATCTACCCAATATCCATTCCAGTGACCGATCTTAGCCATCTCACAGTCTGCTCCCGACCGATGTCAATTTCCTGCACTGACCCTGACTACCAACGTCATTTCCATGGCCGACACCGGTATCCTTTCTGCCGATGTCGATTACTTCATGACCAACGTCGATCTTCCTGTTGCTGACGTCGGTTACTATATGACCGATGCCGGTACTTGTGTTCGTCTATGAGTGATAACTTTTTACCCGTGAGCTCTTTGTGGATCAAAACCCTGTTCAAATTAACATAGCCCTGCTCAGAATAATTTAGTTCCCTCACCTGATCTCTGTCCATCATCTCCTCCATGAACACCAAGGCTTTCCAGTTCTTTAGCTTGTCAAAGACATCTGACTTATGCTTCAAAACCTGCATTCTCCTTCTACATATGTGACTAAGCCTATGAAGCCACATCTCTGCAACAGAAGGTGAATCAGTAATATAAGTAGATAGATAAAGGATACCTACTTTCTTACCACAATCTAATTCAAGTGTATCCACTGTGAGAGTTACAGTGCATCTCTCATCACCCAAATTTCTTGAATAAATTAGACTCATCTCCAAGACTGGTACCTGCATGACTTCCTTCAACCACTTTGTGTCATCCGTCTGCAATTTCAGCTTCACTTCTCCTTTGCCAATTCTTTGGCAAGGTTCTCCAGCTCCTAAATAAATCTCTCCAAAGTCTCCAAAGACATACCCATGAAAAGATACTCTATTTTGAACTGCATGGAAAGAGGCAAAAGAATCTGTGAACCAAAATTCCACTTTATCTAGAACATCCTGTGTAACATCACCTACAACATATGCTTCTACGCGCTAATCTTCTACCGACCAACAATCTCTTTTTACATGCTCTTTCTTTCCATCAATCAGACCATTCATGCTATTTAGTTTCTCCATTCATAGCTTACTTCCTTCTGCCATTGCTATACTCCCACTCAATCAGAAACCCCTATGAGTAACCTGTAATCAATAAACACTACCAGATCTAAAACCACCTATTAGTCAACCCAACCAAAAGCTCTGATACCACTTGTCAGGAACCTAGAACAATAAACCTGCTCTGATACCAACTTGTTAGGATCTTGCTCCTCAAATAGAGCACATATGATTACTTCTTGTATTAGCAACTAAACACAAAATTATACCAGAATCAATAAGTAACTAGAAATATGAAACAACATAGGAATATGAGAGATAATACACAATTGTATTAATAATCACTCAGAAGAATATACAATAAGGAAGATGCCACTTCTTCCTCCACCTCAAAGGTTTGCCACACCTCAAGACCTTCTTCCCCCTCTCTCTCGGTCACAACAATCAACTCCAATATAGAATTGATGTTCACCTCTCCAACCAGTCAGTAACACGCTGCCAGTACACCAAGTACACAACCATACTCCAAGTAGATCTCCTGCTCTCTGCTACCTGCAAATCACTAGACCTTACTCACCATGTAGATATCTCTACACCCCTGAAGAACCCTTGTCCTTGCCTCACCAAGTCCTTATGATTCTTCAACCAGTACCCCGGTGGATCAGCTCCTAGACCTTGCAGACCTTGCAACTCTCCCTGATCATACACACTCAGCACCCCTTTGGAACTAGGAGGAGCTACACTATCTCTCTCTAAAAGCTCTATGGCTTTTTATCACACATTTACAATACAGCCCATGAGTCCATATATAGATCTCATGCTTACAATAATTAGACTAACCTAATTACAATAATTAGACACGCAACTCAAGACTAAGACTAGCCTTCAACATGCAAACAAACAGTCCAAAAATAGACTCTCTCAGATCAACATGCGAACTACCTATTCACGCACAGGCTATCGACGTCGGCTCCTCCATGACCGATGTCGGCCGACTGGTAACCGATGCTGGTTGCTTCCTCACTGCCATCTAACCGATGTCGATTGATCAGACTGATGCCAATTTCCATGCAACTGATTCTGCAACTCCCCATAACTCTGCATCCTCCATAACTTCTCCTATTTGCATCTTGGTGAAGCTTTTAGCTCCACAACCTAACAATGGGGTCACTTCTGCTATAGTGGTGCATTTGTTTTGTTTTCAATTTTTAGTACTTATTTGTATGTGTGAAAAATAAGTGGCCAATTTCTTATTTTCCCACATAGTGTGTTTCATATTAAAAAATTATTATGGAGATATAGGAGTGAAGGTTGAATATATGGTTCATATTTTTAGTTCCCACACTGACGAGGTTAATGTGTTCCCAATAAAGAATAGTTGATAGCAGATGGTTCTTACTCAGAGTTCCCACACTAATTTGATAAATGTGTTCCTAATAATGAATGGTCAATTAGAAGTTGATAAGTTCATTCTCTTCCTTCATTAATTCCTATAAAACATAAATTACCATGTAAGTACTAAAGGGGGAATGTTATTAAAAGTTATCCTTGCATAGAATTTGAGTGAATATTATAATGTGAATAATTACGTGAGTAATAATTCATTAGTTGTTATATTTGGTTAGTAGTTAGAATACAATATTTGAGAGTTATATTGTTGTGAGTAACAATGATATTACATATATAGATTTATTATTAGTGATATATTATAGTTAGATGGGAGGTTACTTGTTAAGGGATTATACGGATATGAATCTACCTATTTATAGGAAAGACATTTCCTATATATTTATAATGCCCGATTAATTATGTAAAAGAATTATATAGCATGTGTTTTAATATTACTCTATGTATTTGGATTTATCATTATTTTGAATTCATTGAATCCCTGAATAATATCCTTCAATTATTAACAATTTCATTGATGAAATTGATTAAGATGATACCTACAATGTACATCCTAAGACTAAGTACATCTAATATGGATGGTGAAGATAAGGAAATTTTTGAAAATCTATATGATGCATATCATATTATAGGCATGAAAACATGCAACATTTTTTTTATTTTTTCATGATGTATAATTATAACTTATGCATTAAGTGGTCAAATGGGGAGAAAATACTTGATTTCAAAAACTAGTCGAGCACTAAACATAGATACAAAAATAATAATGAAAGTAATTGGAATACATAAAAGACTTAATGATGTCAATATTAATGAGATATGGGAATTATATAGTAGAATTACATGAAAGGATAAGGATATGGTCAATGCTCTCAAATATTTACATGCATAATTTTGGAAAAGACAATACAAGAGTTTCACCCAATACAAGAGATGTAGTGAAAAGAAGATTTGGTTCTCGTAATGGTGAACTTCCTCTGAAACATTTATTGGATATGATCTAAAAAAAATTATACTCTATGTTTTTATAAATAGATCCAAAAATTTGTATTATTTTAATATATTTTAATATGTCCAAACCCTTTATGTAAAAATAAATCACACATGCACAACTTGTTTTTGTAGGCAACATGTTGAATTTTCAATGCACTATGATATTTTTCACCATATACATTTTACTTTTCATAATGACAACATTTTTTAGGAGTGTGGCATGGAATTTCCTCCAAAATAATCAAGGGAATTTATTAGAACCAATTTTTTTAAAATATCAAATGGATAGTTTTTTTATAATAGAGCATGTTTGGATGACAATTGTAAAATTTATGGTGGATTGCCAAAATTAAATAATTATTTCCATGAGGAGAGTACAATTTAAATTGGATATGAATTATTTGTTTTTATCAAATAAAAAACTATTAAATTTAAATTAAAATATGGAAAATAATCTAAAAGGTGTGAGCATGTTACAAAATAAATACTTGTCTCAGAATTTATGGTCAAATTTAGGTTAGAAATTATTTATGAGTATACAAGGCACACGCATAGGGTTAGATTGTTGGAGGAACATTTCAAGTTAATAAAGGACACATTCCCACTTATCTTTATTCTTTCAATATCCAAATTTGCTAATAATTACACATTCAAACCACAAATGGATGTTCAGTCATAGTATTACAACTCAATAGAATTTGTCATATTCATGCATATAACATTAATGCATGTGTCTAATAGTATAGATCAAGATAAAAAATATTAATGGAGTACCATTTATATGTCAATTATGATCTATCACATTTTACAAAGTACATGTAAGGTTTTTTTGAGATGCCCTATGGAAAGTAGATTGAGAGGAACATTATTTTCAATCAACATTACATTTGGTCAAATAATTGCATGACGCAATTCAAGAATGCACAAATGTTTTATTTATTGAGTAAGATGCATATTACCATTGGGGTAGAACATATTTGGAGTTTCACTAAGACTATTCATGGAAAAGGGGAGAATGATGGTGTTGGATCATGTGTAAAAAGATCCACTACAAGATATAAGTTAAAGTTTGAAGATGGTGTTGTTTTGATTGATGAAAAAACCATTAGTGAATGGTGTAATGAGAAAATTGACCATGGTGCTTAAGAAAATTATATTTTTCATAGATATGTATAGTTAATAGAGGAACAATAATTATCAAAGTATGAGGATTATATGATTGTAATGGGATCAAGTGAGCTCCACTGATTTCATAGATCAAATGCAGGTTCTTTGAATATGCATATGAGACACTTGGCATGTTTTTATTATGTATGCATGGACTTTGTTTGGAATGAGTTGAGTCACAATAGTGGTTGGATGAATGGATTTGTATACATATAATTCTAATCGACACATATCAAGTTCCACCATCATTAAAACTTACATATATGACATCATCACATGACTTTGATCATGTATCTAATCTAGTGTAACCAAGTATATGATTAATCATTATGTACTATTTATTTTTAATATTTATCTTAATAGCTTCATTAAAATTTATTTTTGTGATATAGGTAATGTTTTTTTAGTTAGTACTGATAAGGACAATGAAGAGAGAGAAAATTAATACTTATGTTGATGTGTAGAGGAAAAAAATAAATTGATTTCCTCAGTCATAGATGAGGAAAATATTTACTATCTCATTGGGTATGTGGTAGTCACTAGAACTTGGCTTCAATGATATCCTCTCAAAAAAATAAATGCATGGTTGTTTAAGGCTTTGAAAAACATAGGAAGATATTGCATTATTAAAATTTAATTCTTGAAACAAATATTCAATTACTCAAATATCAAGGGAGGCCATTAAATAAGAATCTATGTAAAGTTTGTGATTCAGACCATGAAGCTATTATTACTACTATCAAGATTAGAGCATATCATAATGGTTTGTTGGATTGAAATTCCAAGGTATGTTGAGTTATCAAATGTAGATATATTTAATTTTACCAAATTTTATTGATTTCATAGGTAGTACATATAATTTTCATTTTTAATTACTTACTAACAATTTTTTTGGTAAGTTAGTGGTTCCAAATAAGCTTCCACCTTCATGCAATTAGAACTACTCATAAATAATTTCATATTCTTTAAGCTAAGAAAAGTTTAATAAAAGTACTTTATTATTAAAAAAAGGCATTCTTGAGGCTAGAATGGGTAATCCATCTCTCAATTAGGTGTGATCAAAGTCCATGAACCTGGTTCTAGACATTATCTACCACCCCCAAGTTGATAGTACCAATTTCCTTCCATGAAGCACCAAATGTGGAGATGTCTAACTATCACTTCAATATTGACAACATTTGTTGTTAGTATTTCTAAGCTCTTGAGCATTTGTGAAAACACACATCTAGATGGATTTTGAGGTTGTGGTCATCAAAGCATGTGTCATGTGCCTATGTGTTTGAGTGATGAACATGCATTTGGAGGTCTTAGAGGTGGAAATGTCAATTGGAGGACAATGAATTATATCTTCCCAATAAAAAATTTGTATTCTAGGACTAATTAGTTTAGCATGTGCCATAAATTCATCTCTAATGTTACATTAATGTGCTCTAAGGTGAAATTAGAAGAATTTTATATTCATGTGAAGGTACTTTTGATTCATGCAAATGACTTATGGTTTTTTTTTATGTGCCTCTAAAATTAGCCTAAAAATTACAATTTTCTCATATTGGGAAGGGTGTTATTGATGGTAGAATGGGTAATGGGTCACTAAATGGGGCATGATCAAAGGCTAATAACCTAGTACTATATGTTATCCACCACCTTGGATGTTTTGGTAGTGTTATTTTCCTTCTATGAAGCATCGGAGGCAGATATCTCCAACCACTACTTCAACATTAACAACATTTATTGTCAGTGTTTCCAAGCTCCTGAACAATCAAAAAAACATGCATCCAAATGGATTTGGATGTTTTTTCCATGGATCACATGTCATTTTCCCATCTATATGTGTTCAATGTGATGTATTTTTATCTATAGGTCTCGAGGTGGAAATGATAGTTGGAAAATAATAATTTATCTCTTCACTATAAAAAGTTACATTTATAGACTAATTACTATAGTGTGTGCCATGAATTCATCTCCAAGGTTTCATAAATGTGATTTAGGGTGAAAGTATAGGGTTTTGACATGTATGTGAGGGTTCTTTTATTTCATATAAATAACTTTTACTTTTTATTTTACGTGCATCTGAAGTTAGCTTTAAAATTATAATTTCCTTGTATTGGGAAGGGAAATATTGAGGCTAGAATGGGTAGTGGGTCACTCAATCAAGAATGATAATAGGATAAGGACTAGTATTATATGTTATATACCACCCTACACATTTTGGTAGTCCCATTTTCCTTTGATGAATCATTGAAGGTGGAGATCTCTAACCATTGCTTCAACATTGACAATATTTATTGTCAGTGATTCCAAGCTCCTAAATAGTTGTGAAAACATGCATATAGATGGATTTAGAGGTTTTGATTATGGTATAATGTGTCATTTTCATATTTATATGTTTTTAAAGTGATGTATTTTCATTTTAGGTCTTAGAGGTGGGAATATCAGTTGTAGGACAAGAACTTGTCTCTTCACTATAAAAAAGTTACATTTCAGGATGGATTACTATAGCATGTGCCACATATTCATATCCAAGATTTCATAAAAATGATCTATGCTGTAATTAAATGGATTTTGAATCCATACTAAAGTTATTTTTTTTTGTGAAAATAAATTATGGGTTTTTTTTTACACACGTCTGAAGCTAACCTAAAAAATTATAATTTATTCTATTCGGAAAGGCATTCTTGAGGTTGAAATGGGTAGTGGATTATCAACCACGCATGATTAGATGCTAGTAACTTTGTCCTAGACATTATCTACCACCCCAAACATGTTGGTATCACCAATTTTATTCCACAAATAACATAGTTGGAGATCTCTAACCACTACTTCAACATTGAAAACATTTATTATTAATGTTTCCAAGCTATTGAACAATTATGAAAACATGCATTCAGATGGATTTGAAATTCATGTTCATGATATCATTTTTATTTTCCTATCCAAGCATGTTCAAAGTGATTTATTTGCATATGTAGGTCCCAAAGTCATAAATGTTAATTGGAAGATGAGAACTTATCTTTTCACTACAAAAAATTTACATTTTAGGATTGATTACTATAAATTTTTTCCATAGATTCATCTCCTAGATTACATCAACATGGTCTAAGACTAAATTATAGGGATTAAACATGAACATTAGGGTGTCATAAATAGATTAATTTTAAATCTAATATGTTAATTTCCATGTATATTTAATAAACACCTCAAATTTATTTATGTGTTCCATTTGTTGAAAGAATAAATAATGGAATTGACCCCATTTGCATGAGAAGGTAAGGAGTAATCTTACTCTTCAAGGGTGAATATGGAGAATTTTTTTATCTATATTAGAATCATAGTTATATCATCCCATTTCATTAGAGATTGTATCATTTTTAACATTATCATGTTGGCATATAATGAAAAGAGAAGAAAAGGCCAAGTGCAGTGGAGAGGGAGAGAACAAAGTTGAAGAAGTGAAATAGAAGACTATAAACACCAAAATATTCCAAGGCCTTAGGAGACATGAGAATTATAATCTTGTACCTAGAGCAGATACAAGTGAGGTTATTTATACCCTTGCTAAAGAGGTTGGTTAGATTATCGAAGCAGATGGAACTACTTATAGAAATGTGGTCTATCTATAAATTTAATGAATATAAAACATGAATAATAAGTATAAAATTATATTAAACTAGTGTATAAAGGGTATCCACATTATAATAGTAACAACATCATATCAAACATTTTGACCATCCATAATTTAAGCAAGGATGGTATCTATTTATTATCTCCATAAATCAATCAAAGGATAAATATTTTATCCCATAGATCATAAAATAATGTAAAGATAGATATAAATATTGGAACATCATATCAAAGCATCATATCCATCTATAAACTGACCAAAGTATGAAATTTAATCAACAAAGATGATAACGATGATAATATTATCCACAAGTATCCAAGCATAGTACCCCATTCTAATTAAGGATCACAAGGAAAATCACTAGATGGTGTATCCCAATCACAAGAGGAACTTCACACTAATATATGACTCTATATTTAACATTATACTATTTTCTCCCATCTAGATTTAATTGCAACATATATTGAAGTATTGTAATTTAGTGTTAATAATTACATGAAGGAAATATTAAATATGATCATATTTAAATATGGCCATCTAACCATAAAATTTAGTTTTACAATAATAATGTGGGCCAAATTATTCACGAAAATATGATCTACATAAAATATGAACACACACACACACGCTTATAATCCTTAAAGGCATACAAAATAAGGACAATAGAATTTTGGGTGAATAATATATCAGCATACAATGCCAAAAATGTGTACACTATCACATAGGAATTCAAAAAATTACATAATCTAAGAATATAATAGAATGTTAGGTGAATTCCATATATACATACAATGCCAAAGCATGTACATTGACATATAGCCATACAAAAAAGTACATCATCTAAGACATCCTACTCATCAAAAAACCTCTCTCTCTCTTCACTTTCCTTGAAGAATACTCTCCCTGGGATGCCCTGCTTATAGATTAAGATCCCTTAGATGCCCTAGATTCCTATTGTGATCAATGAATATGACAATAGAAAGGAGGTTAGAACAAGTGTTAGTTTATAGAATAATGAAATTAACACACTAACATGTTAACATCTCTAAGCCTAGATCATAGGGGGAGCATAATGGACAAAATACAATTGAAAACCCAACTAAAATGCAAAGAAGAGTAATCTTTACCTTCCCTGAAATCTCTAAAGGATTTTTTCTGTCTTTCTTGGTTTATGCTCAAAAAATATTTGGCAATGGAGTTTGTATTCTTTGTTCCTTCTCTCCTTGGCACCATTGTTGGCTTGTGGCTTATGCTTACTTGATGGATTGGCTCAATATTTTGGCATTATATCACTATTTCTTTCAATCTTGATATAAAACTTTCATTATAACTTTACTCTATCCAAGTTCTCTTGTGAAGAGGTCTAGGATTGTATTTATAGGTTTAGGAACTAACCCAAACCCAAGATTGACTTAAGGTGTAGCTTAAACATGGAATGGGTTCAAACCTAACCTAAGTGAATTAATTGACCCCAGTAGAGTTAAAAGGTTTTAAAAACTCATGATTTTAAATGAATAGGCATAGGTGAGATGTTTTTAAAGGCTTGACAACTCATAAAAGGTAATCATGAAAAGCTAGGATGTTTCATATTTTTCAATTTCCTTTTTAGTTATTTATTAATTACGCATGGATAATTCAACTAGACTTTTAATTTGGTTTAGCTTGTTAATTAATTATGATTATCCATTTAGCTCTTTCAATATTTTATTTTATGTGTGTACTTGCCCCACTTAATAGGTCTATAGGCCAAATTGCATGTTGTGATGTTATAGGATGCTTAGGGATGAATCCATGAGAGGTTATTATTGCTTACAATAGGATACCCCACCTAGGGATGTCTTAATGAGAGTATAAGCTTTGATGAATGATGCACAATAAAATTTGGGGAATTCAATGATTCTTAGGCTTAATTTTCAATGTTTGGTAAGAATTGATCTAAAGTCCAGTCGAAGGCCATTGGTGGTCATTTTTAGGTGTCTATAGTTTGCCCCTATTTGGGAAGATATTACAAGATGTAAACATAGTAATGTATTCTCAAAGAATGAAAAAGTCTTGTATGCCTAAAATAAGATAATGATTGAATAAAAATCTCCAAATAATGTTTGGGAAGCCTATAATTATTCCCCCTCGAGGGAGTGGCTGACACATATGATTAATGGATGGTCCCTCAAAAAGAAGCAAGAAGAATAATTAAATTAACCCATGGATGATATTAATCTAATAAATAAAATTATTGCATACATTGATTTAAAAATTATTAATTTGCCCAAAGATGATTATAATTAGTAACAAATGTTGAGACACTAATTTTCCCAAAGGTAATTATAATCAGTAGCACAGGTATATGCCTCAATTAGGGATGATGAGTCAAAATAATAATTTTCCAAAAAGAGGTTATAATCATTAAGACTACTTGGATTGAATAAATATGTTTGTTTGTGCCCTAATAGGGTAGATTGGCAAGCATAATTGAAGGATATAACATGTTACAAAGATTAAAGATAAGCAGGTGCAAATGTAGATGTGATGGTCTAATAACTAAAGAAGCCACAAACAATGAGGCATACAAGGATGCACAAAGTGATGAAAGATATAAATAAAAGATAAAAAGTTGATCAATGTGAATGATTTAATTGTGCCTATTAATGTAGATATGTTCATCCTTATTAGCATTGATACAACTAGAATGGTTAATGGGTTGGTTTGATCAAGGGTGGGAGGATTTTCCAAGGGTACCAAGTAGAAACTTATGCAGCTCCATTACTTTTAAGACTTATTGAGTTGATAATAGCACATGATAGTATGCCTTATGATAGAAAACCATGAGAACTTTGCTAAAATATGCATAAGGGTTGACTCTTGATCCAATAAACAATTGAAAATAACATACCAATGATAAAAACTATGATGAGAATGTTGACATATGAATATTGATGGACTCAAAAATAATTCACAAGGAATCACCTAATAAACACATATACACTTATTTGAGACACATTAATGAAAGTAAAAAAATAGGCAAGAAAACAAACAAACAACTAAGCAAACAAACACACAAAAAGCCTAAAAGTAAAGGCAAAATAAAGCATCATAATAATGGATTTGCCCTAGTAGGGTGGATCAAGGATGACTAACTAGGCTTAGATAGGACAAATGTTTTTGGATTTTAAAAGTTTATGAATGTTTTTGGTATTTTTTGGGTATCTTAACTCGTTAGAGATTGACAAGATACCACTCACAAAATGGCAAGATCATTGCCTTAGGTTGCTCACAAAATGGTGAGAGCATGTGGAAAAGAGGGACTGAGCTAACCTCAATGTCAATCAAGGGTGGCCTACATAATCCCAATAGGACCCTAAGTCATAGTATTTATACCAACATGAAAGATGGGGAGATTTGACTAGGTCACAACAACTTCTAAAAAAATAAGGAAAATAAAAATAGTAATGACAAGTTGATGCGGTGAAACATGGTAAAAGGTGTTATTCCTAATTTACCCATAAGAGATTATAATTAGGGAACAACAGCATAGGTTTATGTTACTAATTTACCCATAGGTGGTTATAATTAGTAACATAAGGTGGACTATTTATTTTCCCATAGGTGGTTATAATCAATAGCACTAGTCAAACATGAATGAAAGATAACTTGTTAGATTGATTGTCACACTACTTTCATAGACTATCATTTAAACATAGAATTATAAAACTACTAAAACTAGATCAAAATCCCCTTATGAAAGGTGTGGTAAAAACCAAAGGAACCAAGATCAAAAAGGGCTGGGTAGGATGACTAAAAATAGGCTTTGGTCAATAGTAAAGGCATGGTAAAATGGCATATGGTGTGGCATTATTTAGGATTATGATGGTATGAAGATTGGGTAGAATGCTAATAGGGTTACCCTCAATTAATAAGGTAAGGGTAAATGGTATGGTATGAAAAAATGGCAAGAGGAATGTAAAATGAGAATGGGAAGGGTAAATGGAAAATAGAAAAGACAAGGCCAGTGATTCTAGCCAATGTTGAATGTTTTTGGCCAAGTTGAATGTTTTTTTTTTTCCTACTGATGTGGAGATGCATGTTCTGATTAGCATATGATACAACTAGAATAATAAATTATGTAAATTTATAGCCCAAACCTCTTTTGCATAGTTACTCTATCAATAACTTGTTATATATTTAGATGCAAATAATGTTGTTATCTTCATTGGTCATTGATTTTGTTTCCTCTAAACATCGATACAAGGTATCTTTATAGCCTCTGTAAAGGAAAATGTGGCCAAGGATGGTAAATATAGATAAATGTTAAATGATAGGTTTAATTTGGTGATGTAAAGGTGGATGAATAATGGAATTTATAATGGCCAGGTGATAAATGAAGATCAAGATTTTTGAGCACACACAATGTTATTGATTCTAGATTTGACATAATTTTGGTTATGGTAGGGCTGAAGAATTTTGAATATGTTCTTGATAAGACCACCATATTTTTTTATTATTTGGGCCTAATAGTATCTACCATCTGATTACATTATAGATTAGAGGTTGTACTAATTTGATCTTTTATAAAGTCTTCATCAAGTATTGAATAACAATTGTGCTCAACTATTGTCACTCCAACAAGGTTTTCACCAATGAAGTTGTCTTAATTATCCCATAACACCTTCGATAAGGTTTTACTAAGAAACATTGACTTTTGACTTTGATTATCTTCTAGAACTTTTGAAAAGGTTTCACTAGAATATGTTAAGTTTAAACTTTGATTATCCCCTAGCACCTTTAGAAAGGTTTTATTCAAAGATTTTTCTTCTTCTATATGAATGTAGTCTTAGCTTCCATGATATTCTACAACTGATATGTCATCATGGATGTAGTTCAATTAGGTGTGATTTTTTCAATCTTAATCAACACTTATGAGAGGTGTAAATTCAATAAAATGGCTAGGTTGGTTGGTGGTAATGGCATGTGGAATGTTAATGGAACGGGGAGAGGCAGCACAATCCTTGTAGAAGATACTATGAGAATTTGTGTCAAAGTTAAAGTAATCATCCTCAAAAACCATAGAAGGATCACAAATGTATTCAAACTGATATGTAAATAATTTTTAACCAATATTATAATATCCATGAATGTATTTTGATTTTGAATTTGATTCTGACTCAAGGGACTCTCAATTTAATGTTGAGACTGACATTAGTTTTGATTCTGATGCTAAATCTGATTTTGGTTCAAGAATAGAACTTAACTCTAATTCTAATTATTCATTTGGTATGGATACTGCTACAATGATGTCTTGTTGAATGTTTAATATGAGATTAGTAATGGCCTATGATGGCATAATGGGCTCCATAGAGACTAGTTTGTCAAAGTGAGACTCCTCTACAATGGGAAAAAGGTCAAGAAACAACTCCATAGAAATTGGCTTATCAAAGGGAGGCTCTTTAAAAATAGGCATATGGCTAAGGTAATGATTTTCCCAAAGGTGATTATAATCATTAAGAAGTGACTCGACAAATACTAGCTTGTTAGAGTGAGACTCCTTGACAACAGGTATGGTATCAAGAGGTGATTCATCAAAGGTTGACTTATCACAAATGGTTGGTTCAACAAAAACATCATTGATTGGTTGGTTTTCTTGGATTTTTTTACAAGTAGATGTAAAATTATAGTTTTTAATATATCTTGGTCTTTGAATGATTGGCTCAGTTGGAGAGGTATTGATTGGCTCGATCAATGCTAAACAATTGATAGGGTTTTCTCAAGTGGGGAATGGTTGGCAATGGATGAAGAATGTCTAGTAGTTAGATAATGAGAGGTATTCATAGAGCTTGGTTACTTGTATAAACAAAAGGATGAGGTCTTGGAATGCTAATGGTAGGGAATTTTGGAGCTTGGTTGCTCGCACAAGCCAAAGGATGAGGTCCTAGAATAGTAATATTAGGTCATTGTGGAGCTTGGTTGCTCACACAAGCCAAAGGATAATGTCCATGAATGGTAATGGTAGGGCATCATGGATTTTGGTTGCTCACATAAGCCAAAGGATTAGGTCCAATAATGGTAATGGTAGGGCATCATATAGTTTTGTTATTCACACAAGCAAAAGGATGAGGTCATGGTATGGTAATGTTATTCCTTGGACACATTAGAACTTGGTGGCTCACGTAGTTTGAAGGAGGGTTAATGATATAGGTGGGAGATTGGGTGGTCATGAAAGGGTGAGTATGATACATCAACCTACCAAAATAAGGTATCACTAAATCTGGTACTTGGATTTGTTCCCCAAATTGAGGATTGTAAGTAGGATATGTATTTATCTCATAAACCACTTATTCACCATAGGGGTTTTGATCAAAGTCAATTTTTATGACTATTCTATCATTACGTGTATTGTACATAACTCTAACTTTAGTTTATCTATACATATTCACATAAATAATGAAAGCTCCACAAAAAGGCCTAGAGTTTTACAAACTCTACAAAATAATGTCCAAAGGATAAATGGTTTAAAATTGGTCTAACTTGGTCTAAGGGAGTTGTATCTTCAAAATGGTATGTACTAAAACTTGGTATAAAATATTTGTTAGGAGGCCCCTTATCCAACGGTAGCACAATTGATTACTTATATATGAGCAATTGAACACGGAAATTATACCAGAATGATTAAGAAACTAGAAACATGAGACAGCAAAGAATTTGAGAGACAATACACACAATTGTATTAGATAATACTAGAAGAAAATACAAATAAGGAAGATGCCACCTCTCCCTCCACCTCAAAGGCTTGCCACACCTCAAGACCTTCTTCCCTCTCTCTCTTGCTCAACACAAAACCAACTCTAAAACCTGAGTTACAATCCCTCCTTGAATGCTATAGCTGATCTCCTTGACCTTACACCTGTAGATCTCCTTGACCTTGCTTGCTTCAATGCTCTTACTTGATCAATATGATAATTACAATACATGCCTCATGGTTCTTTAAATAGAATCCCATGGTTACAAAAATAGACATCTAACTACTAAAATTAGACACACAGCTCGTGACTTAAAATAGTCCCTTAGCATGCAAACACTCGATTTAACTAACTGACTGTTTGTAAACAGCAGTTCTAGACCGCACAGGCGACCGACGCCGGTCCCTGCTTGTCTAGTGCTGCCAACGTTGGCCGACTCTCTGCCATCGCTGGTCTCCTTCTCCACTGTATCTAACTGACGTCGGTCATACTGCCGACGCTGGTGGCTCTGGTTCTTCAGCATCCTCTTCATGTGTGTGCAAACAGTTGAAGCTTTTAGCTCCACACCTTAACAATCTCCCACTTGGAGATAAACAGCTACAACTTGTACCTGTACCTATACACCATCTATTTTGTTCCTTTGGCTCTGTATCCCTCTTCAAATTTACCTTTGAAGACCAACCACCATGCAAACCTGTGATGTTATACCTGTCACCTATGCCACAAGAACTTTGCTGCTCCCAAATTCTTCATGACATACTTCTGAACCAACTCTACCCTTAGCTCAGAAAACTCCCTGTATATGCAACCCTGCAAAAAGTAACACAATACAGTAACAGGATAATGTAGCTAATATTATCCAACCTGGTAAAGATAAAAACAATGGTCAAACCTCCATTGCCCTGCAGCAAAATCAAGACCATATACCATAGCCTTCTGTCTCAGATGTCCATCCACTCTCTTCTCTAAAATGGGAATCCATCCCTCTATCCAGCTGACAACTCCACCAACAAATACCTATTTGGCTCTACTCCAAGGGATCACACTCCTCATCCATGTAAAGCTCCCACTATTTCTGGATTCTACCTGCATTGCTTCCTCCATCTTCCTAGTTCATGACTATCAGTAAGCAATATAAAGAAGGTGAACAACAAATATGAGGTTCACATACCTTTTCTGACCTCTGTATGGGTATTTGAGACTCATAAATCCACCCAACATCCGTTCCAGTGACCGATCTCGGCCAACTCCCAGTTTGCTCCCGACTGATGTCGGTTCCCTGCACTGATCCTGACTGCCGATGTCGTTACCCCTGGCTGACGCCGGTGTCCCCCCTACCGACATCGGCAACTGCGTACACTAGAAATTCTCCTATTTGCCTTAAGGTGTAGCTTTTAGCTCCACACCCTAACAATCTCCCACTTGGAGATAAAGAGCTGCACCTGTACCCAAAACTAGTACTCTGTCCAATCTGTATCCTGGCTTGTATTCTTCTTCAAGCTCCCACTCGAAGACAACCCACCACACTCCTTATGGTGATAATTTTGTGCCTGATTTTCTTCATTCTCATCGTACCATCTTTTGCCTTGCTATACTCCCACTCAAACAGCAACCCCTGTGAGTAACCTGTAATCAACAAACACTTAACAGATCTGAGACATCTGTTAGTCAAGCTCACTCTGAGAACATCCAATCTCACTCTGATACCAACTATTAGGAGGCCCCTTATCCAACGGTAGCACAATTGATTACTTATATATGAGCAATTGAACACGGAAATTATACCAGAATGATTAAGAAACTAGAAACATGAGACAGCAAAGAATTTGAGAGACAATACACACAATTGTATTAGATAATACTAGAAGAAAATACAAATAAGGAAGATGCCACCTCTCCCTCCACCTCAAAGGCTTGCCACACCTCAAGACCTTCTTCCCTCTCTCTCTTTCTCAACACAAAACCAACTCTAAAACCTGAGTTCCAATCCCTCCTTGAATGCTATAGCTGATCTCCTTGACCTTACACCTGTAGATCTCCTTGACCTTGCTTGCTTCAATGCTCTTACTTGATCAATATGATAATTACAATACATGCCTCATGGTTCTTTAAATAGAATCCCATGGTTACAAAAATAGACATCTAACTACTAAAATTAGACACACAACTCGCGACTTAAAATAGTCCCTTAGCATGCAAACACTCGATTTAACTAACTGACTGTTTGTAAACAGCAATTTTGGACCGCACAGGCGACCGACGTAAGTCCCTACTTGTCTGGTGCTGCCGATGTTGGCTGACTCTCTGCCGTCACCGGTCTCCTTCTCCACTGCATCTGAGCGACGTCGGTCATACTGCCGACGCCGGTGGCTCTGGTTCTTCAGCATCCTCTTCATATGTGTGCAAACAGTTGAAGCTTTTAGCTCCACACCTTAACAATATTCTAATGTTAAATGTCTCACATAAAAAGGTCAAGTGAATGAACTAAAAATAAAATGCCAAACTCTAGGTCCAAAGTGTTTCAAATAAGTATAATCTAGAAAAATAAAAGTTGCTAGGTCTTTTGGCCAAACATGACATCAAAAGATAGGCTCAAGCAAGGCATGTGATAGGACTCTTAGCCAAATAATATGTCAAAATCTAGACTTGAAATAAAGGGGTATTTAATCTAATAAACTTATAACACTTTGGTACATACTAAGCACTTGATTTTAGATATGAACTTGGTCAAATTGGCATGAGGCATGAAACAAAAGGTACTTGGGGATAGATTGTTTTTCCCAAATAATGATATAAACAAATATTTTTTAAATTTAGGTAAATAATTAACCTAAGTTACACAACTCAAAAGAGAAAGATTGGCATCTAAGCCCTAATTAGACAAGGCCTAAATAGAAATCAATCAATGTTTAGATCCAAACTTATCAAGGTTAATTAAAAACACAACCTAGGAAAAACTAATATTTTTTAATAAACAAGCTCCACAAAATTGAATGTCATAACGACACTAAATGAAGATCCTAACAAGACACATATGATTTGGTTCTAAATGTGAAACTTGGACATAAGACTAGACAAGTCTATGAAATAATGTAACCAACATAACGATGTTACTAATCTCTAAAAGGTATAAGTAATGATTTGATTCAAAGATTCCAAGGCACAAACTTGAAATGATGTGGGTATCGTAACATTACCCATTTCAATCAAGTGACACACATGATGATTTTAACATAAAGTTTCAAGTCAAAATCATAATGTCAAATGGATGGCATAATGCCTCCTCAAATAATGTAGTAATGTGGAAACACAACTCATTTTGATGTGGCATAAATAAATAATAATGGTTTTAGACTCAAAATACCAAGTAATTAAATTAAAAATACCAAATACAACTAAGTAAATCATCCTAAGCCTTAAACTGACAAGGTTGGTCAAATGGGGATTACTAAAACTATAGTTTTTGAATGTCTAGATTGGTCCCAATTATGATTAACACTATATATGTGTCATGTTAATTGAGTTTATACCAATTAACTTACTATGCAAGGGTCTATTCCTTTACATAGTGATTCTATCTATGGACTACTTAGTGGAATCCCCTAGTTAATTAGACCTGACTCAAGTTTTCATTACAAAAGGAGAGGTTAGCCACTCAACCCCTAGCTCTCAAAGTATGCATGCCTTGATTTATATGCACCATCATGTATTAAGGTTAAAATAATGTTGGGAGATTAAACCCCAAGTCAAAGCTTCCCTAAAAAACTCATGAATAATATATGAACTCCCCTTCACAAGCCAAATTGCATTAAATAAATGACTAAGTGGAAATACTTTAGCAGTTGCTTTTAGACCACCTAAACCATACAGGTTTTGGGGAGAACCTAGACAACATTCTTTCCACGCCTTGGACTAGGCACAAAATTGTATGAGAAAAGCCACTTTTGGTCAACCAAGTTCCCTATAGGGGACAGGGGGAGAGCATACATGCACCCTTGATTTTGATCAAAAACACACAAGTAATAAACACTTTCAATAAATTGAAATCCAAGTGAATGTTTGTTTTAGGCACCAAATTGAGATGTGTGAAAATTTTCTTTGGCCCTTTGGATTAATTTTTCAAAAATATTGAAAGAATTTTCCACAAAATAACTTAAACACAAATCATCTAGGTTCTTTTTAAGCACTTAAATGAAATGTTCAAGATTTAGCAATTCATTTTAGGCACCAAAATGAAGTGTTCAAGACTTAACAAATTTGTTTTAGGAGCCAAAATGAAGTGTTCAAGACTTATCCATTCTAGATTCCTTTTAATCACTAAAATCAAATTTTTGAGATGTAACCATTCTTTTTAGCACCAAAATGAAGTATTTAAGAGTTAACTAAATTCATTTTAAACACCCAAAATGAAATGTTTATGAGTCTAAACTTATAAATTTGTGTTCTATTCATGCCTTGGACCTGCAAGGGTTAGAGAGTTTCCTTATAATTTGAAGCATAATCAAGGATGAACAAACAAGATTTAGAAATATAGCTCTTGGGTTTTCTCTATATTTTTCACACAGAGATTGATGTCAGTCATATGTGACCATTTCTAGTTACAAATAAATGATGCCAGTTGGTAGTAACTGATAATGGTCAATAGAGACCAAGATCGATCACCTATGAACCCAAAGGCAAAATAAACATGATTCCAAAATGTTAGTTAGCTCAAAATATGATAAAAACTTCTCCAAAAACCTACAACACAATGATTAAATAGAGAGTATAAAGGTCAATAAAACTAGGAAATAATAATTATAAATGCTAAAAAGATTCAAAATTAAAATTTTTAATCTATATTTTTCCATATACCATGACTGATGACAGTCACCTAGAACCATGCTCAGTTAGGTATAATCAATTATGGTTAGGTAGAATCGATGTTGGTTATGCCTGATCGTTGTCGGTCTTTATATAGATCTGAATTAAAAATATGGTAAAAATAAAGCTAAAACTCTAATTTTGAAGATATTCAAGCATTCATTTGAAGATTTATGAGTTAGATCTTGGTCTCCTTGGTATTTGGGATGCTTTAAATATCAATGGGTGTGCCATTTGTGATCAAGGAATCTGAAAATAGAGAGGAGGTTAGAATCAGTGTTAGTTCATAAAATAATGAAATCAACACACTAACATGCTAACACCTCTAAGCCTAAATCATAGGGGGAGTATAATGGATAATATACAATTTAAACCCCAACTAAAATGCAAAGAAAAACAATCTTTACCTTCTTTGAGAGGTCCAAAGGATTTGCATGTGGCTTGCTCAGTTTGTGCTCAATAAATCTTTGACAATGGAGTTTGTATTCTTTGTTCCTTCTCTCCTTGGCACCATTTTTGGCTTGTGGCTTATGCTTACTTGATGGTTTGGCTCAATATTTTGGCATTATAACACTATTACTTTTAATCTTTCTATAAAACATGCATTATAACTTTACTCTATCCAAGCTCTCTTTTGAAGAGGTCTAGGCTTGTATTTATAGGTTTAGGAACTAACCCCAATCCAAGGTGAGTTAAGGTTTAGTTTAAACATGGAATGGGTTCAAACCTAACCTAAGTGAGTTAATTAACTCTAGTAGAGTTAAAATGTGTCAAAATCTCATGATTTACAATGAATAGGAATGGGTAAGATATTTTCAAAGGCTTGACAACTCATAAAAGGTAATCATGAAAAGCTAGGATATTTCATATTTTTGAATTTATTTTTTATTAAATCATTAATTGCACATGAATAAGTTAAATAACCTTTTAATTCAATTTATCTTGTTAATTAATTATGATTATCCATTTATCTCTTTCAAGATTTGATTTTATGTGTGCACTTGCCCCACTTAATAAGTCTCTAGGCTAAATTGCATGTTGTGATGTCACAGATGCTTAGGGATGAATCTGTGAGAGGTTATTATTGATTACTATAGGATACCACAATTAAGGATATCTTAATGAGATTTTAAGCTTTGATGAATGATTCACAAGTAAATTTGGGATGTTTGGTGATTTTTAGGCTTAATTTGCAATAGTTGGTCAGAATTAGTCTGAAGTCTAGTCGAAGGCCATTGGTGGTCAGTTTTAGGAGTATACACCTCTAAAGTCCAACATCAGATCATTTTACACTCATATCTCACCTATATTTTATCATGTTCATATACAAATATTATTAGAAACTTTACACACTAAACTTGCAACCAAATTCAAATAATAATTTTAAATTAATATAAAAATTATTTAAACATACACTTATTGTAATCTCATGGTAACTCAATTTGTCTTTGACACTCAATAAGGTCAGTGACAAGTCAATTTGCATGCAGAGGAGTGTGAAAAGGGGAAAAAACATGAGAAGGTGCTCTGCTAATCATCTAAATGGGACTATTAGATGTCATTGTACAACCCTTCATACATAATACATTCACATAAGTTAAATTTTCCCAAGTATAGATTAAAATTATTGAAATAAATCTATATTTACAATTCAAAATTACAAGTTAACATACATCAGTGAGTGTATACATAGATGAGATTGTAGTAGCAATTTATGTGTCTATTTCATCTCGTAGAGATGGAAGAGTCTCTATTATGGTCATCAGCTGAACAAATAATATATGATTGTTAGTTGAGCATTGACTTATATAAATAAATACATGTACATGAAGTATAATATTAATTAAAAATTACCTGCATATATGTAAACATTGACTAAGTAACATAAATACTTACCTTTATATATGTAAAGATCAACTAAGTAACATCAATATATTTAGTAGTAGATAGCCCAAAAATTAGATATGAATATGTAAACATCAACTAAATAATATAAATAAATGTAGTAGTACATGACCCATAAAATACCTATGAATATGATGGTATCGTCTCCTCCTACAACATAAAAAATTACCTATATATTATTAAATTTCTATATAAATTAATTGTTACCTTTTAAATACAAATATAATTAAAATTTAACATGTCAAATATATAATATACCTACATATCTATAGTTGACATGTGTACACCAAATGTACATACCAAAAACTCATCACTTAAAACTATAGCATCTAGGCCCTCAGAAGCACCACCATCATCATCTAAAGGTCTAGTGCATACATCACAACAAAATCTACAAGGGTGACGTTGATCACACATATTAAGTGGAGCATCCCCATATCCGACCTCTCTAACATCAATCTCATATAACTTACTTGTATGTTGAATGAGTGTATTAGTAAGCACACAAATCACATCCAAAGTGTCAATATCAATGACCTCCTTCACTGTAGAGGGGATCTAAGGTTGAAATTAATTTTGGATAGGGACCCTTTATGCACATCCAAAGTTTTAATATCAATTATCTCCTTCACTTAAAAATGGATATCATGCTAAAGTGGATTTTGGGTGGGGACTCTTATAGGTTTATTAGGCACACAACATGCACCTATTTTATCCTATGCAAAGCCTCTCCCTCAACCCAAAACTCTAAGAAGTGAAATTGGCCTAATACTTATTCTAGAGTATTAGCCAAATATGTACAATGGGTGTTTGCATAACTAGGGTCCCTCATTATCCTAATTATCTCTTCAATTTATATTTTATTCTTGACTATGTGAGCATCAAAATCCTCTTAACTATTGTGGGGTCTTGTGTAATTATAGGAGAGTTAGGAGGTCTAGTAGGGTTAGAAGGTCTATCAAGGTTAAGAAGAGGGTTAGGAGTTTGTTGTCTTGCATTTGAATGGGTTATTCAAACAAAAAAATCATTTTAACAATAAAATAATACAAACAAAAAATAATTTATAAAATTTGGTGTTAACATGTTTGAATTTTGCTTGCTTACCTCCCTCTATAGTGGCATTGTCGATTCATCAAGATAATGTGTAATGGCATCTTTTTTCTCATCTTGGTAGTGAAATGTGATTATAGTAGGGTAGAGATAAGATGCCAAGTCAAAGAAAAATGAATTTTTTGGGGGTTTCAATCATATTTTTTTGTTTTTATGTCTAATAGATATAGATCGTATGAACTTTTATTACTATAAGAAACATGTACACGGTTTTACTATTATAATAAATGAATTCATATTTTTAAAACTATAAGAAACATTTCATATTTTTTATAATGGATATGTGTTATGGATTGTTAATCACCAAGATTAATTTGAGTAGCGCGTATGTGTTATTACCATTATGTGTATATTTTATGACATTACATGTACACATCCATAAAATTATCCCCCAGCTCCCTGCTCTTACCCAAGTGAAAGGTGGGTTCACATTACATCAAGTATATTCATTCTTTATATTTTTCAATTTAATTTTTTCTCAATGATTAAGATTATATAAAAAATAATTAATGTGAGGAGACATTGATCTATACATGTTCTTACAGATTCCACATGGATAAAATGATACATTATGGTTGTACTTTTCAACACCAAGCATGATTATCACAAGTACCAAATTTATTTATTTTATCCACTTAACTTAGCATTTACAATATTAGATTAAAAGGAGGAACCTATAGATACCCAAATTTGGTCTTTATCACTTTCAAAACATCAATTTTGATACACTTAGATAATGCACATATATTTGACTCTTGAGCATGCTTTCCCTCTATCCATCTACCCATCTACTATCTTAGCCATCTTTATTTTATAGATATATTTATTCAAGATCAATTTAATCTAAAAAAGAGCACCTTTTGAATCTTAGAAGACATTCTCCATATTTTAGATCTTTGGTTATCACTTAGAGGACAATATCAATAAGTACCAATAAACCTATATAGAGTTAGTTATCATAGGTACATTCCTCTACTGATAGTGTCCAATATCCATCAACAATATTTTTTCAAATTGGGAAGTCCCTATTAGGTGAGCCTAGACATGTTTCCTAAGTCAACCATAACAAGAAATTAACAAAGATTTATTTGTAAATAAAAATCACCCTTAAGGTTATTAATCACTTGGAAAGTCTTAGAAACATTAATGAATCACCTAACACTCTCTTGGAAAATTATCCAAAGGCATATACACAACTCAAGTCTTCAACGAGTGGCCTTAGAGCAATCCATAGATTTAATATGAATCAAAAATTTAAATTTTCATGGTGCCAAGTATAAAAGATCAAAATATAGCGTTGTTTAAATGATATTTATGGATTATATAACACCTTAGTCTTGTACACTTGGCAAACTCAGACCTTGGTTGTTCCTCTCATTTCTTCACCTTTCCCAATTTTGAAAGTCTTGCATTTGCTCTATCTTATGTCCCTTGGTCTATCTCTTGGTTTGATCAGTCTTATGTTGATGACCTAGACCTTCTATCTTACCTAGAATGCTTAAAACCTATTTATCTTCCATATCTACAAGTTCTAAGTCTATACCTACTATCTTGCTCCATAGACACTAGCATCTCGAATAGACACATGCATCGACGCATGTGTCCTACTCTAACATAAGTGTCTAGTGCCCTAAAGTCATCCAATTTACAAATGAAATGTATCTTAATGGTTTGCATAAGTGTTTTAATGTGATTTACTTTCTAAATGGATTGATATAAATAAAAGATGATCCCTCATTCATTCCACACATATAAAAACTATAAAATACATAAAGTTATTTATCAAAGCATTCAATCAAGCACTCAAATGAGTAAATCTTCCCTATTTTCTCCTATTTCCATATTAGTCATAGGGCTAGCACATATATAGGTCTTAAATATTGAAGGAGCAGCCCAAAATCTATATTTTCCAAATTAAAAGTTAGTTCACTATTGTACTTGATTTCCATAGATTACATGATTCACATACAAGCCAACACATAGGGGAGAATTACATTAGTCTGAATCCCTCTTCAAATTATTGGATATGTATGTATCACTCATTGATAGATGGGTCTTTGGGGTTAGATTGACACCATGTGCCCACTAACTCATTTTTTCTCAAGGTCACTATGAAGATGAAGAACTAGGGTTTTGCAATTTCATGAGGAGCGACAGTCCATAACCAAGATATGAATGCACCAAAGTGAAGGTAATGACAAACCCAAAAGCATCCAAGTCGTTTCATCATTTTCCATTAGGTATCTTGTATAAGATAGCTATGTCAAGTTTAGATGGTAGTGTAAATGTAACCATACAAGGTTGACACTAGTTTTTGAGGCTACAAAGGTACTCAGATTATAATTTGGTGATTATTCTAGAATCATCTCCTAATTTTCTTCTTGTTTGTTCTAGATCTAGAACTATGTCAACATCAGAACCAACAAAGTACATTAATTTTTTTTCATTTCCATATTTAGCATAGTTTTACTTATTATTTTTATCCTATCTTAGTTTAATGAATTTAGTATATGTTATATCTGAGTTTAGCATCCATTTGACCTGCTATAGATATAATTTATCATCCTTGTACATTAAACTATCTTTATCCGCTTTAAACCTAGATAACCCCAGTCTATAAATTTATGTTTAAAAATTTGGTGTGTAGAACAAGATTACAAAGAGGGTTAATATAACATTATTAGAATGAAATCCAAACTGAATTCAAGCACTAGCACACTATGTTTGTTCCCTAGGGTAATCTAGAATCACTAAATAAAGCAATCAATACAAGAAGATGAAAAATACATTCACCTTCCTTGAAGACTCCATATAGCAAATATTTTTCAAATATTTATGCTTAGTTTATGGATATATGAGTCTTTATCAATGCATATTTTCATCCCAATAACATCTCCCCTTGTCCACTAATGGCTTTGATCAAATAGGATGAAGAAATGTTGAAGTTTTTTAAAATGTTTTGGTGTTAATTCTTTGCACATAAAAGCTTGATATAAAACGGTCAATGCCTTGGTATTTATAGCTTGGCTGAAATTATATGTACCCTCTATCTCAAGATCAAGATGTGTGGCCCAAAATTGATTCAACTTTGGAGACCAAATATAATTAATATTTATAAGAGTGGAGTAATTAATAAGCATGGTTTTCATAAATCATATATTTATTACATTGATTAAGCATGTCTTTAATTTTTTACTTTGTGAATGATGATGTCACCTTTTCAAATTTTTATTAAATTTTTATTTTCCAAAATAAGATATTAACGAATTTTATATTGATTTTTCACTTAAGCATTTAATTTTATTTAATTAGTTAATTGAATATGATTAGGATTTTTTTTTAGAATTTGATTAGTTGTCATGTATTATTGGTCAAAAATGTCAATTTTCTAGGTCACAATTTGACTAGAGATGAATTAGAAGAAAATAATGTTTGCATATAGGATAATGCCCTAATTAGGAACACATTGATGTGAATCAAGAATTTCATGTGATTTATGTAAATGAATTAGGGTGTTTAAGTGGTTTTGGTCTAATTTATACATTATTTCAACAAGTTGTTCAGACTTGTAATTTTGGCATAGTAGTGATGAGAATTGAATGTCTACATTTTTCCCCTATTTGAGAAGGTGTTGTAAGATACTAGGCACAGTAATGTCTTTTTAAAGAATGAAAAAGTATTTTAAGAATAAATTGAAAAAAATAGAGGAAGAAATAATTAGTGACTTATGATGCCCCCTCAAGAAGGCAAGCAGGGATGAAACACATGCATGGGCTCTCAAAAAGAGATGAAAAAAATAGAGATAAACTAAACCCAAAAGGGAGGGTCCTAGTTGATAGATAATTATGTGCCCCATTAGGGAAAGTTTAATCATTTGATTCAATGAATTTACCTAGTAGTGTAGATTTGATCATTGATGATCAAAAAAGGTTTACCCTAATAGGGTATATGTTTAATCAGAGAAAATAATGATTAGGTATGTGATGACCTAGTTGGGAGATAATAGACAAGGAGAGATATTTTTACACCATTACCAATTACACTTCCCACTTCCATATTTTTAGTATAGGACCAATATAGTATGAATCATGATATAAAAGACCATGATGACTAGCTCATAACATGCATAAGGACTGACTTTTAATCCACTAGATAAATGTAAACATCACACCAATGATAAAAACCATTATGAGAATGTTTGGTGTATGCTAACAGATAGACTCAAGTATAATTGTGTAATAAGAAGCACCATGATAATGACCTTATCAAAATTATATACTAATTTAAGGTGATAATAGAAAAGGAAAACAATAAAATATGTAAATAAACAAACAAACATAAACTGAAAGAAAAGCAATAGAAAGCATCTAGTTACTCAAAGAAACATACCAAAAATAATCATGTGTGAATGCAAAGTGTTAGTCCTAGGTATTTGGTCAACTATCAGGACAAGATAGTAACCTAGATATAAAGTGGGATAGAATAAAAGGAAGGGGTGGATAAGTTGACACCAAATTCCCCATATCAGTGGGTGTTACCTACATATCCCTATGGACTTCAAGCCAGATGTATTTCTCTCAAGATTTGGGATAGAAGAAGAGTGATGATAAGTAAGTATATGATAATAGAGAATAAATAAAAATTTAATACTCATAAAATGGTGAGAGAAATAGGCAAAGGTTTCTCTCAAAATGGGGAGAGTGTAAGGTAACTAGTTGCTCATAAAATAGTGAGACCATAAGGTAACTGGTGATTCATGAAATGGTAAAAACATAAGGCAAATGGCTATATAAATGAGAATCAGGTTGTACCAATTTAAAATGCACAATGTCCATTGACATACATCATAAAATTATTATATCATAAGGTAATGAAAATGGAGAATGAGATTTGCCAAGCTGACTCGAGATGCCCCATGCATCCAAGCATTGTCTATATAGTCTGTGTGGACCTCAAATTAATGTAGTTATCCCAAGGATATGGGAGGGTAATGGTGTGGAAATATAGATCATAAATGACTTATTTTAGATAAGAGGATTCATTTCTATAAATTTTTTGGAGGTTTATATCATGCATTAAAATTCTAAGCTAATTTTCATGATTTTATGATTTTTAGTGTTTTTCTAGGTATTTTCAATGTTTTTAGGTTTTTTGGAATAAGGAAAGCAAGGTAATATGTTTGAATGTACCATGAACCATCTATTAAAGGACATGCACCCTTAGGTAGAGGCTCAAATAATATTTAAACCAACTTTAACAATTTTGTCTATCATAAACTAATAACACAATTTGAGGCATATGAAAGGATCATACAATAGCAAGATAGGAATAGGAATGACACACAAAGGGGAAATAAATTAGAGTAAGTTTGTAAGGAACTATAAATCAGGTAACACCCTTGTTGACATACCTTTAAATAGTTTTCTACAAAGAAGTTGTTAATGTTTATCATGGTTGAAGTTCCTTTGGAACAATAGTTGTTGAATTTGCTTATAACACCTCTTTGTAATTAGGATCATGATCGGTAATAGGAATGACATAGGGAATGAATAAATAATTATCCAAGGAATGGTATGGTAAGAGGAATAATAATGATCCAATGGATGGTACATTAAAATAATGAAGGTGATAATAGTTCCCCCAAGTGAGGAATCCTATAGAAAATGGTTCATTTTTAATTAAGCATGATATCATTTTATAAGCATTATGTTCATTGGTTCCTTGAGCTCTTGCCCATATAGAGTAGCCAGTATATATGCCCTAGAACCATAATTTACAATCAAAACAAATGATCCAATCCAATTGAATTCAAACTTACCCTTCTTTTTTTTGGTGTTGGTATTATTTGGTTCTCTTTTAGGACCAAATCACCAATTTTGAATTCTCAAATGAGAATACACTTGTTGTAACTGTAATGAGGATGATTTTGGTGGGATATCAAATTATCTAATATATCTTGTCATTTCTCATCCAATATATTTATCTCTTTCAACCTAGACACTCTATACTCCTCAACATCAATGATATTTTATATAGAAATGCATAGATAGAGCAACTCAGTCTCAACATGAATAATGGATTTAGAGCCAAAATCTAGGGATTAAGGAGTAGCACCTTTAGGTATGTAGGTAATAGTATGGTAAACCAATAAGGTGGGGAATAATTTTATATGCCAATCATGAATAATATCATTTAAACCATTTTTAATATTTTGGCAATGGTCTTGTTGGATGCCTTATCTTAGTTTTTACCTTGAGGGTAAAAGGCTATGGATTTATTATGTTTGACTTAGACTTTAGAATAGAGGTCTTTGAATATTTTTTCTTGAATGGGACACCATTATCAGTGATAATGGTGGAGAGAATTCCCTATCATTATATGAGATGATAATGAATAAACTTGACAATCTGTTTGTTAGTTATATTTGTTATGGGAATTGATTCTATCTATTTGGTAAAGTAGTTTATGGTAGTCATGATATGTTTGTGGCCATCTTAGGAATTAGGGTTTACTTTCCCTATGAGTTTGAGCCCCTAAGTAGAAAATATCCATGGTGTAGTGATTGGTCAAAGAAACAAAGGAGAAAGAATCAAATCACTATGTTGTTGATAAGCATCACACTCCTTCACATGTTGGTAATCATCTATTTTCATTATGGGACAGTAATCTCTAGTTCAAAGGAGTTTCTTGGCAAGGACTAAACCAATGGTATGGGGCCCATAAGTTCCTTCATTCACATCCTTCAATGTTAATTGGGATTATCCTAAAGATAAATAATGAGTAATGTTTCATCATAACCCCTATGATAGAGCATCTTTCTATGTAATGTATATTGGGTAGTTTTATGGATGAAGTATTTATGTTAGTGTCATCATAGATCTAGAGTAATAATGTGGTCATGAAGGTAGTTATAAATGACTTGGTACCAAGGAAAATCATGACTACTAATATCACATACCATTTCTAAATCCATTTATCTATGCACTAGTTGAAGAAGGCTCTCGATAATAAATTGATACTCTTTAACACTATCAGCCACTGCTAGCATCAATGTAATAGTTTTTATTGCATATGTTGATTGTTTATTAGCTCTTGGTATTTTCTTGAAGTAAAGAGCTTTAAAATGTGACATGATCTTGTCTAACATACTCTTTTAAGGTACAATCTTCTTGTCTTTTATTTGGTATTAATTTTTATCCTAGTTAATGATTAATTGGGAATCCCCATATACCATTAATTTTTTAATGTTCCACTATATGGAAAGATGTAGTCCTAAAATGAGTATTTCATACTCAAACATGCTGTTAATATAATGGAAACTAATATGTAATGCCTTGGGAATGAGATCCCCTTGTAGTGTAATAAACAAGATACCAACCCTAGATCCTTGAGAAGTGAATGAGACATCAAATATAATGTCCACTATTTAGACTCAATAGTTATTACTTCCAAAGTTAGAAATAACTCATCTAGGAAATCAAAGTTGAGTGGTTGCATATCCAATAGAGGAGATTTGGCAAATTGTTCTAGATAACTTGTCCCTTGATGGCCTTTTAATTCTGATATTTGATCTAAAATTCACTTAGCATCGTTACCCACTTGGCCATGTGACCTCTTAGAGTTACCTCAGATAATAGGTATTTGAGAAAATCAACCTTGGAAATAACAATGGTCTTGTTTTTTATCATATAGTGACACAAATTTTAGGAATCAAACACCATAACTAAACAAGCTTTCTCAAAAGGTGAATAATTTTTCTCATAAAAAACAAGTTTTAAATCAGATAGTAGATGGCATATTCTTTACCCTAACTATCATGTTGGGCCAAGAGTGGCCCCAATTCATGTTCTATCATTGATAAGTAAAGAAGCAAAGGTTAGCATGGTGTAGGTGGCATCAGAATTGGTGGATTATCTAAGTAGTTCTTCAATTCCTCAAAGGTTTGATAATAATTTGTATCCCACTGAAATGTAACACCTTTCTTAAAAAGGTGAGTAAAAGGATGGCACTTATCAACCAACTAAGAAATGAACTATTGAATAAACTAGATCTTTCCCTAAAAGATATGAAGTTATTTCAGATTGGATGGTGGAGGAATTTCCATAATGGCTTTAACTTTAACAGGATCAAATTCAATGCCCCTATGTAAAATAATGAACCCTAGTAGTTTGCTTGAAGTGACATCAAAAATGCACTTCTTTAGATTTAGGTGCACCTTATATTCATGAAGTCTTTTAAATATTCTTTGTAGAACATCAAGATGTCCCATTTTTGTTTTGGAATTGGCCAAGATATCACCAATAATGTCATGCATCATGTCATAGAAGATGACAGTCATGACATGTTGATAGGTTGCACTTATGTTTTTAAAGCCAAAAGGCATGACTTGATAACAAGAATGTCCCCCACAAAGTGGTGAACATTGTTTTATGTTGGTATTTAGGTGCAATTTTGATTTGATTGTATCTTGAGAATCCATCCATGAGGGATAACATCTCGTATCATGTTTTTGAATCTACAATCTTGTCAATATTTAGCAAATGAAAGTCATATTTTGAGAATGCTTTATTGACGTCTCTAAATTTGGTACATAATCAAATTCCCTATGGTTTCTTATTGATTATCATAATGTTTGATATCTATTTAGAGTAATCCAATGGTCTGATGAAGATGACTCCCAATAACTTTTTTAGCTCCTTCATGATAAGTAAAGTTATGCATGGATGTATTTTCTACAACTTTTACTTGATTGGATTGGCATCTAGATGCACCACTAAATAGGGGTATAAACTTGGAATGTTAGAATAGGACCATGAAAATATATTTATGAAGTCATTCATGATAGTAATGATGAAATCAATCTCCTTGATAGTGAGGGATGTGCCTAAGTAAACTATATATGGGTCATCATAGGTACCAATATTCACTTTTGTGGTATTCTCTACAAGGATTTTAGATCCATCCTTTAGAATATTTGGAAGTGAAGGGAATTGATCTTATTCATAACTTTAGGAGCTACATGTCCCACCCATGTAATAAGAATCTAAATCTATCATTTCTAGCAGTGGCCAACTGATAGATTGTTTAGGAAAATCTTGTACTAGTTGCATGAATATTTTGTGCTCTTCTAAACTGATATTGGAACCAATAGTAATTTTTTGACTATGAGGACTACGATCTTCCTTTATAGATGAGAAAACTTCCCCATCCAAGGGTTCCTAAAATAGGTTTTTGCCTATAGAATTATCTTCATTTTTACTTTTTCCTAGATCTAAAGGTGCTTCAAAAATGTTTTCACTTGAATATCTCGATGTTTCAATTTTTTCATAACCAAGGAAATTTTCCTACTCTCCAATGTAGGTAGTAAGATCCAAGTGAAATTCAAAGCCTAGTTTGTGATCACCAATTGACAACCCATCTCTAAGACCCATGAATTTGGTAATAGATTTTTCATTCTATAACTTATCCCATGGTATAATTTATTCCTATTGGTCTCAATAGATGAGGCTCAATGATGAAGGGAAAGAGGATAATAGGGCATAATGGTAAGAAATACATTGGTATCAAATAGGTTAGTTTTTATAATCTCATTATAGGCATTATAATGTGATGTTGTGTCACTTTTAGGAGTCTATTCATCAGTCAATGAAGTAGTTTCACTCTCAAATGTGATGGGGTTACCCCCAAGTAATGTAAATCTAAGGCCTCGACTTCCTATATGTGTTATCATGGGTACTAGCTCCAGAATACCTTAGGTTTCTGCCCCTGAACCTTTTATTTGATAGTTTAGATGGTCCATGATTATGTTTATTATGGGTTATTAATCACTTTTAAATAAATTATCAAAGTCATCACTATAAAACCAACCTCCTTTAGCGCTTGTGGCCCAATATTGATTAGGTGTCATCCTTAGTACAAATATGAGTGGCTCTTATAGAGTGGATTTGTATTTATTTTTCCAAATCATGTTGGGACTTCTAAGGTTAGGTTTGGGTAATCCATATGACTTAGGAGATTTGGGTAGTTTTCCAACATGGAAAGCATCTTGAATGTGATATTTTTTAATACCCTCATCTTCAATGACAAAATGAGCATAAATGTTCTCAGGAGATGGATTAGAAGAAGTGGAGTCAATGTAACTAGGGTTAATGTAATTAGTCTTTGGAGTTTCGATAAATTTTTATTTCTTATTCTTGTTTGAAAACTCAATGCTTGGATAATAGTTGTAATACCCATAGTCAGCCTCTAGATTTTTACAATACTGATACAGTTGAAGATCACCATGGATAGTAACCTCCAATCCTGAATGAGGGAACTTGATGCATTGATGCAATGTGGAAGGGGGTCCTCATATTTAATGGATCCAAGGTCAACCAAGAAGCATATTATAATGAATTTCAATGTCAATGACATGGTATAGGGTGTCATGAATGATAGGTCCAAAAATGGTCAACAAATAAATAGTAACTACATATTCTCTCTTCATTATCATAGTCTAAATTGCAATGGTATTTGGCTATATATTAGTTATTGTGTAACCTAAAGTTTTGATTAGTTTCTAATATGTTATTTTTAATCTCAAACCATTGTTTATAAGAACCTGCTTAACTTTATGGTAATAAATAATGGCCTCAATGTGCAAGGGATTGTTGTGAAGGGGTCTATGATAGGACCTAGGCTCACAAAGCTCTGACACCAATTGTCAGGATTAAGAGCACAATTGATTACCTTTGTATAAGCAACTAAACACAAAATTTAACCAAAATAATAAGTAACTAGAAATCATAAATAGCACAAAATATGAGAGACAATACACAATTGTATTCAACTCATCCAGAAGGAAATATAATAAAGAGATCACACTCTTCCCACACCTCTTGGGTGTACCAGTAATTCTCCCTCAAGAGTTCTCTCTCTCAATTATAAACACAAACAACTCAATAACTGAGTTAATGTTTCAACCAGTCAGTAACAATACTGCCAGTACCACTGAGTACACACACATACTCCAAGTCCGAGTACACCACGTACTCCAAGTAGATTTCACTGATCTTACAACAACCTGCAAATCAAATGATCTTACTTACCATGTAGATCTACCCTGATCTTGCACACTTGCAGATCAACCTGGTCTTGCACACCTACCAACCTAGATCTTACACACCTGAAAGAACCCTTGTCCTTGCCTCACCAAGTCCTTATGATTCTCCCTTAGATAGAACCCTTCTGATTCTACAAATTACAATACAGCCCCATGAGTCTATTATATAGATTCCATGCAAACAATAATTATACTTCTAATTACAATAATTATAAATGTACCTCCAAGACTAAAATTAGTCTTTACATGTAAACAATTGGTTCATTAAACAAATTATTTGTATAACTAATAGTTTTGGAACCACACAGGTGATCGACATCAATCGTTGTCTGTCTGGAGATGAACAACATCGGCCGATCCATGACCGATGTCAATAGCTTCATGTCCACCTCTGATCGACATCAGTTGGCCTGACTGACATTGGTTATTGTGACACTCAGCAACCTCCTCCATGTTTGCATCAGTGAAGATTTTAGCTCCATAACCTAACAATATCCCACTTGGAGATAAACAACTGCACTTGTACTTGTACCTGTACATCATCTAATTTTGTTTCCTAGCTTGTATCCCTCTTCAAGTTCAATCTTGAAGACCAACCACCACACATCCTATGGTGCTATGCCTATCATCCAAGTCCCCTGCCACATCCGAATCTACATACCCATGTAGAGAAGTCCCTGACCCTGCATTGCATGTATACCTGCTGTTGGTCCCTCTCAGATACCTGAGAATCCACTGAACTATTTTCCAGTGCTTCTTTCCCAGATTGGCCACAAACTTGCTAACAACACCCACTGCTTGGGCAACATCATTTCTAGTACATACCATGCACTTAACCTCATCATGTGAATTGGGACACTGTTCTGTGAACTATCCATCCATAGGTGTGCTAACTGGTTCTGCATCCTGCAAATTGAACCTCACCACTACCTTATTCACACAATCATCCTAAGACAACATCAACCTGTGATCTTCCTTGTCTCTAGGAATACTCATGCCAAAGAATTTTGTTGCTCCCAAATTCTTCATGACATAACTCTGAACTAACTTTACCTTTAGCTCAGCAACTCCCTGCATGTGTGACCCTGTAACAAGCATACACACAACATATAGTAACAAGATAATGTAGCTAATATTATCTAACCTGGTAAAAGAAACACAATGGTTACATTGGCATTGACTAAAGCCATGCTTTGTCATACACCTGTCAAACCTCCATTATCCTGCAGCCTGCTCAAGACCATATACCCTGGCTTTTCATCTCATGTGTCCATTCTCTCTCTTCTTCAACCTGGGAATCCATTCATCTTTCAGTGATTTCTTTTTAGCTGACAAATCTACCAAATCTCCCATTTGGTTCTCATCCAAGGAATCAACTTCCTCATTCATGTGATGCTCCCACTATTTCCTAGATTCTACCTACTCTGCTTCTTTAAAACTTCTTGGTTCTTGACCATCAGTGAGCAACAAGTAGTGTAAAGAAGGGGAATAATGAATTTGAGGCTTACTTACCCTTTCAGTCCTCATCATGGGCATTTGAGACTCCTTGATAGCTTGTTATCCATCCAAAATCCATGTGTTGGTTGACCTTGGTCTGCACCCGACCGATGTTGAATCCTCCTGATCATCGATGTCGTTCTCTAATTGACGTCGGTGTCCACCTGCCCAACACCACCGACTTTGGTCTACACATGACCGATGTTGGTACCTACCTGTTTGACATTAGTTCCCCTGATCGACGTTGGTAACTATGTTTTCCTGTGAGTGATGACTTTTTACCTGCGAGCTCACCTTGGATCAAAACCCTATCCAAACTGCCCTGCTCAGAATTATTCAGCCCCTTGAGCTAATCTCTATCCATCATCTCCTCCATGAAAACCAAGGCTTTCCAGTTCTTAAGTTTGTCAAAGACATTTGACCTCCTTTTAAGAACATGCATCCCCTTCTTACTCATGTGACCAAGCCTACAAAGCCACATCTTTGCAAAAGAAGGTGAATCAGTAATACAAGTAGATAGATAAAGAATACCTACTTTCTTACCACATGCTAATTCAAGTGCATCTGCTATGAGAGTTACTGTGCATCCCTCATCACCCAACTTTCCTAAAGAAATTAGACTCCTCTTCAAGACTGGGACCTGCATGACATTCTTCAACACCCATGTGTTGCCCGTCTGCAATTTCAGCCGCACTTCCCCTTTGCCAACAATTTGACAAGGCTCACCAACCCCTAAATAAATCTTTCCAAAGTCTCCATGGACATAATCATGGAAAAATACTCTATTTGGGGCTGCATGGAAAGAGGCAACAAAATCTATAATCTAATATTCTACTTTATCCATGGAACATATAAGAGCAACCCGTGCCACAATACCTGTAACATATGCTTCTTTATTTCCTTCATGCTGATCTTCTACCGACCAACAATCTTTCTTTACCTACTCTTTCTTTCCATAATTCCATAATTGAGAATTCTTGCCATTGAATTCCTCCATTCTTAGTGTACTTTCTTCTGCCATTGCTATACTCCCACTCAATTAGAAACCCCTGAGAGTGACCTGTAATCAACAAATACTTAACACACTCTAAAACCAAAGTGTTAGTGAACCTCACTCTAAGAACCTGCAACCTCGCTCTGATACCACTTGATAGGACCTAGGCTCACAAAGCTCTGATACCAATTTTCAGGATTAAGAGCACAATTGATTACCTTTGTATAAGCAACTAAACACAGAATTTAACTAAAATAATAAGTAACTAGAAATCAAAAATAGCACAAAATATGAGAGACAATACACAATTGTATTTAACTCATCTAGAAAGAAATACAATAAAGAGATCACACTCTTCCCACACCTCTTGGGTGTACCATTAATTCTCCCTCATGAGTTCTCTCTCTCAATTACAAACACAAACAACTTAATAACTGAGTTGGTGTTTCAACCAGTCAATAACAATACTGCCAGTACCACTGAGTACACACACATACTCCAAGTCTGAGTACACCACGTACTCCAAGTAGATTTCACTGATCTTTCAACAACCTGCAAATCAAATGATCTTACTTACCATGTAGATCTACCTTGATCTTGCACACCTATAGATCAACCTGGTCTTGCACACCTGCCGACCTAGATCTTACACACCCAGAAGAACCCTTGTCCTTGCCTCACCAAGTCCTTATGATTCTCCCTTGGATAGAACCCTTCTGATTCTACAAATTACAATACAGCCCAATGAGTCTATTATATAGATCCCATGCAAAAAATAATTAGACTTCTAATTAGAAACACAGCTCCAAGACTAAAATTAGTCTTTACATGCAAACAACCGGTTCGTTAAACAAATTGTTTGTGTAACTAACAGTTTTGGAACCACATAGGTGACCAACGTCAATCGTTGTCTGTCTGGAGATGACCGACATCGGTCGATCCATGACCGATGTTGGTAGCTTCCTATCCACCTCTGACCGACATCGGTTGGCCTGACCGATGTTGGTTACTGTGACACTCAGCAACCTCCTCCATGTTTGCATCAGTGAAGCTTTTAGCTCCACAACCTAACAGTCTAAAGGATGACTTATCACTTTGGTCAAATATAAGTTGTTGACCTAGGGACAAATTCCCTACTAGTGCTCATAATTGGGCTGGATAAAAGTAATTGGGCACCTTGGATTGTTGGATAATGTCATTTAATATGGTCCTATGAACTTCAAGTGTATGCAAGAGGTCCAAGATGGACATATATGCATGTGTTTTACTTAGTTGTTCTCTAATATTATATGTATTCTCGGTAGAAGAATGAGATGGCTTAGATTTTGGTGGTGTAACATCTAATATAGGGTTAGGATTGGTATTTGTATTGGAAAAAGGAAAAGGTATTTGGAGAGTAAATCTTGGTTGTCTAGTTGTGATTGTGTAATTTTGAGTCAGGAAAGAGCCATGTGAATTAGATGAATTTGGTATAATTCTAAAAATGGTAATTCATGATGGTAAAGATGCAATTATATTACTCTCACTCATGTCAAAATTAACAATGGTCAAATGCGGTGGTCCCAAAATAGAAGGTCTAACATTATGATGAGTGTTAGCTAACCTATGAAGGGTGATTTTGATAGTGCTGATGAGATTACTGGTAATACATCCCATGGTATTTTTTTAATCATAAAGAATACTTCTATATCCATCTTGGTTGGTTTGGGTATCATGATCCTAATTATAGTGATCCTAATTCTATTTCTAGCCTTTTCCTTGTTGTTGATGTTACCCATGTCCTTGGTTCTGATTGGTGCATTATTACTGATTGTTATTCTTGGGAAAAGGGTTCTTATAGATTCCCATCTCCTAATTGGTGTTGGGTGACCATTTATCTAATTCAATATCCCCATTCTCAAGAAAATTTTTAATTAGGTGTCTCAATTATACACCTATAGATGGAATGACCAATCACATGATGGTAATCACAATACTCATTGTCATGATACCATGTTGGTTTAGTTTGACCCTCTAAAAAGGGTTTTGGATTATGACACATAATCAAATTGATTATTACTAAATTTGTGAACATATCCTCAATCGTCTCCCTGAGGTCACTAAAATCAATATCTTTATAGTATCCTCATCATGGGGGAGCTCTTTATAATGTAAGTTGAGGGTTAGGTGGGGCATTTTGAACATGTAATGACTACACTATTTGCACATGTTTAGCCTCTGTAACGCATTACCAGCCATGTTTTTATTTTTATCAAAGGCCTTTATATTTTAAACTATGGTGGTCTAAATTAGCACTTGATTTGGTGTTTGGTTTTACACTAGTGTTTAGGTCTAAAAGTATATCTTTATAAGACCCTTGTTAATAAATGTTTTTTCTATTTGTAACCCTTTGTCAATAATTTATTCAAACATGTTGGCACAATTGAGTTTGATATTATGACCAATTTCAACATTTAGGTTTTGTGTAAACATACCTACTAATTATGTATCAATAAATTTATGTGATAAATGACTAGCCAAATCTCTCCATCATTGTAGGTATGATGAGAATCTTTCTTCTCCTCACTGCTTGGTGTTGCATAAATCTATAATTTCCAATTCGTGATCTATGTTGTAAGAGAAATGGTTGACAATTTTTTTTGATAGATCATTAAAAGTAGTGACTGATCTCTTATGTAATTTGAGAATCCATTCTAGCACTTTCCCACCTAAGCTATGTGTAAATAGGTATAGTAAATAGGTATAAGCTACTTCTTGCCAAGCCATGAAGAATGCTTGTAGATTTTCTCTTGGATCCCTTTTCCCCTTATACTTATCAAATTTTGGAATTACAAAGTGGGGGGAAAGGTACTTGAATAAAGTTGACATTTAATGGATAAGGGTATATGTCATTAAACTTGTACTTCTTGGGTGTTTGTTTACCTATGTGAAGCTCCAAAATTATTGCTTTTATCGCATTCCATTATTGAATGTTAGGAGTGATTAATAATGGGATGATGGTACTTTACTAAGTATTAGTGAATTGTTGGCCCTGATTAGCATTACTGTAAGTGTAAGTGGCTCCCCCTTATGTTTTTTGGTTTTGAATATGCACTCTATGTCCTAAATTGTGTGTTTGATATGGGACATACTATTGGTTTTGATTAGATTTAGAATAGGTGAAGTTTTTCTATTCATGAGTAAGTCGTTATTGAAAATGGTAGGCAATCTACTATTGGTCTAAAATAATATGTTACTGGTTTTTAGGAATCTATTATTGATTTAGAAGATGTATTTGTTGTTGTTGATTTATAAGAGGAACTTGTTTCCATTGTTGGTTTGTAAGAGGAACTTGTTGTCATTATTGTGAATTGGAATATATTGGTAATGTGTTTTGTGAATTATCCACTACCTATTGAGATGGTGGATTATTGACAACCTATTTTGAATTATATCTCACTTATTGTGAATCATTAGGTACTTATCTTACATCAAAAATAATCTCTTGGTGGTTGAAAAATGTATGATGTGTATCAATTAGAATTTGTTGTGAAGCATTTATTGGTAAGGGTTATTCAGGAGGAGGAAAAAGATTTACATCAGATTAGGATTGACTAGGTCTTGTTGTGTCTATTCATGTGACTAATTTTATTCTATAGATGCAGTGTTGTTGAATGAGTTTATAGCTAAAGAATTCATTAAGTTAGTAATCAGCTAATTTTCATAACATTGAATAATTTAATGTATAGTGGATTCTATAATGTGACCAGTTTGGGAAGGATCAACCAATGGATCCTTCCCTTTACTGTATGAAGTAATGGTTGGTATTGAAATATGAGTAGAAGGTTACTCTTATAGTTATTCCTCTATTAAGACAAGGGTATGTAATTTTTCATTTCAAAAATTGGGTGGGAGCCTAAATCCTGATTTTATTAGCCTTAGGAGAGTTTCATCTTGATCTTCTATGATTTGATTGTTGAATTGACCTTGACATGATCCCACAATGGGATGGCTATCTTAGAATATCAGCAGGTTTTCATCTCCATTCTGACTATATTCAATATTTTTAAGATGTCCCAAGAGATCATAAAAAGGTTATTATTTGAAACTAGGGTCATAAAAGGCCCCATTAAGAGTGTATCTAGGCATGATTGGTATAGTTTTTGGTCTTGGAAAGTGTTCAAAATATGATCTTACTTCAGATTTGGAATTGGAATGTGGAACAATGTCAAACGGTATTTAGAATTTAGAATTGATGTAAAAAGTGTGCACTCAATACGTGTAAGTATTATACCACAAGAAATGGTTTGGCTTAAGAAAATGAAAGTCCAAAATGAAACTAGAATGAGGACAAATGGTCTTTGTTTTTCAAATTTGGAATTTCCTAGTAAAAGGTCTTGACCTTAGTTGGTCTTTGATTCTAATTCAGAATGAGATCAAAATAGATTCAAATGTCTTGGATTTGGGGAATTAGTTTGACAAAATAAAATGCAAGTCTAAATCAAAAATGAAATGAGCAATGTAACCTTACCAAATGAGATAAAGGCTATTATTTCAAATAGTAAGTGGAATACTATGAAAATTACCAAGGTTAGTTTGAAAATGTGGATATCATAATGGTATCAAAAAGAAATTAAGGTTTCAATTAAAAAAAGAAAACCTAAGTTTGAATCTAGAATATAAATGGGTAGCATAACACCTCAAATGTGTAAATAGGTGACAAATGTGTTTGAACTTGTTGGTGTTTTTGTCTTCAAATGAGGTTGTGAATACAATATGTGTTTTAACAAAAGTACTCTAAGAAATCATGTGGAAACTAACATGGGTTATGAGATAATCATTGAATCCTTTTGATATACTTGTTTTTAAGAGTATAAAATTTAATTCATTAAATAAATTATTACACATTATCAGTAGAGTTTGTAATCCTCCCTTCTCTCAAAATTTTGTGTGTAAAATATAATGTGGGGGATGTTAACCTTTTTACTCCTACATCAGTGATTTATCTATGGAAAATTAGATTTAGCTTAAGTTTTTGATGGAAAACTAAATAGTTCTGATATACCTTATGGTACATGGATGCTTTAGAATAATCCATCAATTGGATAAAAGGTCTTATGGGCATTTACCAAGTGGTTTAGTCCATTTGTGACCACTTTAGCCATTGGGGTCTTAGTGAAGTTCTACCAATGAAATCAAGCTCCAAAGTTTAGACCAACTAAGATACCATTGGCATTACTCTAGATTTATATACCCCATCAGATAATCAGGTTGGTATGATGCTAAGTTATCACTTCCTAGGTTAATGCACTCTTAAAGACTAATGGGAAGGTGATGAAATCCACTCCATGAAGTCAAAATAAAATGCAAGGAAAAATGCATTTTTATTTCTAATTCTTAGGACCCCAAAAATAGGCAAGAGAAGAACATACAATAAAAATGTATTTTTCAAGCAAGGCACATAAACAAGTAAACAAATGTGTTTTTGGTCACATAGGCTCCCTAAAGGGGGAAAGGGGAGAGCATAGACACAATGGTTTACAAACAAAGATCGAAATACAAAAAACCCACACAAATATAGAAAGTAAATGCTCTTAAGAGTACAAAATTAATGGTGATTTGGTATTTTTAAACATCAAATACCAAATGTGGATGAAATATACCTTTGTAGGTTAGTTATAAAATCAAAAACAACTTAAATAGATAGTAAAACATAAAAAATAGAGAATTTTATTGTCAAATAAAGGTTTTAACTATCTAATAAAGATAATTCTAACACTTTTAAACTCTCAATAAATTTGCCACAAGGTTACTTCACCATTTAGCAGGGCAACCTCATTGTTTGTAGGTCAAATTCATCATTCTATAATAAACCAAAAACATATTTTTGGTGAATTCATCATTTAGTAAGATGACCTTGATGATTATTGGATGAGTTTTCTTATTTCAATAAAATACAATAGAAAGTAAGCATAGTTTACCTTTTATGATATCATTGATTACAAGATAAGTTCACCATTTATTCTTTGACTTCATTATTTACACTTTAAATTCATTATTTTATCAAAAAATACACAAGAAACAAAGAGGCAACTTCAATGTTTTTCATTTTGACCTTGTCAATGTTTAGTTTGAATTCAATGTTTTCTTCATGATTTTATCATTTCTTGTATAACAAACAGAGATCACAAAATAATATAAAATAATATCATTGATATGTAGGGTAGCCTCATCGATTACATAAATAACCTCACTAGTCCACAAGGTAGCTTCATCATTTCATAAGGTGACTTCAATACTTTCAAGGTGACCTCATCAATTACCATAAAACACCAATACAAGAAATTTATAATAAAAAGAAGAAAATCAACACCAAAAGATGGTTTGATTATTTAACTAGAAGACATAAAGAGGTCTAAAGGAGGTTTGTGAGATTCACGATCCCGTTGGGTATGCCATTATGTAGAACAAGATTATGAATAGGGTTAATATAATATTAGTAGAATGAAATCCAAAATGAATTAAAGCACTAACACTCTATACTTTCTTCCTAAGGTGAGATAGAATCACTAAACAAAGAAATCAATACAAGAACACAAAAAATATATCACCTTCCTTGAAGACTCCATAAGCAACTATTTTGTAAATTCTTATGTTTGGTTTGTGGATATAAGAATTTGTTTAACCCTAATTTGGATTTGGATCCTACTTGGGTAGATAAGGTAAAATATATATGAATTATAGGGCACATGGGTGAATATCAGATTTACATATGGCTATTTAATGTGCTAAACTCAGATGTACCATATGTTGAATTTATTAAACTAGGATAAGCTATAAATGGAAAGTAACACTATGATAGATATATAAATGAAAAAATAAAGTAATTATATGGTTTTAATGCTATTTCAAATTTGGATCTAGTACAAGTAGTAAGCAAGTGAGAAGACAATTCTAAAATAGTCGTTAAATTTTGGATATTGTGCCTCTGGCTATGTGAATAGTTGTATCATCCTAGATGGTTATGACAATGTTATTATTTGAGTATAATGGTAGTGTCATGTATGAAATATCTAGTGAAATAGGATGTGACTACTTGGATGCTTATGGGTTTTACTTCACCTTCACTTTGGTACATTCAAATTTGGGTCATGGACTGTCACTCTTGGTGAAATGGAAAAACCCTAGCTTTCCATCTTCAATGTGACCTTGGGGTAAATGAGTTAGTGTCCACATGGTATTGAGATAAATTATAATGATATAAATGTCAAAGGGTATTTCCTACATATCCAATACTTTATAATAGGGCCTAAGACTCATGCAGTTCTCCCAGATGTGTTGGCTTGTGTGTGAATCATGTAATGTGTGTAAAGTAAGTATAATAGTGACCTAGCTTGTAACTTAGAAAATATGACCTTATGACTAATATTTTAGTACTTAAAACCCATATCTAGCTTATTCCTTTTACTGATATTATAATAGGGTAAAAGAATAAAGCCTTTGGTAACTTGAGTGCTTCTTGAATGCTATTTTGGTCTAATTGCTAAGTGAGGTATGAATGAGGGTTGATATTATATTTATACCAATCCTATCAGGAGATAACTCACATTAAAATACTTAGGCTAACTATTTTAATATGTTTCATTTGAAAATTATATGACTTTATGGAATTGGACACTTGCATTGGGTCTGAATAATAACACCGATGTTACTATCTATCCCAAACATTAATGTCAAGGGAGAAAGAGAGTAGGAACATGCTCAAAGCTTACCAAGGTGTAAGATAAGTACATTTTAAGCATTTTTGGCAAGATTGGATGTCTTTGTCATCAATATTAGGTTGGTAAAACTAAGAGATAGGTAAAGTGACACAAGATAGAGTATATGTGAGGCTTTTAGAAGTAAGGCATGTGTTTGATTAAGAGGAACAACCAAGGTCTAAGTTTTCCAAGTGTATAAGATTAAGGTGCTACATAATCACAAAATATCATCTACATTTACCCTACCCCCTTTAATGTAGTAATGAAATTTCTAGTTTAAAGTAAAGGAATAATTACCTGGGCGTGTGTGCACACCTTGCCTTTGCTTGAGTTGAATTTGAGTACTTTACTAGAGTTGAATTTGAGTGATTTTCTAGTGACTAACCTGCAACCAAGAGTATGTTATAGTGTAAAATCATTGCATATAATATGGGTTAAAATTACTTGAAAATAATTGAAATCTAAAGAGCAAGGTTTAAGAGTACACTTGTATGTCTATATAACCACTTTGCCTATTGGCAAGTTATTTTTACAAAAGATGTATCATTGTAAAGATTTAAAACTAAGATTAGGATAAATATAGATAAATCTTTAAAATACATATATCTAAGGAGATACAAAGAGAGAGAGAGAGAGAGAGAGAGAGAGAGAGAGAGAGAGAGAGAGAGAGAGAGAGAGAGAGAGAGAGAGATTGGAAGGCACATGCCCCCAAATTTCAAGCAAAAGTGAGTTGTCACTTGGTAGTTGAGATTAGCTCAACCATACAACCCAATGATACTTATAACCTAGTGAGTTTGGATATGAATTCCAAACTAAAAAATTGTTAAGATGGAGTGATTTAATCAGCTTAACCATACCAAAAGGTGAACCAACTACTATAGTATATTGGCTCGCTAAAGTACATAAAAGTCTATGGGGTATCGGTACATGTAATTATTGGCAATATGATTATCATTGATGTCAAAAGGGAGATTATCAGCATGATATTGGAGAGGAGCATGTTTTATAGTTTCATAGTGCAAAGTTATCATGCTTTTATAGAGACCATTTCTAGAAGATTGAAGAGCAATTGATTGAAGATATGTTATGGGTTTTTCGAGTGCATCCTAGATATATGGTCTGTAAGCTTAGATGAAGAGAAATCAATTCAAAAATAATTTATTTTAGATCTTAGACATTAGAAGGTTTCTCAGTTAAACCATAAGGGTTTAATCCATGGCATTCATAGGCATGTTTTATTTTTAGGTTAACTAGATATAAAAAAGAATCGATTACTTAAGCTATATCTTAAGCACTTGTCATCATTATGCAACCAGCCCCTTTAACCTAGAATTTATTGGCTTCGAGTAGTGATCAAAGACCTTAATATTTCCTAAGTCCTTGACTTAAGACTTATTCAAGCCTTATCAATGGCTAGTGCTTAATCATATGTTGAATATCCAATAAAGTGCAACAAAGTCAATTTATCAAAGGAACCTATGAGTAAATGTACTAGTGAAAAATGTCACAAGCATGGGGACTAATAATAAAGTGCACAAAAGGCATGTGCTAGTGTCAAGTATCACAAGCATGGGGACTGATAATGTGAAAAAGGAACATGAGAGTTCTAAGTATCACAAGCATAGGCACTGATAGCAATGTGAAAAAAGTACGTGAGGATGACAAGTGTCACACTCATGGGAACTTGTTAGAGATAAAGACTGAGCTACTTTGATGAGATCAATGGAGTGTATATGTTCCAAAGACTCAGAGAGTTGCAAGATGATATTAAGATCTTGATGTTTAATGGCAAGTAGAGATAAATTTTGTGCTAATTTAAATATCTAATGACACATAGGAGCTTGAATCAAAATAACTAATGGATGCATTTTAAATTTGAAACATTAAATCCTAGAAGCATACAAGGATCCAATGGAGCATTTGATCCTGTCAAAACTTGATCTAATGGATGAATTTTAAAGTTGAGAAAATTGAATGAGGATCATCAGATCATGGTGCAAAACTTAATATCTATTTTCAATATTTAAATATTTGTTCATCACAATGGTCAAGTAGAGGACGATGTAGGAAAGATGCATTATATGACACATACAATGATATATATCATTGTGATCAATCTAAATTATGTAATATGACATGTGCATCAAAACCAAAGCCTAATATTTGATAAGTATGGAAAAAGATAGAGAATAATTATAGTGGTGCATGATTTCAAGAAGAAAGAAACCTATCGATTAAACTAAGTCCAAGGATGGAGTGTGATGTGTTACAGACCAAGTGTGAACATAGAGAATACATGATACCTAGATATAATGCTTATATATATGTCATCTAGGATACAATAAATGTTGTTGTTGTTATTGAATAGAGTCAAATTAAGAGAGAGAGGCAGAGAGTAAGAGAATTATGAAGTGTGTTGAATAGAGAAGTATAGAGACACAAATATAGAGGGGTAAATAGGAAGAGAAGAGAAGAGAGAGATGTGTAGAGCATGAGCAGTTATAGACCATACCTATAATAGAGAGTTAAAATTAGATTCATTTATGAATCAATATTATAATCTAGAATTGTAGCTCCATATTTTGAATATAGATCTAATTAATGGGTGCCATTAGATAAGCTAAGTTAGTGTTCAGTTAGGGATTTGGTATTTCCTTAGAGTAGGTGCTCTTAAACAAGGGGATTAGTGTCTCCTTGGGGTCAGTGCCCTTAAATGTTATAACTAATGAGGTTTTAATAATGAGGCTAGCTTAGAATAGTATATTATAATAACTATTCTCACTATGGTTTTTCCCATATTGGGTTTTCCACATATACATATGGTGTTGTATCCATTTTTGTGTGTGTGATCTCTACTTATAGGTTTAATCTACATTAAAAGTATTTGAGGACTAATTTATTCAATCTACTAATTCATCCCCCCCAAGTACCTAGTTATATTCTAACAATTGGTATCAGAGCCCTAGTTCTTTAGAAGAAGCTTAATCATCTCAAGTAGATCTTGGATGGTGAACACAAATGGCTAGTCAAGAAGGCTCTTCCTCAAACAAAAAACCTCTCTTTGATGGATCAAACTATGCATTTTAGAGCTTTAAAATGAAAGCATATTTATCTTCATTAAGGTTTGATGTATGCATGTCTATTGTAAATGGATATACAACTCTTGCTACAAATCCTACTGATCAAGCTTCAAAGGAGGCATATGAGAGCAATGCCAAGGCTAAGAATGTTATCCTTTGTGTATTGTCAAACTTAGAGTTTATTAAAGTGATGCATTGTCAAAATTCACAAGATATCTAGAATAAATTGAAGAGCATCTATGAAGATGAGGATAAAGTAAAGCAGGCTAAGATACAAATGTACAAAGGCAAGTTTGAAATTCTTATAATGAATGAAGAAGAGAAAATTATAGACTACCTCATCGGAGTAGATGAAATAGTCAATGCAATTAGAGGCCTTAGAGAAGAGATGAAAGAATAAGTCATTGTCAAAAATTTCATAAGATCTTTGCCATCTAGGTATGACTCTAAAATCATTGCAATAGAGGAAGTAAGAGATCTACATAAACTCATTGTTGATGAGTTGTATGGAACCTTCACTACCTATGAGATGAGAATGGGAGAAGCAGATACTTTCAAGAGAGAAGCTGCATTCAAAGTAGCCAAAAAAGTAAAATTAGAAGCACCTACATTTAGATCTTATGAGATTGATGAGGAAGCCAACTTTGTCAAAAAATTAAGAAGAGGGTCTAGAAAATATAAAGGTAAGTTACCCTTTAAATGCTTTAACCTTGGTAAGGTAGGACATTTTTATATTAAATGCCCTTATAAAAAAAAGGATAACTACAAGAAAAAAGAGGATAGTAAAAAGATGAAACCCCACTATTCCAAAAAGAAGAACTTCTTCAAAAACAAGAAAGGCAAAATAAGATAGTGATTCATTAGATGATTATGATAGTTATGATGATGACCATGATTGTGCCTTTATATTTGAAGAAAAGGAACTCATATTCATGACATTAAGAAAAGCTTATTTGGATCAAGAAGAGTTTAAAGATTTAGATGAAGAAGAAGGATAAGTGGATCTAGAGTGTGAACTCATTTGTGCTCTAGATGAAATTGACAAGCTGAGAAAAGAGAACTCAAAAAAGAAGAATCTTGGACAAAAGGAGATTGAAAAAGTGTTAAAAATTCTTGGAAATATTTGATTAGATGGTGGTTAGCCTAATAACACAAGTTGAAGAGGCCAAAGAATAGAAGATGTAGTCAAACTTGAACTACAATCTAAATATGATGAATGCATGAAGTTAGAATCAGAGATAGTGGCTTTGAGAAAAGAACTTTAACAAGCTAAAGAACAAATAGACAAAGGTCTAAATCTGAAAGGAGGTTTGGTAATTATTGATGAGTTGATCAAATCTCAAAATCCATAAAAATATAAATCTAGTCTTGGTTTTGAAAAAGGGAAAAGTCCCATAACTAGTACATCTACAAACTTATATGACAACTTCAAAGCAAAACGATAATCAGGAACAAAGAATGAAAAAGTTTGCAATAATGCCTCCAGAGATACAAAGAAAAACAAAAGTACTATTGATATGAATAAATCTAATAGATAAAAGAAGCCCAAAGAAAAGAAGAATACAAAGGTAGCTGATGAAGATGGTTTCATAAGGGTGAAAGATTTGAAAAAGCTAGAATTAAGAAGATTTCCTCATCTAGCATAAATAAATGCTATGACTAGGTATTCCTCATTTTTCTATGGTTATTGTTATACCTGTAATTAGTTTGGTCATAGGGCTAGTGAATGTAGAGTTATTTCTAAAGGGAGAATGAGCTTTATAAGTATAAATTCATTTGCTTCCTTGTTAGATACAAATGCAATATGTTATAATTGCAATAATTTTGGTCACATATATAAAAATGTAGAACAAACTTTGTAAGACCAAAAATACAAAGTGAAAATAAAGGCATGCCTCATAGTGTGAACAAAGGTTCACAAGTCTCTAAAAAAGGGGAAAATAAGCTAAATAAGAAACCCAAGGATGTGTGGAAAGTGAAATATCAATCTATGATTTCTAAAACTACACTCCATGCTAAAGAGCATAAATTTATGAGTAATAGATAGTGGTTCCTCAAAACACATGAATGGTGGCACAAGAGTAAGTTTATCAAACTAATAAAATTTAAGGAAGGATCTGTCAGCTTGGGAAATAATATTGTAGTAAATATTCAAGGTAAAGGAACCTTGAAAATAGATGTAAAACTGCCTACACATAATGTCCTTTATGTTGAAAAATTGAAACATAATATGCTAAGTGTTAGAAAAATATGTGACAATGGATATAATGTCACATTTAATCTAGAAGGATTTAAGATAAGGAGATCTAGAAGATTATTTATAGAAGGGAAAATAAATTAAGGCAACATTTATAATCTTAGTGAGGTGAATGGTAATAGCTACTTTATAGGAAAGATTGATGAGAGTTGGTTTTGGAATAAAAGAATGGGCCATATCAATTTTAACAACTTGGAAAAGGTGAGCTCAAATAAGTGTGTTAGAAACATACTTAAGATAACCAAACCTACAAAAAAATACTTTCAAGGAATGTCAACAAGGCAAGTTGACAAGGGTCAAATTTCAAATAAAGGAGTATGCAACTACAAAGCCTATAGAATTAGTTCATACTAATATTTGTGGTCATACTAAGATAAGAGGATCTAAAGGAGAGAGATACTTCATGTTATTTTTAAATGATTACTCAAGAATGACATGGGTAACCTTTTCAAAGGATAAGTCTTGCGCATTTGAAATATTCAAGATCTTTAGGGCCATGGTAGAGCATGAGATTAGTTGAAAAATTAAATACTTAAGATTTGATAGAGGTAGATAATTCACCTCAAATGAGTTCATAAAATACTATGAGAAGTATGGAATCAAAAGGCATTACTCTATAGAAAAGACTCCACAATAGAATGGAGTTATTTAAAAGAAAGAATAGAATAATCAAGGAAAGGGCCAAAACAATGTTAAAAGAGGCCAAGTTACATGATAGATACTAGAGAGAAGCAGCACAAATAGTAGTATATATCTTGGATAGAGTTCAACTAAGAGTAATCAGTGATAAAACCCCTTATGAATTATGGTATGGAAAACCTACCTTTGTTAAGTATTTTAGAGCGTTTGGAAGCAAATGCTACATCAAGAGAAAAGAAGACAAATTGGGAAGCTTTGAATCAAGATGTGATGAAGGAATATTTCTTAGTTATTCCACCAAAATCAAAACCTACATAAGTTACAACAAAAGGCTATACAATATTGTAGATATCATCAATGTCAATGTTTAATAAGGCTTGAAACATGTTAAACCTAACAAATAAATCTATAATGAAGAATCAGATTATGAAGAGGAAGTAGATAATGAAGAGCATGAGGAAGTAAATGAAAAGACACCTAGAAGATTTGTTCATGAGGATAATCCTATAGAGCAAATCATTGGCAATAAAAATGAAGGAGTTTAGACAAGGATAAGAGTTGCAATGAACAAGGAGCAAGTAAGTTTCATTCTAATGTCTGGAATTAAGCTTAAGAGCTATGTTGAAGCTACCAAGGATGAGAATTGGCTAAAAGCCATGGAAGAAGAATTGATCCAAATTGAAAAGAAAAAAACTTAGGAATTAGTTCCAAGACCTTAAAATAAGAATGTGATAAGTACAAAATGGGTGTCTAGAAATAAGATCAATGAGGATGGAATTGTTATAAAGAATAAGGAAAGATTGGTGTGCAAAGGAGATGCACAAGTTGAGGGCATAGATTTTGAGGAAACATTTGCTCCAGTTGTTAGATTGGAATCCATAAGAATATTTATAGCATTCTCTATGTATAAGAAGTTCAAAGTCTATCAAATATATGTTAAGTCTGCTTTCTTGAATTGAAACCTAGAAGAGGAAGTCTACATAAAACATCTTAAAGGTTTTTAGCTATCAAAGGAAGAAGATTATGTGTATAGATTAAAAAAAGATTTGTATGGTATACAACAGGCACGTAGAGTATGGTATTCAAGATTAGATCAGTACCTACAACAACATGATTCAATAAAGGATATATAGACAGCAATTTGTACTTCAAATCAGAAGGTGAGCATATGTTTATTATTGTTTATGTAGATGACATAATTTTTAGTGGAAACAACAATAGAATGTGAAAATAATTTATTACTCAAATGTAATATGACTTTGATATGTCTATGCTTGGAGAACTTTCTTTCTTCCTAGGTCTATAGAGAGTACAAACTGATGAATGAATATTTATATCTCAAACCAAGTATGCTAAGGAAATGCTCAAGAAGTTTGGGATGGAAAATAGCAAACCAGTAAGTACTCCCATGATAACTAGATGCAAGTTAAGCAAATAGGATGAGTCCCTTTATGCAAATTAGACTATGTATAGATCAATGATAGGTAGATTTTTATACCTAACTGCATCAAGACCAGATATCATGCAAGCAGTGTGCATGGTTTCAAGATTTCAAGTTGATCCTAAAGAGTCACATGTCAATGCAGTAAAAATAATATTTATATATATATCAAGAGTATAATTGTCTATGGCTTATGGTATCCTAAAATTGAATATTTCACTTTGATGGCATATATAGATGTTGATTGGGTAAGAAGTGTGGATGATAGAAGAAGCACTAATGGTGGTACATTTTTCCTTGGAAACAAACTTGTTTCATGGTTGAGCAAAAAGCAAGAGTCAATTACTCTTTCTATAGTAGAATCAGAGTATGTGATAGTAGTGGCATGTTGCACTCAAGTCTTATGGATGAAACAAACACTTAAATACATCAAGGTAGAGTAAAAATCACCTATCTCTATTCTTTGTGACAATTTAAGTGTTAATAACATATCAAAGAATCTAGTGATGCACTCCATAACTAAGCACATATCAATCATCACTTTTTAAGATAAAAGGTTACAAATCAAGTGGTCATAATGGAATATGTGCCAAATCATGATCAAGTTGCATACATATTAACCAAACCTCTTCCCAAGGAATAATTTGAGTATATGAGATAGAAGTTGGGAGTGGTGGATCGTACATCACATCACTAGATCTTAGTGATAGGGCATGAGTCCAAGGGGGTATCACAGAAGTTGTGTTAATCCCTAGAAGAAGAGAGAAAAATCAACTTAGGTATGCATAGTTTTACAAATTTATAATGATTTATATGTTGCAGATTCTTGGACAAAATCCTTTATCAAATAAAGGGGAGAAAATTTTGGACAAACTATGAGAAAGTTGAAGTCCCTTTGCCATTGATGTCAAAGGGGGAGAAAAAGTACAAATACTCTCTATAAAAGTTTGAAAGAGCAGAGCATGTATCTGATTTGAGTTTAGGAAAATGTTCCATTGCCTAAGAGGGAACAAGTTTGGTATGAATAGTTTTAGATCAATTTCATCATAAGCCAATGCAAGCAATGTCTGAGAAGGAGAAAAGTATTATAAGATTAGAGCATTTAGTTTACCATCAATACCAAAGGGGGAAATTGTTGGCAAAATGATTGTTATTGATGTCAAAAGGGATATTTTTGGCATGATATTGGAGAGAAGAGCATGTTTTATAGTTGCATAGTACAAAGTTGTCATGCTTTTATAGAGACCATTTCTAGAGGATTGAATAGCAATTGATTGAAGATATGTTATGGGTTTTTTTAGTGCATTCTAGATATATGGTTTTTAGGTTCAATTGAAGAGAAATGAGCTTAGAAATAATTGATTTTATCTCTCATACATTACAAGGTTTCTTATTTAAACCCTAAAGGTTTAAGCCATGGCGTTCACAAGAATGTTCTATTTTAAATTGACTAGATATAGGCAAGAATTGGTTACTTAAGTTATATCTTTAGCCCTTATCATCATTGTGCAACTAGCCTCTTTGACCTAGCATTTATTAGTTTGGAGCAGTGATCAAAGACCTTAATATTTCTTAAGTCCTTGACTTAAGACTTGTTCGAGCTTGATCAATGAATAGCACTTAATTATACATTGAAGATCTAATGAAGCATAACAAAGTCATTTTGTCAAAGGCACCTATGATTAAATGCACTAGTGGCAAGTGTCACAAGTTTGGGGACTGACAATAAAGTGTTCAGAAGGCATGCACTAGTGCCAAATGTCATAATCATAGGGAATAAAAATGTGAAAAAAACACACAAGAGTGCCAAGTGTCACAAGTGTAGGCACTAATATCAATGTATAGAAAGCATGCGAAGATGCCAAGTGTCACACTCATAGGAGCTTTTCAAAGATAAAGACTGAGCTACTTTGATGAGATCAACAGAGTGTATATGTTTTAAATACTTAGGAAGTAGTGAGATGAGATTAAGAGCTTGATGTTTAATGACAAGTAAAGATAAATTTCATGCTACTTTGAATATCTAATGACACGTGGGAGCTCGAATCAAAATATCCAATAGATGCATTTTAAAGTTGAAATATTAAATCCTAGAAGTGCACAAGGATCTAATAGAGTGTGTGAGCCTATCATAACTTAATCTAATAGACACATTTTAAAGTTGATAAAATTGAATGAGGGTCATTAGATCATGGAATGAAACGTAAGATCAATGGTCAGTATTTAAATATGTGTTCATCACTATGGTCAAGCAAAGGACCATATAGGAAAGATGAATTATACAGCATAAATAATGATATAGATCATTGTGATAGGTCTAAATTATGTAATATGGCATGTGCATCAAAACTAGATCCTAATATTTGCTAAATATAGAAAAAGACAAAGAATTATGGTAGTGGTGCATGATTTCAAGAAGTGGGAAACCTATTGATTATACTAAGGTCAAAGATGGAGCATGATGTGTTATAGACCTAGTGTGAACACAAAGAAGATATGAGACCTAGATACAATGATTATATATATGTCATCTAGGATACAGTAAATGTTGTTGTTCTTAAATAGAGTCAAATTGAGAGAGAGAGAGAGAGAGAGAGAGAGAGAGAGAGAGAGAGAGAGAGAGAGAGAGAGAGAGAGAGAGAGAGAGAGAAATAGGAAAAAAATGATGAAGTATGCCAAATAGATAAATATAGAGACACAGAGATAGAGGGGCAGAGAGGAAGAGAAGAGAAGAGAGAGATGTGTAGAGCATAAATAGTTATAGACCAGACCTATAACAAAGAATTAGAATTGGATTCATTTATGAATCAATATTTTAATTTGGAGTTATAGCTCCATATTTTGAATATAGATCTGATTGATGGGTGCCATAAGATAAGCTTAGTTGGTGCTTCCTTAGAGTAGGTGCTCTTAAACCAGGGGATTGGTGTCTCCTTAGGGTTGATACCCTTAAATGTTGTAACCAGTGAGGTTTTGATTATGAGGATGGCTTAGAATAATATATTCTAGTAGTTATTCTCACTGTGGCTTTCCCCATGTTGGGTTATACACATACATATGGTGTTGTGTCAATTTTTGTATGTGTGATATTTGCATATATGTTTTAATCTACATCAAAAGTATTAAAGGACTAATTTATTTAATCTACTGATTCACCCCCCCTCTCTATAGATAGTTGTGTTCCAACAGCAATAGTTTTAGAATTTGAAATTGATTTGAATTTTTCAATATTAGGCACATGTTGCATAGCATATTCACCTTAAATATATCTCATGCTAAAACTATGTGTAATATTGGTACCATGTATAGAATTTTACCACAAATATGTATCAAAATCATATTATTATGTGTTTTGACCAATTTGAATAACTGTGTAAGTGTGGACAACATGCTTCCAAAGCATGCCCTATTATATAGGGATTAATCTAAAACTGATATAAGTACCAATGTGGAGGACATGTTTCCAAAACATGCCCCCACTATAAATTGAAGATGTTAAATACTGAGTAGGTGTGGTGAACATGAATCCTAATCATTCCCCCACTATAATTTAAAAACTTTGAATGTGTTGAAGCCATGTCCATATGACATGCCCACACTGAATCTCCAAACTAGTATAAGTATCAAATAATAAATAAATGTTGAGAACATGCTTCCAAATCATGCCCCCACTAAATTTGGAAACTATGAATGTGTGGAAGCCATGTTGATATGGCATGACCCCATTAAATCTGATAATTGTGCAAAGTGTGGAGAATATGCTTCCCAAGCATGCCCCCACTAATATGCCCCCCATTTATGGCAAGATAAAAATAGTACCTAGAAGTTATCTCACTTTAAAAGGATAAGACAACTATTAAATATGTGAATGTAACTATTGTGGCATGAGATTTCACCCTTGTGGAAGAGTTATTTAGGATCCCCCACTCCCAGTCACAATATGGGAATAACCTTAGGTTACGATTATCTTATAGTGGGGTTGAACCTCTGGAGAAGGTTGGCTTTCTTTTGATAAATCACCTAAACTAATGTTACTATAGGGAAAAGGGTTAGAAATGGGTAAAGGGATCCTAAGAAAGTTAACCAGGTGATACACCAAATAAAAATGGGAAAATTTCATAAGATTGAACCCACACTAGATCAACACAAGATAATGCTAGCTCACACAATCTCATAATCTAGCTAATTGCACAAGTGTTTCATGGACTAGGTTTAAGCAGAACACTAATCCAGACCTATATTAACTTAAAAACACACTTAAAGAGGTCAAAAAGGGGGGAAATGGATGAGGAAGATTTTCCTTCACAATTACATCATGCACAACTCACTCAATATAGATCCAAGGTAAGGGATAGGTAAAGAAAGTCTATTATTGCATCAAGAGGTAGTTCTTACAAAATGTTTGATAGGGTTTAACCTAATCAAGATGAGCATATTTTACAATATCTCAGAGAGTCCCCTACTCTTCAAGATCAAAGAGTCCTTGTGAGACTCTATAATTTGAGAGAGAGAGAGTTATTATGGGGAAGAAAATAGGAGATATAGAGAAAGGGCCAAGAGAGAGTGAGAGCATGCCATCCTAGATCATTAAATGAGCTACTAACACCTTTTAATGAATGTTCCACCACTTTTGATCCAATCAAGGTTAACACATCATAGACAAAATAACCTTTATTTGTCCCAATAGCCTCTAAATCTTCTCATTGGTTGAACAACACATTAGAGGATAATAGTTTGCCAAATGATGATGAATCATGACTTTGCTATGGAAGAAATCCCTTAGACACCCTAAAAATCTATTAATTCTCCAACTGCTTTCTCTAACCACCAAATCTTCATCATGGGATTCTACATCATCTTCCACTTTCTTTTATTATAAGGACAAAATCCTCATATCTTTAGACCTGATAAAGCCATAACCATGTTTACCTTGAGCAGATGTAGGTACCTATTTGTTGAGGTTATGACTATTTTAGAAGATAATACACTCTTCCATATCTTATTTACATCTACCCCTACTCCAAACCTAAACATAGGTTTACTATAGATTGAAAACCAATCCATTTATTGGTTTTCATATAGTTATAATATCGATGAAAACCTATGGGTTATATAGTCCTATCTTGAACTATATTAGGTTTAAATAAACCTATTCTACCTTTGAGCCTAGTGGAAGCCAAGAACTCATCATATGCACTGGTTTTATTTAAATAATAGCAAACATAGTTACAAATCATTACTATAATCTTATAAGAAACAAGCCTATAAGTTCCAAAAACCCTTAAACTAGATCTAAATTGTGCTTTAATGGCATCAGAAACTTATCATTGACAATACTGATTATATCACCACATTTTATACTTAAGGATACTTGACTAAGCTCTAATGGTGACATATGCCTTTTGAAACATTGCTCTGGTTCAACCTAGGTCACATGTTCAACCTCTACTCAAAGTATCATGTCTTTGACTTTTAATATTGGTCATTGATTTTGATGTGGGTTTCTCCTATTATGCCACTTGTCAATCTCACACTCTTCCCATGGTCCCTGTAGTCAAATTCTCATTAAGTTACTACTTTTATTCCATGTGGTAGCCTCACTTTCATCCTAATATTGGTTGACCCTTTGACCTTATGTGTACTATTGATTTACCTAATAGTTATCATAGTCATGACACTTGGCAACTATGCATTTATCTTTGAGATTCACTAAATTGTTAACCTTTTTCTCACCATTGATCTAAATTTACATGATGGATCATGTACTATCGATATGCTTGGACCCACTATCTTTGTCAATCACTATGCATCATTAGATTTTTATTCATGTACCTAAGATTTTACCACTTATCAATTATGCATTAAATCTTAGGATACACTGACCTTTTGACTATGAGTTCATTGTTGATCTTTGATGCATGATTTAATACATTCTATTGGATCTTATAGACCCATTGACATCACTAATAATTTGCTCATTATTGGATCTTGACTCAAGCTTCCATGATTTGGACACTTGTTAGTTGCACCTTCATCCTCAAGAACATTAAAATCTAAATGGTTATTTTATGAGGCCTGAACTTGATGTACCCATGCACGTCTTGTTATATTAGATCAAATTTGAAGGCTTTATACTTGACATAAACCTATGAACTCCTTTATAAATGAACCAGGTAGATCATGACTGAGTTTAGACCTTTAAAGGTCACCATTATGAGCTAGCTCATTATGTTATTTATGAAAATTGATTCCTTATTGGTTTTCTATATAGTTACACTCATTGAGAAAAGATAATTGAGCCAAAAGTCTTGAAGGTAAAAATTCCTTCCCTTGATCCTCAAACTGTGGATGTAGATGAAGGTTATTTGGGATATACATGCAAAGCTTTGTATGTGGGCTAAATTTGGCCAATATTTCTATTGACATCCTAGGATTGCATGCTCGCTATGTAACATACCAATAGCCTTAACCTATCCATAAGGCATGGAGTCTTAAGTCTTTATTCCCATTTTATTTGAATTGATACAAGGCTGCCCCTTTCCAAAAAACCTCCTTTTAAAACAATAACGACAAAATGAAAAAAAATAAAGGCAAGTGCGCACATGCACTAAGAGGAAAGAAAAAACAACTAAACTACTAAACAAATGTGCATAGAGACACTTAGAGGTAAACATGAAATCTACTCTAATATATATAATATTGTATAGCAATTTATAAGCACCTCCCTCCTAGATAAAATGTCAAACTTTTAGTATCATTCACTTGTAATAAATGAAGATGAAAAATACCTTGCTTTAGAGGTATTAGAAATGGTGAACCAAGCAGCTTGATGGCCAATCCTTTTGATGTGCTTTCCAATGGATGAAATATAACAAACATGTCTCCAATGTATACATACTAGTCCAAGTCTTCCAATCTTGGTTCATGTTGGACTGGAGAAGCACTTGGTTGATGTTGCTCATCACCCTTGAGAAAGCCTTACATAAAGACTTCATTCAGGCTATTGAGAGCAATTGCATTTGGTTCACTTAGTGGTTCAAAAAGACCATGTTCTTCCACCTTGTTCTTGTGATAATTAGGATTAATCATGCTTAGATCAACATACTCATAATGTTTTGGAGAAAGGACATGTCTCTTAGCCTCTTCAAACTCTTTGGTTATTGTATTGAACCACTGCCATAACTCTTTAGGCTCTTCATTGGTATGTTCATTAAATTGCATCACCTAAGTACTTGAGATGTCTCTTTTATTAATCTCACTCAAGATTTCATCTTGTTATTCAATGGAAAATGATGGTTGATCAATATATGATTTGTTTTCCTCTAGCTCCAACATATCGGGGCTATCCCAAACTAACACCTCATCTTGAAGTGGACCAACCTTAGGCAACTAGTTATAATCCCCTTCTTCATCTATGTAGAATGGACCTTTAGTAGTCCATTCAAGGTCTGCTTTATGTTCAACTTGAGGATTATCCTCTTTAGGCAAGTTTACAACACTAAGTTACTCCACCTCACTCAATAAATATAAGCACAAATGTTGCCATTGATCTTATAAATCACTTGAGCTTCCCTTGACCTCCATAATAGGTGCATGAAGGCTATCCTCATGCTTCTCATCAAGCTCCTACAAATTGAAAGCTAAAACATGCTCTTCCCTCTAAAGTGGGTTACCTATCATAACTTCCTCATCATAGACACTTGTATTATCCTCTTATGGCTTAATTATGATTCAAAACTCCTCCTATATACTTTGTAAAATAGGCTCTTTATCCAAGAGGGAGATGGTGGGAGGGTAAATAAGTTCACCTTACTTGCAACTTAGGAGAGTGTCCTTCCAGCTAAGGACTTTGAATGGTTTCTCTACTGACTCTTGAACTAGTGCTTGGACCTCCACAACCAACACCTCCTCTTTCTCTATGCCCTTCTAAACAAATTTCCATGATGGGAATGAGTATGAAATAGACACTTTTTCTTCCCTTTGAATGGTTATAGGAGAGGGTGGCCTCATAAGTGAGGGCATGACATAGCCAAGGTCAAACATGTTGGAGAAAATCCATGATATAATAGCTTCATTCTCTTGAATAGGAATGGGCATAGGGGTAGGAGAGGGAAAATTGATTGATTTAGGTTTGACATACTCTTTCTCCCACTGCTCAAACACCTTTTCATTGGATAATACCCACCCTTTCAATTCTTTCTTCTCAACTTATGGATAGTCAACTTCTTCAATGGATGCCCACACATTCCAAAACTCTTGAAATAAGACCTTTACCCCCTCTATGGTATGAATGGGTAATTCTTGTCTAAGCTTAACCCCCTCATTAATTTTAATGATTGTTCTTCCTTAGTGCAATTTGCCTCTTTAACTTTTGGTAAGGATGGGCATTGACAAGGTTGACTAGGGGTTTGATTAGGAACTCTTAAAGGATGAGTTTGAGGCTCTTATAGGGGAGAGGACATATAATATTGATCCAAATGAGCCTATTGATATTCATAAGATATCAACATAGTGTCTAAATTATGGATCATGCTTCTCATCATTGATATGTCCTCATTCTCACAAGATTACCATTATTCACCCTCACAAACTAACCATCTATTCTTGACCAACTAAAGATCACTCCTTGATTCTTATATAATATGGGTAGGGATGATAGAAGAAACTTCTAAACCCCTACAAATCTCCCTTATAAACTCAATATAAACTAATAATGCTTGCTTAAATCTTGAAAAGATGTAACATGATAAGCCTGGTCTTGACAAGAAGAATTAGAGTATTGATTTAAATGTAAAGGAGGCTAATCTTGGTCATATGCATGGGTGGGAGGAGGAAAAAAGCCATGATAGGGATGATAGGATATTTGAGGGCCACTTGCGGGGAACACATAAACATTATTTGCTTGATAAGTGTGATGCTTAAGTAGATAATAAGCATATTGATCAAAAGATAGTTGATTATATATACCAGATTATGATGATTAGGCACTTAGGTTACTTAAAATAGTTGATGAATACTTTGAATCACCATTAATGTTTTCACACATGCCTCCAAAGGTTGATTGGATGAAGAGAACACCAAAACTCTTCATCAGTAAACAACATAGTAAGTCCCATTGGGCATGCCAAAAACTATTATGGCATGATATTGCACATTTGTGTAGGATTTATTCAGGCTCCCCCACTCCTAATCATAATATGGGAACAACCCCATGCTGTGGGTATCTTATAATGGGGTTGAACTTATAGATAAGGTTGGATTCTTTTTGATGAATCACCTAAACTAATGCTACTATAGGTAAAAGGGTTATAAAGGGGGAAAGGGATCCTAATAAATTTATCTAGGTGATGCATCAAATAAAAATGGGAAAGTCTCATAAGTTTGAACCCACACTAGATCCACACAAGACAATGATAGCTCACATAATCTCATAATATAGCTAATTGCATAAGTGTCATGGACTAAATTTAGGCAGAATACTAATCCAAACCTATAATAGATTTAAAACACCCTAAAGGAGGTAAAAAGGGAGTAAAATGGATGAGGAAGATTCTCCTTCACAATGCCATCATGCACAACTCACTCAACACAGACCCAAGGCAAGAGACAGGTAAAGAAAGTCTATTATTGCATCAAGAGGTAGCTATTACAAATGCTTGATAGGGTTTATCCTAATCAAGATGAGAATTTTTTTAATATCTCAGAGAGTCCCCTACTCTTCAAGATCAAAGAGTCCTTGTGAGAGTCTAGAATCCAAGAGAGAGAGAGAGAGAGTTACAATGGGGAAGAAAATAGGATATATAGAGAAAGGGTTAAGAGAGAGTGATAAAACACCATCCAAGATCATTAAATGATTTTATACCACATTTTAATGAATGTTCCACCACTTTTGATCAAATAAAAGTTAACACATCATAGACAAAATGTCCTTCATTTGTCCCAATAGCCTCTGAATCTTCTCATTGGTTGAGCAACATGCTAGAGGACAATAGTTTGTTGAATGATGATGAGTCATGACTTTCTTATGGAGGAAAACCCTTAGACACCCTAAAAATCTATTAATGCTCCAACTTCTTTCTCCAACCAACAAATCTTCATCATGGGATTCTACATCATCTTTTACTTGCTTTAATTTAAAGGACAAAATCCTCATATCTTTAACCCTGACAGAGCCATAACCATGTTTACCTTCAGTAGTTGTAGGTACCTATTTGTTAAGGTTATGAATATTTTGGAAGATAAGAGACTATTCCATATCTTATTTATATCTTCCCCTACTCCAAACCTGAACATAGGTTTACTATAGGTTGAAAATGAATACATTTATTGGTTTTCATATAGCTATAATATCGATGAAAACCTATGGGTTGTATAATCTTGTCTTGAACTATAATAGGTTTAAACAAACCTATTTTGCCTTTAAACTTTATGCAAGCCAAGAACGCATCATATGTATAGGTATTATTTAAATAAAATCAAACACAGTTATAGAGCATTACTGTAATCTCAAAATAAATAGGCCTGCAAGTTCTAAAAACCCTTAAACTAGATCCAAATTGTGCTTTAATGGCATCAGAACCTTATCATTTACAATCTTGACTATATCACTACATATTATGCTTAAGTATGCTCAACTAAGCTCTAATGGTGACATATTCCTTTTAAAACATTGATTTGGTTTGACCTAGGTCACATATTTGACCTCTACTTGAAGTCTCATGTTCTTAACTTTTAATATTCGTTGTTGATCTTAATTTGGGCTTCTCCTATTGTGCCAATTGATAGTCTCACATTATTTCTATGGTCCTTGCAATCAAATTCCCATTGGGTTACTCCCTTTATGCCATGTGGTAGCCTCACATTCATCTTGAGCCCAATTAACCCTTTGACCTTATGCGCACCATCGATCTTTCTTTGCATACCTCGAATGCATACCATTGATTTACTTGGTAGTTATTATGGTTGTGACACTTGGAAATTATGCATTTATCTTTGAGATTCACTATCTTTTTGACCTTTTTCTCATCATTGATCTACTTTTACAAGATGAATCATGCTCCATCAATCTGCTTAGACCCACTATCTTCATTATGCATTGCACATCATTAGATTTTTGTTCAAGTACCTGAGATCTTGCCACTTGTTAGTCACATGTTCAATATTAGGATATGTTGATCTTTTGACTGTGAGGTCATCATTGATATTTGATGCATGATTTAATACACTCCATTAGATCTTTAAATCCCACTCACCTCACTAATTTCCCACTCATCATTGGACCTTGACTTGAGCTTCCATGATTTGGACACTTATCAGCCACACGTTCATCCTCAATAACATTTGAATCCAAATGTTTATTTCATGAGGCATAATCTTGAAATACCCATGCATGTCTTACTCTATTAGATCAAATTTGAAGGCTCTATACTTGACTTGAAACTATAAACTCTTTTGCAAATGATCTAGGAGGATCATGACTTAGTTTAGACCTTTGAAGGTCACCATTATGAACTAGCTCATTGTGTTATATGTGAAAATTAATTTCTTATTGGTTTTCTATATTGTTCTACTCATTGAGAAAATATAATTGAGCTAAATTTTCTAAAGGGATAAATTCCTTCCCTTGATCCTCAAACCGTGGTTGTAGATGAAGGTTTATCGAGCTATACAGGAAAATCTTTGTATGTGGGCCAAATTTGGCCAACACTAACCATGTAGCATATAAAAGGAAATATGTTTAGGTACATGTAGCATTGAAGTGCATAGAACCAATGTGATCATGTGTAGGCATAAAATGCATAATAAAGTTCATAGCAATGTATATATAATAATAGTATAATCTCAACAAGTAAATAATCACACACACAAGATCACTCAAAAGTAAGTAAAAAAGTGATTGTCTAAGGAGACCGCAAACAAGGGGCATTTTAAAATGCCATAAAATTGAATGTAAATGACTTGGTCAAATGTCCACAAAGAAATGAATGGAATATCTAATGTCCATACAATAAGTAATGACATATTCAAATGTACAATAATTCAAACATAGGCACAGGGACCACATACAATAGAGCATATTCAAATGCTTAAAAAAATAAGAAAATAGCAAGGTAAAACACCCAAAGAAGTGTATAAAGGAAAATCATAAGCAACTAATCGATTTAAATTTTTAGGGTTATGGATTGTAATCCCTAGGTTTTAAATGGGGCTAAGTACATTAAATTAGGGTATAAAATATGTAATAAATATAGCCACTAATTTATGAAATAACTGAGCTAAATTAACATTTCTAATATAGTAATAGATTATACAAATAAGTATTTAGCTAGAAACTGACTAAGATGGATGATATGGAGGTTGTAAATTAGGATAGGAGTTGATTTAAGTGTTGCACATAGGATCTATATGTCATAACCCTTATTAGATAATAGCATCAATGGTGTTAGTGTCCTCCTTTTGGTGTTAGTGTCCTCTATGTAGAATTCCTTTGAGATTCTAGGTGCACCTATGTCAAAGTTTGTCAAGCCTATGAGGGAGAGATATGACATTGCATTATAAGAGCTATTGTAAAACATGTGCTAGTGAATCTATAAGATATTTGAAAACTCTATATGAAGGAGCTAATAAATCTAAGTGAGGAGGTGGAGCTAAAATTGTATTAACTGTGGCCTTTTGATCATGACTATTTTCACTAGGTTTTGCCTTGTATGGAGTCTTATTAAAACTCTTATAAGTTAAATCTAATCTACTTGTGTACTTTAGATTACCCATAGAGAGAATCATGACTTCCCTTTCTTTCATTGTGTGGCATAAATCTATGAATTTTTTAAACTTCTTGAATAATATAGCTTTATGTAATGATGGTAGTAGACTCTATTTGAATATGTCTTAGAGATATCTATATGCCATGGGGCTAGTCATCTTTGCCAATATAGTTTTATATTGAAACACATATTCTACTATAGGCTCATTATATTTTTGCTTAAGTTGAGCCACTTAAGCATATAAAACCTTATCACTAATGTTGATTGAAAAGTGTGCCAAAAACATATATGCCAATGGATTGAATGTGATGATGGACTGATTTGAAAGATCAAAAAACCATTGTAAGGCATAATCCTTTAGACTATGTGGAAACAAATTAATAAGGAGATAATAATTGGACACATAGTTTAAACACGCTATGTGAAAAGCTCATAGATGGTGTTTTTGGTCACCCTTACCATCATATAAAGTAAGTTTAGGTGCCACAAGTCTAGATGGCAAAAGAGTTATCACTATGTGGTGTGCCTAAGGTGTATGTAAAGGAACATGAGAATCCAAGGCATGAGATGGACTAGTAGCACCCCACTGAATATGTAAGTCCTTGGCCTATAGATCATAAACCTCATGTATAAGGGATTATACATATAGAGAGGAGTAACTATCCATAGTAAGTGTTGTCATTGTTGTAGGTTATCAAGTTAAAATAAGTTGTTGTACAAGTTGAGTTTCCCCCAAAGTAGGTGTAGCAATATTATTATCTATGGGATTATAAGATTGACCATTATTAGATTTTTGAACCTCTTCCTAGATAATATGGATAAGCTCATATTTCATATTTCAATGTTTATAAATGAAATCTTTTAATTATCTCTTATTAGTCTCATCGAATAGGTTATTAATTTTTGCTATTATAAGTATGAAAGTAGGAAAATAAAATGTAGTATATTTTGAACCTTTTAAGAAATTTAATCTATGGAATATTGTTAAAATAAGATAATAAATTAGATCTTAAATTATGGAATTAAATTCTAAGCATAAAAATCAAAAGGATATAAACCCTAAGATTATCTAGGTCTAGGGTTTTAGGTAGTATTCAAAGTAAGTTGGGTTCATTAATTGATTTAACTTTTTAGGGTTATGGGATGTAAGCCCTAGGTTATTAAAGGGGTTGAGTATAGTACATTAGGGTCTAAAATATGTAATAAATACAACCACTGATTTGTGAGAGAATTGAATTAAACTGACATTTATAATAATAAAAATAAATGATGCAACCAAGTACTTAGCTAGAAACTGATTGAGATGGATGATCTAGAGGATGCAAACTGGGAAAAGAGATTATCTAATTATCATGGATAGGATCCAAGTATTAGAACCCTTCTTAGATAGTATCACCCTAACTAGATAGTAGTGTTAATGGTGTTAGTCTCCTCATTTTGGTGTTAGTGTCCTCTATGTAGAACTACTTTGGAATTTTGGGTGTACATGTGTTGAAGTCTGCCAAGCCTATTCTTATGTGCACAAGTTTTGATTATCTATCTGTAACCTATTTTTCCTAATTTTACATGTAAACCCTAGACATCCATGTTGTTAGGGCATATGATTACAACAAGTAGTAAAGTATGATGTTGGTGGGGTAGGTTGGACATCTTCAACACCCCACTATGATGTGAGTTTCCTACATACCAATAATCTAACAAGGGATCAAACTCAATGTAGTTCTCCCCACCTAAGTGCTAGTGCAAGTGCAAGTGAAAGTGAAGCTAGTATGAGTTTTAGTTTGAGTGCTTTGAGTGGTGTTGAAGATTGTATATCTATGTATTCGAAGATAGAGATGGTTGTACATGATTTTATGTAGAAGTAGTGTAGAATAGGGATTAATAACCTTGATTTTGCACAATTTATTCTAAGTTTGTGTTATTTGTATTTGATTTCCATATAGTGAATAAAGGGCTAAAATTCATGTATATATATTGTTTTATTACTTATGCAGGTCTTGAAAGAGGTCTAGGCCAACCCTAGGTGGTTGTTGATTCGAAAAGATATATGTTTATAAGGTATTACTCTTTACTTTAATTGATTTTCATTAAAATTGACTAAATTAGCTTTGGATCAAGCAAATGAATAAGTCATTTCACAATTTTTATTCTATACTTAGTCATATTTCGCTTTGGACTTTGTCATTTTAATTTGAATTTTACTAGCCTTGGTTGTCAAATTATTTACTTAGTCACTTTTTGAATTTTTCCTTAACCATTTATTTTCAAATAGTTATCCATTTATTTTTTAAATCAAATCACTGACTATGTGTTTCATATTTTTCTTACAGGATTTTCAAAGTTTAGTCAAATTTTAAAAGAAATGGCTAAGTCAAGAAGCTTTAAATTGGCCTTCATATTTTTGGCAAGAAGGTGGTCTTCACGAGAATCATCTAAGTATTTTACTCTTTGGGAAAAATGTCAAGAATGATTCATAAATTTTTCATGAAGTCTCAATAGAAAAGTCATGAAGAAGACAAAAGTTTTGAATACTTTACAAAAATCATTCAAGTATTAGGTCTTCATAAAAAGTGTTACAATTTTGCCAGAACTTTTACAAACAAAAGTTCTGATCATAAAACTTGTGAAGGCTTAGACCTTTGGAATAAAAGTCACAAATCAAAGTATACAAAAAGCTTGAAGACTTCTCAATAATTTTCTTAAGTTTTTTTATTTTTGAAAAAATGTTGTAAAGATTAGTCAAAACTTTTGGTATGAACAAAAGTTTCGATGGAATAGTTAACATCAACCAACTAAGTGAAGACCAATATACCAATACCTGGTATATTTAGACTTGAGGAAGTATTTTATTCATGGGATCTCCCTCATTTTTGGATAATCTGGGTATTAACAACCCCTGCCTCTTGTTAGTTGTGTCAAAACACGCATCAACATTGTCTCTTGTGTTAGAAGGAGGGATTAAACCATTATTTGAATTCATTAGTCAAAAGCTCGAGCTATGGAATTTTAGAACCCTTTTATCCCACTAAGTTAAACCTTCTCCTAAGCTAGAGAATGTAAGGATTAATACCTAATCAAATTATTATGGGGATAACTTGGAGCTCTTAAAAATCACTAACCATAGAGTACAAAAATAAATAGATAATAAAGGGAAAGGAAGAGTCAAACCCATGTAGTTAACTAGTAGTTCACCAATAGATATGTTAATCCCATTTGTTAACCCATTCATCATCCCCCAGTATTTACCAATGGCCAACATGGCTTGCCTTGGACAATGAGGCTATTATCTTGTGGTTATCCCAAGCATGGCTCATGATTTACCCAAGAATCTAGATAAGTTTTATCCTAAGTTCATAATGGGAGCTGTCCAAATAGTTGAAGAACGCATTCAAGCCTTTAAAGATGCTTTGATCAAAACCAAAGTCCAACATGAGGATGTAGCCTATAGGTTGTTTCCTTACTCCTTAGGGGAATCAGTATATGCTTGGTATCTTGGATTACTCATTTAGGTTTATTACTACCTAGGATAGGTTAGAAACCATATTTGTAAACCATTTAAGACTCCCCATTGACCCTGTAGTCCTATATCATCAATTTTTAACTACTAAGAGGGGTCAAAATGAGCTTATGAGTGTGTTCAAAACTCAATTCCACAAGCTATACCAATGTCTGAAGGACCCTTACTCTCAGACTAAAGTAGATACCTTACAAACCTACCTTAGGAATCTAGATTTGATGACTTAAATGTTCCTTAAGATAACCCCAACAAATCTGCAATCATTATCTTTGGCCTATAATAAAGATGTTAACATTGAAAAATAGATGGTGTTGTTTGGATATGGAGTTATCCCTTTACCCTCATTGGGCTAGTCGAGTGTATACAACCAAATAATAATGATTAAGCAAACTATGAAACATCATACACCTTTGATAAATCTTATCCCAAGATCCCTATATGTGAGCCCTAATCTAGTTTACATTTTAACTTTAATGAATTTCCTACATAATGGTCTAGCTTATGTGCCTCCAAACCATGTAGTCCCTCATTTAAAAAACTAATAGCTACCCCTATGGCATATAATAGCATTATTATTTCACCAAGCACTAGTAGGTATCTCACATCTGATAAGACTCAACAAGCACTTCCATCCTACTTGAGTCCCCAAACACATGTTAGCAATGCTCACACCCATGCATTTATAGATATCCGCCAACCTCAAGTTGCAAACCAACTTATTGCTAGAACAAATTTTGAAGTGAGCAATAAGAAATAGTTTCTTTATAAGTTATCTAATGATGTGACCAACATACATAGGTAGGGACCTCATAATTCCAATCAAAATACTAATAACTAGTCTCAGGGTAAGAATTTCAATTTCCAAAGACCTAATAGGCAATGGAATTATAGGATTAATAATGGAAATGTGCCCAGTCCCCTTAATAGTGGCAACTAGAGTAATAATTCCCCTTGTTGTGAAAGTCTAAGGGTGGTTTACTAAAACCAAGTGAAAACATGGGATACTTTCATTTCACTGAATATTTAAACACTCGGTTATGTTGGCATCAATCTACATAAGGCATAGGCCTTATGTGTTCACCTAAAGCACAATTGAGAATCAATCAGGGCTCGTGTTGGGCTAGTTATGCCATGGTATGAGGCTTTATGAAGAGGACTTAAGAAATGTACCAAAAACTTAACTCGGGCAGATCCATAGGTGTAGACCTTTGTCAGATTAAGTATGAGGTCATATAGGTACTTAGTGGGTCATAAGACTATTTTAGTTCAATTTACTACCCATACTAAACAGGTGCACATTAATCAAGAATTTGGATTACTGGCATAGACCTCTACTCATCTTCCATGCAAAATGATGATGATGTCACAAAAATTATAAGGACTCCAATAAAGTGGAAAAACTAGCAAAATGTATGAACACTAATTCACATAACTAATCAAAAGTGTGACATCACAAACATTTACATGCCATTAGCAATATTACAAGACATACAAACTATATACACTTAATACATTTTAAAGTGACACCATTTGTCATTGTTTAAAGTCCATAGCTAGAGTTTATATTCAAATCATAATACTAACAACCCAAATGCTCACAGATGAGTTTGGTCACATACATTGGAGATAGAGTGGATTTCATTTTGTTTCTAAGCCTTAATGGCCACTAGATCAATATTTATAGAGCATGGCTTTGAATTCATTCTATCAGAGCTTCGTTGTAATTTTCTATCTATTTTCATCTTTTGGCTTGAGATCCTTATATAATCCTTCAAGAGCATATTTGCCAGGGTGGAAGCTACATGCTAAGTATTGAGCTAAAATTCTGTCATCATAACTTTTGGCTCCATGACCCTATGAACCCCACCCTACACTTGCCACATTTATTTAAATATTTTGATGATTCCCTAAATATTCAGGAGATGGTTAGCCATTAGCCAGTTGGTGCAAGATTTACATTGCATCCTCTATCTAGCTACCAAAATTGTTAGGCTAATCATTTGCCAAAATTATCTAGACATGTCAAGGTGGATTTCAAGTTGGTGTAAACACTCTACTAATGGGTTAGGATCTAAATATTACCCCATACAAAAAATCCTTAGTCCACCCTCAGACTAAGCCATCAAACTTTTGGGAGTACAAAACTTAGGTGCATTCTCCTCAAGTTATGTGTTGAAGTCCTCCAAGCCCTTTATGGCTAGCTTGATTTCTTTTACAGCACTATCAATCTCAAATAATGTAGTAGTGAGGGAAAGTATATCTATTTTATCTATCTCTTTACAGAAAGATTCAATGTTGGATTGTGCCTTTGCCACACTTTCATCTAAGATCTCCAGTTGCTCACAGGCCTTAGTTTGTAGAGAATGAAAGAGTTCCTCCAAGGTTTTTTCTTGGTCCTTGATCTGGTTACTCAATGTGTTGATGCTACTCATGATCTATGACCTTTCTACCTTACTTATGGAGTACACCTTACCCATTAACTGCTCCTTCTTAGCCTTCACTTGCTTTAAGTGAATGTCTATCATTGTGGCTTGGTCAGAGAAATTAAATAAAATGGCATCTATTACTTTTGTACCCTCCTTAAAATTTGGAAAGAGATACTCTACCTCTTAGAACTTGTCTGATAGCTCCTTTTTCAGTGTGACACTGGGATCTTCCTCTTATTCTTCTTCTTACACCACTCAGGATATAGTCTTGGGAGCATCTATTCCACCTATACACAAATCTTATCAACCTCTAAAATGTCTAAAGTGTTGACACTGACCAAAAGAGATGGATCAACTACCTCCACATCCTGTCAAACTTGTTACAACATAAACATGTTGGCTTGCACTTCCTCCATGGCTTCTTTGAGGAAATTCTTGAATTTCCTTGCTTTGCCATCATTTATTATATTTTGACATGTTACTTTCATGTCCATTTTTATTAATGCATTCTCATATTGGAATAGTTTCATGGTGCATGGGTTAATAAGAAGAGATTATTACCCTTCTTTAGAATCTTCTAGGCTCAAATTAGCCACCCTTGACACCTCAAATTAGGGCTCATCCATATAATGGTCTAGTGTAAATGAGAGTTGTTTATGTGTCCTTATCATGATAGCTTAGTGGGCATAGTTTCATATAATTATAAATCTTCATCCTCCCTAATTATTCTACATCATCTCCCTAATGTAAACCTCTTTCTAGTCCTTCTCAATAATATCCTTCTTTGTGTATACTTCTTTCTCTTCACTGGCACCACCACTCTCTTTGGCATGCTCTTCCAAGTAGTCACTGGTTTGGTCCTTGGAGGTAGCTTTATAGGATTTCTCTATCTTATTCATTTCTTCATCCTGGATATTTTTGATAGTTACCTCAAGTGTTATTCCTTTAATGTCAGGGTCACCTTATTGCTACTAGTGCTCCTTAGTTGTCTCTATTTGTTACTCCAAAGTGTCAATATCACCTTATTTTTATCCAAACACCCCTTCACTACTTGTGTGTGCCTTCATAACTTCCTTTGCTTATCTAGTGGGGTCATTCGGTAGTTATTTGACCACTTCTACTATTGGTCATGTGTTCGAGGGAACCTTTGGGGCCCTTTTCTCTAACTTTTCCTTCTTCTATTCCCAGTCAATTTTTTTTTCTTTAAGCATTGAAGCCTAATTTATATCTTCATCATTAAGTCCCACCTTCCTCCAGGCTGCTCTTTTCTCATCAATAATTTTAGGGGACACTTGGGAGGCCTTATCCCTAGATGTCAGCATAGGTTTCAAAGGTAAGATCATTAATAAGGTGGCACTGGATATAAGGCTTGTCATTTCCTCTATTTTTTTATCATGGTAGTCATGTCACTTTGTAGGGCCTCTTGAAAATTTCTAGCACTGAGTTCCTCTTAACCTTACCCTATTTGTAGGATATAAGTCCCAACCATATCTTATTCAGTATCTTCTTCTATAATGGGTGTTAGGGCCACCTCTCTTTACATATCTACAAGGGTCTTGGTAGGGAATGTTATAGGTCCCTTAGTTTCCTTGGCTATAGGGTGCACAATTGGTGCCTCATCATCCTTCTAGTATGATCCACAACCTTGGCCTAGATATCAATTTGTTAGGTATTTCAAATTCTTTTCATTACCACCATGAAGTATTTGGATGAGAATATGTAAGGTAATCAGATCCAACCTGATAGATTGTCATTTGTGAGCACTAGGCACACCACATAAAAGTGTTACATCATAGTGAAGGTTATCATTCCCATCAATTATTGAGGGAGTTCTTGTGGGATGTGCCACTACTTTCCAAAGGCCTCCATATGCCTATCAAACCAACCTTGCACTTTATTTTTGTATATCTACAAGAAGTTATGGTGGTAGATGAAGTCTTGGTACTTCATCTTTGGGGACTCATGAATTGGTAAAAACACCCATATGTGGTTTTCATCACCATCCAACACACCTATCTCCTCTATCACCATTAGGATAAGCATGTATCCCCACCAGAAGGTCTTGCACACTTGATGACATTCTTTCACATTCTTTATGATCTCCTCTGTAATGAAATTAGAGATGTTGAACATTACTCCCTACACCATATGGTGGGAAATGCAAAAGAAGGTTTTAATTATATCTAACCACTAGCGGTCAGTGTAAAGTTTGGTGCTTATTAGGTGCATTAATGCCCTTATGCTGAGGTCTTAGATGCCTTTGATAGGGAATACAAATTATAACTTGGATTATCTCAGGAGATTTGTGAGCCTCTCTACCTCTACATCATCCTCCATCATCTCTCATATATATGTTCATATGCCAAGTGGCCTTGTGATTTTACTTATGTGGCTTGTATAAATCTTCATACACCATCTATAAAAATAGAACTGGTCACCATGCACCTACAAGATAAGTAAATGTACCATTTTTTTGGCTTGTCAGATCTTATCAGCTCAAAAATTTGTGTGGCACTCATGGTTTTTCATTTATCTCTAATGGAGACATCAAAAATCATGGTGCCTATCTTGGTCTTCTTACCTATGTCTACCATCCAATCTTTGTTCAATTCCTATACATTGTTGTATGTCTTATGGTTATAGACTTTTGTCTTACATATATGGGTGAAGGATACTCATTTATCCCCCACCATGACTTTTGGAAAGTACTCCATCTCTCTGTAAGTAAGCTTAATACTCATGGTTGGATCAATATTTGTGATGCTTACTCCCTCTACCATTTGTGCCTCTAATTTTTTAGTAGCTACTTCCCTCATTATTTTCACTTTACTTGCATCTTTGTATGCTTGTGGTGGATCTATGCTTAGTCATTTCCTCCCCATATTAAACCTAATACTATTGAAATGTGGTTGATTTATCCCACCAAAGCCAAAAATTATGTTTGATTTGCTTTATAGCTATGGGAAATGTGACTACACATTTAGCTGTTGAGCTTCCTACCCTGTTAATAGTAGACTAGTTATCCTATCAAAATCTAGATCCCCTATTTTTTTGTCAAATTCCCTCTACTTGCCTCCTTTTTTCCTTAGGGAAAAATGTAATATTCTACTTGCTCTTGCATTCTCGCTTGGGGAGCTTGTGGGGAACTAGTTTCCTCTGTGTTAGCATTTTATTATTTAGTGGCTTTGGATCCTTGCTTTGTTTTAGTCTCTTGAAAATTATAGTAAACCTCCTACCTCTTCCATCTCTAGATTTATATGTTTTTCTCATCCACCAAAATGATGGATGGGATAATTTAGATCCTTAAAATCTGCTAAAACCCATGAAATTCACTAAAATCCATCACCATCTGCACGTTAATGTGGATCTTTGTTCTTCTATCATCATAGTATTAACTTTGCCAATGGTTTCTTCAAGGAAGTGATATGTAATTCAAATAGTCAGTTCCCACTGACTGTTGGATGGGTACTAGCTATCATAATGGTCACTATCTTGCATTGTGTTCCTTTTGGCATGACCTTTACCATATTTATGGTTATCTAGGTGCATTACTTCATATGTGCATGATTCATCCTCCTAGGTTCTATCTCTTCTTAGTGTTTCACTTCTTTTCAAGCACACATCTCTTTCTTGGTTGATTTATCAATACTTTACTATCTCTTCTTTTAGCCTCCCCTACCCCTAACAAATCCTTACACTATCCCTTCAATGCTTCATTATCTCGTTCTTGGTATCTTATACACTAAAACCTTATGTGCTTTTCATCATCAATTCATACTTATAATTTACTTAGCATGGTAGACTTCACACATAGCCAGAAACTTAGATTTCTAGCCTCGGGTGTTTACAAACTAATTGAGCTTGACTCACCTGACTAGATTTAAGTGGGTAGAAGTACCAAAAAAGTTATACTATAGGCCTGAATGTGACATACTTATTCAAACAACATAAAATAAATAGAACATAAGGAAAACATTTAGCTTGCACTAATTTTATTATGGTCACAAGACAAAGTGATCAACTTTTGATTGGAAAGTCAATGTTAAATGGTGCAAGGGCCATCTTAGTGATGGTATAATTTCAACTTATTGCCATTGAAATGCCCAAGGAGTGTTTCACCAATCAATGTGCACTACTTACATACATCAGTATCTAAGATGTTATGGATGACATAAGATCGCATCCATCTAATTTGTAACTTACCTAAGTGCCTTAGGTACTTAGAATCATAAACAAGACCAGTGCACCTTCTATAAACACCTTAAACTTGATGTGCTTATCATGCCATATATTTTTGTGGGCCTTCTCTATTTGTTGGTTCCATCATGTTTGGGCATGTATCTCATCTAGCCTCTCCAAATTTGGAGGTGTGTGTTTAAAGACTCTTGGTCATTCATTCAAAAACTACATGTGATGTGCAATGAGGGCACTAGGAACTCTATAAGTAAAATGGCCTCTATGCCAAACACCAAATATAATGGTGTGGCCTTGTTTAGGCACTTGTATGTTGTGTGATAGTCCCATAATACTGCTAATACATGGTCATCCTAATTCTTGTGACCAATGTCACATATTTTTGTGATACATGTCCTCAATATTTTATTGAATGCTTCTATGGTACCATTATCTTGGGGGTGGTAAGGTGTCATTTTATGGAGTGCCACCATATATTTAGATAGTAAGATCTAAACTATTTTGTTGATGAAATGTGTGCCATGATCACTAGTCAAGCTAAGTGGACATACATACCCACTCGTAATGTTTTCATAAATGAGTCTTGTTACTATGGCAGGTGTACAATCTTTGGTTATTTTTTCTTAGCCCACTTGGTAAAGTAATCTGTAGCATTCAAAATGTGCCTTGTGCCTATTCACCTCATGGTAGGATTAAAAGGCCCAATAAAATCAATGACCAATTTTTTAAATGGCACTTGGGCAAGGATGGGGACAAGGGGCATCTCATCCTAGTGGTTTGGTTTCCTAATGCACTGGTAGATGTCACATGTTTTAGCATATTCTTTTGTGTCATAAAATAGATTTAGATACCACAAGCCTAATTGTAGCACTTTTCACATTGTGGCATCTCCAGCATAATGGCCTATAGCAATCCCCTCATGTGCCTATTATAGTATTTGGTCCTATTCATACTATACGACACATCAACGTATAAACTTGTTGCAACTCAATTTTTATAATTCCCCATCATTGAGTTGAAAAGGGGTGGCATAAACTATGAGCTATTTCTTTGCTCTAGTTGTCATGGTCTAATATGTAGATCCATACGTCAAAAATGCAGTGATCTCTACCAATTCTTCTAAGACATGTTGGGTCTTGTAAAGTTGCATGTCAGGCAAATCATCTTCAATTAATGTTATCACATTGCCATAGTTGATGTGAAATAGATAGTTTGGGATTGCATTTTCTTTTCTAGGCTTTACTACAACAAAAAATTAAAATTCTTGAAATAAAATGATCGATTGGTACTTAAGCACCTCATGATCTATAAAGAAGATAAAGGGGGTTACTAGTAAATATTTTCAAAAATTATATAGGGCATAAACCATGACAAACACCTCACACTCAGTCAGGGTGTAATTTTATTCTATCTTGGTTAGTTTCTTACTTGGAAAATAAATAGGATGAACTATTTTCCTTTTGCTTGGTTGTGTGAGAATGGCATCGATTACAGTACCAAAGGCATCGACATGGACATGAAAGGGAGTTGCTTAGTTGGGAAATTGCAGTATCAACACACTTGTTAGTTTTAGCTTCAACGTCTTAAAAGCATCTTCCTATGTTGTGCCCTAATATAATGGGTCATCCTTTCATAAGAGTTCTTATAGTGTCACTAAAATCCTAGCACAATTCTTTATGAACTTCCTATAATACCCATAATGCCCAAGAGAGGCATGGACATCTTTCTACATTAATTGTGTTTGAAACTAAAAGATGATTGAAATCTTGGCTAGATCAATGAGCAGACCATCCTTGTAGATGATGTGCCCAAGAAATATGCCAAACAATGTTGTGAAAACACACTTCCTAAATTTAAAGATATTTGTAACTATCATCATCTTTCAAACACTATCTAATCATCTAAATATACTTTGAAGAACTTGTGAATGAAGTCTTTGAATGCGATGATCACCACCTAGGAAAAAAGGGCTGACACATTCTTCATCCCAAAGGGCATCATGTTATATGTAAAACACCCACATTTGGTCACAAAAGTGGTTTTATTCTTGTCCTCCTCCTCAATTTGGACTTGATGGTATCAAAAAAATCCATTAGTAAATGTGTATATCTCACAACCTGTGATAACATTGAATACTTCATCAATGAATGGAGTTGGGAAGGGGTCAATCATATAAGTAGCATTCAATAGGCTATACTCAACACAAATTCAAATGTGCCCATACTTTTTGATGCTATGACCATGGGGCTAACCCATTCATATTCCTAAAATGGGTAGATAATTCTTATGGTTAGCATGCCATCAATCTTAGTCTTGACCTTAGTGCAAATATTTGGGTTCATCCTATAAGGTTGCTTCTTGACGGGTCTTGTGTCATTGACTAGTTTGATGCTTATCTTCATAAGGTATTGGTAGGTGCCTTTCATAGATTTATAGTTTCATGGGAATAGGTCTAGGAATTATTTGAGGAAAACAACAATACACACTAGTTTTGTGTCTGACCAATAGGCACCTAAAGTGGTAATTTTGGGTTCCCCCTCTGAATAAATATCTACCTTGGTAGTTTTTAATAGTGATTGATAGGGTTCATGCTTCTCTTGGTGTGAATCCTTGACTTTTATACTACCCTCAATTATTTCTACCCAAAGATGGGTAGGGTCTTCTTCTTTTGGGGTGTTATCCTCAACCTCATACACTAACTTCTTTTTCCCTATCAAATTCTTCTAGCTACGCACTTTCCATGTGTCATCATCTTCATCACTAGAGTCACTATTTAGAATTTTTTTTTCAAAGAAGGTTGGGAGTGCTAACCCTTTTTCAACATATCTTTTTAGGTGATTTTTTAATATAGCATTGTCCTTAAACACTGACCTTCAAACTACCTATAATGGCTGAATCAGTTCAAAATTTTGTAAAGCAAAGAAGAAGGTATGAACAAATCACTCCTTAAGGGCATCTTAGTCTATTGTTTCATAGTGCATCTCATTGACTATGTACCACACCCATGCCTAAGTCATTAAGGTTATGTAAAAAGCATACACCCATAGATTTCTCAAGACATTTTCACCACAAATAGTCAACATCTCTTTGTAAATATGTACATATGATATGGGGGTCAGAGTCACAAAAGTAAGTTGAAATGTCCAGGTCCTCATTGCTTTTTCCAAATCTGGTGCAAATGGTTGCCTTTACATCCTTTTAAATTGGCAAGCTAGGCTTCTATGCTGCCCACCAATGAGTGGTAGTGCTATTTAATGTGTACAATAGTGTGACCATTCTATCTACCTCCTTTGGGATGTACGACTCAATGTCATAGACATAGTCCTCCATAGGATTACTTCCTTCATATTTTGGGAGTGCAATAAATTTTCCCTTACTAAGGTAAAACACTCTTTTTCCTCTTTTCTCATGTAAGGGACCCATCTTTTAGGAGTGTGATCAATATGTATGTAGCCTATCTTAACTAGTTTTGGCACCTTTACTCATACAAAATAACACCATTGGTCAGTGGCCTCATATACTTCTTCAACTTTTCAATCATAAACAACATATGTGGTGTCTGAGACTAACTATCCATCTTCCAAAAAGAGGATTCCTTGATCATATGGGTTTAGAGCCTTAGTGCCTTACACTATGATGTTATATATATGGTTGATTTCATCCTTAAAGTCTACACTCTTGACATAGGGGGTCCCTGGTCATTTGAAAGAGTTACAACTACCCTCTCATTTCCATTCTCAAATGTTATGTAGCACATTTTGAATCTCATATCTATATTATTTCCATAACACCACAACCTTCACAAAATAACCATGTAGTTATCCTACTTTGCTAACTCTACTACTTAAAAATTAGCTTAGAATTTAGTGCCCATGATATCTACACCTACACTCTTTAGAATTTTGATAGGCTATGCTCAGGTCTTATTAGCTAGAAAGAGCACATGAGGGGAAAGTATCAAAGTTGGGCTACTCATCTTCTCCCAAATATTCTTTCTCAAGATGTTGACCTTGACACTTGTGTCTACAAGAATCTCATAGACATACCATCCATCAATAATGGTGTTTACCAAGATTTTTTGGTCATATTCTACATTTAGAGTGTGTTGGACTTCTCATGTCCTTTCTATGTATGGCATGGAAACCTCAACTTATTTTTGACCTACATGTTTGAGTAATTTATTCAATAGGGGAAACATACCCTTGGTCTGCATGAGGCATAAGATCTTAGTAAATTCTTATACTTCAGCCTTTTATCTATCTTGCTTCTTTTGAGAGGTAGTAGCCTGAGCTTCTAGGTCCCGTACTAACTAGAGCTACCCTTGTAAGTTTTGGATTATACTCATAACTTATTTTAGTATATCCTTATGGTGTATTAGGTCTAATTACTATGTATCTTTTGGTTTAGGATGTATTATACATTCATTTTGACACTTATCTCCATACTTGCGGTGTAATTCAGGTACTGGTGTAGCTAGCAATTGAGTGGTGAATCCACTGTGAGTAGTTACAACTTTAGGGTCCATTTTTTTTATCTTTTACTCATGTCTGATCATCCATACACCCTTGTCTATCTTATGCCTACCTTGGTTCAAATTTTTGTAAGGGTTAGGGCATTATTTGACCTTATAAGGCCCTCAAGAATTCCCACATGTGGGATGTGTAGGGTAGTCACATTGATAATGGTATATTGAGCCACACTGATAACTTGATCATGAAAGGAAACATCTACCACTACATCCTCTAATTCACCCTCTAGTGCTTCGTTACATCTTGAAGGTTGGATTTCATTGGTTGTATCCATCATTCCTTTGGTTTGCTTATCCTCCAACTACTATTATAGCTTGTTGCACACCTCGTTGTATGTTTTTGTACATTTCATTAATCACTTGACAATTAGCAGTGCTATGGGTATAGATGTTACATAAATGACAATAAATGGTTGTGTTGAATTGGCTTACATGTTATAATAAAGGATAGTTTTAGATGTTATGCACTTCTTGACAAACTTTATAGTTTAGAAGCAGAGTGTAAACATTCTTCCATGGGTAGTTAGTTCTATTATGGCCTTCTACTTCATAGCTAGTAAACCATAGTCTACTTTGAATGTCATAAATATAGATGGCAGTAAGATTTTAGAGCTAGGAGGCCATAGATACAATTTATGCCTCCATAAATGGTCTAATCCTAGTGTTTGCACTTCTGACTACCTCAACTTTAAGTGTGTCTTGAAGTGTTTCTTGAGCGTCTATAAAAAATTTCATGGAAAGTGCTCTACAAAATGGCATGATCAACCCACCAATGAACTATTGTGCATGTTGATAAGGGTGAATATCATATAGGAACTTTGATAAGATAGTTTTGAAACATGCATGATACAAGCACACACTCTCTGAGAGTCCTTAGGAAATTAATTTTAGTACGGTGATGCTCTATTGCTCAAACTTTGGGATGTCAAATTCCTTCAAGAATGCATCCTTAAGGACATCATAATCAACCATGGCCTAGTTAGGATCAAATTTTCTCTACTTAGTGTGAGTGTGATCAAGTAAAGTGGTTGTAAACTAAGTAGCCTTGCATTATGACTAGTTTATGCCTTGTGCATACCACTAGAGTTCACATTTTAACATGTGTTATGTAGTATTTTCCATGCCACTATACTCTAGGAAGCACATATCCATTTCATAGTAGATTTATTCTGGAGGGGCAGTTAGTACTTGAGGCACTTGTCCCCCAGTGCCTACCCTAGCAATGGTCCTCTAACACCTCTAGCCTCAAAGGTAGGCACCATTCACATCATTCTTATTGGTGTAATTGATGTTGTTGGTGTTTTGTTGTTTATTTTTGGCACTAGATCACTGCCTATGGGATATTGTACAACTTACATTGCTGACATCAGTTAAGTTGGTATGCTCTCATTCAAGTTATATTATGGTGAGCTAGCACTCCATGGTCTAGAGGTAGTTACACTCACTTCCATATATGGAATAATCTATTTAATAACAAAGTTATAATCCAAGTCTATAAAATGTCTAAGATCTAAGGAATTAGTAGGGTCAAAACTCACTTTTGTATTATCTTCAACTGGGGGATCCAGTGCATGAGCATGTGTTATAGGTTCAAAGGGGATAGGCGCATCAATCATATCTATAGTCATAAAATTCTATAAGAACTCAATGAAGTCCACACATGTCAAGTGTCAAGCTTGATCCATCACTTCATTATATCTCTCATCTCCATGCTACTATCTTTCAAGAGATCCTTCCCCATGCCCTTCCCATTCGTTATGGGTCCTCTCAACATTTTTAGGTTCAATACAAATTCCACACATGTCAAGTGTCAATCTTAGTCCATCACTTCATTATATCTCTCATCTCCGTGTTGTTATCTTTCAATAGATCCTTCCCCATACCCTTCTCATTTGATATGGGTCCTCTTGGCATTTTTAGGTTCCATATCCTCCATCGTTCAGCACTATCTCTTATTATAGGCTTGTCTTCTAAGCTCTTGGGTGTCAATTTTCTCATCCCCTTCTATTACACCTTACCTACACATCCCACTCTTCTCTTTTGTGTAGCTCATATGTGAAATTATTTTAGCTTTCAATGTGAACATGCCTCTAGGGTCATGCAAAAACTAGTACTCCACTTCATCAAGGCATGAATAAGTTGATACTACAAACTCAAGTACGTAGTTATTTAGGGATCCTTACCTCTATTTATTCACCACTCTATTCCAAATAACATCCAGGGTCCCAAGCCTCTCTAGGCACTCTTTTCTCCACTCATAACACCATGTATAGCTTCTTCTTTTATGGTTTGAATATGCAGCCAACCACTTGTACACATGCTCAGGTAACTCACAAAAAAAAACCTTATACAAAGCATCATATAGGTTATCTTGAACCCATTTTCTTGGATTTTGTCTTTTTCAAGTTAGATGCTTCTAAGTAAAACTATTTTCCACCTATTGCAGTCAATAATCGATGTTTTCAAGAGAAAGTCGGTACATCATTTTATCATAGCAACAAAATTCAACATGGGTCCTAGAAATAGAACTAAAATGTTGTGAAATTCTATGGGTGGTTTACTATAACAAAGTGTAACCATGGGATACTTTATTTTCACTAAACATTTAAACACTCTATTGTATCAACATCAATCCACATAAGGCACAGGCCTTATGCGCTCATGCAAAGCATAACTACAAATGAATCGGGGTCTACATTAGGCTAGTTATGCCATGGCATGAGGATTCACTAAGGTGATTTAAGCAATGTACCAAAAAAATAACTTGAGCAAATTCATAGGCACAAAACTTTCTCAGATTAAGCTTAAGGTCATATACGTGCTTAGTGGGTCATAAGACTGTTTTGGTTTAATTAACTCCCCATACTAAACAATTACACATTAAGTAGAGATTGGGTTTACTGGTGTAAACCTCTACTCATCCTCCATGTAAAATGATGATGACATCACGAAAATTATAAAAAATCCATTAAAGTAGCAAAACTAGCAAAATGTATGAACACTAATTCACATAACTAATCAAAAGTGTGACATCATAAACATTTGCATCCCATTAGAAATATTATAAGACATGTAAACCAGACACACTAAGTATATTTTAATGTGACACCATTTTTCATTGTTCAAAATCCATATCTAAAGTTTATATTCAAATCATAATACTAACAAACCAAAGGCTCACAAACGAGCTTGGACACATACAATTGGAGCCAGAGTGGCCTCCATTATGTTTATAAGCCTTAATGGCCACTAGAGCAATATTTACATAGCATATCTTTGAAGTCATTCCACCACAAATTTAATATAGTTCTCTATCTCTTTTCATCTTCTAGCTTGAGATCCTTATATAAGCCTTTAAGAGCATCTTTGCCAGGGTGGAAGTCACATGATGTGTACTGAGATGGAATTTTGTCATCATAATGTCAACTCCATGACCCTACAAATCCCATGCTATACTTACCACATTTATTCAAATCTTTTGATGATGCCTAAAATATATGGGAGATGGTTATCCATCAATTAGCTGGTAAAAGATTTATGTTGCATCCTCCAAATATCTACCAAAACCATTAGTCTAACCACTTGTTAAAATTATTTAGACACATCAAGATGGATGTAAAGTTGGCATGAACACACTATTAATTGGTTAGGGGCCCAACACCCCCATTCTATGAATTTCATGGACCTCGCCTTTAACACGTGGCATATATTCCACAATACCATAAAGCATGTAGAAACTAATTATGTAGAATCCATAGCTACCTCAAACATCTTCTAAAAAGAGGTGGATAATATGGATATTGTGCTTACTATTAATGGTAATCAAAACCAAGAAGGAGGGAACCTAGATATGACCTTTATATTAGAGACTTAGGAATTTCCATTTGAGGATGAAAATGAGCCCAATGACAACATATAGGAGGTTTATGATTTCAATCAGTTCCATAGAGGGAACAATTACCAACTGAGGAGTAAGTTAGCGAACTCGTTGACCACCTCTACTCCCATGAATAACACTCAGGTTCTACCTGATTTGAATTCATGTAATAATCCTCCTCCACCCAAAAGATCTCTAACCTCTTATCCACATTGAAATCCTACTACATATACCCCAGATAATAAGTAACTAGAGAAGACCAAACTTAGTTTTGATATCGTCAAGATATTAATAAAACTAAAGCCAAAATAACTATGTTTGAGTTATTTCAAATTTTTAATCAAAGGGAATTGCTTTTGAAAGAGTTTTCTAGTAATAAAGGGAATGAATCTACTAGTGTTTCTCATGCACATGTTGTTTTCTATAAGGATAAGACTAAAACTCCTCCTTCCCTATTAACAATTAGGATATTCGGCAAAAACATACATAATTGTTTGGATGATTTAGTTGCATCAAGAAATGTCATGCCTTACATCATATGCTATAAATTAGGCCTAACACCTATGAATTCAAATTTAAAGCTTGTCCAACTAGATAAAATAGAGGTAAAGGTAATTGGAGTGTTGAATAATTTCCACATGTAATTGGATTCTAATTTGAGGATTCAATAATTCATCTATCTCCAAGTGGTAGACACCTTAGATGTTTACAGCATGTTATTGAGTCAAGACTAGTCAAAGACTATAAATGGCTATGTCAGAACTAATTTCAACCACATGTGTCTATCTTGGCATGGTTTTCCCAACCAAAGTGGGATAAAATGAGAACCCAAGGTGGTTCATATGATCACTAAGTACAATAAAACAAATGACATCCTTTATGAGGAATCTAAAATACGAATGTATTTATTGAACAAAGAGGAAGGGATGCACAATGCCTTTTACATGAACATGTTCAGTGTACAACAGATCCCAAAGATGGAAGAGTTAGATCTATTGAATGAAGAAGACTTTTATGAAGCGTTTGATTTAGTATCCTTCCCAGATATCGCTCTCGCATGTGATAGCCCAAGATGTGATGAATCAAATAAAAGTGAAGAATGTATGTGTTTTTCATAAATAAATCAAATCCACAACATAACCATGAATGATGGTTATAAGTTGACTATTCATCAAGAGGTAAACATTATAATGACACTGCCCATACCCAAGACACTAGTGCTAACAATAATATTAGACTTATGGACATTAAAATTTGATGGTTTAAAGTCTAAAAATGAATGTGGTGCTAGGGTACAATTAATTAACCCAAGAGGGAAGTATTATCTAGTGGCCTACTATCTATAGTTTACTTGCACTAATAATGTCACTGAATATGAAGCATTAGTCCATGGTCTCATATTTGCACTTGGCAAGAAAATAAAGAATATAAAAGTAATGGGTGACACTAAATTAGTAGTTAGATAGGTGAGAAACTAGTATTATTGCAATGATAAATGTCTATCCAGGTATTGCAACAGAGTCTAAAACCTAATTGACTACTTTGATGCCTTTAGCATTCAAACATTGCCTAGATAGAAGAATTATATAATGGATGCATTGGCCACTACTAGAAGTACCTTGGAACCCATTTCCCATTCAATAATGAGAAGGTTATCAATAGATATAGTCTCTACCCCTTCAATCCTAGATAACACTAATAATCTCCAAGTCTTCAATGATGACAAGCATATACTACAATTCATCAACAATGTTGAAGTGTTTGAAAATCAAATCATTGATGAGGATGGTCAAGAAGACTTTGAATTGGACAAGGATGAGATGATGAACCTAAAAACAAATATCATACCCAAAGGAATGATCTCACTTGAATGGTTATTCCATATGGACTATTAGGAGAATGAGAAGGATTCCACCCCTATCAAAGGTATGTAGCATAATCAGTAAAACCTAAGTGGTGAAAATTATATGAAGAATGTGTTTTTAGGCACCATTTGTAACCCAAAAGAGAAATGAGATTTTACACAAACTCTCAAATAATTCAAGGACATAATAGCATGGGCTTATGAAGATATCAAGGTCTTCAACACTTCTATTTTGACACACATTATTCCCCTCAAGCCTGGATTCAATTCATTTAGGCAAAGACAAAGGCCTGTAAATCCACTGCTAGAGCCCTAATTTTTAAATAAGTATAGAAATTGTAGGCAACAAGGATCATCTTTTCGATAAGACATTCTACATGGCTAGATAATTTGGTATTGATGAGGAAAAAGAATGGGGAGATCATACTGTGTGTTAATATTTTTAACCTTAACAAAGCTTCAATAAAGGATAAATACCCCTGGATTTTATTGTATGAATTATTGCATATTAATAACATTGCCCAAATGATGTCTTTCCTTTTTGGGTATTCAGGATACAATCAAGTGGTGGTTGATTATGAACATACAATCAAGATAGCTTTCACTACCAAGTGGGGCACCTACACATACAAAAAAATGCCATTTGACTTGATCAAGGGAGGTGCCACCTTTTAGAGGTCTATGGATATTAAATTCAAGGACTCAATGGGCAAGTGCATAGTTGTGTATATGGGTGATCTTATAGTCTTCTCCAAGAGGAGATCATATCAAATAAAGGACCTAGAAAGTATTTGAGAGATTGTGAGACCATGGGATATCATTAAATCCTAAAAAATGTATATTCGAGGTGACTAAAAGTAACCTATTGGGACATGTTATCTCTAAGAGGGGCATATATATATAGATCATGACAAAGTGAAGGAGATCTTGAAAATCCCATAGCCTAGCACTAAGAAAGAATTGAAGAGTTTCTTTGGTAAAATCAACTTCATAAGAAAATTTATCTTAGATTTTTCTAATATAATCAAACCACTTAATAGCATGCTAAAGAAGGATGCTAAGGTTAGTTAGACTACTAAATCAAAGATGGCCTTCAACCAAATCAAGGCTACCATTACAAAAATGTCTGTACTCATCAGCCCAAACTACACACCTCCCTTCTACCTATACTCATTTTCCTTAAAGCATTCTGCAACTATCATGTTATCACCAAAGGAGTTAGGAGATGAAAGATACGTATCTTTCATGAACATCCCAATCAAGAATGTTAAACTCAGATATTCCATGCTACATAAATAAGCCTTTGCTTTGATGAAGGATGTTAAAAAATTCAAGCATTACATTCTACGCAGCAGTGTGTTTGTTGTGGTACCTAATCTGACCATGAAGGCTTTATTGATATAGAATGAATTTGGAGAAAGGCATGGTAAATAGATGACCATACTCTAAGAGTTTGACCTAGAGCTACATTCAATGAAGATTGTCTAAGGATAAGGACTCTATAGAACCATCACGGGGGTAGATCCCCAAACCATTTGTCAACATTACTTAGTGCATGACATCACATATGATAATTTGTACACCGATATAGTTGGATATTTATTAAATATCAAGTGTCCAAATAACATGAACTCCATGGAACATAGGGCACCATATTTAAGAAGCAGTCATTTCATGATCAAAGCTAGCACTTTATATAGAATAAACCACAAAGACATATATTTAAGGTGCCTAAATGAAAAGGAATAAACTATAGTGCTTGGAGATTTACATGGGAAATATGGGGTCAGGTATGGTTTAGGAAGCACTACCACTCATGAAATACTATAAACAAGATACTATTTTCCATATCTTTTCAAGGATGCTCATCTACATGTGAAGAATTTCCACACCTACCAAGATATTACACCCCATGAATGAACCTTAGCTATGCCACTATTATCGATCATCGAGGCTTGACCCTTTTCCAAGTGGGGATTGGAATTTTTTGGGGCCCTCAACACTAATTCTTCCATTGGCCACAAGATCATCCTTACAACAAAAAAAATGTTGTACTTATTGGGTTATAACCAACCATTCTAAAATTCCACCACAAACGTAGTCATTCAATTCTTGGAGGAACACATTACTATAAGGTTTGGTATGCCCACCACGCTGGTATGTGATTATGGCCCTACTTTCTCTTCCTTGTAATTTCCTGAATGGGATTATGATCATCAGATAACTATTAAATTTTCTTCAAATCATTATCCACAAGGTAATGGGTTGGTTGAATCAACAAATAATAGTTTGTTAAATATAATTAAGAAAATTTTAGGAAGAAACCCAATGGATTGCCATAATATGATATATTTTTTATGGTCTGATATAAATAGGACCAAATTCTATTTAGGGACCTCCCCCTATCATCTATTATATGGCCAAGATCCTATCTTCCCAACTAATCTAAATATTTGTACCTTATTATTCACAAAAGAATACTTGAGAACTAATGATCCAATAGAAACATGCCTTTTGAACCTCATACAATTAGAATAAAAACTAGATGTAACCTTGTTGCACTTTAGTATACATCAAGAAGTAGTCAAACATTGGCTTGATAAAAGGGCCAAAGTGAAGGCCTTCCAAATCTCAAATCTAGTCCCCTTATGGGATAGGGCTCATGAACAAAAGGGAAAACATGGAAAATTTAATGCAATATAGTTTAGTCCCTACCAAATCTCTGAAATCCTAAGTGAGAATGCATTCCACCTAAGCTGTCTTACTGGCAAGGATGTTTCATTGCCTATTAATGAATAATTACTCAATCATTACTTCCAATCTTGAGTGGTTTGGAAGCCCCTATAAATAACTTCTCTTTTGATTTTGATTTTTATTTCTTGTCTTTTGTTTGTTATATTAGATATACTTTTGCTTTTTTTCTATTTTTCTTCCTCGTTGGGTTTGCCCCAACTATTTTTGCCTTGTGGTTCCCATGTTAATTAAATAAATGAAATAGGATCTTGTTATAAAGGTGACATAAGTGGTGATCAAATAACTTAAACGTAATTTTACTTGAATAACTTGTGTGAACTATTGTTGTTACTTTGTTCATTTCTTGAATTCTAAAGGTTAATGATTCATAACAAAATGGGTGAATTTTAGAATAACTATTTTTTTGTTTGGAGCCATCTAATGCACTTAAGGAAATATCTACAAGAAAAATGCATCATTACTCTAATTTTAGTTTGTATTGAGATGCCATGAACTTGGTGATTTTCTTATACCCATGGCCTAGTCCCCAACCCCTTATGGATGAAATTGTAAAATCTCTTTTTAAAATATTTGAGCTAAAATACAAAATATAAGATCTAAAATTCTCCTTGAAAGGGTGATCTCGATAGCCTCCACCACAGGTTTTTTGGCCTAGTTAGAAATGGAACAAGGCCTTTATAATGGATTTGAGGTATCTTTGCCAGGGTTGTAAATGCTTGTTTGGTAGCAGAGTAATGCCCACACCACTTCTACCCAAGAAAAACTATAAAATATTTTTCCTTCAACAATTATGGCCTTATGTAAATATTAATTAATGCATTTGAATGAAAAAATAAATGAACCAATCACTTGATCACACATATAAATGGTTTTATCAAGATTATGGGTTAGTATGTCACTTGTTCCCACAAAATCTAGTTCCTTTGAATTCAGGATTATTCTGAGTACTTGCTTAAAACTGATGGTTTTTCTTCTCATGAAATTAGAGATTTTGGATTCTTGAAATGCTCAGGCATATTTTCTAGCATGAGTTACCATATATTGTTTCTTTCACAACACACACATTTTTTTAAGATTAAAAATAGGGACCCTCTTTTTACATTGGATTCTAGTATTATACCTTTCAAGAGTTCATTGTGGTTAATTGGTTCAAATCAGACTTCTTGGCAATCTGCTTAATTATTAGTTACAAGTGACTTAATAGGATTTATTTTAATATCTTTGCATTTCTTCAATTCAATCTAAGATTATATCTAGGAGTGAATTACTTTTCACACCTAAATTTACATCAATCTATGAAGTCTTAGTATATTTATTTGCTTTTGTTTCAAAACATATTTTATAACTTCCTTTTAGCTATTTTTCCCTAGGTTTGTGCAAACTACTTAGCTTTTCATAGTTTTCTACCTCTTTTCCTACACAGTTATTAGCCATTTCTGCTTCAATTTCAAATTGAATCACTAAATTTTTATAACATCTTACTCACTAACTTGGTTGAATTTCTTTAAAATGGACTAAAATAGCTTTGGATCGAGTAAATGACTAGTCATTTCAAATTTTTCATTCTATACTTAGTCATTTTAATTTTAATTTTCATATCTGTTGGTTTTCAAATTTACATAGTCACTTTTTATATTTTGCCTTAATCATTTATTTTTAAATATTTAGTTGTTTTTTTAAAATCAAATCATTGATTGTGTGTTTCATATTTTGCTTGCAGGGTTTTCAAAGTTTAGTCCAAGTTCAGTAGAAAGGGATAAGTCAAGAATTTTTAAATTAGCTTTTGCATTTTTTGGTAAGGAGGTGGTGTTTATGAGAATTTTCTAAGTCTTTTACTCTTTGGGTAAAATGTCAAGAATGAGTCAGAACTTTTATTCAAAGGCTCAACAACAAAATTCATGAAGAAGAGAAAAGTTCTGAAGACCATAAATATTGATCAAGTATTAAGTATTTGGAAAAAGTGTTATGATTTTTTCATTGGAAAAGTTTTGATTATGAAACTTGTAAAGGATTGGACCTTTGTAATAAATTTTTTGAATGAAATTCTATAGAAAGTTCAAAGACTTCGTGATAATTTTCTAAGTTTTTTTATTTTTGAAAAAAATATTATAGAGACAAGTCAAAAAATTTGGTTTGAAAAAAAGTTTCAAAGACCAAAGATCGAACATAAATCATGACAACACAAGATCTGAAAACTTTAGTCTTTAGAATGAATGATTTGGGGTTCTTGTAAAAATCATGAAGAATGAAGGAAAGGCTCTCCCTTTTACAAGAATTATTATCACATCTTTTATGTGGCAAGTCTAGTAAAGAATGCAAAGATAACAAAAGCATGAAGAGCTGAGGGAGTGATACATGGTAGCGAAAAAGCCAAAATATCCAGTTCTTGAGAGGACATATAGAGGCCACATGGCTATGAAGTTTATAACATCAAGTTATAATGCCAAAACCCATTGATGATGATAAGATGATAAGTGGTGAAAATAGAGCTTACAAAAGCAAAACCAATAGTGAAATGAAATAAAAGGAAGGAAAAGCTAATAATATGTTGCAAGGCAACTTCCTAAAACCCTAAAATCTTGATAGGATAGAGCCATCACACCCTGAGAAGCTTAGAATGAAGTATAGGTGGGGTTCAAATGTCAATGAGAAAAGGACATGTTAGATGCACAGCGATCAAGGCATGAGCCTAAATTTAACAACCTGTCTAATTGTCAAAACCTTCAAGAGGTGGAGAATGGACTATGTATCCAATTTGATTTGCAAAATCAAATCCTAGTCCAACTGAATCATTAATAAAGTGGGAATAATTAGCATGACCTATGCATCAAGATTAAGCATGAAACATAAAGGATAAAATATATACCTTAAATAGGTGTGGCTCTAATTGCATGGGATATGGGCAGCTGACTATCCCAATGCAATATCAACTACATTACCCCCATGGGCATTTATTCTTGATTTGGTCCAGCATGGTTCCTGATATTTTCTTAATACAATTGAGTGGGATTCATTCCCAATTAACCTCAAGTGGGCTAGACACATTGATGATTATTTTAACTACCCCATTAGTGGGTGAATTTGAATTTAAATTTACATTTTGAACTCCTCAAGCCTACATGCTTATATAAGATTAGCTCTTATTCCATAAAAAGGGTTGGCTCTTTGTGATTGTGAGAGAAACATATACAACCCAAAAAAGACATTTTACTTCTTATGAAAATCTCTTATTTTTCCCCATTTTAACCTTGTTGTTACATAGATGTTTTTTGATTCTTTGATGATTATATGGATTCTAATCTATTGTTAATTAAAAGGAAGAAATCTGATAATTGGAAGAATATTAAGTCTATGTGGTCATTCCCTACACATTTTTATGGTAGTTATGTCTTTACTTATTAGAATCACTCTCCCCCTAGACTTTTTCACCATCTTTAGTTGGATTTGTGCTAGGTTTGGCTCAATAGAAGATTGGTTTCATGGGATTCACTCAGTCAGATAACTCTGGGTTTATATGTGTTCATAACAAGCATTTTATCTCTTTATCCCTAATATTTTGATCTTTCTTTATGATCAAGTTAATCTAGGAACATAACAATTTGAATTTAATTGTTCATCTTGCTTACGATTATATATTTGTCTCAAATTTTATCATGTTATTGCATTATTTCATTCATACACATGATAAATTAATAAGGGAAGTCAGCTTATGTTAGGAAGTAAATCTTGTAAACCTAATTTTTTTTGGAGGTAGGACCCTATAAACTTATCCTAAGGGAAGTGCATGGCCTCTTTTGACCCCCTTATTCAGAGTTAATTATGCCTCAAATCATTAAAATAAGCCCCTTCCAATGGAATAGTTCATATCAACCAACTAAGTGAAGACCAGTATACCAAGACTTGGTACATTTAGACCTTGGGGTTATTTTCTTTGTGGGATCTCCCTTCTTTCAGGAGAGGCCAGAGATTAACAACCCCTAACTATTATTGGTTGTGTTAAAATTCACTAGAACCCACCATCTATCTATAATGTAAAGGTCTCTCAAGTATTAGTCGCCTAGTAAAGGGGATTATTTGTTCCTTACCCTTTTGCAATGGATTAGCCTTAACATGTTTGGTAATTAATTTATTGGGTATGAATTTCTCTTATTCAAGAAGATGCTTATATGGAATACCAAAAATTTTAATTACCTAATTGGAATGAATGTACTTAACACACCCATACACTATATAAGGTACTACTTGAATATATGTATCCAAGGTCATCCCAACAACATGTTAAAGACACCTATATAAAGTATAACTAATAAATTAGTAACCACGTGTGTGGGACTCACCTATAAAGGTAGATCAATCTCACCAAGAATCTGTTGGGAGGTCCTAATGAATGCACTAAGTGATCTATTAGAAAGGTGTAAATTGTGATGAATATAACCAAAATGTGTAAGTAATATCACGGTGAAAAAAAATTCACTTGCACCATTATAAATCATCACATACGTATTGGGTGTTTATCAAGGTATGCTTGAATTAATAAATAATGAAGATCAGATTCATCATCCTCAATTTCATTATCATCAAAATAAATGGCAAGTTTATGAATAGTACGAGGTATATGTCACGTGTAAGTACCAATAACCCCATCTATTGCATGTCTATAATATGATGGAAGATGTGCATTATATGCCATTTGGACATTTGGTTTTATCTTAAAATGGTCTTACAAATGATTGTTATATATTTTCTATTTATAATGATCACCAGGTTGTGAACCATATTCCTTTGGAGGATTATCAAATGTCATCCATTTATCATCAATGAGGTCTTAGATCTTATGTTTCAAGGTAAAACATTTATTCATAGAATGCCCAAGGCCTTGATGATAGTCATAATAAGCATTTGCATCACATCCTTTGAGTAGATGTTTGTTTACATCAACCTCTATAGGAGGAGGGAGAGATATAATAAGACACTCTAGTAATCATAGGAGTAATAAAGTTGGAAATTTAGGGAAATGTGTAAACTATCTTCTTGGTGCATTAGATAGAACAAGCCGAATAGTCTTTTGGGAAACTATATTGATTGTGGTGGTTGTTTCCTTTTTAGGCTCAAGAGGTTTTATCCTATAATATTCATTTCATGGTCCCATACAACATGGCATATGTCATTAAAAGATTGAAACTTTTTTAAAACAATGGACTCATGTTAAAGAGCAAGCATACTTTGCTTAAATAAGTCTTGTATCTCTTTTTTTGCCATAAGATTAGTCATTTTGGCTAGCATTGTCTTATATCTAAATACATATTCATTGATAGGTTTATTGGTTCCTTGTTTGATCATTGAAATTTGAGCATAGGAAATCTTTTCAGTAATGATAATAGAAAAGTGTGCCAAATTTTGATTTTTAAGAGATTTGAATGCCTTCATGGATTGAAGAGGTAAGTCATAAAACTAACTCAAAGTCTAGTCCTTGAGGCTCTTTGTAAATAATTTGGTCAAAATTTTATCATTGAAAGCATAATCAAGGCATGCCACATATAAGGTTCAAAGATGTTGCTCAGGATCACCCTTGCCATCTTAAGATGTGAACTTAGGTGCAAGAAATCTAGTTGGCATAGGGTGCAAAGAGAATTCAAGTGCAATAGGGTTATGCGACACATATTATAAATCTATGACATGTGAATACCTTTAAGCCTTTTGTTTAATGTTTTTAACCTTGTCCTCCAAGGTATTTATGACCTAAAGGAGTGATTGAATTGTAGACCCATTGGGATTTAGATTAGCAATTTGATTAGTCATCAAAGGGGATGGAAACATGTTTTGAGTAGTAATAGGAATTGAAATTGGTATTTGTGTCGAAATAATGGGTAAGTTCATAATATATGTATCAATACTAGTTTCAGGGAACAAAGGTTGAAACACGTAATTTGTGCCTACATTAGATGTATTGAGTTCTAGTGTGCTCAAGGGAAGGAGTGTATCCACTAAAGTTTTTGAATTTTTAGCTTTAACTATAGTTTATAATATTTTATCAAGATCTTTAGGGTTTTATCAAATATGCTCACAAAACATTGTAATTACATGCACTTGATTATTGTCTACTTGCTCATTTTCATTTGTTTTTAGATTTTCATTATTAGAATATGCTTCTATGATAATCTTATCAACATTTTTTTCATTGTCAACATGGGTATCATCATGATCTAAGGTATGAGATCCATCATTGGTTTTAGTCATCTTGGATGGGTTGAGGGGAAGCTTAAAATGTTCAATAGGCACACCCTCCAATCTAGGGATATGCCTAGGTTGTATGCAAAATAGTACCAATAGAAAATTTAAAAGTACAAAAATTTGAAAACCTAATTATTTTAAAACCCTAAAAATTAAAAAAATTGCATTCACATGGATCAAGTTTACCAAATGTTTTACCTTAATTTGGATGTGGATCTTACTTGGGTAAATAGGATTAAGAATATAGAAATGATAGGGCATAGGGGTGAATATCATATTTATAGCAGGCCAATTAATGTGTTAAACTCATATGTACCATATGTTGAATTTATTAAACTGAGATAAGTTATAAATGGAAAGTACCACTATGCTAGATATAGAAATGACATAAAAGAGAGTACCTAGCTAGTTATGATGTCAATGCAAATTTGTATCTGGGACATGTAGTAATCAAGTAGAAAGATAGTTCTAGAATTATTATCAAATTTTGGATTTGGTACCTCTGGCTATCTGGATAGTTGTGTCATACCTGGTTGATTACATCAATGTTACTATCTGAGTCTGATGATAGTGTCATGTATGTATTATTTGGTCAAATAAGATGCAACCACCTAAATGCTTTTGGGTTTTATTTCACCTTTGCTCTAGTACATTCAAATTTGGGTGATGGACTGTCACTCTTGGTGAAATAAAAAAACCCTAGCTTTCCATCTTTAATGTTACCTTGGGGAAAATTAGGTTGGTGAGCACAAGGTGTTGAGATGCCTAAAATAACCCCACTGTCAAAGTGCACTACTACATATCTAATAATTTAGAAAAGGGCATCAAACTCATGAGGTTATCCCCTACGTGTTGGCTTGTGTGTGAATCGTGCAATGTGTGTAAAGTAAGTATAATAGTGACCTAGCTTGTAAAATAAAAAATATGACCTTATGAATACTCCTTTAGTACTTCATAACAATAGCTAGGTTTTTCCTTTGAATGATATCAGAATAGCATAGAATAGAAAAGCCTTTGGTAACTTAAGTGCTTCTTGAATGCCTTTTTGGTCTTATGGCTAGGTGAGTTATGAATGAGGGTTGATATTATATTTATACCAATCCTATTGGGAGATAACTCAAATTAAAGCACTTAGGTTGAACAATGTAATAGATTTATTTTGCAAATTAGATGACTTCAGGGCACTGGACAATTACATCAGGTCAAGACAATAATGTCAATGTTGTTATCTATTTTAGATGCTAGTGTCTAAGGAGCAAAAGAGAAAGCACTGGCTCAAAACTTATAGAGGTTTAAGTTTACATTTTAATTATTTTGGGCAAGATGGGATTTTTGTGTTATCAATATAAGGTTGGTTGGACTAAGAGATAGGCCAAAGGGCACAAGATAGAGAAAATGCAAGGTTTTCAGAAGTAAGACATGTGTAGGACTAAGAGGAACATCCAAGGTCTAAATTTGTTAAGTTTACAAGACTAAGGTTCAACATAATCACAAAATATCATCTACAAAGTCTTTTTTAATGTGTTTTTTCATTCCAATGGCATCTCCCCTTGTCCACCAATCGCTTTGATCAAACATGATGAATAAATGGTGAAACTTTTAACAATATTTTGGCATTAATTCATGAATCTTTTAATAATATTTTGGCATTAATTCTTTGCACATAAAATCAAGATATAAAATGGTCATGGCCTTGGTATTTATAGCTTGGCTGAAATGATATGGATCATCCATCCCAAGATCAAGATGTGTGGCCAAAAATTGATTCAACTTTGGAGACAAAATTCAATTAATGTTACAATTAATAATTATAAGAATGGAGCAATTAATAGACATGGCTTGCATAAATTAGATATTTTTTACATTAATCAAGCAAGGCTTGTATTTTTGACTTTGTCACTGATGATGTCATGATGGTGTCACCTTTTCAAATATTTATTAAACTTTCATTTTCCAAAATTAGATGTTAACTCATTTAATATGGATTTTTCACTTAAGCATTTAATTGGATTTAATTATTTAAGTGAATCTGATTAGGCTTTTTACAATTCTTAGAATTTGATTAGTTATCATGTACTATTGTTAAAAATTTTCAAATTGTTAGGTCAAAATTTGATTGGATATGAATAAGAAGAAAATAATGATTGTGTACAAGATAATGCCCAAATTAGGTACATATTGACATCAATCATGAATTGCATGTGATGTGCACAGATGAAATAGAGTATTTTGATGTTTTTGGTCCAATTTATGCATTTTTATGGGAAGTCATTAAGACTTACAATTTTGACATGAGAGTGGTGACAATTGAGTGTCTACATGGTGAACCCATCCACTTTTATTGAGCCAAAACCATAGTTTTCATGTAGGGTTTTCCCCTTATTAAAAATAATTTCATTTCATATTTCTATATTTTATTTTTAGATCTGATTTTTACTATCCTACTTATATGGGCATAGTTTAGGAATGCTTACTTACATTATTACTTTGGACCTAGTGGTTGTGTGCTTCATAATTGTTAAAATACTTATGGAGTCATTAAAACAAGGCCATACAAGGAACCCTAATTATTTTGATCATTTCTTAAATGTGCCTGATGATCAAAATATTATATAAAATTATCAAAAATAGGATAAAGCCTCTTTTACTTACAATTATGATAATGAAAGAACCAATAATGCAAATGCAAATACAAATAAGCAAGGTAGTGAAATTTCTACTTTTGGTTGAGTGTGATGATATCCTTCTTGGCTATGACACTTCTCCCATTCCTCAAATTTTTGATGATGATAGGTTTCAAGAGTTAACAAAGAGTCATTTTAAGCCTTTGCCAAAGGACAATTCAATATATATGCAAAATAGTAGCATTCATAATGTTGAAAATAAAAATGTTACATGCATACATCCTTTAGTTACTTCAAAAAAGTGAGTGTGCTTCTTCCCTTTCCAATGATTCAAATGTCCAAAAATTTGAATGTTCCTCCTCTATCTCTCATGATGAAAATATTGATGACATCAAGTGTGTGCATTCTTCTCTAAGTAATACTCATGTTGAAAATTATATGCCTTTTTTGGATGATTTAAGTGAAAATGGTCAAATTTGTTCTCCCCCTCTCATTTATGATGAACAATATGCATGTCATACGTCTCCCATCATTTTTATTGAACAAAAAAATAAGAGTGAATATGATAATTGATTTAACCTTTTAGGGTTTTACACATGTAATTCCTATGTTTGGTTAAAGGGTTGAGATGTCTAAATCAACTAAATAAATATTCAATAATTAATTACCAATTTTTGATGACCTTTGACTTTGTTTAACTTTCTAATAATAGGGATAAATAGAGACCTATTTAAAAATTGACTATCGTGGATGATCTAGGTTTTGAAGGTTGAGATCTAGGTAGTAGTTTATGTCATCAACAAAATTCTAATTTTCATTTTCTTATTAGGTGTAGTAACCAGTATGAAAAATAGCACCATCTATGTGTATTGTCCTCAATATGGCACAAATGTCCTTTTTGTGGGACTATTCTTGTTTTCAAGGAGCACTTGTGCCTATTTCTATAAGTCTTATTCTTGCATGACCGAAACTTCTAGATTTGTGTTATACTTAGAAAACTTGATTTGTTGTGAAAAACCTAATCTCCTTGCAATTATTGCATGAAAAATAATTGAGTGTTTATTAGTAAGATGGATTGGACATCCTCAACACACCATTGTGTAGAGAGTTGCCTATATACCAATACTCTGAGGAGGGATCAAGTCTAATGTAGTTCTCCCACCTAGTGCTTGATGTACATGCAAGTGAATCCTAAAATGAGAGTGGCCTTGGATACATTAAATGTGCTTGAGCTTTGAAATGCTTAAAAACTAGACTTAGGGATGTTGTATATGGTAGTATGTAGAAAGTATGGTAGATTAGGGATCAAATACCTTGATTTTGCACAATTTTGTCTTTAATTTGAATAGCTTTTGCATCTATTTATCATCTAGTGAATAGAGGTGGATTAGACTTGTATTTATAGGGTTCTTTTTTTTGTGCAAATAAGAAACTGAACTTGGGTTAACCTTAGGAGGTATACACATTTAAGAAAGTATCTATTGGGAAGAGTTGTGGCTAAGGACAGTAGTGCCCAGTTGGAGACACTAGCACCATGTGGCTATAGTGTCCTAAATGTGGTGCTAATGTCCACTTGGTATAATACTAAGCAATTTGTATTGGGATCTAGGATGACAATTTTGGGACTATGTTTTGATTGGTTGTAGGTGACTATGGTCTGTTGAATGACTAAAAATGTAAGTCTAATGCTCAAAGATAGATCTATGGCTAGCCTAGGGAGAGTTCAACTCAAGTGACACTCTTAGAATCCAATTACCACTTTTATGTGATTAAAAAAATCATAAGGAAATGAATACAAAGCATGCATTGTTTAGTGACACAAGTAAACTCCCAAGTATATTTCATGTATCTTTTTCAAAGATCAGGTCATGTAAGTTAAATGAAATCAAAAGTAGCATTGCATCTTCTCTCCCTCCTTTAAAAATTAAAACCAAAATTAAAATTTGTATTTTTCCCTCTCATGATATTTCAAGTAAAATAACAAATGTTTCTTTTGTTCCCTCCATTGCATTTTTTGATACAAAATACCAGGTGTTTATAAGTGAAGTTTTTTTGTCTACTCTTGTTGAATGTCACAAGATTTTAAATACCATAGCACCTTGTAATGATAATAGTACCAACCTTCATGATATCCAACATGACATACTCACCTCTTTAATCATGGATACCCCTTTACAAATGTTGTAAAACCATGTGGTGACTTTCGTATTAACAGTGGAAAAGATTCAATTATTCCTATGTTTCTTGTGTATGGTAATTTATAGTCAGTAGAAAAATATTCAACCTCTTTTCATGATATCTTATCTATTATGACTACCATGGGATATTTGAAACAAGAAGTCAACACTCTTAAGCTAGAAATTTCTTTTCATGAGGCTATTTTTGAAGAAAATATATTAGCTGAGAAACCTATTTCTCAGGATGTATTTGAGCATCCTTACCCTTTGAACTTTATTATTCCTAAGTTATCCTCATTTTATGTTCATGGTTATCATACTATTCATTTAAAATAATATCTAAACTCTTTTGAACATTGGTCCCAAAATGAAAGCTTGATCTTAAGGTCTTTTCTTTGCAGCTTAACCTAAGGGGATCTTGATTGGTTTTATAGTTGTCCAAATGGTTCCTTATCAACTTTAAAAAAACTTGAAGATGTATTTATATCATATTTTCATCATTATACCTTACCTAAGTTACCATTGGAATATTTTCAATCATTGACACAAATAGAAAATGATTATATACAAGATTATGTTATTTAATTTAAGGATGCTCTGTATTCCTTAAATTATACACCCTCAGATTTAGAAGTACAATTTATATTTAGTAAAGGTCTTATTTATCCACTCAGATAAATATAATTGCATAATCCCTTTACTTCATTTTATACTTTAAATTTTTATGTACCCAAATATGCATGCACTCTAATGAATACTCAAACCAAGTTGGCTATCTCTTCACCAAAAGCTATGCATGATAAGAATCATGTTTCCAAGGAAAATCAAAAACTTACAAAAGATCATGAACCAATTCAAAAACTTTATATAAAACCAAAATCATATATCAAAGAATAAAATATAATGATATTGAACAAAGGAAAGGAACATTATTGCATAGTATTCCCCATAGTTATACATATACCTCTACCAAACGACAACCTCTTTAGTTTGATTAATATCTTCATAAACCACATGATATATTTCACACACTATTGGATGAATGAATGAAAAATCTTCCTATTAATTATCATTATCCACCATACATATTTTAAAAGGTAAAAGGATAGAAATTTTTCACTTGCCATGGTATAAATGGGCACCGAGATAATGATTTTTTTCCTCTTGAGAAAAAGCTTACACAATTAGTCGATCAAGAAATTATTACATTTCAAAAAGATATATCTCAACATATTTCACATAATTTTTATAGAGGCCATTCTAAGAGGGTATAGACATCCCATGCTACTCATTTTGAGCATCACATGGTCCATTGACCTTCATAGAAGGTGACCACTAGTAAACATCCTTATCCTCGTGCATCATCTCCTAAGACTAATATCTCCCACATTGATCCCACTAAGGAACCATTGGTTGATTGGTTCCTTCATAGAGAGACATGAAGAGAAGGTGGAGATACATAATAGATATGGGTACCTAAATATATACATACATATTCCCAAGATATTTTTATACATACTTCAGAGTTAGTGAAAAAAACCAAATTAGTAATCTCATTACCAAATGATAATTATAGTCAATATTTTTTGTTTTCAACTATTTTTCATTGCAAATGATGATTGCTTCATTCTTAAAAAATTACAATTTTCATTAAATTGAAATATCTCATACCATTGTGTAATTTACCATATCCAAACATACATTATATAAACAAATACAAGTAACATATATAGAATAAATAAATAAATAAACTAAAAGTACACTTTCATGTAAAGTAAGAATACTAAATACTAACCTACCAAAGGACCATGATACAAATTCATTATTCTACTACACCCCATATGAAGATATCAAGCATATATAAACATGTTCCTATTATTGTTACTTCAAAGAAACCACAAAGCATTACAAATTATACAGTGATAGATATTGCACCTATACATGTTCCTTGGCAGTACCACTAGTTTATTATACTAGGTTCCCAAAGGGGATTTACATATGAGAATCCATTGGATGCAATTATAGGATATTTATTTCTTTGCACATATTATAAAAATACTAAAAAAATCAAAAAACTTCAAAACTCCAAAAAATGTTTTCAGCATAAACATGTTCTATTGGCTCCTTGGCATTTATGTGTTAGTCTCATGTTTATGGATGGCATATCAATTACTTATAGATACACATGTGTGTCACACTTCTACTTGAGTGTGATACAAGCATACACAGTGATCTATTCCTATTTGGGATGTTGGGCATTCCCTCTACTCATGTCATATGGACATTGGAATCATTCACCTATATGATCATGATACTTCTAGGTTATATCATTCTATGGTCACTTTACATTATCATATTTTGAGATCATATATGTACTTACACATGCCTTTATCCATGATTATATCTTTCACAAGGACTTGATATGCTATGAACTTTGTCTTTTAATAACACATTTGATCCATGGGCTACTATGACATGTTTATGATGTTTGATTATGCTTTCATTTATACACTTCCTTGAGTGTCTTGCCTTACTATTGTCTTGCTTGTTTGAGCATTTGAATATGCTATTTTGTCTATAGTTATCATGCTTATGTGTGCTTTATTTGAAATTTTAACATGTTATGGTTTACTATAAGGACATTTGAATATTTCATACTTGATTTTATGAAAATTTGATTAAGTCATGTCCCTTCAATTGTGTTATATTTTAACATGCCCCTTGTTTGTGGTCTCCTTAGACTATTGCTTTTTAACTTGATTTTGAGTGCTCTTATGTGTGTGTGTTTGATATTAATGGTGAGCTTGTAATATTACTATCTAAACATTTCCATGATCTTTATCATGCATCTTAGGCCTTCATGTGATCACATTACTCTATGTGCTTCAATACAACATTTACCTAAACATGTTATTATATATGCTACAAGGATACAATCATAGATTATTCAGTTGTATTATCCTTTGGATCTACGGTAAATACCAAAGTTTATTCTTCACTCACCTCAAAAGTGGGGCATGTTAATAATTTCATGTCATAAAGACATGATCTCCACGTTTTGCATAGTTTTTGAATTTAGTGGGGGCATGTCATATAGGCATGGCTTCCACACATTCACAGTTTTTATATTCAGTGGGAGCATGCTTTGAAAGCATGTTCAACACACTTATTTAGTATTTGGCACTTATATCAATTTATAGATTTAGTATGGGAATGTCATATAGGCATGGATTTCACACATTCATAGTTTTTATATTTGGTGGGAGCATGCTTTAGAAGCATGTTCTCCACACTTATTCAATATTCGATGCACCCAAATTCAGTGGAGGCATGTTTTGGAAACATATCCTCTACATTGGCACTTATTTCATATTTCATATTTATCCATATATAGTAGGGTCATGGTTTGTAAACATGTTCTCCATACTTACATAATTTTTGAGTTGGCCAAAGAATGTAGTTATATAATTTAGATTCATAATTGTGGTAGAATTCTATACATTGGTACCATTGTTATACATAGTTTTGCCATGAGACATATCTAAGGTGCATATGATATGCAATGTGCACTTAATATTACAAAATCTAGATGAGTTACAAATTTCAAAACACTGTCAGGGTCTATCATCACCCACTAGGATGTACTTTTACAAATTGTATTGAGATAATCTACTGTATTAATTGGTTCACTTTTGGTATGGTTGACGTGATCAAATCAATCAATCTTTCCAATATTTTAGGTTGGACTTGATTGTATCATCCAAACTTATTAATTTGATAGTATGAGTTGACTTTGTTCACTCATGCTCCCAAGGTTATAAGTATGATTGGGTTGCAAAGTTGAGTTAATATCAATTATCGAGTGGCAACTCACCATTTATCTAAGGTTGGGGCATGTTCCTTAAAATCTCTCTATATATATCCTTAGATATATGCATTTTCTATATTTATCCTAATCTCAATTTTAGTGATACATAATGATACATATTTCAAGTCAAGTTGCCAATAGGCAAGGTGATTACATCGATACACAGGTGTACTCCTAAACCTTGCTCTTTTAATTTCAATATTTTCAATACTTTGAATTCCATATTATATACATTGATTATGTACTATAACATGGTCTTTGTTACAATTCAGTCACCAGCAAAGCACTCAAGTTGGACTCACACAAAGGGAATGTATGTGATACACACCCATGTATGCATTTCTTCTCCTATAAACTAGAAATTTCAATAGTAGATTAAGGGGGGGAAATGTAGACAATATTTATTGATTATATATCACCTTAGTCTTGTACACTTGAAAAACTCAGACCTTGGTTTTTCCTCTCATTTTTGGACCTTTCCTAGTTTTTAAAGTCTTGCATCTACTCTATCTTATGCTCTTTAGCCCATCTCTTGGTTTGACCAGTATTTTGTTGATAACCCAAAACTTCTATCTTACCTAGAATGCTTAAAACTTGCTTATGTTCCACCTCTATAAGTTTTGAGTTTGTACCTAATTTCCTACTCCTAGGACACTAGCATCCTAGATAGACACCTATGTCAATGCAGGTGTCCTAATTTGATGCAAATTTATAGTTCCTTAATGTCATCCAATTTTCAAATAGAATGTATCCTAATGGTTAGCCTAAGTGATTTAATGTGAATTACTACTCCAAATACATTGATATAAATATAAGATTAACCCTCATTCATTCCTTGCCTATAAAAATCTTTAAAATACCTAAGGCAACCTATCAAATCATTCAATCAAACACTCAAGTGAGCAAAGCTTCCCTATTTTATCTTATTTCCATATCAATCATAGGGATAACACATACATATGTCTGAAGTCTTAAATAAGTAGCCCCAAAGCTTTATTTTCTAACTTATAATCTAAGTCACTATTTTACTTGCTTTCCACATATTACATGATTCACACATAAGCTAACATGTAGGGTTGAACTACATCAGTTTGAGGCCCTCTTTAAAGTATTGGCTATGTAGGTAGTGCTCTTTGATATAGGATTCTTTGGATTAAGCTTGACACTGTGTGCCCACTAACCCATTTTCCCCCAAGGTCATTATGAAGATGAAGAACTAGGGTTTTACAATTTCATGAGGAGAGACAATCCATGACCCAAATCTAAATGCACCATAATGAATGTGAAGACAAACCTAGAAGCATCTAGGTGGTCACATATTTTTTAATTAGGTATTATATACATGACACTTGTGTCAAGTTTAGACAATAGTGTTAATGTAACCATCCAAGGTTGATGCTAGTGTATGAAGCTATAGAGGTACTCAAATTAGAATTTTGTGACTATTCAAAAATTATATTCCAATCTAATTCCTACATGTTTTAGATTCAAAACTATGTCAGTATCAGAACTAGCTAAGTAAATTACTTCTTTATCATTTCTATATTTAACATAGTTGTACTTACTATTTTTAGCTTATCTTAGTCTAATGAATTTAGTATATGTTATATCTAAGTTTAGCATCTAATTGGCCTACCATTGAGATAATTTATCATCTTTATACCTTAAACTAAATTTATCCCCTTTAACCCTAGATAACCCTAATATAAAAAATTAGGGTTAAACACATTACATTTTACATTATTGATGATGTTGTAAAAACACATAAGTGGGATAACTATGTGTGGTTTGAGCCCTCTTCAAAGTATTGGAACATAACCATTGCTCAACCATTTAATGAGGAGTGGTTGGGACTATCCAACACAAAATATTAAAGCCTTTTTAAGAGCATTTTATGGTCAATCAAGCCTAATTAGGGTTTGTATGAAAGAGAAAAAATAATTATTTTGACACGTGATTAGTGTAGACAATATTTTATGATTATATAACACTTCAGTCTTGTACACTTGGTAAAACTTATACCTTGGATGTTCCTCTTAGTTTTAAAGCTTTCTCAATTTTAGAAGTCTTGAATTTGATCTATATTATGCTTTTTTACCTATCTCTTAGTTCAACCAATCTTATGTTGATGACACAGACCTTTGGTCTTGCCCAAAATGCTTATAATGTACTTATCTTCCACCTTAATAAGATTTGAGATGTACCTATTTCTTATCTCCCTAGAATTAATGTTTGAGACAAACACTACTCTCAATGTTAGTGTCAAGTGCCCTAAAGTCATCCAATTTTCAAATAAAATGTATCTTAATGATCAACCTAAACATTTTAATGTGATTTATTACTCTAAATGTATTGATATAAATACAAGATGGACCCTCATTCATTTATCACCTAGAAAAATACCAAAAATAATAAGGCAACTTATCAAAAGCACTCTATCAAGTATCTATTGAACAAAGCTTCCTTATTTCCATACTAGTCATAAGTGTAACACATCTACATGTCTAAAATACTAAAGAGGAAACCCAAGAACCCAATTTTCCAAGTTACAAGCTAGGTTATTATTGTACTTGATTTTCATGTATTGCATGATTCACATGCAAGCCAATATGTAGGGGAGAACTACATGAGTCTGAGGCCCTTTTTGTAGTATTGCCTACATAGGAAACACCCACTAATAGTAGGGCTTTTGGGGTTCAATTTACACCATGTTCCCACTAACCCATTTTTTCTAAGGTTATTGTAAAGATGGAGAACTAGGTTTTTCCCATTTCATAAGGAATGATAATCTATGACCCAAATCTACATGTACTAGAGAAAAGGCAAAGTAAAACCCAGAAGCATCTAAGTGGTCACATCCTTTTTTAAAAGGGATTCTGTATAATATACTTGTATTGAACCCAGATAGTAACATCGATGCAACTATCTAAAGCCAATGTTAGTGTCCAGATCTCTAGAAGTATCAGATCCATAATTTGATGATTATTCTAGATTTGTCTTCCAACTTTATTCTTGCCTATATCACATCCAACACTATGTCAGCATCAGAATCAACTAAGTATATTATTTCTCTATCATTTCCATATATATCTTAGTCGTAATTTCCTTATTTAGACTATCTCAATTTTATGAATTCAGCATATGCATATATCTAAGTTTCACATCTAATTGGTATGTTATAGATCTGATTATCACCCTTGTGCCATTTCATTTCTATATACCCCTTTAATCAAATATAGGGCTAACTATAAAATCACCTAGATCATTTTAGGGTTAAACATTTGGTGATCTTAATTTTTGAACATCCAACCCTAGATAACATAGGGTTTACTATTTTTTTTCTTGTTGATCCCTAATTGTCATAAAATATGTGCAACATAAATGCATCTATTACCCATTTTAGATTCCAATATATCATAGTTGTTATGGTGTGGTAGATTACTTGCCATATCAAATCTTATAATAAAATCCATGCTAATAATGAGAGGGTTTTAAAGTGAAAACAACACTTAACCTCTCTTAAAAATTCATTTTGCAATGATATAGATCCAATATCTAGACACCAACGTGCATGCTCTCGACCATTTATCCTACCTAGGTCTTATTCAAATGATATTTACCATCCTGTACCCATTATTCACCCATAGGTTATATTGGATTATATGATCTATGTTATTACTACTCAAAGAGGTAGAATTGCTCAACCCACTCCAACACCTATTACTATACAAGTGCCACCTAAACCTAAGCTTATAATAAAATATAAGGGATGTGACATCATTGACCAATTGAATAATACCTATGTTAACATTTCATTCCTTAAGCTCCTAAAAGAATATACTATTTATAAGGATATCTTATATGAAGCAATGCATGAAAAATAAGTTCCAAATAATATTGAGCCTTTTTATTTTGAAGATATCATGAAAGATCTCAATAACATGCCAAACTCATTACCTTTGATCCAATAGATTTACCATGTAAAGATATTATTGACCAAAATTTGCATTTATTCATACAAGTAACCATACAAAATAAAGGCATCAAAAGGGTACTTGTTGATAATGGATCAGGCTTAAACATTTGTAGCATAAAATCTATAAATACCATAGGTATAGGCACCAATCATATTCAAAATACATTTATGCATATAAAAGGGTTTGATAATTCACATAGCCCTTGAATTGGTCAAACCACATTAGATGTAACATTGGGAAATAAAATAGTTTCCAATACTTTTCAAGTCATGTCTCAATCATTACATTATAATTTACTTTTGGGTAGACTTCAAATACATGCAATGGAAGTTATCCCATCGACACTTCAATGATGTAACAAATTCATACATGATGTGACCTTATTATCCATGTTTATCAATGATGAGCCCTTAAAATTTTGTAAAATGATACATTATACAACTAAGGGCATTCCTATAGTGGTACCACCTCAAAAATGCATCTCTCTTGAACATATCCATGCATATGAAATATGTGAGTCAAGTACAATGACTCCTTTGTCTCTAGATACAAATAAGGCACAACATCTTGAAGTATATATAGATGCACATAAAGGGCAAGAATCATTACCAAAAGAGCCAATACAAACAAAAGAGACCCCAATATTTGGCCACATCTTAGATTATTATGATAGTGATGATGATATAGCTTATGATATGACAGAGAAGAAAATGCAAAATTTAAAATTTGACCTACTAGAACACCCCTATTCGAGCCTATGGTTCCTAATACATATAAACTAAACCCAATTATAGAAAACATAGAGTTGAATCCAGATAGGGGAAAAACAAAACTAACAAATGAACATGTAAATGTTTGTTATTTCATACATCCCTTTTGGTTAAAATCATTATGTCAACCTTATAAGGGCAAAAATAAAGTACATCATGTGAATAACATGGAGTCTTATCAAAAATATTTACCCCATATGCTAAAAATCACAATAGAACATGATACCACTGATACTATCTTATCTTTGTTACTTGAACATAGAATGATTTCTTTACCTTCTATTAGACATAGATCAATAAGAAGAGAAATATACCTCAAAATGACAAAAGTATGAAGATTTAACTATTTATGATAATATTAATGCAGTATATTATTTCCATATCAAGTTTGATACAGACAAAAGGGATATAACTTGTGTGACTACTTTTCTTGAACCATTGGGACATACTACAAAAGAATTAATATATTCTCCCTTGGTCCCAAATATTAAGGATAAATTCAATTAACCATTGTTTGTGGCCCATGTGTAGAAGCTTCCACTCTATGGATATTATCACATGAACCACATTTAAAACTAAATTTTGGACAAAATTGGTTATTTGAGTGGAACACTAAGCTAGATACCATAAATATGTGTGTAAACTTTTGTAATATGGGTGCATAAATTTGCATACAACATGATGGAGATGATTATTTTCCTACACCATTGGCCTCAGGTAAACCATTACACAAAAACATTGAAGTGTTTCCAATGCATCAATATAAACAAATTTTTAAATAATTTCTAGGTATCCCTACACCTTTCGATGATGAGGATCTATTGGACTGAAACTATACCAAAAGTATCAAAAATACCAAAAAAAACATTCAAAAAATCCAAAAACATATTTGGCACCTTCATGTTCTACTAGCTCCTTACCATCTATATGTTAGTTCCATATTGATGGATGGCATATTTAGTTAATCTGACATCATGTTTGTTACACATCTGCTTGAGTGTGATATAGGCATACATAGATACATGATTTGTTCCTATTTTGGATGTTGGGCCTTCTCTCTACTCATGTCATGTAGACATTGGGGGCATCCACTTATTTGATCATAATACACATAGGTTATATGGTTTGATGATCACATTTCATTATCATGTTTGAGCTTACATATGTACTTACACATGCATTTATCCATGATTATATCTTACACATGGTACTTTGTATGCTATACACTTGACATTTTTTTCTAAAATATTTGATCCATGGGCTACTATGACATGTTTATGTTGGTTATGTTATCAACCCAAGTTATGCCCTATTGAAGGAGAGAATATTTAGGCCTAATTCAAACTTGGACTAACATGGGAATGGCCTAAAGGTTATGGGTGACCTTATAACTAGACTAGACCTCTAGATTATGGGGCTAGCTCCCCTAGTACATCACTTATGACTTGGTTTACTAAAACCTACTACTTTTGGGATGGAAAAGGATAGAAGGTACATTAAAAAAATCTACTATAAGGGATGGTGATGCACTTATATTGCATATCCATTCAAATTGCACTCCAATTAGCACTAATGAGCAATGCAAATGATTGAATATTATAACCTCAAGGACTCCTCTACAAAAGTGTTTCACACAAAGGTTTCACTAAGTGATCAAAGCATGAGGGTAATTATGGGAGGCCTAATTCAAGTCACTAACTAGTCAATATCTCCACTCTACGCTCAACCACTTAACATCAAACACTATATATGACCTGCATAAGATGATATACTAGTAACTAGGTGATAGTAGGACTTGCCAAGGGAGAAAGATTACCACATGTGTAAATAAAACAAATTAGACACACTAAACCTATATCAAGGAATCTAAAAATAGCCACTTTTATTCATTTAAGAGGTTATAAAGTGCAATCTTGGTAGAGTTTCTTCATGTCAAGGAGAGGGATTCAGAACAAGGCCTTTATACTAGAATATATAGTAAAATAGGGAGAAAAGGAGAAGGAGAGTGGCATGAAAGAGAGATTAAAAGGTCTTCCATCATCATAGTACATTCATTACAATAGTTTCAAAATAGTTACTCAGTCCTCAAAAAGACTCTCCATGCATTAATGCCCTTAGATGACTCCTTATGATGGGGTAGTTGAGGATGTAGTTGACTGATTCAACCTCCTTCAAGGAATGACACACCCCTATTTGGGTTAAATACTGTATGTTCAAAGCAGGTACAACATTAGTGAGATATAGTTAATCCATTACCAAGTGTACAATAACCCACCCTCCTTTAAAGCATATGACCAAGTCAAGAGAATGACTCTTTCCTCCATTACGAACATTGAAAGTACACTTGTCTCACTCAATATAGTTAGTAATATGGTGTAATTACTTGTATTAACTCACTTCATTAGTCTTCTATACCAATTTCATTCCTCTTGGTTGACCAAGTAGGCCAATTAGGCTCAGTTACATGGTGTTTATGCTTGAGTATCCATACAAACCCTTTAAGAGACCTTAGAAACCTATGAATAGATTATCTTTAGGTCTGAAAAAACACCTTATATCATGATATAGGTCTTTTTGAGCAAGAAACATCTGTAAACATGTCAAATTAGGTGACTAGGTCACCTTCTCCTCCATTTCTATAGACTGGTTGATTATAAGAGACTCACAAAGGCATTTCCAAGCATAGTCTTGAGAATATAGTGTTATAAGAAGGTGAAAAAAGTTTCAAACAAATAACTCCAATGATTGTCATTTCTTTAAACTACATTGTACCTTTATTTCTACCCTTTTTCCTAAAAAACATTATTTTATAACAAGTCCATATAGTTCTATACACAATAGTACCATGGTTAAGAACCTCTCTGAGCATACTTTATGATTCAAGTGTTTATCAAGTGATTCATGGGTGTTTGAGTGCAAGAATCTTCAATTTTCTTAAGACTGATCTATAGTAGGGTTTAAGGAGGGTTTTGGAGGTCCACCATCCTAATGATGGTTCATTAATTACTTACATTTAAACCAAAACTTCTTACCATGTATCTTTAGCCCATATACCCCTTCAAATTTCTTGAGAAGATTAGATTCCCATGCAAAAGGTGTGTCAAGATATGTATATAGGGAGATGTGCTTGTAGTCTTCTGCAGGCAGTATCAACATGATATCAGTCTTTAAAATGGTTCATACACTTGTTCCCCTCAATAAAACTCTTTTCTTCATGAATATTAACTATACAGGGGTCCTCAAATCTTTTTAAGAGCATTTTCCCCAAGTCTCCTTGTGGTGAGAGATATAAGCAATGAAACAAGTGGCTTGAATGACTATCTAGAGACTGTGTGTGTCAAGTCAGCTCTTGAGATCCAAGTGAACATCATAATTTATTTTCCTTCTTTAAATTACCTCATTACAATATAAATCATCCCCTTACACCTTTTCATGGTGTCAAAATTTCCTAAGAGATTCTGAGAGTGTGTCCATGGTGGTGTGAGCCTTCTAGGCTTCAAGACTAGTTTTATGCCTAATTAGGAATTTACTGAGTTTTGAGGTCCAAGTGACCTATAGGTAACTTAGATATCTCAACCTCAAAATAATACATTATTTCCCACCAATATTTAACCTTTTACAACTGCTTCAACTTCCCACTCTCCACTCTTTCTCTATTATCTTACGATTGTTCATGTAGGTTATTTTGCCAATTTGGGTGTTTGGGGAAGATAGAGGTCTAAAATTCCTTTCTCATTAAATTACAAAGTTTATGGAGTTTTAACTCATGCTCTCAGGGTGAAAAATATCCCTAAGACCAATCTTTTCCATTAGTTTCATTCCAGCATCCTCTATACAATCATCTTAGGGTTTGGGTTTCACTAGGTCTAAATAGCCCTAAGACTAGGTTTGGAAATTTTAAACCTCCAACTAAGGTTTTTATATCTTGAAAACATAAGTACATCCCTATCACTTATCTATCAATTAATCTCAAACTTAAACACTTCCAAATATATACCAAACTCTTAGATAGTATGAATAGGCTGATTACAGGTATGTCTTCTTTACAAGCCCTCAAGGGCATTTTGTCTTTAAATATGTCTTACCCATTAAAAGAGTATATGAGGACTTACCATCACCTTTTCCTACCTCAAAAACATCTACATGAATTTCAAACTTCCTGTCTTATCTTTAAACCTTTAAATAGCTCATTTGGTCTCTTCAAAGACTGTCAACAAACTGAGGTCCGTTTGAGACAGAATAGTGAATGTCTCCACTATTTGCCTATCTCTAAGAATAGCATGAATACATTACTCCAGTAACCATAATGTTTTTATTGATTTTTAATGTGTTATCACACCTATAGATGTTTCAAAACCACTAAATCCTCCAAGATTGGCTTTATGCATTGATTGTGTCTATATGATTATGTGTAGAAGTTTAAATGCTTAGTCCTTTCATTTGTCCTTGATACCTGAAGATACCCAAACCATAAGGAACTCACTCCAATTTATATAGGGTATGTCTAATTCATGTGACACCTTCCATATAATTAGGTCTATATGTATTAGTTTCTTTCTCAACTTCTAAGACAATGGTCCTAAGTTTATAATGATGACCTATAGGCCATAGCCTGTAGGTCTCTTTTTACTTCATAGGTTACTTAGGAGACCCTGATGGATCCTTGAAACTCTCCAATATGTTATCCTTAAAACCATTTCCCTTATTTCATTATCTTATTCCTTCAATTTATTATACGCCTCAAGATATCATTCAACTTCATGATTGTAGGTGGTTTTTCAAACAGCCTATAGGTAAACATGGTTGATTTATACGGATTGCGGTGAAACTTGGATGTTAAGAGACCTTGAGAAGGTCACTAATATTACTGTGATGACCTTTATTTTTCTTGTATTCTATGTCTTCTTCATAGGTTCATGACCTCATGAGGTAGACCTCACATTGCATCTTGACTATGTGACTGCAATGAACCCTCAAATATTAACTATGAGTTCACTTTAGAGATTACATTTATCCTATGGGTTGAAACTCACTCCACACTAATAGCCATCAAAACTAATTTTAAATTATATATGTTTTCAATAATCTACAGTATATCCAAACATACTTGGTCACTTTTCTGGCTCAATATCAGTTTATCCTCTATTATAGTCTATAGGCGATGAGTTATATCTTTAGTAGTGTTAAAGGTTGTATACATCTTTAATACTATGATGGTATTGATCACTAAGACCCTGAGTAATACCAATAGATTAGATTCTTGATGTGGAAATAAATAGGTATATCATATGTGTATGTGATGATAATGGAATATGGAAACTGAGAATTAAGTGACAAGCTTATACAATGGTGAATGACAGTATAAGGCTATGTAAATAGAATGAAACATGGGGGAGATGGAAATGAAACATGAATCCAATCTCACAATGGTCTAAAGGGATCCTATAAAATCATAGGAATATGTTTTAGCAAGATACATTATTTTTGAAGGATCTCAAAGAGGTATACACAATGAAACAAGGAACCTATGATTCATCAAAATACCTTAACATATGCTAAGTTACCTTAACATATGCTAAACTAAGACTATGAGGATGTTAAGGATAGATTGGGTTACCTATAAGATGTCATAAGATGTGATAAATCCTGAGATACTTGAAATAAGAACACTTTTCCATAAATGAAACATCTCTTACAATCACTTACTATGTTTTGACATCCTGAAACCACCATGAACCATACAACCATCTTCAACTTACATGACGACTATAGATTAGTAGTTTATCTATTCCTAAGCTATATATAACCTCACAAATATGGAATGAAGTTGAATAATGTTGTGTAAAGGTGGTTTAAACCCCTAAAAATCTCCATAAACTTCCATTTTTTGTCACCATACTCAGTAGAGGAGAAAACAAAGAAAACCATTTTCTTGCTTGAATGAAGAAGCCATTGTGAGTGCCTTAACTTGTTAAGGATTGATCTTAAAGGATAGAGATATAAATTGAGAAAAAAATACCAAAGATGGAAGATCTCTAAGGTCCCTTCCTTTTCCCAAAATTTTAGATCTTGATATTCTCTCTTATGGTTGTACCATCTGCAAACCTGAAGGGCTCTCTTGGGCTGAAAAGAAGCTCGATGGTGTTTGAGGAATGGTTTTGAGCTTGTTTAACATATTTTTGACATGAAACTCCACTAAAATACCTACCATGAATCCACCATCAACCTCTTAACCTCCACTATATGAAAAAGTATGTACAAGTCCATACATCTTGTAAAAAATGGTTGAGAACTCTATTTTTCCTGTGTTCTTTCCACATTTTACGCTTGGAACCACCATTTTAGGGAAACATGAGGAAGAGTATGAGCCAAAAGGCATGTCAAAACAAGTAATAAGTTATGGAGATCAAAATGGGGGCATATTTTCACACATGAGAACTCTTTTGAAGGCAAACCACCTTCTAGACTCGTAGAAGAGACAATCTCAAGTATGAAACATTTGGCTAAGCAATATAAAGACCATTGGGGTGATTTTTAAAATGTTATGAATGATTTAGTGGCCTTTTGAGGTCAAATTTTGCCATTTAAAGACCAAAACCTTCACTTTTAGATGATATACGTATAGTTTCACAAGAATATTGCTAATGAATATCAAAAGAGTATGTTATAGCCTTCTTAAAAGTTTTCCATGAGGAATTTATGTATCTTCATCACCTTTGAAATATTATAGTTAGCATATCTTGCATATATTTCATACACTAGAGTATTTCATGGTGATTCATTAGTTTCCACCTCCCACCATCTCCATCAAGACATTTTAGATCATAAGGCCACTTCAAACCATTGTCAAGACATCCAAACATACTCAAACATCATGATGATACTTAACACCAATTTCAAAGAGACATGAAAATTACAAGACACTGAGACCTAATCCCTTCACTTGGAAGTTAAAGAAATCATGATGATCAAGCATATCACCTAAGGACCAAAGACATCCAAGACATATGGTGATCACAAGTAGACTTAATGGCACTTTTAACAGTTTTGAATTACTTTAAAAAGCAATTAAGAAACATCATCACTCAAGAGATCATCATGTAGAGACTTAATTGGATGCCATGAAAAGTTTTTAGTTATAGGGGTTGGCATTTGTCCTTGGGAGGCCAAACTTCCTACATTTTTGGTGACTCGTAGGGATTGACTAACCTGCTGGTCAAGACTTCTACAGTCTTTTCATGACAATGATAGTCTTTAAACATGACAACATGGTTTTGATAACTCTACCAAATAATTAGCACTTATGACACCTTAATGACTACAAAAAACTAACAAGACTCAAATAGAAACAACAAAAGGAACATAACTAAACTTAAACAAACACACCTCACCTAAGGAAAACAACAAGATAAGACAAAAAAAATAAGGCAACAGACTAAACTAGTGCTGACCATTTATTGAATCAAGAAAAAACAAACTAAAACAACTAACTTGAGATCAAATTCTTTCCTCTAGGGTCAAATGAAAAACTTGATTGACCATTATGGCACCATGAAGTTTGATTACCACATTTTGATAGCTCCCACTTGAAGCTATAAGCATTAGCATGTTCATGGCCTCTTGGGGAAGCAACTGAACCTTCTAGTTCTACCCTTAGGTGCATGGGTTATACATGTGTGACCAACACCCAATCATATTCCTACCATATCCATCTACTTTGCAAGAAAAATGCTAATTCTACCTCAATCAATGGGTTGTTCCTGATTTTCCATGTCTTGTTCGATGCTTTCTTAATGCTCCATATGGGATGATGACTTGTCAAGACCTTCATGATGGACATCTTGAACTTGAGTAGGCATGATAAAGGATAAGAAATCATTGCTTGGTTTGTGTTTAGGAGTATTAGCTTGAGGTGCTACTTCATCATTCCTTCCATCATCTTAGGCCTTTTCTTCTTGTGGACAACATTTGACAGGGTCAGTAGTTGATTGGTCTTTAACATGTTCCATAGGAAGTGTGATTCCTTGAAGGGCTTGATATTCATTAAAAATGCTCATATATTGCTACCAAAGGTCCTTATTATCATCTTTACACTCCATACAATCATGGTCATACTTCAAACTCTCACCAACCATTGGGGTCTCATGCATATCAACAAGATTATCTTGGTAGCAAGGAAGGGGTCTTTTGTCTTCAATAAAACAAGAAGATTTTTTAACACATACCTTTTCTTAGATGTTTGGAGACTTTAGAAGGCTAACTCCTTGCCTTATAGTTGATGCAATTTAAATAGATGCCTCACTCTCACACTTATCAAGGTTGTCACGATAAAGAGTGGTTGACATATCATCAAGTAGTTCTTGAGAACCATCTTCTTCTTGTTTAATTGGAGTGTCTTCCTCTTATACCCCATCAACCTTTTATAGTTCATCTTATTTTGCATCATGGAAGACTAATTTATACTTATCCTTGCCAAGGGGTGTCCCAATGATGATTTCCTCTTCTTTTTCACTCAAATCACTTTGATCCTAAATCACTACAACTGATTCTTCTTCACTTGTCTCACAAAAAAGAGGTTCCTTCTCAAGTAAAGACATGGTGGATCCTTGAAAGAGATCAAGAAGATGAGACAATTCCAAAGGTGTTGCCATGGATGCTTCTTTCTCCTTACTCATTTGTTCATCTTTTAAATCCATCACTTCCTCTCTCTACTACATATTTTATCAAATAGACTTCCATGAGGGGAAGGCCTTAGACTTTTAAGGAAAGAGGGGTGGGGGCTGAATGATCTCATGTTTGTTTTCTACTTTGACACTTGGGCTTATGCTTGATTGCTCTTATCTCTCTATTGACTATTGCATTTGTTTCCAAGTTGTAAACTTGGGCTTATGAGCCTCTTGCATTGTAGGTATTATAGCTTTGGGCATAGTTGGAGAGACCTCCTACTAGGATGGGATTGCTTTTGTAGCTACCATTGACTAGTATAGGAGTTGGTTTACAAGCTCAATTTGTTTATCAAGTTGAGCCTCAAAATCAAGCACCATCTAATTGGAGATCTCTCCCTGTTGATTAGAAGATGAAGGTCCTTGCATAATCTACTATGAAACATGTAACTCAACCTTCTAAAGACACACTTATCGTTCCCTTTGAACTCTCTCTTGGATAGACCTCCAAGTAAAAAAATTTGGCAAGGCTTGTGAGGAACTTTGAGGGTTGTGACACATATTTATTTAACACTCTTGAGGGGGAAAGGACAGCTCAATGGAGGACTAATGTGGGATGATGGAAGAAACATGATGATGGTAGGATTGAACTTGTTATCTCTCATGGACTACTAATTTCTCCTAAATCTTTGAAACCAAACCCCTATATCCAACATGTCGCTACTGACCTTTGAATGACCTTGTCTTATGAAAAATGCCCACTCTTCTTTAGCCTACTACAGTAAATTCCTCATGTTTTTAATCTCATGCATATTAATTTGTTGTCCATAGCTTCTCAAGGTGTAAATGCTCACCATATGCTTCTCATATCCCACTAAGGTATTTTTAAGGCTTGATATGAATTGTCTTGGAACTTGGTTGACCTAATTAGAAATGTCATGAGGTTGCCATGGTTGATTAGATTGATAAGAAGGTTACCAAAGACGTGAATGAGGTTCAAAAGGAGGGATAGAGTGGTGTCCTTGGTATTAAAAAGGATCATAGCATTGATAAGGGCTCTCATATTATTGATTATGATGAATTTAGGGTTGATAGGTGTTATAATGAGATGAATGGGGATTAGAATGAAGTTGGGATGGATCATAGGGTCGACGATAAGGAGGTATGTGATAATAATCTACCTCATATGCAGCCATATCTCATCACAATGAAAATGAAGAGTAATGAAATATGAACAAGAACCTTCCTTACATTAGAGATGATGACCTTGTGATGACTTCCATAATGAAATTTGATTGCAAATCCTTTCCCAAGTGTTTGAAGTTGCTCAAGATGACTGCAAGGAGCTATTATGAAGGATCCAATAGTTAAATCTCATCCCACTGGGCATATCAAAACTGTTAGCAACCCAAGTTTCACCCTATTGAAGGTGATTTTTTAGGCTTAATTCAAACTTGGACTAACATAGGAATTGCCTAAAGGATGTGAGTGACCTTATAACTAGATCAGACCTCTAGATTATAGGGTTAGCTCCCCTGGTACATCATTTATGGCTCAGTCTATTAAAAACTACTACTTTTAGGTGAAAAGGGATAGAAGGTACATAAAAAACATATACTCTAAGGGATGGTGATGCACCTATATTGATTATCTACTCAAATTGCACTCCAACTAACACTAGTAAGCAATGCAAATGACTAAATCTTATAAATCTAATGACTCCTGTGCAAAAGTGTTTCACATAAAGATTTCACTAAGTGATCAAAGTATGAGGTTAATGATGGGAGGCCTGATTTAAGGCACTAACCATTCAATATCTCCACTTTAAGCTCAGCCACTTAACATCAAAAACTATATATGACCTGCATAATATGATATATTATTAACTAGGTGAGATTAGGACCGGCCAAGGGAGAAAGACTACCACATGTGTAAATCAAACCAATTAGATGCACTAAAAATGTATCAAAGAATTTTAAAATAGTCATTTTTATTCACTTAATACGTTACAAAGTGAAATATTGTTAGAGTTTTCTCATGCCCAAGAGAGGGATTCAAAACAAGGCCATTTTTACCTAAGTATATAGCAGAATAAGGAGAAAAGGAGAATGTTGAGTGGCTAAAATTAGAGTGGAGATATTTATTGGTTAGTGATTTGATTCAATACTTCCACTATTGCCCTCTTGATTTGATAATTATTAAATCCTTTATGTGAAACACTTTTGCATAGGAGTCCTTGGAGTTGTAAGATTCAATCATTTGCATTGTTTACTAGTGTTAGTTAGACTGCAATTTGAGTGGATAAGCAATATAGGTGCATCACCATCCCTTAAAGTAGATTTGTTTTATGTACCTTCTATCCCTTTTCACCCTAATATTAGTAGGTTTTAGTGAACTAAGCCATAAGCGATGTACCAGGGGAGCTAGCCCAATAAACTAGAAGTCTAGTATAGTTATAAGGTCACCCACAGCCTTTAGACCATTCTCATGTTAGTACAAGTTGAAATAGGCTTGAATAGTCTCCTTCAAAGGATACAACTTGGGTTGTTAATAGGTTGTTTATTCACTTCCTTGAGTGTCTTTCCTTTCCATTATCTTAATTTTTTTTTAGCATTTGAATATGTTCCTTTGCTTAAGGCCCCATGCATATGTATGTTTTTTTTACATTTGCATATGTCATTATTTATTGTATGGAAATTTAAATATGTCATGTTTGCCTTTATGGACATCCTTTCTAGACATTTGACTAACACATTTCCTTTCTATTGTGTGGCTTTTGAACATGTCCTTTGTTTGTAGTCTCCTTGGACCATTGCCTTTTGACTTACTTTTGAGTGTCCTTGTGTGTGTATGTGTTTGCTTATTGAACTTGTATTATTAATATCTAGATGTTTTCATGATATTTATCATGAATCTTAGGCCTTTAGGTGATCACATTGATTCTATGTGCCTCAATGTTATATCTACCTACACATGTTCCTTCTATATGTTACATGGTTATATTCATATATGATACAATTGTCTTATCTTTTTAAGGTGAGGTAACCACCAGTTCCTATCTTTCCCCACCTCAAAGGGGGAATATTAATAGGGGAATGTTATCCACACTTGGTAGATTTTTTAGATTCAGTGGGGGCATGCTTTAGAAGCATTTTCTCCACACTCATTCAATATGTGGTACTTATATCAATTTTTAGATTTAGTGGGGGCATGTCATATGGGCATGGATTCCACACATTCACAATTGTTATACATTGGTACAATTTTTATACATAGTTTCAACATGAGACATATCTAAAGTGCATATTCTATGCAATTTATGCCTAATATTGAAAAATTAAAACCATTTTCAAATTCTAAAACTCTTTTATGGACTATTATCACATCGTAAACATTTTGTACTAATACCCCATAGACTTTTACGAACTTTATTGAGCCAATATAGTACAATAGTTGGTTTAATTTTTGGTATGATTAAGGTGACAAAATCACTCAAATCTTACCAAGTTTTAGGTTGGACTTGATTGTATCATCCAAACTCAAAAAGTTATGAGAATCATTGGGTTACATGGTTGAATTAATCTCAACTGCCATGTGGCAACTCACCTTTTCTCCTTAGTTGGGGGTATGGGCCTTCCAATCTTTTTTTTCTCTCTCTTTATCTCCTTGTATATATGTATTTTACAAATTTATCTATAATTTTCCTAATTTCACTTTTAGAGCCTTACAATGATACATCTTTTTCAAATTAACTTGCCAATAGGCAAGGTGGTTGCATTGACACATAAGTGTACTCCTAAAACCTTACTCTTTCAATTTCATTCAATTTAAATACTTTCAAATTTTAGATTATAAGCATTGATTATACATTATAACATGTTCTTGGTTACAGGTTAGTCACTAATAAAGCACTCAAGTTGGGCACATGCAAAGACAAAGTGTGTATACACACCCAGGTATGCATTCTTTTCCTTTAAACTAGTAATTTAGTTACTAAATTAAATGGGGGGGAAACGTAGACACCATTTTATGATTATATAGAACCTTAGTCTTATACACTTGGAAAAATGTAGACCTTGGTCATTCCTCTCAGTTCTTCACCTTTCTCACTTTTAGAAGTCATGCACCTACTCTATCTTATGCCCCTTTACCTATCTCTTACTCTGATTAGTCTTATGTTGATGACATAGACCTTCTCTCTTGCCTAGAATGCTTAAAATGCCCTTATCTTCCAACTCAATAAGTTCTAATCCTGTACCTATTTCCTTGCTCCTTGGACACTAATCACTGAGACAGATACTTGTGTTGACATTAGTGTCCTAACCCGACATAAATGTCCAGTACCCTAAAGTCATCCAATTTACAAATGAAATTTATCCTAATGGTTGGCATAAGTGCTTTAATGCAAGTTATTACTCCAAAGGTATTGATATTAATACAAGATCAACCCTCATTCATTCCTCACCTAACAAAATACCAAAGAGGCCAAGGTAACTGATCAAAATTACTCTATCAAGCATTTACTTGAATAAAGATTCCATATTTCCATACTAGTCATAGGTACAACACATCTAGAGGTCTAAAGTACTAAAGGAGTGTCCCAAGAGCCTAATTTTCCAAATTACAAGCCAGGTCACTATTGTACATGCTTTCCACATATTACATGATTCACACACAATCCAACACGTAGAAGAGAACTACATGAGTCTAAGACCATCTTCTAGAGTATTGGCTATGTAGGTAGTGCCCACTGATAGTGGGGTCTTTGGGTTTAGCTCAACATCATGTGCCCATTAACCCATTTTTTCCAAGTTCTTTATGAAGATGGAGAACTATGGTTTTGGAATTTCACAAGGAGTGACAATCTGTGACATAGATCTAAATGCACCAGAGTGAAGGTGAAGTAAAACCCATAAACATCTATGTAGCCGCATCATTTTCTAGCAAGTATTCCATATAGGACACTTACATTAAACCCAAATAGTAATGTCAATGCAACCATCCTAGGATGGCATTAGTGTCTAAATCTACAAAAGTGTTAGATCTAAAATATGACGATTGTTCCAAAACTATCTTCTAACCTTCTTCCTACCTATTTTCGATGCATCACTATGTTAGCATCAGAATCGACTAAGTATATTATTTCCTTGTCATTTCCATACATAGCTTAGTTACACTTTCCATATTTAGACTATCTTAGTTTTTATGAATTCAACATATGCCTATATCTAAGTTTAACATCTAAATGGCCTGATATAAATCTAATTATCAACCTTGTGACATTTCATTTATATATACACATTTAATCAAATATAGAGACAATAATAAGATCACCTAGATAATTTTAGAGTTAAACAATTAGAGAAGTGTGCACACAAAAAAACAAATTTCAATCATATGTGTAGGGCTACCAGAAGTTTTAAATGGACACTGTGTGTATGGACATTATTGGTAAACCCTAATAGTGTTGGTTGCTACAAGCATCTAACTTTTTTAGCAGCATCCAAGTAGGTTTTCAGTCATTATTTTTTTATCTAAGTAGTTAATGAAGTGCATATAGATCATTTCCAAATTATGTGGCATCTCTAGTGAGCAATAGGAAGGTAGAATTATATAAGTACATTATCCCTCTCTTATAATGTCATTTCTAAATCAAGTAATTTCAATATCTAACAATCCCCCTCAGTTCAAATTATTATAATTATTACCATATTTTCTATAATATGAATAAGTGCATAGTTTCCATTATTTAATATCTCTTAGGTGTAAAATAAGCAAAATATAAACCATTCCTCCTCTTGATTCTCTTGCATCTACTCTTATTAATGTTTCTCTTACTTCTCAAAATACTTTGATTTCTTCCCAAGCTCTTAAAAATCCCCCACTTGCTTCTTCTCAATTTAAAATTTTAAACATGCTTCCATTCCAACTTACTCTACTACCACCTCTATCCCAAATCTTGAAGTGACTACTCTAATTCATGCATTGTTTGATCTCCATAGTCAAATTAAAGTATTATCTCAAGGGTATCAAAAGCCTAGTAATAGGATCACTTTTAATGACATTTTGATTAATTCTAAAGATTATGAAGTGCTTGTTTACCCTTATCTAATAGGATTTATAGCTCTAAATTTTGAACTATTCGATGATAAAGGAGTCTCTTCTCATCATATTAGATATTTTGTATACCTCTTATGTGTATTTCCCTCTTATTAATAAGCAAATTCTAAGTATTTTAAGGGACTACGCGCTTGATTGGTTTTATGATTTACCAACAAGATTCGTGTATTCTTTCATAGCATTATTAATTGATTTCCTAACTCATTTCTCTATTAAAATTAGTATGAATGTTACATTTTCCCAAATTTCTCAAATTAAATAAGGGCCTGATGAGAAAGATAATGAGTATGTGCCTAGTTTCAAGACATTGCTTATGAAAATGACTCACCAGTTAGTTGATAGTGATATTCAAAGTCTATTTAATTACAGATTACTTTTACCTATTAATGAAAAAGTGGTATTCAACACCCATAAATATTTTGATGAAGTTTTTGATGTGGTTAGAAACTTAGAGACCAATATTTTAAAGGTCAACATGCTTGAATATGGGAGAAATACAAACAAACTTCAAGGCCAACAGATATTACAATACCATTCAAACTAAGAGTTCAGTCATTAATGTATCAAATGTTATTGAGAAATTTTTTAGGAAAGTCATATTATCCTAACCAATAGAGAAAAGATAATTTATAAAGTCGAATGAAATCCCATAATATGTGCTTAAATGATTGTATGAATATAATAAGATTACTTTGCCTCTTATTAAATAATTAGAAACGTTAAGACATTGCCTAATAAATATGAAGCTAATGCATGTGTGAATTATAGATTCACATGGCATTATGTAAAAAATGCATTACATTAAAACATAAGATCCAAGACCTCATTGACAATAACCAAATCGAGGTTGAGGCAGTAAACAATAATTCGAATGAATTAGTGACCTCACTAATAAACACTTGAAAATCTTTACTAATCCTCTTCCAAAACATAACACTTAACCAAAAGATAAAGGTAATGTTCATATGATATATAAAATATTACTATCACAAACTTCTAATGGTCATCCACTTGATGGATTTATAAGTTTCATTAATATTGCTACAAACAAGAGGGAGCCTTCAATTAAATTTCATGATCATGAGATTACAAATGGTATCTATTACAATGGACCATTATTCATATAATATTTCATCAAAAAAAAATAGAGTTATGATTTATAATGGTTTGAGTATAAATGTAAGCATGGAGAAAATTTTCAATAGTCTTGTAATCTACCGAATAAAGTTAGTGTTCACCACAATTATTATTATGAGTTATGATGGGATCACTAGGAAACCTCTTGGTTGAATTAATTTACCTATCATTATAGGTCCTAAGACTAGATTGGTATGGTTTCATTTGGTGTCGAACAAATGGGTTTTTTTATGTTTTTCTAAGAATAACATGGATAAACAAATGAGAGCAAATCCATCCACATTGCACCAATTCTTGAAGTTTGCTCACAAGAATCAAGTTATTACCATGCATAAAGATGTTTATTATCCTCAAAATAATGTTTAAGAGAGGTCTTACCTAAGAATTACCAAATTTACATTCAATAATAAGACATCAAACAAGTGAGCATAAAGTTCATAATCTCATGACACATGTAAAAGGGTACCTTTTTCACAACCACTTATGGTCACACAAATAAAAATGTTTAAAATGATCCCATTTTATAAGCTAACATTCAGATAAAGTATAATATTATTATGCAAGAAGGTGCAATCATAATATGGATGATGAAAATGATGGTTATAATGATTATGATATCCATGTGTTATGTCCTTAACCTATGGCATGTTTAGGGATACACATGGCTTACATATATGTTATATTATCTTATCACATATCTCTATGTTTCTATTAAGGTAAGCCTATGGAACACCAATGGATAAATAGAGAATTTATAGGAGGTGGTGGTCAATATTTGATCATCATATTTTCAAATTATGGTTGTATTGCATTGTTGTGGAGGTTTCCCCTTGAAATGGCTTAGTTATATATATCAAGCATTATGCTCTTATGTCAATTATTAGGGTGGACCTATATATTTTACTCTTATTTTTTAGATATAATATTTTATTATGCAAACATCTAAGTAATTTATTTGTAAGTGGTATCAGAGCTTCAATTTGTACAAGTTTCTATAACAGCTTTTTCTTTAGATCTAGTATTGCACATCTCCTACGAGCTAAAGGATCGATATGATATAAGTTACAATCTGGGAAGAATTTAATTTTTTTTCATTGTACTATCATTCAAAATGTTTTTTGAAAAAAAAGTTAAAAAAAAGTGGAGTTTTTTTAACATTATGAAAAATAATAGTTATTATATTCATTTCTATGAGATGATCACAATGGTATATTCTATTGGTACACTTTTTGGGTAAAAAATTTTCACCCTTGTGCACATTAGTAGTCATTAGATTCATCCTTGTGAGGTGATCATAATGGTCTCATCAATTGATACACTTTTTTTCATGGATGAAACCCTCCTAGGGTTTGTGCATGGCTGGTCCTAACACTCATGGCCACAAGAAAGGGAAATAACCTCCTAAAACTACTCACAAGGATGACATGGAGTTTGAAACTTTTGATTCATGTATGTCAGAGGCAATTCAACAATTTTGGTCAGAGTTACATGGTATGGTGTAGAAAGATGACCTTGATGCACTTAAATGGGAAATCATAGGGATGAGAGGGGACTATAATGAATTGTGGGATCAATTGCAACAAATAATTAGGCAATTATCCAGCTTTATAACTTAGTATTTGAAAAATAACACTCCACCACTCAAGTTTGGTTCTCCTCCTCAAACAATCACACTACCAATCTAGGTTTAATGCTAACATTTCTAAAAGTAGACTTGAACAAGATTGATGGTAATGATCCAATCGCATGGATCACTCAAATTAAGAAATTATTTGATCTACGACAGACTTCATATTCGTAAAAGGTGGTCATGACATCTCTATATCTAGAATATGAGTAATTCATTTGGTATCAATGCTTATGTGCTCAAAATAAAAAGAAGGGTCTCTTGGATTCCTAGTTGGTATTTTCTAAGGAGATATATCTTTGCAATAACGTCTCAAAAATATACTATAGCCAACTATCCAAACTGTGTCAAATAAGGACTATAAAGTATTACACTGATTAATTTCAAAATCTCTCCTTGCATGTGGTGGACATCACTAAGAAAAATATGACTAGCCTATTTTTGGAGGTTCACATGGTTAGTCCCAATTCAGTATCTAAATCCATCCCAATGGAATGCATGATATAGGAAAAAGAGTTGATCAAATGAATACCTTTCACTAATGTTTGTGAATGCATTTTTATAGCACCATCACTTCCTTAACCTATCAAATTGACCCCTCATCAAATTGAGGAGAAGCAGGCAAAAGGTTTGTGTTTTGAATGTGATACAAAATAGAGAAAAGGACATCATTATGCTAAAAAGAATATATTTTACATTAAAGGTGCCAATGAGGATGATGAAGATGATGAGGCCTCAAGTGTAGGTTTGGATGAACCCAAACATGAATATGAATATTCTCAACCTATTATTTCTTGTCATGCACTTTTAGATATTATTACTCCTCAAACCCTTAAGGTGGTGGGTTTCTTTAAGAAATAAAGGTGATTGTGTTGATTGACTCTGGGAGTACACACAACTTCAACAATACTAAGTTGGCTAATTATTTGAATTCTACACCCTTAATCTATAGTGCATCTAGGTATATGTGTGGCCAACTTCGGGCTTACACACTTTCATATTAGCTTATTGCATTTCTCGTTGTTCTTAGTATGGTTGGCCTATGGAATAACCATGGCTAAATAGAGTATATATAGGAGGTAGTGGTTAATATATTAACATCGTATTGTGAATTATATTTTTATTGCATTATTGTGGAATCCCCTTAAAGTGGCTCAGTCATAATATTCAAGTATTTTACTTTTTTGCCAATTATTATTGTGGATATGTTTATTCTACTCTTAATTTTGTCATATATAATTTTATTTTTGTGAATCATCTAAGTAATTTTCTTACAAGTGGTAACAAATCTTCGATTTGAGCAAGTTTTTGTAGCATAGTTTTTTCTTTGGATCTAGCATCTTGAACACTAGAAGGCCAAAAAAATATAACTTGTGATCTGAAAGGAATTGAATTTTTTCATCTCCATAGTTTTATTTGTGAGGTTCCCTTACAAAAAAAAAGAAAAAACATTTTTACTGGGTAAAAAGAAGAAAGAAAAGAAGTCTATAGGTTTTTTTGCTTTGTGAAAATAGCAGTCATTATATTCATCTCTACGAGATGATCACAATAATATATTCTACTAGTACACTTTTTAGGTTGAAAATTTTCACCCTTGTGCATAATAGCATTAGTTATATTTGTCTCAGTGAGATGATCATAATGGTGTATTCCACCTATATATTTTTTTTGGGATGAAACCCTCCTAGGGTTTGTGCATGGTTAGTCCAAACACTTGTGAGCATGAGAAAGGGCAAGAAACTCCAAAAACTCCTAACAAGGACAACATGGAATATAAAACTTTTGATCCATCTATTTTAGAGGTAGTTCAACAACTTAAGTTAGAGATGGTGAAAAAATATGATTTTGATACATTTCAAGGGGAAATTATAGGTTTGAGAGGGGATTTGGATAGCATGATGGATCAATAACAACAAATATCTAGGAAATTGGCCAACTTGTTAGCTCAACCACTACAAAATAATCCTCGACCACTTCAATTTGGCTCTCCTCCTCCAAACAATACCAACACCAATTCTAGCCCTAAGTTGATGTTTCCAAGAGTGGACCTATGCAATTTTGATGGTAATGGCTCACTCAAATTGAAAATTTATTTGATCTACATCAAACTCCATGTTCACAAAAAGTGGTTATGGCCTTTCTATATATGGAACTAAAGCCATTCATTTAGTATCATTGGTTGTGTGCTCAAAATAAAAATAAGGGTATCCCAGTTTCATGGTTAGTATTTTTTAAGGAGTTATAGCTTCATTATCACTATAATGTCTCTGAAAACTACTTTAATCAGCTAGCTAAATTATGTCAGACTAGGACTGTCAAGGACTACATTCATTAATTTTAGAATATCTCCTTAAGTGTGGTAGACATCACTAAAGAAAATTTGACTAACCTATTTTTGGGTGGCCTCAAAGATAGAATATAATTAGAGGTTCACATGTTTCATCCTAGTACTGTATCTGAGGCCATACCAAGGGAACATATGGATGAGGAAAAATAGATGATCAGATGAATACCTTTCACCAATATTCATGAATACACCTTACCAACACCATCATTTCATAAGCCTATCATATTTACACCTTAACAAGTGGAAGAAAAACATGTAAAAGGTTTGTATTTTGGATGTGATAGCAAATGGAGAAAAGTGCATCGATGTGCTAAAAATAAGTTGTTTTACATTGACAGTGCCAGTGAGGAGGAAGAATATGAGGAGGCTTCAGGGGAAGGGTTAGAAGAACCTAAGGATGAATCTAAAGATTCTCAACCTACTATTTATTGTCATGCACTTTTAGGCATTAGTACTCCTCAAACTCTTAAGGTGGTGGGTTTCCTGAAGAAACAAAAGATGACTATGGTAATTGACTTTGGAAGTACACTTAACTTTATCAATAGTAAGTTGGCTACTCATTTGAATTATTTCATTTACCAAGCTCTAAACTTTTAGGTCATGATTACAGATGGTGGTATGGTTAATTGATATGGAAAATGTCATAGCATTAAGCTTGTTATGGGAGACTATTTGTTAGATTCCCCTATGTTTGTTATAGCCATGGGAGGATCTAATAATATTTTGGGAATGTAATGGCTCACAACTTTGGCCACTATTGAGATGAATTTCTAGGAAATATTAATGAGGTTCCATTCATAAGGAAGGACTGTTGAACTACATGTATTACAACCTAAATCTTCACAACTGGTTACTTCCCAATAGATGATGAAGATTCTCAGGAAAGGTGCAGAAGGTTTTGTTGCACACTTATTTTCTATGGAGGTTCAACTAACCAACGATTTTACACATCCTAATTTGTAAAAGGTGTTGGATGACCATTCTATTGTTTTTGGTGATATGCCAAAAGGAATTCCTCCAAGTCATGCACATGATCATGCCATCAGACTCATTACAAGAAGTGCACCACCCAATATCAGACCCTACAGGTATCCCTATGCCCAAAAGAGTGAAATTAAAAATATGGTACAAGATATTTTGGAGGTAGAAATCATTTGACATAGTCAAAGTGAATATTCCTCCCTAGTGGTCATGCGGCAAATTAAGGATGGCAATCAGAGGATGTACCTAGATTATAGAGAAATCAACAAATACACCATCAAAGACAAGTTTCATATTCTAGTAACTGATGATTTTTTAGATGAATTACATGGTTCTATTTATTTTACTAAGTTAGAACTTCACTTTGATATTTCATCAAATTTGCATCTGCAATGAGGACATACCTAAAATAGCTTTTAGAACTCATGAAGGCCATTATGAATTCATAGTCATGCCTTTTTTCCTAACAAATGCACCATCTACATTTTAGAGTCTGATGAATATTGTTTTTAGGCCATTTTTGATAAAGTTTGTATTAGTGTTTTTTGATGATATCCTCATCTACAAAAAAAATTGGGAAGACCATTTGAAGCATGTGAAACATGTGCTTTCAATTCTAGAACAACATCAGCTTTATGCCAAAACTTCCAAATGTGCTTTTGGTATCCAAGAGGTGGTTTACTTGGGTCATATTATTCCACATGGAGTGAAAGTTGATCTTAAGAAAATATAAGTGATAGAGTGGTATGTTCCTAATACCCTCAAGAACCTCCATAGATTTCTAGTGTTAATTGGTTATTATCATATGTTTGTCAAAAATTATGGTAGCATTGTAACCCCACTCACCCCTTTGATAAATAAAGACTCCTTCTAGTGGACTGATCAGTTACCAAGACATTTAAACAATTGAAAATGATTATGTGCACAACTCTAGTTTTGGCTGCACCTGATTTTTCAAAAACTTTTGTTATGGAGTGTGATGCACCAAGATATAGCATGGGGGTTGTACTCTTGAAAGAAGGTAGACCACTAGAATTTTAAAGTAGCAAAATGAAGGGAAAAAATAGGCTCAAACTAATATCTGGGAAAGAGATGATGGTTATTCTACATGCAATAAAGTAATAGAGACCTTATCTAATGAGTCATCACTTTTAGGTAAAGACTGATCATGATAGCCTCAAATATTTTTTAGAACAATGCTTGTCATCTGAATAATATCAAAAATGGGCAATTGAAATACGAAGCTATGATTTTAAAATAAAATATAATAAATGAAAAGAGAATGTGGTGGTAGATTCCCTTTCTCAATGGGATGAATTAGTTGAGGCATTATTATACGCCATGACCATGTGGCAGGCAGATTAGCTAGAGGAAGCAATATCAGAATGGGAGAATGACAATGCTACCAAGGATTTGATTCACAATCTTCATCAGGGTTCTAACAAATCTAAAAACATTACATGGAAGGGGAACACATTATGGTATAAATATAGATTATACCTTTGTAAACATTCTATCCTCAAACATAATTTTTTTGAGGAAATTCATGCCTCTCCACTTGGAGGTCACTCAGGATTTTTGAAATCATATCATAGAATTAAGAAAGACTTCTTTTGGGAAGGTCTCAAGGGAGATGTTCATAAATATGTGGTTGAATGCATGGTATACCAACAAAATAAAGGTGAAAACATTAAGACCCCAAGTTTTGTGCAACCTTTATCCATCCCTAGCCAGCATTGGGAAGAGGTTTCCATGGATTTCATTATGGGGTTACCATGGTTTAAGGGTAAAAATGTTATCATGGTAGTTGTGGATCAACTCACCAAGTATGTTCATTTTTTTTCCTTATCACAGCCATTTATTGCTATTACAATAGCATCTATTTTTCTTAATACAGTTCAAAAATTACATGGCACTCCAAAGATCATTGTAAGTGATCGAGAACCCATATTTATGAGTAATTTTTGAACTGAATTATTTGCATGTTTGGATACCCAGTTGGCTCATAGCTCAACCTATCATCCTCAATATGATGGACAAATAGAGGTAGTCAACAAATGTCTCAAAGGGTATCTTCATTATTATACTTTTGACAAATAAGACAAATGGATTCATTGGCAACCACTTATTGAATGGTGGTATAACACTTCTTCCAAGTTGTCTCTCTTTTTGACATTATATGGGTATCACCCCCCATCCATCACTTTAGTTTTTCTAGTGCATCCTAAGGTTTGAGTTGTGAGGAACACATTCACCATCAACAAGAGGTGTTAGTCAATTTATGAATGAATTTATTAATGGCATAAAATCAAATGAAGTAGTAAGCATATCAACACTGTAGTGAGTAACATTTTGACATAGGTGATTCGGTCTTTATGCATTTGTAGCCATATAAGCATGTGTCTCTAAAATAATAGAAAAAGGATAAAAATCTATCACCTAAGTATTATGGCCCTTACCATATCTTGAAAAAAATTGGTAGTGTGGCTTACAATATAGAATTACCCCCAACCACTCGCATACATCCGGTATTCCATGTATCTTGCTTGAAGAGAATAATTAGACACAGAGTTTTCACTCAGACTAAGTTACCTGAATTAGATGAAGAAGTTTGTGTCATTATAAAGCCTAAAGAGATCCTTCAAACATGCACTAAGCAACTGTGGACCAGAGCTATTAAGCAGTATTTGATCAAATGGAAAAATCTACATTTTGAAGATGCAACATGGGAGGATAAAACAATCCTACAACAATATCCTAGTTTGATTTAACATTGAGGACAACATTGTTTGGAAGGGGAGGGGCATGCTACACCCTTAACCTATAGTGCATCTAGGGATATATATGTGGCTGACTCGTGGCTTACACACTTTCATATTAGTTTGTTGCATTTTTTGAGGTTATTAGTATGGTTAGCCTATAGAATCATGGCTAAGTAAAGTATATATAGTAGGTAGTTGTTAGTCTTTTATCATCACATTATGAATACTATTCTTGTTGCATTATTTTGGAGGTTGCCCCCTCAAAGTGGCTTAGTAATAATATTCAAATATTTTACTCTTTCACCAATTTTTGTTGTGAATCTACTTATTCTTCTCTTAATTATACCATATATAATTATATTATTGCAATCATCTAAGTAATTTCCTTACATTGAACTATTTCATTTACCCAGCTATAGAATTTTAGGTCATGGTTGCATATGGTGGTACCATCAAAATTCCTTAAAAATGACATAATATTAAGTTTATTATGGAAGACAACCTATTATATTATTCTATGTTTTTTATTCCCATGGGAGGGGCTATCATTGTTCTAGAAGTACAATGGATGACCACATTGAGAATTATTAAAATGAATTTTTAGGAACATTTTATGTGCTTCCATTCAAAAGGAAAAATATTTGAACTATGTGGATTATTGGGTAAATCTCTACAATTGGTTAGTTCTCATCAGATGATGAAGATTCTTAGAAAAGGTGTTGAAGGATTTGTGACACGCTTGTTTTCCATATAGGTTCCACCAACCAAGGAATCTACCCATATTGATTTACAAATGGTGTTGGATGATAATTATATTATTTTTGGTGACATGCCGAAGGGACTCCAACTAAGTTGAGCACATGATAATGCCATTAGACTACTTCCTAGAAGTATACCACCCAAAATCAAACCTTACAGGTATGCCTATGCCTGGAAGAGTGAAATTGAAAAGATGGTACAGAATATGTTGGAGGCAAGAATCATTTGACACATTTAAAGTGAATATTCTTCCTTGGTGTTCATGGTGTAGAATAAGGATGACTCTTCAAAGATGTGCCCATACTACATAGAACTCAATAAGTACACCATCAAAGATAAGTATCATATTCCAATAATTGATTATTTGCTACATGAATTGCATGGTGTTGTTTATTTTACCAAGTTAGATCTTCACGTTGGATATCATAAAATTTAAATTTATCAAGAGGACATGCCTTAAAAAGTTTTCAAAACTCATGAAGCCATTATGAGTTTCTAGTCATGCCTTTTGGCCTTACAAATGCACCATCTACATTTTAGAGTTTGATGAATAGTATTTTAAAGCGATTTTTTGAGAAAATTTGTGTTGGCATTTTTTTATGACATTCTCAATTACAATAAAAATTGAGAAGACCATTTGAAGCATGTGAAATAGGTACTCTCAATTCTAGAACAACATCAACTTTATGCCAAACCTTCCAAATGTGCTTTTGGCATCTAATAGGTAGAGTACTTAAGTCATATTATTTTACATGGAGTGAAATTTGATCCTAAAAATATCAAAGTGATAATGGAGTGGCAGGTTCCCAAGACCCTCAAGAACTTTTTGGGATTCTTGGGGCTAACTGGTTACTATCATAGGTTTGTCAAAAAATATGGTAGCATTGTAGTCACGCTCACATTTTTTTTAAGAAAGACTCTTTCCAATGGAATGATACAACTACCAAGGCATTTGAATAGTTGAAAATGGGTATGTGCACCACTCCAATTTTGGCTACTCCTATTTATTTTTAAATTTTTGTTGTGGAATGTGAAGCATCATGATATGGCATGGGGGATGTACTCATGTAAGATGGTAGACCATTTGAATTTGAGAGTCGCTAATTTAAAATAAACAATAAGCTCAAGTTAATCTATGAGAAAGAGATTATGACTATTTTTAATACAATCAAACAATGGAGACCTTATCTGATTGGTCATCACTTTTAGTAAAGACTATTCATGATAGCCTCAAATATTTATTGGAACAACGATTGTCTTTTGCAGAATAGCAAAAATGGGTGACTAAAATGTTAGGTTATGATTTTAAAATAGTCTATAATAAAGGAAAAGAAAATGTGGTGGAAGATACATTTTCCCAAGGGGATGAATTAGTTGAGGTATTGTTATGTGCAATGACCATTTAACAGGTAGATTAATTAGAGTAAGCAAGATCATAATGGGAGAACGACAATGCTACCCATGATTTGATTCAAAATATTTAACATGGATATGAGGGATTAGAAAATTTTACATGGAAGGGGATTGCATTATGGTATAAAGATAGATTATACCTCTATAATAATTCTCTCCTCAAACATAAAATTCTTTAAAAACTTCATGCATCTCCAATAGGTGGTCACTCAGTATTTTTGAAAACATATCATAGAATCAGGAAAGATTTATTTTGGGAAGGAATCAAGGGGGATGTCTAGAAATATGTTGTTGAATGCTTTCATATGTTAAAAAAACAAAGGTGAAACTATGAAGACCCCAAATATCTTATAGCCTTTATCCATTCATGGCCAACATTGGGAGGAGGTTTTAATGGATTTCATTACAAGGTTACTACAGTCTGAAGGTAAAAATTTTATCCTGGTAGTTATGGATCAACTCACTAAGTATGTTCTTTTTTGTTCCTTATCACAACCATTTATTTTCAGAACAATAGCTTTTTTTTTTCCTCAATATAGTTTAGAAATTGCATGGTACTCCAAATATCATTGTAAATACTTTTTAGACTAAATTATTTACAAGTTTGGGTACCCAGGTGGCTCATAACTCATCCTATCATCCTCAATCTGATGGAAAAAGAGATTTAGTTAATAACTATTTATAAGGATATCTCCATTGTTTTATTTTTTATAAATAGGATAAATGGGTTCATTGGTTGCCACTTGTTGAATTATGGTATAATACTTTTATTCATAGTTGATATAAAATGTCTCCCTTTATGGTCTTGGGAGGATATCACCCCTATCCATCACTTCAACCTTGAAGATCCATCCCAAGTTTGGAGTTGTTGAGGAACACATTCCCTATCAGTAGGAAGTACTCACCAGTTTACAAGAAAATTTAACCATGGCACCGAATCGAATTAATCAGCAAGCAGATTAACACCATAGTGAGTAGCATTTTGATGTAGGTGATTGGATCTTTGTATGATTATAATCACAAAATAAAATGTCTTTTAAGTAACATAAAAATGATAACAAGTTATCTCCTAAGTATTATGGCCCTTATCAGATGTTATAAAAAATTGGTAGTGTGGCCTACAAGTTGGAATTTCCACAATCTAATCACATACATCAGGTATTCCATGTATCTTACCTGAAGAAGGTAATTGGACATAAAATTTCAACTCAAACTGAGTTACCTGAATTGGATGAGGGAGGTAGGGTTATTATGCAGCTTAAAAAGATCCTCCAAATGCACACTAAGCAACCATAAAGTAGATTAATTAAGGAGTATTTGATCAAAAGGAAGAATATGCATTGTGAAGATGTAACATGGGAGGATGAAGCATTCCTACAACATCTGGGGTTGATTCAATGTTGAGGACAATATTTTTTTGAAGGGGAGGGGCATGCTACACCCTTAACATATGGTGTATATAGGGATATTTATGGTTGACTTGTTGCTTAAATACCTCTTATATTATCGTATCATAATTCTTTATGTTCTTAGTAAGGTTGAACTATGAAATAACCAAGGCTAAGTAGAGTATATATATATATATATATATATATATATATAGGAGGTAGTGGTTAGTATTTGATCATCATATTTCAAATTTTGATCTTATAGAATTATTGTGTAGGTTGACCCCTTGAAGTGGCCCAATTATATTTATCAAGTATTTTACTCTTCTGTTAATTATTGTTGTGAATCTATATATTCTGCTCTTATTTGGATGATATAAAATTCTATTGTGAAAACATATAAGTAATTTTATTACACCATGATGATAATGTATTATCATTCTTAGACTCATGGGAACCTAAACATCTTAATCTTACTCATGATGATACATGTGTTTACACTTATATAGATTATGATGATGATTTTATATAGTATGATTATATCATTGGTTTTTTTTACATAGTTTAATTTCAATCTCTTCGTCTATTTTATATTCTTTTGCAATTTTATTGGCCTCCCATGTTCTTACATTTGGTGTATGGATTTTTTGAATCCTTGTTTATTTCTCACCCTTATCCATTTTTTAGTTACCCATTTGGGTCTTCTTTAGTATTCTTGTTATTCATTCCAAGTTACGCTTGTTTTCCCATGTTTGTCATTTTGATCTTATTTAGATTTTGAAGTTACCTTATTCTTTCCATACTTTCACATGTTGATTTTGATTTATTGGTTTCATTTCCCCAACTTCCTTTATCATTTATTTGATTGAGGTACTCCTATTTATTTTCTTTTCTTATTGTGTTTCTTGTCCTCCTTTAGTTCTAATTTTATACATTTTCATTATTCTATATTTTATGGTTGCCTTTTCATGTCTTTATATTTTGATTTCCACCCTTGTCTTTACTTGGAGTGTACCATCCCAAACTCATATGTTATTTTAGATACTAAAATCCTTAATTAAATACTTGACAATGAAAAACTTGACATACATGTACCATGCATGACTTGTGCACACAAATATGGTCTAACCTATCATTCTATCACACCTACATGCTCCCTTATAAGTTTGATGGTTATGTTTTATTGTTAAAAACCTAAAAAATATCATTGTTTGTTCCAAAATTTCTTACTATCTTGCATAAACATATACAAACCTTCAATTAATTCCTCTTGTGCACATATCAATAATGTCAAACTATGTCAATATCACTAGTTGATACTACCTTAAGCCTGATGTTACCAACCCTCTCCAAAGAATGGTTACTTTTTAAAATAAAATATTTCATTAGAGTTGACCCATGTTCATAACATGTTAATGGTGTGATAAATTATCCAGTGGACTCATATATATACAAATTAAGGCCTCACTTAATAGAGGATTTTGTGTTTATCTCATACACATATATACACTAATGTACATTGAGAAAACTTACCCTATTCTTTCCAAATTATGAATCATTCACTAGGATAAATCACAGGGCAATTATAAAGTATACCAAATCCAACTCAAATCAATCATTATTAAGTATCAAATCCAAATTATTAGCTACATTCATATAATGAACAACCCAATTATATAGTCACACTAGGTGGGAAAACTACGTGTAGCTTGATTTCCCTCCTTAGAGTATCAAATATGCAAGTAATAGTCAATCATAAATGGGGGTGATTGGGATCATCTCAACCCATTGCATTTTAAAAATTTATTTTTTAAGTCTTTATCCCTCACAAGCATACCTAGGGTTTCAAGCTAAAGGAATTTGATATATGGAGTTACATGCGTTATCATGGTTTAGTATCACACATATCGATCTTTCAAAGACAAGGAAGTGTGATTGTATGGTCAAAAACTCATATTTAAATAAAGGTCACTATCGATCATTAAAAGTTAGTATCAACATCGATATTCACCCATATCCTTATAGAACTGACCCTACATAGACAAAAACATAGTTCTAAAAGAAAACAAATCATAGGCTTGATTTAGACTTTTTTACACCTTCAAAACATAGTCATAGTTATAAAACCAATTAAAAAACTATGAAATTATCCCCTTGTTGTACTTCTTGGATTTATAATATTCCACTTGTCAAATCATTACAATCGATTTCAGTATGTTACACACAAGCATATAAATGTTGGACTTTCCTCTATCCAGTGGCCACGCCAATACTAGGGACATCTAATTCCATAATTTTCACTATTACATGTTATATATTTCTATGAATTCTTTGCCATGTTGAGTTATCTATACCGATTAAACATGTCTTGTTAGTTACTCATATCTTACATAGTGTTACATGGATGTGTTATTATGCTATGATGTGACATTGATACATATGGATGGTGTAGAATAGTCCTTACTTGTATTATGCTTCATTGATGTTGTTATTATCTTACACAATAGGCTAATTTGTGCTTGTATATTATGTGTGGTCCCTTTGCCTTATTTTTGAGATTTTTATGCCCCTTGTTTATGGCATATTTATGTCCTTTACGTGTGGCCCATGAAATTTTTTGTTGTGACATATTGATATCCCTTGTTTGTGACATATTTATGTCCTTTACATGTGGACCTTGTCCTTGTTTTTGGTGACATATTTATGTCCATTTTATGTGGTCCTTGGCCTTATATGTGACACTAACACTTGGTCTTATTACACTTGTTGAGCTTGTTGACATCGAGTGGGGCCATGATCCATATAATGTACCTTTTTACCACATAGACTTATTTAGTTGTATTTTCACTAATGGTTACTATGACATGATTTAATGAGACATCTATCCAGACATGACACTTATATGCCTTGAATTACATATGTTTTAGATTAAGGTAAAAACAGGTTTTGAAGGGACCCCGAAACCCTACACAAGGGGAAAGATAAACCTTAAAGCACAACCAGGTTAACAAAAGAACCTGATTATAGATTAGAACCAATACTAGGTTTTACATGGACCTGTAACCAACAAATATGACCATAAAAAGCAGCTGTCAGACACTGAACTGAAAGTTAACCAACTGGAACAGCTAGCTGAATAACCTTCAAGTCCAGTAACCAGTAAACCCGACCAGTTTACTGCCCCCGAAAAAACCAGTCAGCAAAAGGGAACTTTAGATGAATCTTTTAAGTTTAGATTTATTTTTTTACATGACCAAAGATTCATATCAAGAGGAGGGACCGAAGGCTTAGACTTCTTTCTCCTAACTGCTGTCCATCCGTCCTCCACCTTGGCTGCCTCAGCAACCCATGCCTCAGAAGACATTGATCTTTGGGTTCCAGAGGGCATAAGATCCTTATGAGAATTAAACACAGTTTGGCTCTTTGAGAGATCCTCCAGAATAGGGGAAGATACCACCACCTCCTCCTCTGGCTCAATAGTGTCACTAACCATAGCCATCGCAGGGGCTTCATTAGAATGATTCACCAATGATTCCTCTTCATCTTCCGGTTCAGATTGTGAACTTTCCTCGTTCTCAGTCTCGAATTTTGAAGTTGCTTCCCGAGGTTGTTTGTCAAAATTATGTTCAGAGGAACCCTTAGGCCACCAAGAAGGTGAACGTCTGGGATGAGATTTCCCAGCAACACAACGAGCAGCAATATGTCCCATTTGGTGGCATTTCCTACACTGAAAAGGGATCCCCTCATAATCCAAAATTTGTGTCTAGGTACCCCTTGGGGATTCAAGGCAAATCGCCTCAGGAAGGCCCTTAGAAACATCCAGATCTACCAGAAATCATGCACAAGTTGAATGGTTAAGAGTCAGACTATCTTCTTCATATAAAAATTCCCCTATAGCATTTCCAATGGTTTTAAAAACCGCCTCTTGCCACAGGTGTAGCGGAATATAAGGGAGCCGCACCCATATAGGGAGCTTGTTAAAGGATTCTGAGAGAGGATTAAAATCCTTATGCCAAGGTTTGGCCTTGAATTACATATGTTACATATATGCCTTAATTCACATATACATTACTATGATGACAAACTTTCCACATGTTCACATGATTATATGTGATGTCATCTTTATACATGACATAATATAGTTAACTCTTATTTTGAGATCATTTACTTACATGACACATCCCTCATATCAAAAGAGGGGCATTATAGTGAGCTTGTCATAGAGACTTAAACCTCCATGAATAAAAAATTAGATGATAGTACAGATTTTATATATTTAAAATGGTTTGTATACCAGATAGCTTAGTTACATGACACATATTGACACATCGTTACAAATTATGGAGGCATATGAACTCACTTTATAGAGACTTGAGTATAATTTCATACACACTTGCATGAATATGCATAGTAATATATACACAATCTATAGGAAAAAGAATTATAGGTTTCCACATACACATATATTTGAGATACAAGTTTTCAATTTTTGCATATAAATGCATAACATTCTATATCAATTGGTACATATTCGGGGGGCATGATACTATTTCATGCATAGATACACACTTTTAGGTTCATAAGGCATGATATGGGTTCATGTACATATGCAATAGTATATTTTACATGTTTAATGACAAATGGTTGTCATTCTACTTCACACTTTTTGACACCAAGGTCATGACGAGGACATAAACATTGTTCATTCTCTTTCGATCGTGCATTTATTTTAAAGTAAACAAAAATATAAAATTAAATCTAAGGTCATGATGGGCCCATGAACACTATTCATTCTCTTTTGATCATCCATTTGTTTATATGGAGTGAACTTGAGCAAAACGATACAATTGAATTTATAAGTCATATGGAGTGGTTGCTTTTGTTTTACTTCTAGCAAACCCATCATGTGGTTTCCCTTTCTTTTCTAAGTAGTTATTTAGGTTGGTATAACATGTAATTCTCCCCACATTTATGAGAGATGGGACATGTTGTCTTCTCGACCCAATGGCTTACGTAGTTACAAAATTTTTGGGACACAATCACCCCAACTCTCAATGTGTTCAAGGAAACACAAGTTCCCCAATGATTTAATAGGGAAACATCATCTCCAATAATTTTCAAGGGAAGCATAGTTTTTACCAACACACGTGTACTCCTTCCTTTATTTTTATAATATTTAAATTTCAAATTCATATTTCAAACTTGAATCTATGGACAATGATTACTACATGTTTATTTTGCTATTGAGTGACCTACACAATTGGAGCTTCTTACCAAAGACAAAGTGTGTTGTACACATTTTGGTATATCTTTTCATTTTACTCTAGCAATTCCATTACTAGAATATAAGGGGGGCATTTTTAGATACTAAAATATGGAATTAATTACTTGAGAATGACAAGTTTGACATACATGTACCACACATGACTTGCACAAACAAATATGGTCCTAACTAACCATTCTCTCACACCTACATGCTACCTTATGAGTTTGATATTTGAGTTTTTCTACTACACACTAACATGAATCTCATTATTTATTTCAGACTTGCTTACTATCCTACACATATATCTACAAACCTTTAATTTAATTCACTTGTGTATATTTTAGTGACATCAGACTAGGTCAATATTACCAATTGATATTGACTCGAGTTTGACATTACCATTCTCTGCCAATAATGACTAATTTTTAAACTCAAATATTTCCTTAGGATAAGGTAATTTTCCTAATGTGTCAGTGGCATGATAAATTACCCAATTGGATTCATATATATACAAATTAAAGCCTTACTTGATAGGGGACTTGACACTTATCTGGTACACATCTATATGCTACTATACATTGAGAAAATCTTCCCCATTTTTCCCAAATTGTGAATTAGTCATTAGGAGTAGTCATAAGTCAAGTCTGAACCATACCAAATCTAAATCAAAGCAAACATTGCCAAGTATCAAAGCCAAACCATTAGTTGCATTCATATAGTGAAGGAGCATAATTTCACAATCACACTAGGTGAGAGAACTACATATGGCTTGATTTCCCTCTTTGAAGTATTTGATATGTAGATAATCATCAATCATCAAGATGGGTGATTGGGGTCAACTTAACCCATTATGTTTTCCCATTTTTTTAATAAGTTTTTAGCCCTCATAAGCACACCTAGGGTTTCAAGGTAAAGGAGGCTTATTTCTAGAGTTGTGCACATCATAAGGGTTTGGCATCACACATACAAATATTTTATAGACATGCACCGATTAATGTATATTCACATACCCATATTTTGTCACAAGTCACTATTGACCACTACAAGTCAGTATCACCATTGATAATGACTGAGATCTAACGGAACCAACCCTGCATAGATAGAAACATAGTTCCTAAACTAAATGAATCACATGCCTACTTTAATCTATTTTCCACCTTTATAACACAATCACATTTAGATAGTTAGTTTGAAAATCTAAGTACTTGTCCCTTTGTTGTACTTGCTATATTTATTATATGGCACTTCTCAAATCATTGCAATTAGTTTTAGTATTTTACATTCAAATGTATGCTTGAATTCCACATCTATCAATCTAAATTATTCTTCTAGTTTCTATCTGATTAGGGTTTATAAAATAAAATTAGGGTAAAATAATTATATTTTGTGTGATGATAACACATTTATTAAGGCCACAAGCCCCTAAGGGAAAATATTTTATATGTAAGTTGTGGGTTAGTAGGGATCCCCCTCTTTTCCCATTCTTACCTTTAGTTTCTTACCTTCCTTAATGTGATTGGCTTGTTTCATGTCTTCTAAAATTATTTTACCTCTATCTTCTTGAGTTATGATTGGTACATAGTTGAAATATTATGATTATGTTAGAGTACACACTATATTTTCATGATTATCCACCTATTGAAAGAGGGTATATTATGTCTATTGTTTACACACATTAGATTGATGAGATTGTCTATATAGATGTAAAATTTATATACAACAAATACATATATGTGATCACATGTTTATAATAGGTTGGGGGTGTCTCCCATGTCTACCCTGAGGGATTTTTTAAAGGCATCTCCTCACATCATTTTAGGTTATATCTTTCACTATTTCCTTTATCATATTTATTTTTCATGTGATCTTATTATTTTTTGTCTATCTCGCCGATTGTATCTCGTCTTATGTGCTTAAGGCCTTCATATATACTCATCTTGTGTGTCTTCTTATGTGCTTAAGGCCTTCATATATACTCATCTTGATATTATGCTTGTTATCTTCCTACCTTTAGTGTTGTTTTGTGCTTGGATATATCATCATAGTGATCAATTTATGTTCAATACATTTCCTCTTTATTGTCTCTATATACTTTGTATTTACATGTTTATGTTTGATATGATTTCCTTGTTTATTGCTTCCTTTGTTTAGTCTATGTGTCTTATTTGAGTGATATATTTACTCTGTGTGATATGTTTATCTTATTTTCTATGTATACTCTAAGCATGACTTTACTTGCACCGTGATTGATATGCTTTGATTTTTTTACTATATGTGACTTCATCACTTCCTTTGCTTATTATATGTGCCTTATTTGAGTGTTTTGTTTACTTTATGGGTGATATGTTTTCCTTATTCTCTATATATATTATAAGTGTGACATTGATTTATTCACGATCGATATGTTATCCTTGTTTAATCTAAAATAAGTTTGGGTGTGATATTATTTTCTTCTATGCTTTGTTTATTTTACATTGTTATGTGTTTTGGTGCCACAATCCATAACATGCATGGTTCTATTATTTTCCAAGATATATATCCTGCCTATGTTCCTCATTTCTTACATATGGTGCCATGAATTTTTTCATGCATATACTAGGGGCAAGGTTCCATATGTGTGTTTGACATTGGTATATCTAATACTACATTAGTTATATTGGGGTGTGTTACTTTAGTGCTTCATTTATTACATTTTCCCCATGAGATGCACATCATACTTTTGCATATATTTTACTTACATGTTACTCGTGAGGGGCATATTACTACTATGCTTACAATGCCTATATTTTCCAATGTGTGGCACGTTACACTTATGCTTATATTGATTACATCATAGTCCCACACATGGAAAATTATTTAGACATACATGTTTTCATGATGATATCTTTATATATATGACATCAAAAATCATATATCTTATCTTACATATGATGCACACAATCATTTTATTTTGAGATATGTGATTTACATGTGTGGACATTCATATTTGATATTAGACTCTTGACAATCTTATATTTGACCATTTTTTAACACACTTGACTTATGCATGCACACATGACTCTTGTTCACATTCTTCCTTAGCCATTCATCCATATATGGGTTTGACCTTCTCAAATTATCATTATCTTTACTCAATATTTCCCTAGTCTCTACCTAAAAAACTTAATATAATTATCATATTACTTCTTGATTTCATATCATTGTTCCTATTCTATCGACAAGTTCACGCTTCCTTAGACAGTGTTGCACTAGAGATTTGTCCACATGGGATGGATCTATTTGTGCACCCTTTAAAAATCATTTTCCTAAATTTAAATTCTCCACATGGGTCAACGCATACATTTTTCACTTCGTTGTGAAGTAAATTACCCAAAGAGTTAGTTATATAAGCATACAAATCCTAAGCCTATTGATATTTAGTACTTATCTATCACTGAAAATCACTCTACACATTGAGAGGAATTATCCTAAAGTTTCCAAATCTAAAACCCCTCGAAGGAGCAAGCCCTAAACTAAGTATGAATACCATTGTGTTTTAACCTTTTTGGGGTTTTACTAGTGTAAATTCTATATTAGATTAAAGGGATGAGTTATCTAAATCAGTGAAATATTATGCAATAAATAACCATTGATTTGTTACAAGAATTTGAATTGCTTTAAATTTTTAAAAATAGTAATAAATATGTGCAAATAGATACTTATATAGAAAACACATGTCATGGAATATCTTAGTGCTAAAAACTAGGTTACGAACAGGTCTGAGTGTCATCAATAGGATCCCTAAGTTAGTTCCTCTCTTGTACAGTAGTGCCTCACTTGGACAGTAACACCATGTGGTTTTAGTGTCTTGAAAATGGTGTTAATTCCCTCTATACAGGACTATTCCTAAATTCTAGGAGCATGTGCATCTATATTTATGGGTTTTGTTCCTACGTGCATAAAAGTTAGAACTTTATATTTCTATCTGTAACAATTGATTTATGTTGCAAAGCCTAATCCTCCTTGCAAGTATGCCATGAGCTTAAAATATGTGTTTATTAATAGGATAGGCTAGACATCCTCAATAACCCACTATGAAGAGAGTTGCCTAGATACCAATACTTTAAGGAGGGATCAAGCCTGATGTAGTTCTCTCACCTAGTGCTTGGTGTAAACACAAGTGAATACTAGAATGATAGTGGTATTAAATGCCTTGAGTGTGCTTGAGATTGGAAATATTTGAAATATGGGCTTAAGGAAGCTATAGATGGTAGTATACAGAAGTAGGGCATAATAGGGATTAATAACCTTGAATTTGCTCCAGTTGTTTCTCATTTGAATAGGCTTTTTCATATATTTTCCATATAGTGGATATAGGTCTAAGAGTCTAGTATTTATAGTGTTTCATATCTTGTGTGGATAATAAAATGTGCTTAGGCTGACCTTAGGAAGGTCATACATTTGAAAATATATCCATTTGGGAAAGTTAGGGCAAGGGACACTAGTGTCATGTGGCTCTAGTGTCATTAATGTGGTGCTAGTGTCCAACAGGTAGATTGCTGGGCAGAAATGGCCAAGATCTAGGATTGAAGGTCTTGGACTGTGTTTTGGCTAATTAGGGACATCTATTGTTTGCACAATGTCTAAAAAAGTGTGATAATGGCTTTAGGATAGGTCTAGGGCTAAGCTAGGAATATGTTATCTCAATAAACACTATTAGCATCCAAATACCACTTTTAGGTGATTACATTTCCCCCCCCCCTTTATGCAAGAAATGTAGCAAAGTGAAATAACTAGTATAAAGGAAAAAAAAGCGTACTTAGACTTACCTTGGAAGTGAAGCCCGTGTAGTTGAGATTGAGTATGTGAAGCTAGGTTTGCATATGTGAAGCATGACCCAAAGCATGACCTACAATGAAACATGCATAAATCAATCCTTACTTAAGAGATAACAAAAGAAAAAGACTATGCTGAATAAAGTAATCGAGTAAAGCTAAGTAAAGAGATAGGAAAGAGGAAAGGAACAAATACACCTCATTAGGTATGCGAACTAATATATGAACCAAGTGACAACTTGTGTATGTGTGTGTACATAGTGATTAAATTGTTGAATATATTGGACTAAGTTGATAGCTTGCTCAATCCTCAAATGTGGGTGGCTCAAGAACTCAATCCAGTTTTGACTTCATTATTGCCCACCCCTGCTTGGTGGATCATGACTTGTGAATAGCTTAGATTAGACTGTAATTTTTTTTAACCCTCTCATGTGGGTGGCTCAAGAAATTAAATAAGCTATGGCTCCATCATTTCCCACCCATGTGTAGTAGATGCATATGAAACTAAATTGTTCAAAGTGCTAAAAATATCTAACTAGGTATATCTAACTTTGTATGTTAGCTTCACAGCCACTTGGGTACATTAGGCGGCTCTAGGACACTTGAGAATACCAACCAGTATAGATGGATAAGGCATGAAATTGGTGACAACCTGGAATATGATGTCAAGTGTATATAATATATAGAATGACATGGAGTTTGTCATTCCATCTTATTAACTTGTGTGTAAATAAGCATAGGAAACAATGTGTCATGCACATGCACCCAATCTGATATCTGAGTATATTGATTTTGGATTGAGTTGTAATAAATATATCTAAGCATCTAAATTGAACATGGGAATGATCATGTTGTGCATGATTCCCCCAATCTGAGCAACTAGCATGAATATGAGCTAAACTAGAGTGAATTTGAGAAAAATTTGAACATATCCGTCAAACATGTAGTTGTATCTATGCAAATATGTATTGTACCTAGTGTACTATTCTGGACAATTTGAACTACCCTAAAATTGAGGCTACTATATAGTAGGGCCATGTCTTAGAAATTAGTGCCATGTGGTGTAAGTGTCCCAATCTGGGCACTAATGTTTGTTTAGTTTGACATCTGAGTGACTGGACTACTTTACAAGTCCCTATTTTTTCATGTGTCTTACCTATGTTTGATTTCCTAAAACTGAGCATGTGTGCTAAAAATTTTCTATGAATGTAATATAGGAGCCTAATCTCTATGACAAACCCCTATGAATTCCCCCTCTTTGGAGGGTGGTTGTGGAACCTATATAAAAATTGTCCTCAAAAGAAATAGCTCTACAAAATGTGTTAGCCAGAGCATATATGATAATTATGTGATAATCCAAAACCATGTGCAAACATAACATCATAATGTAAGAGAATCATAGCATAATTATGTAATATAAGATGTATGTTGTATCTAACATTTCACAAGGGTGTCAAAATAGATGTAATCAATGTGTATAATAATAAATCTAAGTAGCTACCTAGTGGGATGGGGCATGATGTCCATCATGACACCCACGTAAGAAGGGTTGATGCATGAGGTCCCTCATGGCATCAAAAATTGGTATGTGTACAAGCAAAGACAAGTGTCATGGCCATGATGCATATAAGAAAGTATACATATAAAACACATGAGGCACATAAAATAGGCCAAGGGGACACAATACAAGGGACATGGGCACATGTCACTAAATTTGAGAAGAGAAGACATACAAGGACATGTGCAAATGTTCACATATGCAAACAACAAACAAGTTGGCTTAGAGCCACATAGAAGGACATGTTTAAATGTCTGCATACATAATCAAGAAAACACATACAAGGGACATGGTCACATGTCCAAGGCATACATGAATAGAAGAGGCATATAACCAAAAAATAATGGCATATTCAAATGCCATCGATAGAATAAACATAAGAAAACATAATCAAGTCTAAACTATGAAAGATATAAATGAAAGTATCTATGAATATAATACAAAACTATGTAAATTCTAAGATGTACAGATGCTGAGTCTAACTAGTGATAGTTGGCAAAAAATCTGAGTATGAGTAACAATGTTCAATATCAAGTTATAACAATGCTAAAATTAGAATGTATAAAATGTAAGGATAAAACCTAGTTATAGAAACTATGTATAAGATGCCCCCAAGTAAGTGAATGTGTCAAATGAATAAACTTGGATTGATGTATATGCTCCCAGTGGGTAGATGATAGCAAGTTTGGATCAATGTAGTGGATCTGAGTCCTGTATGTAATCCACAAGCACTTGACAAGAATAAGTGAAGCATGTATGTACGTTAAAACTAACTACACTAAGATATCTAGCATATGTAGTATCTAGAAAATAAAAGAAATGTAAACATAACAATGCATACAGTTTATAAATTTCATGTTTTTTGAGTAATATTTGAATGTTTTTATGTTTTGAGATGTTATATTATTTTTATATTTTTTAGATATAATCTATGTACAAGCAAATGAAAATAAGCTATGTACAAGGAGCAAGAGAGGATAACGCATGTACAAGGGGTAAGAACCATACTAACCGATGAGTCTCATGAGAGATTCACTATCATTATGACCGGTGTCAAATAAGGGAACCATGATCGTGCGTGTTGTGTGAATGGGCAACTATGATCCCATAATCTATTTTGGAAATTAATATGTGTCTATATCTACTTGTGTAGTGGTGCTATGAATTTGCAGCACTAACTGTGATGCCATGTGAACTGTAGTGGTCTTAAGAACCCATATGGTAGAATAAGTTGTAGGTGACGTAGGTGCCCTATGCTGAGAACCTAATAATATTGATCATGGCATAAACTAAGTCGAGTAAGGTCCTATAGAATATGTGACATATATATATATATATATATATATATATATAACACAAGGGTCTCTCTAATAATGGTCTCCATGGGAGAGTATGCGTACATGTTGATACCGTAGGAGTAGACCTCACCTACACTGGTCACTTTACCAAACTCTGTGAGGTATGAATAAGAACTATACTCTGAGCTATAATTGATAACTGTGTAATATCTAGTAATGGTGTTGAAACTGTAATTGGTGACTGTGTTGGACTTGCCTGTGAGATAGGTAGAGGATACTCATATGAGAGACCCTCAACTTTGACCACCTGATTTCCATGTATGTACTTCAAGAATTTGTGTATTATAGATAGGATGGCTTAGAGCTACTGTAACCATGGCCTACCCAATAACATATCAAATATGCCTACACTAAGTACTATGAAGAATCGAGTGGCTATATGTGTTGGTCCAATCTGTAATGAAAACACAATCTCCCTGATTGAGCTCTGAACATGACCACTGAAACCACTAATTATTATATATGTGGGGAATATATCTTGCTTTGAGTACCCCAAATGTTGTAAAAGTGTCATGGTGAACATGTTAATACTTGACCTGTTATCAACCATAACATTTTGGATATGATGATGATCTATGTATGCCCATATAAAGAGTGCATGTAAATCTGTATCATCATCAACAATCTCCTTCTCTGAGATTATGAAAAGTGGTATAGGTGGAAATATAGTATGATATATGGCAATAATGTTATGTAATAGATGTGTTTCCTCTGTAACAATATGACATGAGGTTAGTGGTGGATGTGCTTGATATGTGTAGTGAACACCTAATGTGCCCCCTGCCTCATTCTTTGTGTGTTTTGGGAATGGATCTAAAAATATCTTTAATGCCTTAGCTTATGTTTTTTGTGCTTTCGGTGCCTCTGTGGGTGTGCCCACATCAATAATATTAGCCTTAATCATATCTTGTATCTTATGCTTTAGGCTTATGCATTTAATTTTTATATGGCCTGGTGCCCTGTGATACTCACAAAATGCATTAGAATTGTAGTTCTTTGGAAGAGGTTGTGTTGTATCAACCTCTTTAATGGGAGGGAGAGATATGACATTGCATTCTAAAAGCTACTGTAAAATCCGTGTTAGTGACTCTAGAATGTTGGTGAAGATTCGACTATGAGGAATGGATAAAACCAATCTAGTAGGTGGCTTGGAAGCTGCATTGATTATGGCCTTTTGATCACTCTTGCTCTTAGTGGCCCTTACCTTGTATGGAGGTTTATTTGAACTCCTAGTAGTTGATTTTGATCCATTGGTATACTTGAGTTTGTCTATTGATAGGAGTGTAAACCTCTCTTTCCTTAACTGTGTGGAACAAATCTGTAAATACAGGAAACTTCTTGAACAAGATAGCTTCATGTAATGTTGGTAAAAGACTTTGTTTAAATGTGGCTTGAAGCTCTCTATCTACCATGGGGCTAGTCAATTTGGCTAATATAGTCTTGTATCATAAGAAATAATATACAATAGGCTCGTTTGAATTTTATTTCAACTATGCCACTTGAGATATCTTATCACTGATGTTGATGGAGAAGTGTGCTAATAACATGTCAAACAAAGGACTGAATGCTATGATAGATTGATTTGGTTAATCATAAAACCATTGTAGGGCATAATCCTTTAAACTGCATGAAAAAAACTTCATGAGAAACCATTGGACACATAATCCAAACATTATGCATGAAAAACTTTAAGATGATGCTTTGGGTTACCCTTGCCATCATATAATGCAAGCTTAGGTGCCACAAAACCAGATGGAAAGGGAGTTACCACTATGTGGTGTGCCAAAAGTGTATGTAAGCGAATATTAGAATCCAAGACATGTGATAGCTTAGTGGCTACCTTCTTGAGATGTAACACCTTGGATTATAGAGTATGAATCTCATGTATAAGGGATTGTACATCTGGAGTGGAGGAACTAGCCACAAGAGGTGTAACTATCACTAAAGGTTGTTGAATTACAATTTTAGGTTGTGCTAGCTGAGTTGGTTGAGTTGGCCCCACTATAGGCATAACAATGTTATTAACTAGGGGAGTTGAAGATTGACCATTATTTGTTTTGTTCTTGATTTCCAATATGGCTTGTAGGATTTGTGCAGGATCAAGGGGATGTTCCTGGATTCTATCTCTAAAGCCCTATAATATCTCATCTTTGTTGGTAATTATGTCACCATTGTTAAGTGGAGGGAGAGTGTCCCAATTTTCAATGTGTATATCATCTTACTCTTGATTGTATTGTTCATCTTTAGATGCATTATTATTGAAATCCACATAATCAAGGTGTGAAGGATGCATAAATGAAGTTATGATAGGTCTTTTATCCATGTTATAAGCTTATATAGTAGGAATATGAATATGTTCTATATGATTACCACCTAGTCTAGCACTTGTTCTTAATGGAAGAGAGATAGCTTTTTTAGATGGCATATAGTAAAAAAATTGGAATAGGGCTACTAAAATAGAATATATGAAATTTGAAAAATTGAAAGCAGCTAATGAAAATAGAAAAGATAAGGATTCAAACCCTAAGAGCATATAGGGCCAAGGTTTTTTGAATTAGAGATTCATTGTAAAAATTTAAATTATATTTAAATAAATGAAAGCATAATGTGATATTGATTCAATGAGATAGGTTATGCCAAAAAATTAGAAAAATAGAAGTGTGTAAATCTAATTTAGTGCACACAAATTTGGAGAATGTAAACTAGGGTTTTGAGCAATATTTGAAGTAAGTCGGGTTCACCAAATGTTTTAACCTTTTAGGGTTTTACTAGTATAAATCCTATGTTAGTTTAAAGGGCTGAGTTGTCTAAATCAGTGAAACAATATGCAATAAATAACTACTAATTTTTTACAAAATTTGTCTTGTTTTAACTTTCTAAAAATAGTAATAAATATGTGTAAATAGAGACTTATCTAGAAAATACACATCACAAAAGTTTTGAGTGCTGAAAATTGGGTTACAGACAGGTCTAAGTGTCATCAACAAGATCCCTGAGTCAGATCCTCTCCTGGATAGTAGTGCCTCATTTAGACAATAGTGCTATATAGTTCTAGTATCTTGAAAATGGTGCTAGTGTCCTTTGTGCAAGATTGTTCCTAAATTTTGGGAGCACCTGCACCTATGTTTATGGGTTCTATTCCTATGCACACAAAATTTGGAACTCTATATTTGTGCCTGTAATAGTTGATTTATGTTACAAACCCTAATCCTCCTTGAAAGTATGACATGAACTAAAAATGTGTATTCATTAGTAGGATAGGTTGGACATCCTCAACACCTCGCTATGAAGATAGTTGCCTACATACCAATACTTCGAGGAGGGATCAAGCCCGCTGTAGTTCTCCCACCTAGTGTTTGGTGCAAGTGCAAGTGAATGCTATAATGATAGTGGTCTTGAATGCCTTGAGTGTTATTGAGATTGAAAATCTTTGAAATCTAGGTTTAGGGTAACTATAGATAGTAGTATGTAGAAGTAGGGCAGAATATGGATTAATGACCTTGATTTTACTCCACTTGTTTCTTGTTTGAATAAGCTTTTTGCATCTATTTTCCATCTAGTGGATTTAGGTCCAAGAGTTATATTTATAGTGTTTCCTAGCTTGTGCAGATAATAAAATGTGCTTAAGCTAACTTTAGGAGGGTCATACATTTGAAAATATATCTGTTCAGGTGAGTTAGGGCAAGGGACACTAGTGCCATGTTAGGGACACTAGCGCCATGTGGCTCTAGTGTCCTTAATGTAGCACTAATGTCCAACTGACAGGTTGTTGGGCATGAAGGGCTAAGATCTAGGAATGAAGGTTTGAGACTATGTTTTGGTTGATTAGAAACATTTATGGTCTGCATAATGGCTGGAAAAGTGTGATAAAGGCTCTTGGATAGGTCCAGGGCTAAGCTAGGAATATGATGTCTCAAGCAACACTCTTAACATCCAAATAACACTTTTAGGTGATTACACACTACAAGGTCAAATCATAGGTTGTAAAGTGTTGAAAGCCATACACAAGATTGCATTGCATGCTAATATTACATTGTTTACACACACTTAGCTAGGTGGGAGAACAACATTTAATTTGACTTCCCTCTTCGAATTATTAGATACACATGCAACACTTAGCCATAGGGGGTGGCTGCGGTCAACTCAACCCATCCTTTTCACTTGTTTTCTCCATTCATAATGATTTTTTCTTACAGTGTAAAGAGCTACACATATTTGAAGGAAAATTAATTTGGTCACATTAAATCAAAACTATTTGAATATACAATAAGTACTAGTAGACATAAGCACAATGAGAAAAGTAATAAAAAAATTATCACAGACAACACATATGGTTCTACACTCTAGAAGATGGTTCTACAGTGTTAGAAGCTTCTAAAAAGTGCAAACTTATCCCAACACACACATGCAGTTTGTTTCTAGATCCATGCATTCACATGCCCCTTCCTAATCTTTGTTGATGACTGTATCTTGTCATATACCTGCACATTCTAGAAACAAGCTAAGTACCCAATTCTTTTAGTATTTCCATAAATAATAAGTTGCATTAAACCATAAACCAATAAAGATCTACTAGTTACACTTAAATTTGTATGTGAATATCATATCTTATGAAATCTTATTTATCCTATCAAGGTTCCATTAATCTTAAAATAGATAAAACAATAGGTTTAACCCACATCTAAAAAAGACATATATTACATCCATTTTTTTTTCCAAATCTTAGGACTCATGTCATTTCCACAATGTTTTTCTCCCATGAGTAAGTGAAATTGCATGTTGATTTCATAATGTACCCAACACATTATACTTATTCACAATGTTGATATAAAAACCACTTTTCTTCTATAAAATATTGATATAAAAACCACTTTTCTTTTAAAAATAAGAAAAATAAAAAATAAAAGCGCTAATTTATTTTATTAATGAAAATGCATTATTCAATTTAAAAAAAATAAAAAATAGCCAACTTATTAATTTGGGTACTTAGGAATCCTAAGCTTTCTACATTTTATTGCCCATTTCCCCGGTTTTCAAGACTAGCAAAATTCTTAAAGAAAACCAAAGGTGTGAATTTGGAGAGAGTGTCGGGATGGATGAATGAAAGAGCACAGCTGTGGGAGAAAGTAGAAGCAAAGCGGAAGCAGCATGAGGCAGGCGCAGGCGCAGTCCCAGTCCCAGTCCGACGATGGGCTCCAGAAAGAAAAAGTCAACAGCAACTACACTCAGATCTCCCCTCAGTACGATGATCTCGACGATGTTCAGAGGGATCTGAAGGTTACGCAAATCACCATTCCCGAGGTCAGTCATCTTCACTTCTCAATTTCTCATTATTGCCAATTCCTAGATTCATTCCATATTTGGAACTGCCTTCATAAAGCCTGCAATTATATATCAGGAGTCTGAGGATCAGAAGAATATACTCTTGTTTTTCTCTGAGACGAAAAACTTCTATTCATAATTAGTCACGATTATATGCCCTGCCATTCAAACTTATTAGATTTGCATATCTTGGACTCCAATTGACTCCATCCATCTTGAAGTTTGTCCTTGCTGTCTTCAATACTATTGGAATTTAGTTTACCTTGCCTTAAATCTTCAACAGGATATACCCAATTTATCTGACACAGACAGACAGACTAACAAGAGCATATAGGGTATATCTTAGCATATTATAGGCTCTTGGCTTTTCTAAAGGACAATTTTGTAAATTTGGGCATATCAGCTGCGTAAGGGATAATCATGATTGTCATAATGACAAATTTTGAAAAATGAAGATATAAATCAATACTATAATCTCTGACCGAGGAAAGAAATGAACAGCTAACTGGAATTAAATGTCCTTGCAATTGAACGTGCTAGTTTGCTACCAAACGCTCAGTTTGAAGGATATATCATGTTCAACTTTAAAGTGCTAAGTTTGTACAGTATACAAATAGAAAGATCTTCCATAAACAACATCATCAGTGCAGAGTGCAAATGCTGGAGAATGAGAAAATTGCACTCCTTTCCATACAACTTGTCTGTTATATTGCTAGAAAGCTACTCTCATAGGTACCTTGTGCCCCTTTTAAGGATGGTAATAGAATTAATAGCAATACAATCCAGATGGTGTGAACCAGTCAGCCGGTAATAAATATTGCTCACCAAAATGATTCCACACAATGCATAGAGCATGGATACAAGCACACATATGCCCACAAAGCTTAAAACTTTCATTGGATGCACATTGGAAAGGAACAATAAATTTAGCATGCAGTAAACAAGAAAATTTAGCATAAGGCAATAATATCCAAGAATATCTCCCATATCTGCAGACAAGGTAGGTAAATCTGATTAAGGAGACAATACAATTTTCAAAGCCACAATGGTTGATGAATGCTATCATGTTTATATTGTACATTAATTGGATTTGGTTTCTTCTATAACGGGTGACTTGAATATTTGCCCAGTTTTGCACTCTTAACACATATAATCGGCTTTAGCTAGACTAACATCAAATGTTAGACCAAATATATATGCATAACATAAGTGCAAACACCTTTTTGTTGATGCCAGTAGTCACATTAACATTTGCTTCTCACCCCCCAAACAAAACATGAATAATGGACATAAAGGACCAAAGAGGATATTATAACTTCAATCAATTGTAATTTTGGAGCGGTCAAAGAGTTTCTTAGTCCTACTACTCCTAAGAAAATGAAGACCAGCAAGTGGAGTATACCGAGTTTTTGTATAATGAGGAATTCAAAGGACAAAGCATTATGAATAGGAGGAATGGGAGAAATCTAAAACTTGACCACATATAATTCAAACTGAGGTGTGTGGGTGGTGGGATGTACAGTATGGAGAATGTTCCACTTTTGTAACCCTTTTCATTACTTTGACTTTTTTATTATTACTTTCATAGACCAAGTCTGTACTTTCAATTGTTTTATTATTTTTTATATGGCTTCTATTAACATTGTTCATACCTTTGTTTTTCACAGCTTCTTCATGGCCCATATAGACAAGCTCGCCATTGATGTCGTTGATGTTGATGCTTTCCGTCCTTGATCAATACACTTTTAACTTTGAGTCATTCACTATATCTTTGACCGTCATCCCGTTCAAATATTCCATCTTGACAGCCTCATTCTCCGAGATTTATATAATTTTAAATGTTTCCAGTATTAACACTTTGAACTTACTCGGCTTAGTTTTGCGTTGCCCATTTATCTCAGTACTATAGCTCTGGTTTTGAAGTTCCTCCATTGTAAATGCTTATCATGCCAATACTCCCTTCTTTTCTGCATGACTTTAGTTGTGTGATGTGCCATCACCCAACATCCATCCCGTTCGAGCATATTTGTCATATTCGACTGTAATTCAAGAACATGTTGAACTTCAGGAGGTTGTACTTGTCCTATTTTTTTCCTTGGACCTCTCAATCACGCTCATTGAATTTGGCTCTTTAGAATGCACATTGGCTACCCGTTCCATTGGGCGGGCCAACTTTACATTAAACGTTGCACCCTCGACGTTGTATTCGTTGAACTCTAGTGGGCAAGCCGACTACTATGACAGTTTGGAAGGACTTGGCATTACCGACATTTGCTTCTGGTCATCTTGCTGCAAGTTGCAATCTCAACGCTATTGCAACTAGGTTGCAATGCTTGCAACACTTCATAGTCTTCCATCTGCCAATGGAACAAACCATCGATGAAGTTTGTCTCATTGTTGTTGGAACATGACTGTAACTCCAAGACCCTTCATTGTTTGGCTCCATTGTACCTCAACTCTCATCAATTGAACAATTTTCTTCGGAGTCTGATGAGATTGATGAGGCTACTTCCTCACTGATTGCTTGATTCTTCAAATCTATAATGTACTTCTATCCTTTATTTTCAATGGATAACAAATTCATTTTCTAGTGATGATCGGCTATGGTTTCTATCAACTAACCCCAACCCAATAGTGCATCATAGGCTTTCTTCTTCAACGAGATGACTCCAAAATTCAGCAAAAAGGGTTAGGTTCCAATAATTATGTTTTGAACCATTAGTACATCTAATACCTTAATGCCCTGTTGATATACTCCTACTACTTGGAATTTCGGAGGCCACATATTTGGCTTCCCAAGACTCTTCCAAGTCTGCTTTGGAAGAGCATGCACACTAGAACTATCATTGACGATGGCGTTTGTCAAATTCCTAGCCAAAACTTCCATATGCACAATTGTTGTTTGTCGGGCTAGGCTCATCATTAAGAGCACATAATTGATCAATAGGTCACCTTAAAAGGGTGGCTTTTCTATGGTTATATCCGTCTACTTTTTTTTCTCCCCATCCTCTGATATTAGATGCACCATTATATGCTCCATGTTTGGGTTAGTGTCTTGTATGGTAGCAGTTAGAGCATTCGAGTTCCGGGATGCTTTGCAATAAGTTAGCTATCTTAACAAGTATAGTGGTCTCCAAGATATATTGTGTAATAGCTTTATCAGACTCCAAGCTGCTTTTGACTCTGCTTGTATGTTCATTTGATTTACGTTGTTCTTTGACCATGGCCCTCTTGACTTCTAATCCTAGCTTTGACAAGCCTTTCTTGCTCCATACATGGGTCAGGTTAATTGGCTTTCTTAACTTATGCTCTCTTAATTGCCATAACTTCTTTGCCCTCAACCATGTCAATCATATTGATGTTGGCTTGCTTTGGATAATTGCCATCGTTATGTTTCCATGGCACACACCATCTACAAAGAAGTCTAGTGTCATTTTGGGTAGGGAAATCTCTTGCAAAATGGCCCCATTCATTGCACTCCAACACTGTACAATTGGTCGTCCTTTGGAGTTGCATTGAATACGACTCCCACCACCACTATTATTATACAGTCGATAGTTCCTTTGTAGCGTGGTGGGTTGTGTAGATGGTTCTCCTTGCGTGAATAGTACTTGGCCTCTCTTATTTAGAAAATTGTTTTGGAAGTCCTTGATTGAATGCCGTGTAACTTGACAAATCTTGCATGGAAGATCTTTGCAATCTTTCTTGCCATCTCCCTTTTGTTCCTGCATCATTTAGAGCATGTCATTTCTCAAGGCTCCCATTGATCCAGGTTCACTGTCATCAATGGAGTTAAGGTCATCTTCTTTGTGTCCTTTTGAGCGTGATGATGTCTTTTTCCTGCTTTCAATGTCCATGGCTTGGTTGAATGCATCTTCATAAGATGAGGGTGGGACCACCTTCATCGTCCTCCACAACGAGGATACCTACCCTTCTATGAACCATTGCTTCTTCAAGCCATCGACAGGTTCCTTTTCAAGTTTTCCCAATTGTTCTTCCAGTCTTTTGTTATAGGCTCAAAAAATTGTCTTGTTTACCTTGCTTGGTACCATAAATTTCTGCAACAATGCCATTGTCATCTCTTAGGTGTTTAAATTCTTTCTTGAAGGCTTCACCGAGTGTTTGCCATGTTGCTTTCTCCAAGCTTGGTGCATCTGCATACCAATCAATAGCCACTTCCCAAAGGGTGGTTGGGAACCATCTTTACCACATACGTTCATTTGTATGCCCATTGGCAGTCCAAATGGTGATGCATGTTTTGCAGTGCTGTAGGGATCCTCCAATCCATCAATGGTGAACTTTGACAACATCTACTTTTCTGAAGATGGAGTTGATGGGGTAACCATGGCTCTAGTTACGGCTTAATTTTGGTGTGGTGCTTTAAATACGAGTCTCTCCCTTAAGAAGGTATGTGTTAGATGTTCCTTTGCTCTCGTAGCACTATTAGACACGTCCCTAGGCTCAACCCATCCTTTGGTAGGGTTTTGTACCATATCTTAACATCGTAAGGTCCCCTTTTTGTGCGACTCTCTCCAACTTGTCATTCAGGTCGCCTCGGAATTTTCATGTGATTCCCTTGTAGTACGCTCCGACCTAAATTAGTTGGCAAGGTCCACACTTCCTCCGAAACGGGCAATCTCTACCCACTCCTCACTATGAGGGTTTAGGGTCCACCACTTTTGGCTGAACCCTTTCTTGGTTTTGGCTCCGACGCTAACTCTAGCTACGACTTCTTCTCGGCCTTGGCTTCTGCTTTGTACTTCGTACTTCGCTTGATGGTTTCTTAGAATTGGCTGCCGATTGCAGCCTTTATCGTTTCTCATGTTGGTTCACCAATCGAGTAGACCATTTCAATGAGCAGCTTCTGAATTTTTTAAATGAAGTTATAGTGAAAATGCAGCATTCCAGTTATAGTCGAAGTTTAGTGAATCAACAATAGTGAAAGTGACAGTGACAGTGCATGATCCAGTGATAGTGACATTAATAGTGTAAGTGACCATTGAAGCTTGCCTTTGATGTAGTATCAAGGGAGATGCGGTTGCGGGCTTCCTTCAAGTTAGGATTAAGAGGGGATCTGAGGCATAACAAGCACCTTTATGCAATCCCAACTTATCGGGTCCTTAATATTTTGACTTAATTCCCATGAGGCACCAAATTTGTTTGGTAGCTCTTGGATGACATGTATTTGAACTCACTTTAGGTACACCTTCTTGAATGTACCATTGGTCCTTTAATTTAAGTGTCATCCTACCCATACCCATAAGGGATAGGCTATAAATAGATGGGGGTTGTGCCCTATCTATCTTACACAAGTAACAAAGTGATAGTGTTGTGATAAGGAATTTATTGTACTACGAAATATCATGTGTTTCTCTCTATTTGCACTACTGTGAAATTGTGGAAGCTTGTGTGATGATGCAATGCTAATAGAGTAGAGGAGCTGAAATCATTTATCGAAAATCTTGGTTAGGGTTAAGTAGATCATCTAAGGACATTATTATCTGCTCCAACAACATATCTTTCGCTTCAACCTCCTAATGGTGTCAGGAAGAAAACCTGCTCGACTGAAGCTAAATTACATTGGGCCAAAAATGCAATTGCTACTTATTGAGTGTTGGGGATTGCATTGTGGAAGTTGCAAAACATATCTAGATACATATTAATATCCCTATTCTAATTGTAAAAATTGCACTCTTGGAGATCATTATAATTCTAGGAAGAGGTGTGATTGTGTTAACTAGGAGAATTTGGAATAAGCTTTGCCAAATACAGATGGCAAGATCAAATTTCTTGCTTGGATTGATCAATTAACTGGTATTCCAAGAGTAATTCATTAATAATCAGCATCATCAAAACAATCTGGTAATGGTAATCCAATCAACTGGAATTAGATTATTATGCTGGATTCTTCTCTGTTGATATCTTCCTGCAAAGCACACTCAATATAAACCAAAATTGACAACGGGTGTTGGGAGAAAAACAAAACCAAGGGCATTGGTTTATTAGTCTATGAATTTCCCCACTACACTCCCATTCCTAGCATGAGTCGATTCTTGACTTATCTAGAAATTATGCTGTATATATGGCTTTTAATGACTAGTGTAAGAACTCTTTTTTTTCATTTGAAATAAAAACAGAATGTCAAATGTTTTTGAAGTGGTAGAGAATATTTATTTGAGGGTTCTATTTGATTACTTTTTCTCAGGTTGTTCAATTACTAAGAATTTACATTTGTTCATGTTTGCCATTCGATATATACGTATTTTTATCCTCTTTGATTTCAGAAACAAGGCTTGAGGAAGTTACTAGCTTATTTTGGGCCTGGTTTCTTGGTTGCAATTGCTTATGTGGACCCTGGGAACTGTGAGTATATATTCGAGGTACATTTATTCTGAGTGGAAATAACTGTTTTTGAAGTATATTGAAGACAACTGAAGAAGCTCTTTGTTCGCTGCCCCCTTATTGCAGTTGAAAGTGATCTTCAAGCAGGTGCTCTTTATAAATATGAGGTAAATGTTATATTTTTAATGGATGAAAAGCATTTTTGATTTCAATAAAATGAATGTATTGTGTTGGATAATTTATGAGATGACAAATAGTTGAGCAGAAGTAATCAGTAGTTGCTAGCGCACGTGTTGTAGCTAACATCATGAGGTCATAGACTCATGACAGCATGATGTAGTATATAATGTTATCCAAATTATTTTGTTTGTATCTGAAAATCATAGACAATTCCAGGAATGGAAATGGGAGTGCATGAAAGTGGGCATACGAAAGACAGATAAATCTTGCATTAACAAACTGCACCTTCAACTCTTGTTGTTGCTTTTAATTTTTTTGACAAACATCCCATACATATATTTAAGTGGGGAAATTCCCAGTTAACATAAATTTGTCTGTTGTCGACATTATTATTTTGAGTTGATATGTGAAACACAATTTTATTTGATGTTTATTTTTCATGCATTAGGCAAAACAAAGGAACAAATAGGAACGTCTGGATGCTTGTAAGATGACATCGCATATTGTACTTTGAACCCAACTTCTAGGCATGCTAAGAAAATATGTAGGTCAATACTCTCAACAGTCTGGCTTCCTCTTTATTCAGATCGGCCCTTATTGTTAGCAGTTGATATTCTGTCTGTCTGTTGAACTTACGCTGGCTTTTCTTTTGATCATGTGTTGGCTGGCACTTACCAGGTTGCATCTTGTTCACCCCAAAATTAAGATAAGAAATTACACACTATTTCTTTTTTATGACAGGTTGCATCTTGTTCACCCCAAAATTAAGATAAGAAGTAACACACTATTTCTTTTTTTATGATATTGATGCATCATCCTCCGATTAATCTGTATTATGTAAACATAAAAAGTTAAATCATATATTTTTAATTGTTGTGAAGCTCTACTATATATACAAGCATGTGCCAAAATTCAAGTCAACAAGCATCTATTTATGTGAGATTGATGTATAGGTAATTTTTTATCTTAACATGTAGCTCTTGAAATAAAGCACTAATATTCCATGATAGATACATAATTTGTATTAATAATTAATACTGATAAATTATGGCGAGTGCAAGGCCATCGTTCCCTCCTTTGAAAATTATGGTGAGCTTATATGCATTAAAGTGCTCAAAGGGCCTATAACTACCAGGAGTGGAAGTTATCTTTAAGCTGATTCCTACATTTGCTGTTTGTGGCATGGTAAACACTCACAATGTAAACATGGTGGGGTGGAAACTTCAGCATTTATTATGGAATTCACTTCAACATGTAAGAACAAGTTAGAATGTTAGTCAATTATTACCTATGGACTTTTTGTGTTGAAACTCCCTTTGAAAGGACATTGCTGGACGTTTAATCTAGTTTCATACTTAGGAGAGCCTAGAGTTATCCATTATGTGCTTTTTGTGTCTCTCATCACCAAAGGATTTGCCAATTCCATAGAAAGGTTTGGGGTGCAAGTCCCCAGGTTAATGTGTTAGCATCCTCCCTCCTTCCAGCCCTAACATTGTTGCTAGTTTGTATGTCATACCTTTTGGGCCCTCTCTAGCTTCTTGTTATCTATGTGATGTTCGTAATTTACAAGCTGTATACAAAAGTGATATATCCTTATGTTGGGATTTTGCTCCACATTAATACTACTAATTGTGTGTTTGTTGGGAATAATCCCACATGGGTAACAATTGTGAGAAAGTGTTGGTTCAAGAGGCATTGCAAGCACCAAACTATTTGCCAATTTGGAAGCAAGCATTGGGGTGCAAGTTCCCAGGTCGATGTGTTAGCATGCTCCTTCACTTTGGTACAAATATTCTTGGTGGTTTTGATGTCATGTCATGTGGACCCTCTCTAGCTTGTGATTGTTATCTGTGTGACCTTTGTAATTTACAAACTATTTACTATAAGTATAATGGCATATCCTATGATGGGATTTCAGTCCCCATTAACACTTTCCTCCATATCCATTATAAAACTTTGGCCAAAAAACTTGTGTCTATTTGGATTCTATGCTAGGGCCATACTTCTTGAGAGGTTCATCAGTATTCTGGTATTTTCCTCTCATTTTTGCAGCCTCGAGAGGAAAGGCATATCATTATGGTCATCAGCATTAAAATATGGAACGAGGTAATTTGGTTTGAGCACAAATTTTAAGCAGTCAACATGTTCCACTTCCATTAGGAAGCTTTTCTATCTCTGGAAATCCATGGAACATTACAGAACAACTTGGCCCTCTTTAGAAGTTTACAATACATGTTTCATAGGATTCGTTATTATTACAATTTTGGATGTGCATTTGAGCTTCTATGGTTGGTGCCCTAGAATACAATACAAGGAATCTACATGGCATGATTGGTTGAAATTTGGTTTCAAAGTCTAGAATGCAGTCTTAGAGCCATGCTATATATTAACCTTTTCAATAAGGCAACCTATACGTAAATTCAACAAAGTAGAAATGGACATTGAATAATAACAGGGAAAAAATGCAGAAATTTAAGAATATGTTTATAAATTTATCGAAAGGAAAATTTTGAGCATGAATACAAGAGTTTAGAAGGAAGAACAGAGGAAATAGGAAATTACATTTTTGTTCAGAAATGACCAAAAGAGTGGACGTTTGGACTCCTCATTACATTATTCATAAAACCTCAAACGAGTACCTTTGGCATCTTGTAGATAAATCAAATACAAAATACAAATGCTAAAGCATAAATACTAGAAATACTGTGGCTCACATGACGGCATGATGCCTTTGATTATTTGAATTTTGTGAGGAAACAAGTGACTTTTTAATTGTGAGCCCTATTGCAAGAAACACAATGAACCCTTTGAATTTTGTGTTATAATGCATCGAAACGGGCACATGATGGCAACGGCGGTTTGAACGTTATTTTAACCATCATGCACATTTCTGATGTTGTTTCGCCTGTCACGCAACGATATTGAGGTGAAATCACAACGGCATTGATGGGAAAACACAGACAAAAGCATCACACGTTAAAAAAGCTCACAGCATACTTAAATTTGGTTTGCACAGATCTTAAATTCGATTTGCACAGATCTAATTTTGGGAAAGGTGAAAGGAATATGTGGGCTATAGTCTGGACAGAACAGATGAGCTTCTGGATGGTGTGTATTTTTCCTGTATTTCTGCATTGATAATTATTTCATTACATGTTTTGACAAACAGCAGAGGTAAGTGGTTTTAAAAATCTGTAACAGTTTTGCTTTAAGACAGCTTTTTAAGTTTTAGTTAAAATAGATTTAATAATAAAAAATTGAATGAGAAGGTTTTTTTCATTTCTATTGTTAAAAAATATTTTTTATTCTTTTAAATTTAAATTTTAAATATAATGCATACTTTCAATAATAATTAATTAATTTAAATATTAAAAAATAAGAAGAAATATTAAAATTTTAAATATTTCAAATTTAGAATAAAATTAAAAGAAAAAATAAATTAGCAAAACTTAAATTCCAAATCTAAATCTTATTAAATATAACTCTCTACTAATTTATTTATATTTATTATTCAATCATATTAAGAGGTTAGAGTAAAAGAAATTGATGTAAAAAAGAATTAGATGATTTTAGAAATTAATTTATGTATATACCAATATCCGTTTCTTATGTGCAACTTCTCCCAATCCCGTTTCTCGTCACGTTTCCATTTCCTTCATGTTTCTCGTTTCTTTCAACATAGATTGTGAGTAATGTTTAATTCAAGTGACATTCAACTTGAGTAGTTAGTGAGGTTCACTCTTGTAAATATATCTATAATTATCTTCTAGCTTCTTTGACTTATGCTTCTTTTTTTTTTGCCTTATTTTTTAATTTTTAAATTTTTTATTCTTTTGCATGTGCTTGGTATTATCCAGCAAGCACACATCCTCATCGTTGTACATTTATTTAATCCATGCCAATGAAGAGCGTGAAGTATCAGTTTTGGCAGCTATCTCCTTTGTTCTTAAATTTTCTCTCTAATTTCTGCTGTGCATACTGAGAGAGTCATTTTGGTTGGCATCAAAGCCTTGTTTCTTCCCCTGCACAAATTTTGTCAAATTCCTCTTGCCCAATCTTGCTCATGCATAAAACCTCTCAGATTCTGGACAACCAATTCTACAGGCTATTTTTGGGTACAGCCACCATATCTAGGTTTTTGTTACCGACTACATCTTTTTTTTGGGTGGTGGGGGTGTCGTTCCTGCTTGCTGTGCCCTATGCTTGACAGATCCAGTCGCTTCTACATGATACCAGGTCCTCTTTTTCACAAAATCTGAGCCGTGGTCCTACTTGACTAAGGGCTGCCATTCGCCTCTAATTGCAGGGATTCACCTTCTTGGGAGTCAACTGGTCAATTCCTCAACAGACCTTCCTCAGCAATATTTATCTTTGCCTCGCAATTTTTATGTGTTGCCTATCCCAGTTGCCTTAACTTGCATCAGAATATCGTTGGTACAAAAGCATAAAACCAAAGATTTCTATTCATTCCCCTAGACAACCCTTTGTGGTGGTTGTGCATATCTTGCGGGCTTTCAGCTGTTGTTGCCACTGCAAATCATTTCTTGTAAATGGATCTTCAAATACTATGAGCTTCATTCACTTACCCTCCCTCATTGCAGAGAGATAAGTAAATAAAAATAATTAAGGTTTTGAAGTTTCATGAAAGAGAGAATATTCTCCTTTTATTTGGATGCTCATTCTAAAAGTAAGGGCGCTACATCATTTGCTAATTGTAGTTCTTAAAGGGGATATTTAATGTTAAATCTAAAAGGACTTCGTTATTGATTAATTTTTTAACCCCTTCCTTTGAGATATTATGTTTAAAGGGGTTCCTTCTTTCACTATTTTTTGTAGCTTGGGATGGAAAAGTGTCTTTTTTGAGGAATTTCTTTCATTATCCTCTTTATTGATTAATTTTTTAACCCCTTCCTTTGAGATATTATGTTTAAAGGGGTTCCTTCTTTCACTATTTTTTGTAGCTTGGGATGGAAAAGTGTCTTTTTTGAGGAATTTCTTTCATTATCCTCTTTGTGATTTTATAATCATGAAACAAATAAGGAAAAAGAAACAAAAAAATATGCCTTTTTTGCAGTTATTGTTATGCATTTTTGGCAGTCCTGAAAGTCCCTTAAGTGTGACCCAAAACCCCGACTTGGTATAGTTGTTTGCACAAGAGCTACACGATCAACAAAAGAAATAGAATGAATTTTAACTCAAACTTATGCATAATATGATGAGTACATTCCAACATCACATGGGCCAAGAACAGGTGACTAACGCTGTTTCATCAGCCATCTTGATTTCCCAAACTCCTTTAATGGAAAAATCAATGCGCACAAACTGTATGCCTGTATTCATAATTTGGAGGCATATCATGATGTAGGCGATCTTCACAAGGCCACATTGCACTATGGTCGTTGATGTTCATGTGAATGATCTGCCCCGTTCTGGCAACAATATCATTCCAACTTTTGGCTGCAACAAAATATCCCAATGTTCAAAGAGACTTATAGCAAGTGCTTTTATCCCCTCACGTATATAAGAGGAGCTATTGGCACATTAGCTCCATTTATGCTAGGCATCTAGACATTCAATCCAAAAGTAATTGAAAAATTCAATTGTCTCTCCATCAAGTTAGAGGTATAGGATGTTAATGAGGTCCTTTGACTCAAGTTTGTCTTTGGGCTATTTTCTCAATCTTTGGAAGGAGTTATAGCTCTTTACCATTGCTTATTTAGAGCATGATTTTCAACATTCTTTGAAGGTGTAAGCTCAGCCACTCTTTTGTATCTCAGAAGAAGTGCTATGCTCTTAACTGCTAGCATGTAGTGGGAAATGCATGGCCGACTTGTGGCCAGCATATCCTTTTACTTAGTCATATTATACTTTCTATTTCTTTATATTGGTGGTAGTTTCAGCCTATGGAGTATACATAGCCAAAGTAGGGTACATATAGGAGGTAAGTCACCACATTTGTCAATTTTAATACTAGAATTTCGAAATTTGTTGAGCTCTAAACTATCGCAAAAAATTCGTTGAAAATCTCAATTTAATTCGTGGGAATGGAATGACAATCAAAATAGAGAATATATTAAAAAAACCTTTTAAAATAGCAATAAAATTCATGATTTAGGGTTTACAACCTGTGTGAGAGTGCCGTTGTGTCATGTGGAAGGATGTTGCTAACTGCTAAACTTGTCTGTGATTTAAACACTATCCAAGAGACCGCCCTTGTCCACTGGTCACACTTCCAACTGAATTGCAGTTTGATTTACCTGTAAATCAAATCACGATTCTCGCTTAAAAATAATAAATAAATAAAGTTTGGGCTCTAGGCACCAGGGACTGGGCATTGGTCCTCTCCGGCATTCCATTTCATGTCCGATACGTTGTGTCTTTGCTTGCAAAATATTCCAAGGTTGCAAAAGCCTTTGGTTTAGGGGAGGCAGCTGCAATTTTTTTTTCCAGCTAAAAGAAACAAATCTTTTTTAGTGCCTACCGATAAATTTTATGGTATCGTTGGCGTTAAAATTTCTAGATGTAAATTGTTCAATAATGTGGGGGTGCCTTATTATTTGGCATTAATATTTTGAGATTTATTAAGATTTTCCCGGCATACCCATTCAATATCCACAACAAACACATAATATATTCATAGCTCTATAAATTTATAGTTTAAAAAATATTAATATAATATAAGATATAAAATACATAATATAATGTATTTATAGTTTATAAAATATTAATATATCAATATAATATAATATATTTATAGTTATATTTTATAATTTATATTTTACTTTAAAATATAATATAATAATATAGTTTAAATTATATTATATATAATATAATTATAATTATATTTAATAATTTATAAAATATTAATATATATTTAATAGTTTCAAATTTATTATATATAGATTTTTTAATTATATACATATTTTATGTATATATATATTTAAAACAATTAGATGTGTATATTTCTTTTAGTCGAATTTATTCATTTGTTACGAATTTTATCCTCCACAAATTTAAATGCTGTTACTTAGTATAGGATCTAGTGGTTAGTATCAGATCATATTACAAATTCTTTTCTTATTGCAAGGTTGTGGAGGTTGCCCCCAGAAGTGGATTAGTCATCTATTTTCAGTATTCTGCTCTACTATCAATCATTTGTGTGGATTTGCTCTATTTTGCTCTTATTATTGTAATTTTTTGTGGTTGCTATGCTCTTGATATTTATATTGCCATCCATTGTTGAGACTTTGTTTTATCTAAGTAATTTCATTTCAAGTGGTATCAAAGCTTTGATCTAGGCAAGGTTTTGTGCAGTTAATCATTGTTTGTTTGTTGGCGGGTATTAAAAAAAGGCTTTTGATCTAGAAAGAATTTGAGGTTTTTGTCTGCACTAGGCAGATTCGCAATTTTCTGGAAGTTTTTCCCAGCCTTGCGTAATATAGTAGTCATTGGATTCGTCTCAGCGAGATGATTGCAATGGTATAAGCCTCTATTCACCTTTTTTTTTGGGATTTTTTTTCCTCAGTAACCTTTTTTTTGATGCCTAATCATCCATGAACTCTGAACCTTGAACCCTAAACCCTAAACTCTAAAACTTAAACCCTTACATCTTTTGCTTGGCATGACGTACACTAGGGGCCAAGGCAAGGGTTTTGTCATGTCCCCTTTTTCAAATAAAGAAAAAAATACTTTAATAATAATGTTTTAAGTGTTTCCCCCAATGTCACTTTATAATTACAACTTAAAAGGGGACATATATTATTATTTTTTTGGTTAACTGAGGTATCCCGCCAAATTGGGTTGGCATTAACACCGATGTGGATCTAGCGACCTGCTGCACACTTAGGCATGCAATAGCAGGACGAGTCCTACAGACTAATCCTCGGGTATCACTTTTGCCCCTAAGCCTCAGTGCTAGCATTTACTCGGTCAGGATTCAAACCGCGGTGCGGCTGATGGAAACCATCTAGCCCACCCAGCCGGTCTAAACCGTGGGTGCTACTTCGTTATTATTATTATTTTTGGATAGATATCGGCTTTTGATTAGAGCTTTAACCTGTTCTGGGGTACAACAGGGCACCCAGTTCCCAAAAGGCTAAAATTGCCAAAATACCAAAGAAGAAGCATCCAAACTAGTTTTTAATCAACCGACTAAAGACAATAAAGAACTAGAACCACTAAAAAATCTACAAAAGAAAATGAAACCATTCACCAACCAAGATCGAAGTGAATGAGCCAACCGCTAAACCAACTCACAATCCCCTTGCCTACAAAGCACATGATCATCCTTTTGCTGCGATATTGTGCCTACCTCTGCTGGATAGCAATGCCTCCATGGTCCATTGCGTGTCCTCATTAATGAAAGTCAAAGCATCAAACTGTAACCTTTCTACTTCAGTTTTCCTGCCTCTTTTGCCTTTTTTTCCAAAGTCAGGGTTGGATCGCACCCAAGGACTCTGAGCTATAGATAAGAATTCTTTGGAGGCAAGAACTTCTTCTTCCTCAAAAGCAACACCATCCTCTTCTGATTCTTCTGACTGTAAACATACGTCAACTTCCGGAGAAACTTGAACTTGAACTTGAGGAAGCACTCCTTGAAGATTTTGGGTATTTCTGCCAACCATCTTCTTGAGAGTAGTTGGCTGCTCAAAAACTAAACTCAGGGCAGCTTGATCCGCTTTTCTATCCTCACCCTTGAGAGAAAAGCCATTTTCTCCCTCTAAAACAGACACAGGAGAATCCATACCGGTTAAAGAAGGAGCCAAAGGAGGACGCAATCTATTCGCTAGATCCTGGTTTGGACAACCAATCTTTCAAACCCATTTCTTCAAAAAGGATAATCAACCCCTTTAGAACAAGTTCTGAGGACAAATTGCAATTTTATGTCCACCCTGATTACATTTAAAACATCTGAACGAACAGCCCTTTGAAATTAACAAACTGTGTCCAGATTCCATGGGAGGATGAGATCTTAGTGGAATGTTGAAGCAGTTTTGAAAGATCAACCAAAACACAAACCCTCACAAACTATTGATATTCCTTCAAACTTTGATATGATTTAATAAACACACCAATTTTATTAACCAATCGTTGCAACAATCCAAAATCTTACAAAGCCAAAGGAAGATTATAAAGTCTGACCCAAACTAGAGCATTCGAAATAACTATAGTAGCAGAATCGAAAAAAGGAGACCAAGGGCACAAAAACAACCCTTCTTCCCTACAAACCAAGGGCCATTATTCTAGACAATGCCCCTTTCTTCAGAATGAAAGATAAACTTAAAAACCCATTGGGTAGCATTGTAAGAGAAATTTCTGCCAATAAAGCCCAGATAGATTTAACCCAGCTTGAAAGTTCCTCCTCAAAAGGTCTTCTTCCAACACATCTACCAATGAGGGATTTACCCCTAGTTTCCATTCCAATGGCAGTTAAATCTTCATCTGCTATCTCAAGGACAAGAGGGTTATTTGAGAAAACCAGAGGAACATCCCCAAAGAACGTAGGTTCCCCCACAGAGTTCTTCTGAGCTCCTTCCTCCACACTCCCTTTAACACCTACTGTAGCCTCTTTCTATACCACTGGGGTTTCAAAAGCAAGTAGTTGATCTCTCAATATCAATTGGGGATTGAGATTAGAAACATCCCGAATGATGGAAGATTTACAGAACTCCCCACAGGAGTGAAAGGGATTTGAAACTTTTTTACATTCTGCATAGACCTAAAATTGGGAAGAAATCTTAGTAGATGTCCCCGCTTATTTCCCTGGCCTCAGCCCTGAAGAATCTAGCTCACTCTGATCTTGCTCGACCCCTTCTGCCTAACCACACTTTGTAGAGGAAGCTTTGACTTCTCTTTTGGATTTTCGTTGGGTTGAAGCTTGCCAACTGCACTGCTCCTACCCCCCTGATCCTACCATTGCTGACCTTGCCGCAACTGTCCCTGCCCTTGTTGTTGCTGCCCTTACCGTCTCTGCCCTTGCTGGGGCTATTCCTTTCACCGCGACTGCCTAACTCTAACCCTTCATCACCATCTACTGTATATCATTCACCTTCATCCGCCATAATAATTACTTAGTTATAATTATTAATTGAGTGGGGCCAAAGTTAATTAATTAAAAGGCCAAGAGGGGAAAATAAAAGCAATTATTATTATGAGGAAAAAGGTGAATATTAAATTAAAAGCAATTATAATTACTGCAAGGTTAGGGTGAAATTAGAAAAGTGAGTTCCATAAAAAGGCAAAGGGGCAATCATTATTCATTATGATTGACTATTCACTTTTACCAATTCCCGATAGAATTCCAGAATTTTTTCACTTCTGCTTGAGGATGAAAACCTTCATTGCAGTCGGATCAGAGGACGAAACCCCTCCAATCCACATGGGTAATTCTGTACAGGGATTACAATTGAGCAATTCAATAGGGTATTTGTAGGAAGTCAAAAAATAGGGTTTGCAGGGAGCCACCATTTATTTTCAGAGGTTGTGAAGCTGCTAGGTCAAAGAAAAATTCTAGAATCAATTTCATAGGCTTTGCCTTAGCTCGACTTCATCCCCTTTTACCTATTTTCGCTGTCCTTACTTGCAAAAAATAGATTGCAGCTTTTGGGGCTTGTTGATGTTGCAAAAAAAAAGAGTACAGATCGGTACAACATCCATACGACGTCAGATTACAGGTTGTATGACCTTTACAATAGATTGTGTAGCTTGGGTTAGCAGTTGGTAGTAGCCATGAGTAATTTCTAGGCAGAAGATACTGGCAACAGTACAACACAAGGATAAAATAGTCAGTCGGGTGAACCTCTAGACAATAAAGTGGTATTTAGATTTTTGATGCAATTTGTACCTTCCATATTTATTTTTCAGTGTTCTCAATGTAATCAATTTGTTTTCCAGTGTTTTCGTATTGCATATGGTGTTTTTGTGTTTGATTGAATTATCAGGGTTGTAAAATTAACCAAAATTCTAATTTATTAGGAAAAGGGTTATTACAGTGGTCTTAGAACCTTGTTCTTGCTAGCATGTTTGGAAAATTAACATTTTTATGCAATCATATGCTAATATCATATGCATGTCAGTGGTATTAGAGCTGTGATCTTGCCTCCTTGTGAATCATGAGGACAGTGCAAGAATCCATGTTAGAAATGTTGCAAGCAATGCAAGAATATCAAAAGGATCTAAAGGCATGGATATAAATAAAGATGGAAAGGTCAAAATCTGAGTCTCAAAAATCTACAGAGGAGCAAAATGAATTCAACATGCAAGTCAAAGGTAAGATCTTATTTGAAAAGGAACCAGAGAATGTGGTTGAAAAGAAACTAACCACATTGCAGACAAGTGTAGAAGATGTAATTAGGACCCAAAAAAGGTGTGATGAATGGCTAAGAAGAGCTAAGGAAGCTAAGTTGATAGCCACTCTAGCAATACAACACTTATATAAAATTAAGGGAAAGAATTCTCCAATTGTGATAGAGCATGAGAAAGAAAAAAATCAGTCACAAGAAATTGTAGAGATCAATGAAGAGCAACAGGAATCCGACATACAAATAGAAGCTGAAATTAACCTACAAGGCAGCAGTGTGGAGGAACATAAAATTGTGGAGAAGGTGAAATTTGGCTTCACTAATATTTATGCTACAGATTCAGGTCACATGGATATGATCACAATCAGCCAATATCATGAGGCTAAAATGACATGCATAGAGGCAATTGAAGAAATAGCCAAGGCTTCAAAAGCATTAATTCTAAATGCAACCAACAATTTATATAAAGATCAAATTAGAGTAGTGCAGTGGAAGCGAAATGTCTCGAGAGGTCATTCTCCATGAAGAAAAGTTTCCAAGGAAGCTAGAAGTTGCAAATACAGATTTGGGGACAATTGAGAAAGTTTTACAAGGAATTGAAGATCAACAAGCAAAGCAAATTTAGGTGCTCACATTTAGACGAGAATCATAAAGAATGATATGGGATCTTGATATTTGCTAGGACGGTTCGGGCATTGCTTGAGGGCAAACAATCTTGGGAAGGGCGGACTATCACGTCCCCTTTTTAAATAAAAAAAAAATTACTTTAATAATAATGTTTTAAGTGGTTCCCTCAATGTCACTTTATAATTACAACTTAAAAGGGGATTCTTAGTCATTATTATTAATTGAGTGGGGCCAAAATTAATTAAAACGCCATGAGGGAAAAATAAAAGTAATTATTATTATAAGGAGGAAAAAGGTGAATATTAAATTAAAAGTAATTATAATTACTTTAGGGTTAGGGTGAAATTAGAAAAGTGAGTTTCATAAAAGGACAAAGGGGCAATCATTATTCATTATGATTAATTATTCACTCTTACCAATCCCTGACAGAATTCCAAAATTCTTTTAGTTTTACTTGAGGACGAAAATCTTCATTGCAGCCGGATCAGAAGACGAAACCCTTCCAATCCACAGGGGTAATTCCATACAGGGATTACAATTGAGCAACTCAACAAGGTATTTACAAGAAGTTAGAAAATCAGGATTTGCAGGGAGCCACCATTTATTTTTAGAAGCTGTGAAGTTATTGAGTCAAGGAAAAATTCCATAATCAATTTCATAGGCTTTGCCTTAGTTGGGCATCATCCCCTTTTGCCCGAGTTTTACTGTCCTTACTTGCAAAAATCAGATCGCAACTTTTAGGGGTTGCTGCTACTGCGAAAAAAAGTACATATACGTACGACGTTTGTATGACATCATATTATAGGTTGTATGACCTCTGCAACAAGCCATATAGCTTGGGTTAGCAGTCGGGAGTAGCCATGAGGAATTTCTGGTTAGAAAATAGTGGTATGTGTAAAACACAAGGATAAGATAGTCAGTCGGGTGGACTTCTAGATAGTTTAGTGGTATTTAGATTTTTGATGCAATTTTTACCTTCCATATTTATTTTTTAGTGTTTTCAATGTAATCAATTGATTGAAATTAATAATATGCTGATGGTTACTAGCATTTTGTATTGCATGTGGTATTTTTGTGTTTGATTGAATTATCAGGGTTTTAAAATAACCTAGAATTCTGATTTATTAGGAAAAGGGTTATTATAGATTTCGACACTATTAAAAAATTTCAACAAAGAAGAGATGGAATCAGAAATGGGAATCAATGGATCTTTTATTCTAGTGTTTTCTTCGATAAATCACAAAGTGAGCCATCTTGATTACAATGTGCAACACATACATTCTAAAATGGCCAATAAAGGTGATCTTGACAAAATCAATTAGCTATTGAATCAACAAGGGCACAAATTTGATCAACTCTTTGCCTTGAAATAGAGTCCACAAAACCAGCCATAATTCACCAATGCACAACCCAACCGGGGTGGATCTTCTAGCCAATCCAATCCAAATTCAAATACAACATAGCCTCAGCCCTTAGCTAGTTTCAATTCGGGGCCTTAGAACATGCTGCCAAAATTGGAAATGCATAAGTTTGATGGGAAGGATCTGATAACTTGGATCAACCAAATGGAGTTTTTTTTTGATCTACATTAAATCCCATGTGGAGTTTTTACTGAGGAATTGTAGATGCACTATAGCAATAGTGTGATGAATTATTTCAGCCAATTAGCAAAACTGCGACAAACAGGACCAGTCAAAGGATTATATTTAGCAATTCCAAAATCTATTCTTGCGAGTGGAGTCAATTATGGATGAGAACTTGAATGACCTATTTTTTGGGGGACCCAAGGATCACATCCAACATGAGGTACACATGTTGAATCCGCTTAATATATCTAATTCTATTATCATAACACGTAGGGTGGAAGGAAGAACACTGGCCAATAGTAGGTAGGCCTTCACAAGAATAAGAGATCGGAGCACTCCAGTGTCGTCTTTCCCTCAACCTACTAAGTTAACTCAACAAATTGAAGAGAAAAGGGAATAAGGGTTATGTTTTAATTGTGATATAAAATATAGTCGAGGACATAAATGTGTTGAAAAGAAGTTCCACATTGAAGGCGCCAATGAAGAAGAGGATGAAGACGTACAATTAGAGGCTAGCAATGACCCAAATGAGGAGTCTGTAAACACCCAACCAACTATTTCTTGCCATGCATTTTCGGGCATTAGTACCCTTCAAACCCTCAAGGTAGTGGGTTTCCTAAAAAACAAAGTTTGAGAGTATCGATTGACTTGGGAAGTACCCACAACTTCATAAACAATAAGCTGGCTTCTTGCTTGAATGGTTTTGTTTATCCAACTCTAGAATTTCGGGTCATGATTGTAGATGGTGGTACATTCAGTTGTATAAGGAAATGCCTTAGTACTAAACTTTCCATGGGAGACTACCCGCTAGATTGTTGTATGTTAGCCATTCCCATGGGCAGAGTATAAATTATTTTAGGAGTCCAATGTCACTAATTGGGCACGATTGAGTTGAATTTTCTAGAGTTGTTCATGCATTTACATTCAAAAGGAAGGACGTTTGAACTACGTGGGCTATGTGCAAAGTCTTCACAGTTGAATAGCTCTCATCAGATGCAAAAGATTCTTAAAAAGGGAATGGATGAGTTTGTGGTGCAATGTTTCTCCTTTGAATCACAACCAACAAAGGTGACTACACCGCCATATCTACATGTAATTGTTGCGGGGCACTCAATAGTGTTTGGAGATATGCCGAAGGGACTACCACCACAGAAGGATCATGATCATGCCATTCAATTGGTACTAAAGATCTAGCCACCCAACATTAGACCTTATAGGTACCCATATGTACAAAAGAGTGCAATTGAGAAGATTGCATAGGAATTGTGCAAAGTTATCATAGTTGATTAGCTCTCATCAGATGCATAAGAATCTTAAAAAGGGAGCGGATGAGTTTGTGGATCTATGTTTTTCCTTAGAAGCATGACCAACAAAGGTGCCTACATCGCCAAATCTACACGTAATTGTTGAGGGGCACTCACTATTGTTTGGAGATACGCTGAAGGGACTACCACCCAAGAAGGATCATGATCATGCCATTCAATTGGTACTAGGGATCTAGCCACCCAACATTAGACCTTATAGGTACCCCTATGTACAAATGAGTGAAACTAAGAAGATTGCATAGGGATTGCTTGAGACAGGAATTATCTGGCATACCCAAAGTGCTTATTCTTATTGGTAGAGAAGAAGCAATAGAATTGTTTGCAAGTCCCTCATTCGCTCCTAAAGAACAAAGAGGATTTGTTCAATCTCAAGTATGTTATTTAACTGGTCGAATTAAAAGACTTTTTGAGCATTTGGACCTGCAAAAAAGAGACTATTCGTTTGAAAGATGTTTGTGGAGAATTGTGGGTAAATGTAAGCTACTTGTGACATATTTGTTCAAGAGAGATAGACTTTGTTACCATAATTTAATTGGTCAATTAGATATTTGTGGGCTATTTTAATTTCAAACGAAGTTTCCAAATCCAATTATGGTTTATTAAATTTTGGATCCTAATGAGTCATTGTTTTGTTCTCATTGATTTCTTAAAAAAATTGGAGAAGAGTTATGATTATGGTTACTATGGAGAAAGACCCCATGATGGTGAGTATGGATCCAACCACCCAACATTAGACCTTAAAGGTTACCGTATGTACCAAAGAGTAAAATTGAGAAAATGGTACAAGAGATGCTTGAGGCAGGAATTATTTGGCATAGCCAGAGGTTGGCGTGTAAAAAAGATGACACCTGGTGCATGTGTCTAGATTACAGGGAACTCAACAAGTATACCATCAAAGATAAGTTTTCAATTTCGGTATTGATGATTTGCTAGATGAGTTATATGGTGTTTTATTCTCTACAAAACTTGATCTTTGCTCATGTTATCATCAAATCAAAATAAGAGACGAGGATATACATAAGACAACTTGAAGAACTTGAGAGGGTAACTATGAATTTATGGTGATGCCCTTTGGCCTCTCAAATGCACCATTTACATTTCAAAGTTTGATGAAGTTTGTCTTTTGGCCATTTCTATGGAAATTTTGCCTTGGTGTTTTTTGATGACATCTTAATATACAACAAAACATGGGCAAGCCATTTGCAACATGTGAATCAGAATTTGAAAACTCTGAGAAAACATTAGCTTTAAGCCAAGCCTTCCATGTTTGCTTTTGGAGTCAAGGAGGTGGAGTACTTAGGTCACATTGTTTCCCATGTAGGTGTAAAGGTGGACAGTCACAATTTCAAGGCCATGATCGAATGACAAGTTCTTAGAACTCATAAGAACCTACAGGGCTTTTTAGGGCTCACAAGTTACTATTGTTGATTTGTAAAAAATTACGATAATGTAGCAACACTACTCACAACATTATTGAAGGACTCCTTTTGGGATGAGGTAGCCACCAAGGCATTTGAGAAGCTGGAGGAGGCTATATGTGCACCACTTCAGTTCTAGCTATCCCAATTTTTTCCAAAACTGTCATTGTTAAATGTGATGCTTCAGGGTATGGCATGGGGGTTCTACTTATGCAAGAAGGATGACCTATTGTATTTGAGAGTCGCCAACTCAAGGGTAAGATTATATTGAAGCTCATTTATGAGAAGGAAATGATGGCTATCCTTCATACAGTCAAACAATGGAGACCATATTTGATGGGAAGACACTTTAAGGTGAAGACACATCTGATAGTCTAAAATACTTCTTAGAACAATGGTAATCATAAGAAGAACAACAAAAATAGGTTCTGAAGATGTTGGGATATGAATTTGAGATCATTTACAACAAAGGAAAAGAAAATGTAGTGGTTGATGTACTATCCAGGTGGGATGAGTCCATAGAAGCACTATGTCCATATTACAGGCAGATTGGGTGGGTGAGGAAAGTTTGAAATGGGAGAATGACACAAATATAAATAATCTCATTGAAAAGCTCCAACAAGATTTGAGTGTGTCCAACAAATTTGTATGGAAAGGGGATGCTCTATGGTGTAAGGATCGGCTCTCTCGTCCCACTAAGAAAGAAAATGGGTACCACCTTAGGATGGAAACTACACCAAAGGTAAATTTTTCCATGGATGAAATTGAAAAAAAAACTTATGGCTTCCCAAGGAGATGGTTTTGATGTACATATTCATGGTGGCTTTTTAAGGCCCCAAAACGGACTATGGACATACTAACCATGCCAAAGGGATATTTCATCTTTGTTTTCTCATCCAAGTAAGGAAATGACCAAGCCCCCTCCATTCATGAAGAAAGCAGGGCTTTTCTTGAAACAATGATAGTTAGCTTTTGACTACATGGAGGACCTGCCAAACATGGTACTAGTATGGGTTAGACCTTTTTTATTTTGCAGTGAATTTTGTAAAAAGATATTCCCTTATGAAAATAGGAGGTGCAATAGGTGAGTATATCACCGTGTTAAAATTTACAAAACAACCAGGTGTCCTCAATTATGCCAGCTTTGTGTCAATATTGACCTCGAAAACCCCTCAGACAAAATTTTGCTGGAAATGGGTCAAGAAAGATTGAGGATTGATTATGGGAATATCCCATTCCGCTGAGTATTTTCCATGAGAATGGATACTTAACTAGAGTTTTGGCCACACAATCATCTCAAGAACAACCAATTGCATCACAACAAGAGTACAATAATCAACACCACTGCTAAGAAGAGGGGGAACAATCCTTTCCTGCCGAGCCGAAGGCAGGAACAAATAGATCTAAATCCCAGCAGAAAATCAAAACAAGGAAACAGAAAACAAGATAGAAGAAAATTTTGAGCTGGCCTAAGCTAGGAAAGGAAAAAACCCATCTCAACCTTCTAAGCAAATCGGTCTTACTAATCCCTTTGCAGCCTTTGGCTGAAACAAAATTAGATGAGATGGAAGGAATACAAGGAAGTCAGGGACCAATACCCATCATTTGGTGGATTTGAAGGACAACACCACCACAAGGCCTACAAACTAGAAACCACCAAAAGAGAAAGGGAACATATATAATTAACCTCCATAGCTGAACACTTCTGAATGAGAAGCATGAGGAAAAAACAACAAAAGCTAGGTTGTCTGGAAATGGAAACAGAAATGTTTTCGAAACGCAGAAACACCAATTTGCAAAACCCTTGATTTGGAAAGGCCGTGGAAATATCTGTACGATAAGAGTTTTATCTTTCATAGACTAAAAATGAGTATTATAAATTGTTTATATATATATACAATTTATAATACTCATTTTTAGTCTATAAAAGATAAATCTCTTAAAAATATATAGTATTCATTCATTCATTACTTCAGAGACAAAATGTACATTCAAATCTAGAATAAATCATCTAGATTTTCCTCAAAATCATGAATGACATTCCCACTATTTTTATTTTTCAACTTTACCATTATTGACTATAAATCATCTAGTTTGTAGGGGCTCCCCAGTGCATCGAAGTTTCCGGAGTGCACACCTTAAAGGGTACACTGGGAATGGGGTGGGATCAGCTAGTGGCACTTTGCGAGAGATGTTCTCATACTATTCTATCATGCCTATATCCCTTCATGCAGCCTTCATACCTCGTATGATGTCTCCTTGAAATCTTGAAACCCTAAAATATGGCTAAATTTGAAATCCTGAAACCCTGAAATCTGACTAAGTTTGAAATATGATAGGATCCTTCAAAACCTAGAATTCGCATTATAGCTCCTACGGGTCCGAAACCACATCCTGAAAGTATAAGTAACTAGCTTATACTTAAATGTTTATTTTATATATATATATTGTCGGGTTCATCTTTTTTCTAATTTTTTTTGTTGACTTTGATCTTTTTTTTCTGCTGGAATCTCTTGGAAATGCTGGGAAACAGTCGGAAATGCCCTGGAAACATCTTGAGGCTTCCCAGAGATGTATAGGATGTTTCCAGGGTGTTTCTGTACTGGAAACATTTCCTGCAACACAGAACAAAAGCAAAGAAAATCCCCTACCTGATCTCATATCAACATTTTTGCAACTTAATCACAGTATCAAGAAAAGAAAGCCCTCGCTCGACCCAAGAGAGGAAACATTTGACACTAATCAAAACAGATTAGCAGGAAAAGTAGAAAATATTTGGTTTTCAAGAGATACTGGCAGACACAAAGATCAAGTCATGGGTATGTCCGATATCACTCGATCTATGTGATGTGGGTCCTTTCTTGGAATATTAGAGGCATACGCGTACCCAACAAATGCCAATTTCTTGGAGAGAATGTAGGAAAAATAGATATGGTCTTGCCTTAGTAAACCACAAGAACAAGATCCTTGAAGTGGTAAAATACACAGACATATGGGGCAACAAGGAGCTTGTTTTCTTCCCTATCACCAAAGCAATGATCTAGTGGGATCTAGCCAGGTATGTTCCCTGCTCAAATCAGATCTTTAAGTAGGGTTTAGTTGTAAATTTATTTTCACATGAATTTGAAGAATGTTTAGTGTGGTCAATTTGTGTATCCCCTCTTATGGAAATAATATAGTATTGATGGAACAGCTTTTGAACTGGATCATGAGTACTAAATCGCAGAATGTCATTCTTATGGGGGATTTCAATACAATGAAATCCCCTAAAGAGAAAAGGGTAGGGCAAGGATTTAACCAACGTACAAATGAATCTCTCCTACAGCTAGTAACAAATACAACCATGATAGATCTAGACTTTGCACAAGGCCAATTTACATGGAGTAACAGGAGGAAAGGACGGAAATTCATTGCTGAAAAGATAGACATGATAATCCTCTATGAGCAATGGCCGGCTCCCTAAAGTCAAATCACATCACTAGTTACTGACACCACTCTATCTGATCATTGGCCTACCCAGCTGGAAATTTCAATCAGAATTGTAGCTCAGAGAAAAAAGCAGTTAGCATTTGAGACTGTGTGGCTGACCCACCTTTAGTTTGCACCGAATTTAGAAAATGGTGGAAAATGCTCAACAGTCTAATGGGACATGAAATGTATAAATTTGAGTAAGCTGAATCATCTCAAAAAACAGGATGAAGCACAGGTTTTTGGCTGTATTTTTTTTAATCAGAAAAAGAGGTTGAAAGTATAGCTTGGGTGCAAAAGGAGATAATGGACAATGGCTTCACCTCTGCCATGGCAGCTAATGAACAGAAACTAATCTAGGAGCTTTCTAGTATTCAGAAGAGGCAGAGATGCTACTGGAGACAATGGTCAAGGGAGACCTGGATTAAACAAGGAGATGCAAATCCTAGGTACTTCCATAAATCTGTTTTGAAGAGGCAACATATCAATTATGTTCCCCTTGCAATGTGGAAGATATCATCCAAATTCTATATCATTTCATCAAACATTGATCTCAAAAGAACAAACAAATTGTGCTATTGGTATGTTTCTAGATGCAACTACCGCATCAAAAACACCATAATGCCAATAAAGAAAAAATGGTTGCTCATGGTCTAGTTCACATCAGCCCACTTGGAATATCAAGCACGGGGTTTTGTATACAGGCTTACCCTTAACCAAACACCAATCAACATGATGAGTCCAATTGCCAACATTGGATTATCAATCTCACTCAATAAAATAAAATCATGTTCTGATTTGATTTCCATAAACACACCAAGAAAATCAAATCTTACACAAAAGGAGGGTTTTCCAGTGGTTTACCAGTCAAACCAATTTAAAAAAACAAATTCATAATTCCAAAACCCATGTTGCTGGCATGTTTCTTTGAACATCCAACACTTGCATCATCTCCATCATCAAAAGCTGCCAAAACTACATCATACAAATCATCCTCATCTGCAACAAATTGGGTGGAGTCATTTATTCAGCATTCATTGACATAATAACCAAATTTTCCACACCTGTAACATTTCAGTGTTGCACAATCACAGTGACTTCCAAATACATAAATGCATTGAAGGGGTGGCTTTCTCAATACAAACTATGAGTGATGCACCCTATTACTTTCTCTTCCTCCCTTACGGTCCCTAACCAATGACACACTCTATTTTACCTATATGCAACACGGTTTTTTTTTCCTTCCCACAAATACACACAATGAAATAAAATGCAAACAAACTAACAAAGGCTGCACTGTTTTGTGGAGGGATAAATACATAACTTGTGAGACAACGTTATGATTTTATGCATCCAAACAAAAATTTAAGACATTGTTTCATCCTGATTTCAACCTCTTAAATATTATTTTTTTCTGCCACATGACTCAAACACATCCTTATAAAGCACGTTGACACTATACATGCTTGCGTGAGAGGTCAAAGTATTTTAACAGAGGGCAGAAATCTTTGCGCAAAGTATTTAACATGGGGCAGCAATCTTTTAACTGTCCAATCTGTGATATTCCAACGACTTCATTTCCTTATATGTATATAATCCTCTGTGCATGCGTCTGCTGATTTCTTTTTACTGAATGGCAAATAAACTTCCACTCCAGGATTATATTCTTCAAATTTCAGCCAACATTGACAGATCTGTGACGGATAATTTTTATATGTGGGCCAGATAAGATTTGTAATTTACCATGCCTAACAATATCAACTCAGATAAATGCCATTAATTCTGCAGTCAAATATTTTTTGATTTGAAAAGTGTTTTCTATTAATAATACAAGTATACATCACTAATCTTGCAAAAAAGCGAGTGGAATGGTATCACACTCCAAAATACCACATTTATCCCCTGGATTGAGAAATAGCTAATTTAAATTATAAAGAAAGTTAAAATGCTAATTAAACAACATTCCAATAAAAAAAGGTTTGATAAATTTAAACAAGACCATAAATAGCCCAATGGGAAACCAAACACAAAGGTAGAACAACACTAAGTCATAGGAGCATAAGCCCATGTGATGGAGGTGGAAGATCATCCGACTTGTCACCCTAGCTGCAACCGCCACTAGTAAGTGGATCCACCGTACTAAGGAACTACTCTCACCTGTCATTAGTTTTGTCTTTATCTGCATCATCCTCTGGGTCTTGTCTCGATGGTTGCTAAGGCCAGCCGAGGAAGTTTTCCTTGTTGCTGAGCCATCCATCCACTAGTGTTAGGGAATGCAGACTAGCTGCCACCATGGGATCTGTCTCACGGCGAAACACTTTGTTTCCTTATTCATAAATGGTGCCTACCACAAGCTTCAAAGCCATGACCCTGTGAAGGTGACTTCCGGTGGGTAAAGTCTGGTGGTACTTGACTTAATGCACAAGGAGCACTCCACCACTAATCCAACAGAGAGTGAAGGTGTTCAACCTCCAACTAGACCTTCCAAGTTTGCACTTGAATCTGAAATATCACATTAGATATTATTTGCATTTTATCAGTAACAAAAAATTTACCATCAAGAAATAAATGGTTACATTTTGCATTTTCCTTTCTTTCCATAAATGAAAAAGAATTTCAAAAATGAAAAATATGTCATATCTGGTTGTATTGTTCAGGTAACATGGTCGAATCTCCTAGTTGAACCATTTTCCAAGAAAAGAATTTTGGACAAATGGCTGAAAAGGGGTATGGATCCATTTTCAGGTTGACTGAGCATGCTTGCGAAAACAAAAGAAATGCTTGAGTGACTCTGGGTGTTGGCAAGACGCACATAAGGGATTAGCCACACCCAAATGAACAAGGTGGCTACCAATAGGCAAGACCTTGGTAAAGGATACATAATAGGAAATGTGCCTGCTTGGGCTCAATAATATCTTTTTATACTCTGGTGGCAGACCTTCACTCTCAAGTCTTTGTGGAACAATTAACTTTCCAACGAGCATTTAGAGAATCTACATGAATGAGTTGAGGGGAGAGCAATTGATAACCTAGTTTAGGTTTACACTAGTGAAAAGGGGTTTCAACAAGCCACCTCTAGTCAGTCCACCCCCTGGTAGGTGATTGAACTCCAATCTTGTGGAGTTGTTCATTTGAGATAGCTTTTTGAATCTCAATAAGCAAGGGGATATGATTGTTATTAAGTTAAAACTTGTCTCTTAAGATAGGCTAGGGTAGCCAATCTCGGGACCGTTTACAAAACATGTTTGAAATAACTTTTATCTCTTTCTTAAAAAGTCCGATGATATTGACCCAAGGGACCTTGGCAAAAGGGACACTTAAGTATGAGAGAATTGGAGACCACCAAAAGGAGTGAGTTTAGAGAGAGCCCGGATTTGAAACCATCTCCATCCCAAATTAAGTGAGGCTTTAAGAGCTCCTAGGCATTCGATATACTTTGAGCCACAAAAGAACCCACAATTTTGATAGGGCTTGAATGAGCAAGAGAGACTAAATACTAAGACCCATCCAAGTCTTTCTGCCATAGGGATTGCCTTGATAAATGCAATGGCAAAGCAAGGTCTTCCAAGTCTCATCTCCTTCAAGGGAATGAATAATTCACTTGACATAGAGGGTAGTACCTTGGAGTTTGACATCAAGAAGACCAAGACCTTCCATCTTGTTAGGTTTGTAGCATGTCGTAAGAAACTATATGAAAACCCTTAGAGCCTTCGAAATTGGCTCAGAGGAAATATTGGAGGAGATCTTTCAATTTGCCCAACATGATGAATAATAGACATGGGTTGTTGCAAGGACCTTAGAACAAATCTATGATTTACCAACAAGGGAAAGGGGTTTAATGACCCAATAAGAAATTTTCTTCTCCACCCTTTGAACTAAATAGTTCCATACCTCTGAAGGAGATGCTTGAAAGGAAAATGGAATGCCCATGAATTTGAACTGTTCTATAGGTTGTATCCATTACCACTTGTACCCTTGAAGCCACTAAGGTAAGGGAGTGTTAGATTGTTTGTAGCACTGAGTCTTCTTCCATTGAATAGAATAACCAAAGACTAGACAAAAAATATCCAGACAATCCATGGCATTGACAACAAAAGTCTCTTCTTCAACAAGAGTGAAGGAGTCATCAACAAAATGTCCATTGACCATTTGGCTCTGAGACAGAGGGAGAACAATTCCTTTAACTAAACCTTTGGAGCTATAGTTTGCTAAAAGATGGATGAGTTCTTAAGTTGCAAGAACATATAGGGAAGGGGACAAAAGACATCCTTGCCTAATGGATCTGAAGAAACCAAATTGTTCAGACTTCTCCCCATTAATGGTGATACAAGCACCAACATCTTGAAAAAACAATTTAATAGTTTAAGCAAATCAAGTTCCAAATCCTAATGCCTATAGTAGGATTATGATAAAAGGATAGTCAATTTTGTTATAGTCTTTCTTAAAATCTATTTTGATGAATAGAGCTTTTTGTTGCAAGGAGCGAGCCCATTCCATACCTTCCACGAGCTTGTTGGTTGGCCTTTTTGTTGGTGACTGTGGTCCACCCATTTGCAAAGGTTGCAACAGTTTTATTCACCTTAGGATAGGTTTTGGTCTGGACAACTGGAAGTGAGTTAGCCATAAGATGGCATTCACAAATTGTATGCTCCATGGCTTGACATCGAAAGCAGGTGTTAGGCATGTCGATATACAATACGTGTTATGAAGTAAGTTTATTTCCTTTCTGAATCCCTGTTCTTTCCTTAAGATCCTTGGAAAATCGATCACAATGCGCATACATTTTTGCAGTCTAGCCGCATAGAATTTGCTTTGCCCATGGCATATGAAGCAACCTATGGACTTTATTAGTTGGTCTATGAAACCACAAAGGGGCAGAGGTAGACCTTAAAACTTTATCCAAACTAGGATTCTAAGCTTGGCTTGTTCAAACACAACAAAATCCTTAGTCTAGTGGGAGAAAACCACAAGGGTGTTGTGGATAAACCATGGGCCATAGGCAACTATGGCTTTACAATGCTCAACATTTGAAAATTTAAAAGGTAAAAACCCTTTGGTTAGGTTTTGAACACCCTCGAGATTAACACCATGGTATTATTGGTTATTGTGCACCCTGCTCTCAAATTTTTTTGGCCACACTATGAAAGTTATTAATTAGCTGTTAGTTAAACATTAACTAACGATTGGTTATCAACCTTCCCAACCGATGTAACTTCTTTTTGGCTTAATAAAAGACGTACACACGTGTGGAACTGTGTTGTATGCCTTCAATTTCTCTTCATTCTTTCAGCATTTATATTTGCTAACATTGCTATTGGAGCCAGTATTTGAGGAAGCCTTAGGAGAAGGGTATAAACAACAAGGTGCAGGCGTTTGAGGAAGCCCTAGTTGGGTACGAATTAGAGAAGAGACAAAGAAGAGGATTGAGGTTGGAGGAAGCCCTAGGAGGATTAGTAGGGTATGGACTGTAAAGAAGAGGCAAGGATGAATAAGTGTAGTCACAACGTGAGTTACACAACCTTGATCTCCATTACGAGGAGGTTGAAAACGTTGAAGACTAGGAGGACACGATTGGAGGGACATTCTTACAGAATTGCAATTTGAAATCTTAGACAAGCCATGACAAAGGAAGAACATAGATGAACACAAAATTGTGAAGTTCGAAAGTCATGATTGAAGGAGCAAAATCACAAGGTTTGAAAGTCGTGACATAAGTACTCGAGTAGAAAAATGACAAAATCGCAAACCAGACATAATGACAATGAAGAAAAACACGATTTATTTGAAGATTGTGCTAGAGCACGGGAAAACTAGTAAATAGTAGTGCAGGATGGAATGTGACTGTTTAAACTCAAGCTGCAAAGTGTGTAGTTAGATCTCTATGGCATTGGAAGAATGTGATTTAACACCTTTTTGACGTGATTTATAGTTGCAAAGAGAAAGATGACCTAGATTGTGATTTCCAGTGGAGGATTTCAGTGTAGGGCATGGGAAAAAGTAATTGTGCTAGGTCACCAAATTTTTAGAAATGTTGAAAGTGCTTTTTGCAATTGTAGCAGAAAAGGTGGACATGATTTTACGATGATTTAAATCTCAGTTGCAGACCAGGAGACGTGAAAAAAGACCTTGACACAATTTTGCAGAATACAAAGTCCATAAGGACAATCCAGAAGGGTTGTTTTGGTAATTGATTTTTAGACGTACTAATTTCTAGACCTGTATGCAGTTGTTGCATTTATTTTTACATTGGTTTCCAAGTCAGAGGTAAAAATATTGTGTGATTAATGGCTAATATTCAAAACTTGGTTCTGTCGGAAGTGCATAAATTGACTGGACATAATTATAATGCTAATAGTCATTAGATTTTAACAATTACGGAATATCGTGCTTGTGATAAAATCATTCTCGGCACTAAAGCGGGACGTGTTACAAATTTTGTTGATTATGACAAGCATCATAAGGCCTTGATGTTGTTAAAGTTGTTTGTGTCAGATGACATGATTCTTAAGGTCTAGAATGCCACTGAAACAAGTATGCTTTGGACCAATGTGAAAAATAAGTATCAAATTTTGGAGAAAAGTTGGGTTCTGTACTTGAAGAATGTTCTATTTTCTACAAAGATGATCTTCGGATGGGTCCCCATCAGAGCATATTCTTCGGATGAAAGATCTAAGAGACCAACTTGCAACCATTAACAAAAAGGTGGACGACGATGACCCTCTTGTTTTGAACAATGTGACATCCTCATGTGAATCTTTCATGGAAGCTTTACACTTGATGGCATAAAGCAAGTCCCTGACATTTGATCAGGGGAGTTCCTATTTAATGTAAAAGGAATGCAAATAGACATAGGCATACAGGTCTAGTGTTGGACAAACAAAGAGTGCATTTGCTGCTAATTCAAAGGGGAAGTGGAAATGTATACTTGTTGATTCATCTTAAAAGTACTAGGTGAAGTCCTTTTACTGTCATAAGGTTGGGAATGTCAAAAAGGATTGTCAAAAGTGTTAGTATGCACTTTACCAACAAAACAATTAGGTGGCAACTGTGGCATTAGTTGAAGAAGAATGAGATTCTTTGGAAGAGTATGCCTTCATAACATTATATTTGAACGATAGTGTGACCATTTGTTGGTTCATTGATTTTGGTGCATTCAGGGATTTCATGTGTTGTAAGGATTGGTATGTCAATTTTACTACAAGTACAAACTCTTTTGATTCGGTTTCTTTAGTTGATGGTCAGTCACATGCAATAGATGAGAGATTTTCAAAGTGTTGAATAATGCTATAAAAACCATAGTAAGGAATGTTAGGTATATTCCTAGCATGAATAAAAATATCGTCTATTGTTTAGTTAACATAAAATCCAATATTGTTGTACATTTTTCTGAGAAACAATGGATTGCGTTTGATGTAAAACAGACAGAGTAATTGCCCTAGATATTGGGCAAGGTGGCTTGTTCCTACCACAATCAACTTAATTGCACGTGGGGAGGGAGATTCCACCATTCAAGATGTGTTGAAGGATGAAATTCCTCATAACCCTGTTGACCTCTACCCAGTCAATCTATATGCACTAGTTGTGGAGGGAATATCCACTATAAAGAATGTTTGGGAGGATGCAATTCCTCAATGAAATGCACGGGTAGTTGTGCGGGAGGATGAAATCCCTTAGTCAAAGGCATTGGCTTAGAGGACCAAAAACAAGATTGTTAATTCAGCAAAGCATGATTATTTTGCTCTCACTTGCCTTTTTATGGTGCCTGAACCGCCAATTAAACAACCCATTGAATGCAAATGGGTGGAAAAAATTGGTACTTTAGACTAGTACAAGGCTCGTCTTGTTGTGAAAAGCTTTTTCTAACAAGAGGGCATATACAAGGAGAGTTTTTTCTCCTGCTACAGAGTTGGTTTTTACTCCTTCTGGGAAGATGGCAAAATTTCGGTTGCTTGTCACCATAGCAACTCAATTTGTTTTTCTGAACGAATATTTTGATGAGGAGGCGTACATGGTGCTGCTTGAAGGTTTTTGGGTACTTGATCGTGATCATTTGGTTTGCATGTTGATTAAGTCACTGTACAGAATTAATTAGGCTCCGCGAACTTGGTATATTTTATTTGACCGTCATGTCCAAGATTTTGGATTCAGAACCATGGAGATTTCACTAAAGTTGTCAGCGAATGAAGATTCATCAATGGTCAATGAATCGCTCTACATAGAATTGGTGGACAACTTGATATATCTTAAGTCCACACAACCAAATCTTTGTTTTTCTATTGACTATCTTTTTTGGTTTATGTCTACATCGAAGCTCCTATATTGGACAATATCTAAATATCAAAGGTCTGCATATTTCATGTTGATATCTAAATAGCAGTGTGCAAATGTAATGACTAAACACTTTGGTCCCACTTTGTTTATAAAATTTCAGGACAAACTTGGTGTAGTATTTGGTTTAGTCACTAAGGGAGGGTATTAAAGTTATTAATTAGTTGTTAGTTAAATATTTTCTAATGGTTGGTCATCAACCTTCCCAACTGATGTAACTTCTTTTTCTGCTTGATAGAAAAGGAACACACACAAGCTTGTAAGTGTGTTGTATGCCTTCCATTTTTCTTCATTTTTTCAACAGTTATATTTGCTCTCACACACACACGTCCGTACACTCTCATTTACTCATTACCAATTTCTCCTCTAATACACTGAAGCACACACAAACTCAAATCTAAAATAAACTACAAATAAATTTGACATAGTAGGCATCCATCAATTGGGGCAACGAAATAATCAAAGCTGCCCCTTGGAAATCAAAACGTCATCTTCAAAACACTTCCTTACTGTGTCTCAGCCATCCGACTTTGATACCATTCTACATCTAGTTAGATTGCAACTAAAATATAAAACTCTTGTTACATTGACTTACAATTGGTCTCAAAGACCTCTTTTAAATACATGCATATGCTAAATTAGGGATTTAACCAACACTAAAATTAGACTTAAAGAAAACTTCATCTCTGATTGCCTAAATAGAAACTCTTTCTAAAACTTTCTCTAACTATTTACGTAAATGGAGGTGACCTAAGATTTGCTTAGGTGGCATGCTCCATTTTATTTAGTAAAAACCCTATCAACTTTGGATTATGATTCTAACATACACCTCACCTCTTTCTTCAATGCAAGTATGTGCAATCACCATGGTGTACCTTGGCAAAAATATACATTGCCCCTTCTCGACTCATACCTCATACAATTTTTCATTGTTAAAATATCAACATAGACATGAGCTTAACACAAAATTTGCACTAGTTCACGACTGGGTTTACTAGTTTGGTTTTGGTGGAATGAAACAAATAACATAACATTTGTAGGTGCTTAGAGGGACTTTCTCACCCTTGCTCTAAACATGAAAGGGATAAAACAACATTTGAAGGTACTTGGAGGGACTTTCTCACCCTTGCTCTATACAAGCCCAAATATGAATCACAAAGTTAATATAACCAACTCTTTTACCTAAGGTTTGAGCCCAAAATATGGAAGATCTCCATCTTGCATATCTATGGAGTACCTACCCCTTTCTGGTACAAGCTCAAGCGCTGCTAGGTAATGGAGAAAAATGGACACCACCCTTACCAAAATCTTACAAACCCAACTTTGATGGGGAAACAGAAAGGAATCCGAACCTTGCAGGAATAGGGTGTGTGGTAAAAAACATTTGGGCAAGGAAGTCATATCTTCCTAATAAGGCATAGGGGAACAAACAAAAAATTTGGCTTAATTGATTGCATTACATATTGGCCGTCAATTGGGAAAAACCAACATACATTGTCTCTGTATTTAAGGAGACTCTCGGGTTATCAACTTGGTCTCTTAGTGTCACCAAGAAAAAACAGATTTGGGGAAGTTCAATTCTCTTCCCCCCTCTTCCCACTGGAGAATGGAGCACTTCATATTACAAATTATACCATAGTTCGCATAACTGTAACCGGCGAGTACTTGCCAAGGGGCAATTTTGGGTAACCAATGGTTATTCGACAGAGTTAGCCGAATAACCGAAAATAACAGAAGAAAGGCAAAAAATAATTATCAAAAAAATATTAACCGCCAATAACTAGGAATAACCACCAATAACCGCCAATAACTGGGAATAACCACCAATAACTGACAAGGGTACTAAAAAACCGTCAATTTTTTTTTGTAGTGAGTTTGAGTGGCAGTTAACCACGTGGGCTTTTTCTTGGCGAGTAACCAGTGGTTACTCGTCGATTATGCAATCTATGGGTAATATTACTCATGAATCACCTTCAAAAACCCATCTTCAACAAAAAAGTTGAACCACAACACTGTGTCAGATCTATTGGCCAAACTAGTGGTTGGCCAAGATAGGCTTGGAGATGGTACGATAGACTATGGGGAAACCAATCTCACATGTCAATTTGGTAATGATGGTTGTCTTGGAGAAATCAACCATAAAAGCTACTCTTACTCATTATCAAACGACGACATGATGATGATGTGGCTGATCAAACGTCAAAGTCAATGGGGTAACCTCTGTCAACATTCATTGATAATGAGAAAGCATAAATGGTAACCTAGCTATTCACATCCCCTCCTAAGTAATCTACCTAACACCATCTACAACCACAACTTGATTTGGAACACTTGCTTAATTGTTAACAACTTCAGTGTTTTACCCTTTCCGTTCATAGCCTATAGCCTTTGTATATCCTCCCTCATTTTCCTTATTCCCCAGCTCCTCCTCCTTTCTCCCTCTGAACACCTTCATTTATAACCACACCTTGGTTTGGAACTTTCTTAGTTGTTAAGAACTTTAACTTTTACCCCAAGAAAAGTCCTATATAGGAGCAAAGATTAAGTGGGAAGCGAAAATGTTGATTGCCCAACTTAGGATGAGCTCTCATCATCTTAGGTGTGAAACGGGTAGATGGCTAACTCCTAAAGAGGATTGGGAGGAGAGAATATGCCTCTTTTGCAACAAAGGCGTGGTGGAGACGGAACGACACTTCCTCTTGGAGTGCGAGGTATACAACGACATCCAATACAGTTATGGTGAAACTTTGAAAATCGCCAACCTTGACAACCTGTTTGAAGCGACAACGCTGGGTAATACGGCGAACCTCATGATCAAACTTCACAGCAGAAAGGAAGATCTCAAGAAAGAAGTTCAAGAACTTAGTGAACGTTTTGTTGCTGATGCCCTATTTTGAAGGGGATGTGCACGACTGATAGGTTCCATAGGTTACTGCGGCCTCGTGGATGTTATTAAAATCCTTCATTCATTCGTTCATAGTCCCTAGCCTTTGTAAATCTTCCCTCTCATTTTCATCATTCGCTACTTCCTCTACTTTTCTCCCACGTGAATTTAATACTTTATGTCCTTGTTTTTACATTCCCGTAAACCCTATCACTTACCCCATTTTATTCTCGCCTAACACCCATGAGTCTTTCTTAGTGGGACAATTAATTCTATATTGCATGCTCCGAGGGAAGCGAATATTCGTTTTTTAACTTTCATTGTCTATAGTTCATCATATTATGACATGTTTTAGTTTTTCCATTCAATCTTAGCACTCAATTGAGATTAGATGTGCACAGGGAGCCATCAGCCATCAACCTTTCGCCATTGTGCCATGACATGCAAATCAATACCATGAGAACAAATGCGACCACATTTAGACAAGGTATAGTGGTGCCAACCACACATGGACAATGGTACTTGATAAGCGATGCCCCTCTTTTATTCATGGGCACAACAAAGACACAACAAAGAAACACTAGGTGGATATCACAACAAGCTCTAAACCTTTCCCAAGGTTCAAATCCCTTATCAATAGACTTAGTTGGTGAAATGTGGCTCTCTGGTGGGTGTGCAAATTAATACTTTTTTAATGCATTGCCCCAACATTCACCCACGCGTGGGCGTGCAAATTAATACTTTTTCAGTGCATTGCCCCAACATTCACCCACGTGAGGTCCTTCAAATCTCTAATTACCAGCCTTCACCAAGGGTTAAATAACTTATTTTAAGTTCCTAAGTAATCGCATTCGCCCCATTTAATTGGAGAAATTTGAAAATTGCCGAATTTCAACAAACATTATCTAATTGGTACGGATTTAATCGCGAATTTCAAAATCAAATATAATAAAAAAATCGTGAAAAAATTTGTCCGAGTTTGAACTGATTCGCAATTTTCAGAGTTGATTTTTTGTTTTGTTGGTCATTGTCGCTCGTCAGTCTTCATTGTGCAAATGCAAAGTGCAAATGAAACCTGCCAGGCTACCGCCGTTTCTTTGTTGTGTGAAGCCGTCCACCCTCTCACACTGAAGCCTGCAACAAATGAAACCTGTGGTGTAACGTGTTTGCAGTGGGCAAAGTGCGTGGGTGAATCCTATGTCCTTGACTCCATGACGTGCGTCCACGACTCCACGCTGCGTCAGTGACAGTCACTACAGTCGGGCCGTCGGCAAACTGCGAACTTGCAAAGAACAATCGAAGCCCTAATCACCGTAGTCGAACTGCAAAGAACAACGATTGACCGCGACGACGGAGGCCGAGGCATCAGGGAGGCAAAGGTATGTATTTAATTATTTTTTTAAAATTTGGTTTTAATATTAAATTAGTATATTAATATATATAAAGTTATAATTAATAACTTTCTATTATAATTCATAATTAATGTTGTTTTAGCCTTTAGGTTTTATTTATTTTTAGATATTTAATTTTATTTAAAATTTAGTTTATTCTTAAAAATAAGTATATTTCTATTAGCAGAATTTAATCACAAATTTTATCTCAGATTTTTTAGTTCCGAATTTTATCCTCGACGAATTCGAATGTGGTGACTTAGATTGTAACTTGGATCACATGCTTAACTAAAATAAATGTTATTTGTTTAAATTTTTTTCAAACGGCCAGAATGTTAGTGGAAATGTCAATGATGTTAGGGAATGGTGGGCAATGGACAAATGAAGAATGGGTTGACGTGAGAAATGGGCTTACAATGCACGTCTGTCAAATTTATAGCCCTCACACTCAAAACCAACACCACATGAATCATAGAAGCATATCTTTTCTCCCGCTTAGATCAACAATCAAGTGCCTATACAACTGAAATGAAGAATGGGTTGACGTGGGAGACAGGCTTTCAATGCACATCTATTAAACTCATAGCCCTCATGTTCAAAACCAACACCACATGCTCAATAGAAGCGTATCTCGTCTCCAGCTCAGATCAACAGTCGAGTGACTCATACAGCTGAAATGACAAACATTGAGTTGAGGAGGAGCCCCTGTTTGAGACATTTTACTTTAAATAAGCTCCAACACTTCTGTAAATAATCCCAGTCTGAGATGGGCTTCCAATGCATGTCTGAGAAACTCATAGCCTTCACATTTAAAACCAACACCACATGCTTCATAGAAGCATTTTCGTCTTCAGCTCAAATCAACAATCAAGTGCCTCATACAGCTGAAATGAAGGATGGGTTGACTTGGGAGATGGACTGTCAATGCACGTCTGTGAAACTCATAGCCTTCACGTTCAAAACCAACAATCAAGTGCCTCATACAGCTGAAATGGCAAACATTGAGTTGAGAAGGAGCCCCTGCTTGAGGGATTTAACTATAAATAAGCTCCAACACTTGCGTAAATGCACTTGCTCCCAATCTACAGAAAAGACTTTTAAAGTTTATCAATAAAAAAAAATCAACAGACAAGATGTGGCCCTATTTCATGAGCTCAAAAGCACGGTTAGTCAGGTCGGCTCCTGGTGGAAGCCAAGACCACGGCCCCATTATAAGTAATGATGAAGATGTGATCACTGTTCATTAACTTCATTACAGGCAGCCATGTCAAGTGCATCACCGAGTTCCTTCCCAGATATGTTTTGCCCTTCCACCTTTGTTATGTAGTGTGGGCTCTCCTCAGCATGTTGGTTCACTTGGTAGATCTTATTGCCCTCCCTTGTTTCCTGAATCCCAATAGGTTCAAACTCTGTATGAGTTGTGTAATATGGCCCCAAAGTTTTTCAATCAACCTGGACAAGCTTCTAAAGATTCCCAAGTCCACATCTTCCAACATACACCTCCATCAACTCTTGCACATCTCAGTTCTCTAGAGACAGTTTTGACTAGTGGGGATGGTTTCAAGCTGGGGGGGGAGCTCCTTTGCAATGGGTCCTTGGGGTTCCTGTTCAGCAATACCATGGCAGCAACTTTCCCAGTTCCTTAGGGGGAAGCTTTCATTCTAAGTATTTAACAGGTATTTGATACTCTCAACAACATGAATCCAATCGAAATCATGGAGGAGAGTATCCAAGGTTTAGCCTGCCAGAGAAATGAGAATAGACTGACTTTTCCATTCTTCCAGAATTGTATCCTCCATTTGGTGGCTATTAATGAGTTGCTTCTTGCTTGTAACCAGTTTCTGCAACATTGGATTACCATTACTGAAGACATGATTTACAAGAACCCGACTAAAGGACACTGTGCAAAAACTAATGCAAGAACTGGGCAACCCTTTTCCCACACCAAAAGACAAACCATTCTAGGTGAATGTTCTGGAACTGCGAGCACTCATGGCACAAATATATGGTCCTGATTCCCCATCCACAAGTTTGTCAAGCTACTTCAACTTCAGTATCATGTCATACAAATGAATGTGATGCAGGGCCTAGTGAGGGCTTTCAGGATCCCCCTTCTCATTCATGGGACAAAAATTACTCCCACTTGGGTGCCATGTGATACAAACGAACATGATGCATGGCCTAGTCGGGGCTTTGAGGATCCCCCTTCTCATTCTGTTTGACTGCTGCCTCAGAATGATTAACCTATGCTTTTTCTGTTTTTGGGGTTTTATCATAAGGAACTTCAGTTGACATACTTTCTAGGATGTGGGGGCAATTTTTTGTAATGACCTGGAATAATGCTGTTTATGTTCTTGCAGATAATCGTGAGTCGAATATGTATACGTTGTTCATGTTCAATAGGGTAGGAAGTTTCTTTAGTAATAGTTTCTGTATGTCAGTATTTTCTTGTTCAGCAGGTGTATAGGTTCTAATAGGATTGCTAGATTTGTAATTTTCTGGAGCTATCAAAACCATGGGTAATGTAATCATAAGAGCTTTAGTTTTTCATTAAACCCCAGCCTGTCTATGGGTAGGGTTTAGTTTGATGTCTTGTAAATATTTTAATATTTATTACATATAATAGAAATTGGACTTTTATCGAATAAAAGGTAGATGATGGTAACAAGCTCCCACCATGAGCAATCAAATCACTCTTTGCTGTGTTTTTTGATGTTTGGGAAGATCCTAAAGAACTTACTCCTTTGAGTTCCATTCACATTATGTTGAACTTGTGCCAGGTTTTCACTTGGCAAATCAGCCACCTTACTGCACTACACCCATCGAGAGTGCTAAAATAGAGTGCCAAATTAGGCACCCCTCAAAGAGGACAAATGCAACACAACACTCCTTTATATGGTTTTCCTGCCTTTGTATTGCCAAATAAAAAACATATTGATCAATAGTTAGTCACTCGTTATTGTGCTATCGACACATTCACTCCGAAGAACCATGCCCTGTTTCTTAGGATCACTGATCCTTTGGACCAGCTTTAGGGTGAGCTGGGCTTGACTTTTCAAGTCCGCATGGAGCCCTGTGATGGTTGGAAGACAACATTCATCACCATGTTTTGGCTCTACAAGCGGTTGGTTAGTCTTCTCTTTTGGCCTCATCAATGCACCCACAATACTCATGTACATCATAAATAATGTATTTGGGCCTCATCTGGAAATTCTGTTATCATCTATCTAGATCACATTTTGGTCTACTAAAAGGCATAGAACGACTACGTGGTCCTTGTGCAAACAATTTTGGATCTTCTTTGCTAAAATCACCTCCAATCCAAGATGGACTTATCCTCTTTTGGGAAAACGTAAGCACTTGTGTTCCCCATTGATAAGCATGGATAACATGAAGATCCATATAAAGTCAAGGTCTTGTGTGAGTAGCTCACTCTGTCCAACATTTCAGATTTGAAGAGTTTTCTAGGGGCTATGAACTTTCATACGAAGTCTGTTAGTAAGTTCTCACATGTTGAACACTCTTCTTCAACTCATCGATCAGAAGGCTCTTAACTGGAGTCCACAGGCCGCTGAATCATTTAACTGTTTGAAAGTAGTTCTTTTCTTTGCTCTGTTTCTTAATTTCCCTGACCTGTAGCAAGTATCTGAGATCAAGACCTACACTTATTAGTATCCCATAGGTGCAGCACTTAAATTGGGAGGACATCCCAGTGGCTTATCATTTAGAAGCCTTGTCACAAGTCACACTCAGTTACAACACATGAAAACGAATTATATGCCTTGGTCCAAGTACGCAAGTAATGGTACACCATTATCTTCTCCGTAAGTAGTTCATTTTGCATATTGATCACTAGCTCCTCTGGTTCTTGAACTCAGTCCGAGATTTAAAAACATTGGCATTTGAAGTGGGCTTCTTTCATTCAACAATTTCATCTAGTGATCGAGTATAATGAGGGCATCACCAACAAAGAGCCAGGTACTCTTCAAGGTATGCCTCAACCCACTGATCAAGAATATATATCAGTAAAATGAAACAGAGGAAACAAACCAAAAATCACTAATATAAGAGCCAAATAGAAATCGAAAAAAGTATTAGGGTGTATTTCATGTGGACATACTAACTTAAAGAATAAAATGCATGTAGAAAAGTTAAACTGACCTTGTAAAGATGAATGATAGAAAGTGTAATAAAAGTCAGATAGGGTTCTGGTCGAGTGCACGGTTTCTCCCTATAGTAGATGTGGAGAGGATTTTCCTATCCTAGCTTTGGGTTCCGGTATTACGCCAAGTTACTCCCTACCCTATATTATAAGGGCAGCGCCGGGTTCCTTCCTACCCTTTTTTTTAAGTTGGGGGGGGAGGGGGGAGGGGAAAAAGACAAGCGTCCATCATGTGGTGAATCATATGGTGGTATCTACCAGAAATAATCCAAGCACATGCATTATATATAAGCCTTCCAAGAAACGATCCTTTTCAAGTGATCCATAATAGGTGATCTTGTGTAAGTAGATCTTCCAAATAAATGAACTCATAAGTAGGCATTTGGAGAACTTGCTGTAGAGTAATAATTGTCAATCATAAGCAAGGAAGATAAAGCCAAGTAAGTTGTTTGAGCAACATACTAATCATAAATTTATAAGAATAGAGATAGAATTGGACAAAGAAATTAAAAGGGAAACAAAGAAACCGGGGTACATTCATTGTTTATCATGTGAAATAGAAGGTTAGTCTGGGGCTGATAGCCGGCTAGGCAACTTTCCAAGAGAAGTGGCTGTATGGACAGCCTCTATCTAGTTTGGTCCAATACTAGTGAAAATTTGCATCATATGGCTATGCCTCCGAGGCAAATGATCTGAGAACTCAAGCAGACAACCTTGTGGGTCCCAGTTGCTGTATGGATGACTTGCAAATTATATTAGACAGCAAGAAAGGGATAAATGTAGCATACCCCTACGTTCCAGTGAAAGACAATTGCAAAGTTCCTTCTAAATGCAGTTAACTAAAATCAGACTTTCTGAGAATCTAAATGCATCAGGCAATCAAATTCACCTTATGTTATTTTATCGAATTTCAGTTACAGCTGAACTCTAAGTGAAAAACAAGTCATCTCATGTTGAGCATGTATTTTTCATATATAATTGGAAAGCTTATGCTATATATCTTGAAGTGGTGTATGGTTCATCTAATACTATTGTTTCAAACGAGATTTAGTTAACCATTAAATAGATAGTTGCCTAAATAATAAAACTGCTGTGTGCGCCATATATTCTTATTGACATTAATTATAAGACCTCATTAGGTAACCATTAAATAATATTGGATGATTTTACATAGATCACGTGTCACTGAATAAATAGTGATTACTCCTTAATAGGATTTGGTCGACTTTAAAATTTATATTGTGAAAACTATTTTTTATTGGGTCTACTAGTTTTCTAAAAATTTGGTTGTCGAATAATCAACAATTTACATAAATTACTCCAATAACTCCATTCTTTTTAAGATGACATACTGGATCTTGTCTTACGATTCTAAACTAAAATTTGAAAGGTCTATTATGGTTTCTATAAGCTGAAATTTTAATAATTCCCTAGACTTTTCTTTCTTGTATACCAGTTAAAGCGTGCTCAAAACAAGTTGCACTAAAAATGCATTGTGTTTATATTTTTTTGAATAGATAAGAGATGCAATTGTCTGATGTTTATTTTCAAAACATAGACGATATGATATGAAAAGCCCTGAACTTGCAGCTTCTTTGGGTACTTTTATTGGCAACTATAGCCGGTGCTTTGATCCAATCACTAGCTTCAAATTTAGGAGTTGTAACTGGTGAGTGCCACTTTTTGGTTAATCTCACATTTAGTTTTATGTATTTCTTTTTGTTGGCTTTGTTCTTTTATGGGGCTGGTGATGATTAATACTGTAAAATATTTTCTATGTTCAAACTGATTCGGATGTAGTTGAATTTGCAATTCTGATTATTTTTTTCTGTAAATTACAAGCATGCAGGTAAACATTTAGCTGAACATTGTCGAGCAGAGTATCCTACAGAAATTAACTACATACTCTGGGTACTTGCTGAACTGGCTATTGTTGCTAGTGATATCCCAGAAGGTTATAACTTTCTACTGAATTTTAAGATCTTTTTGTTTTGAATCTTAGGATTATTATTTCTAAACAGTTTGATTGTGCTTTATCCCCATCTCTCTCTTATAGACACATGGGCAGGTGCTACATAGTACATACAATATACTCCGTTACATGTCTGATTTTTAATTTTAAATGCTTATATCTACATGTTAAAATATGCATATATAACCTTTTTGTAACCAATAGGTTTTGTTTTGCTTATTTTTCAAAGTTTCTAATGGTAAAAAAAAAACATTAATGCGTGTTTGTGTTTGGAACATGTGAATATCCAGTTATTGGGACAGCATATGCCTTAAATATGTTGTTTCATCTTCCACTATGGCTAGGAGTTATCTTGACAGGATTCAGCACTCTGGTTTTTCTTGCCTTGCAGCAATATGGGGTGAGTGTCTTTTTATCGAGGATTAATCTTTTAATCAGTATGAAAAAGCTGATAGGTAAAACCTATCAACTGTCTTGTTGTAAAATGATTGAAACTGATCCAGGGTATGTGTTGTCACAAATTATGTTTTCTTGTGCATCAAACACTCATGACGATCAAGATAATTATCTGGATATATATGCTGCATTGGGAGAAGTATTCTGACATTATATCTGATTTTTGGTGCAGGTGAGGAAGTTGGAGCTATTTATATCCTTTCTGGTCCTCACCATAGCTAGCTGTTTCTTTGTAGAGATAAAATATGCAAAACCATCCACTGCAGAAGTCATCAAAGGGCTGTTTATTCCAAAACTAAGCAGTCATGGAGCAACTGGAATAGCAATCTCTCTTCTTGGTGCAATGGTCATGCCGTAAGTGATGGGAAATGGAATGGCTATAGGAGTCTGTCAAACTAGAAGGGACTAGATTTCTTGGTAGCAAATCTTCTGATATAATTGTGATTCCAGTGGTTTGCTCAGGGAAAAGAAACTTATATTAAAACATAAAATTATTATGACTGGTTCATCTCTTGTCTGTTGTAGACAGCCATATGTACGAGCACCAGTTTGTATGTTACTATAAAGTGTAGATAGAGGGCTGTTTATGCATTGCATTATTACCAGCACATACATCATTTAGAATTGTCAAATATATTACAAAATCCAACAATTGAAGCATTCAAGAAATGACCAACTAGACATGTAAAGTCATCACAAGAAAGACAGAAGATCTGCAAACATTAAAGAGCAAGGTGAGAAGAATGCATCTATCTGCCATTTTTTGATTCTACTTGATCATAGTCTTCATTGTTAGATACTTCTGAATTTCCTCAAATTGTATTGCCATATTTGGTCCTAGCATGTTCATTTTCTCATTCTTGTTTGGACTGACACTAGGTAGTGAACATTCTTACCAATAATCTCAACAATGTAGATTTGGTATCTGATATCTAGCTGGGCATAGAGAAGACCTTCCAACTTCCTATAAATAAGACTAAAGAGTAATTCTGTAGAATTTCCATCATCAGATTTCTTGTTTGTGTCATGTCAGCTACTATGCTGTTTTTGAGTACAAAAGTCCTCAGTCTACTTAGTGAGAATTTAAGGACACCTTGGTTGCTCTAGTTAGTTATAGATTCATGATGAGGATGTTCATGGATTGTCAAGACTCAAGAGCACTCTTCCCCACATTTTGACCGTTGCATACACCATCTCTGGTAAGGTGTTTTTCTAGGATTTATTAAACTGCTAGCTGTTACTATAGATGAGAATTCCCAGCTGATTGCATGGTTTGTTTTTATTTTTATTTGCTTGAATTCTCGTATTATTTAAAGTGGACAGCATTAATCCTGATGCTTGATATACTAGTGCGGCTTTAATCTTCATGGCATGAGCCCTTGGTCCTTGTGAGCCACTGAGATATAGGATGATAAAGGCAGAGGTGGTCATGCACGACAGCTGACCTAGCAGCCAATTAGATCCTTAAGTTAGTGAGTGGCCCATTGTTACCATGCTTCCTTCCCCATACCTGCATCTTTTGGTGACTGTATTTATATATAATATAGCTGTACCCTTTAAAATTTACTCCCATACCCTGATTTGAAAAGGCGTTCCTGTCCCCTTACCCCACATCTCCAGGTAACTGTCACTGAGTGCCCAAATTAAACTTGGCATTGAATCAGATATTCTTTAATCAGTTTGACAAGGTAATCTAATTGAATTTGGCTCTCTTGGACATTACCTATATTTTTGTGCTATATGATCATCCAATCTTAAGTGGTTTGTCATGATATGTTCACAGTAGTTTTTTGAATTATTTCTTTAAATTAATCACTTCATAGTTGTTGGCATTGTTGCATGGGTGTGTGCATGTGGCCTCAAACAAACACACTCAATGTGTACACGCACTCGGTGGAAAATTCTATTGACAATTTACAGGACTTACTTGAGGTTCTTTCTGATTGTAGTATGAAATTCATGTTAGCTTCTATGCTGTTCTTGAGTACAAAAGTCCTTGGTTTACTTGGTGAGAATTCAAGCACACCTTGGTCCCATTAGGCAGATCTAGATCCATGACGAGGATGTTCATGAACAGTCAAGAGTTCTTCTCACCGCATTTCCACCATTGCATGCACCGACTCTAGTAAGGGATTTTTCTAGTATTTATTAAACTGCTAGCTGTTACTATAGATGAGAATTCCCAACTGATTGCATTGTTGTTTTTATTTTTTATTTTTTAAGGCTATTTTTATTCAAGTGGGCAGGATTAATTCTGAATAATGATATATTGATGCTGGTCTTATCTTTATGGCATCGGTCTTTCCTTTGGTCCTTGCAAGCCATTGAGGTATAGGATGATAAGGCCAGAGAAGATATGCTTGATGGCTACCTTAGCACCCAACATCTTTACTAGATCCTTAATCTCAAGTTAGTGACAGCCCAAACAAAACCTGGCATTGAACCAGGTATTCTTTAATCAGTTCAACCTGATAGGCTGAGTGAATTTAGTTATCTTGGACATTAACAATAAATTTGAGCTATACAATCATCCAATATTCAGTGGACTCTCATAATGCTCATAGATTAGCTATATGAATTCTTTCTTTAAATTACTCACTGCATGGTTGTTGGCATAGTTATGTGGGTGTGGGCACCTGGCCTCAACACTAACACACTCAATGTGTACGTGCACTCAGTGGAGAAGTCTATTGAGATTTTACCCGACTTACTTGAGGTTCTATCAAATTGTAGGCTCAGTATTTACGTGTTAAGTGTCTTAGCTACAAAGTTTGTCTAGGCGTTTGATTACAACGATTTATTGTTGTCATGATCATGAGGTTGATTCAAAGAGATTGGCGACCGGTATTGTTGTGGGAAATATTTTGTCATTGTATGGGAAGTTGATGCTATTGAATATGAATGGTCCCAAAACTAAAATGGTGTTGCGATTCTTGGAATATTTCTTTGACTACTGTACTTCTAAATGTGGTTATTATACACACTTATTGGTTTCAGATGAAACCCTTGTGAAATTACGAGTAGGTTTTCACTGAATCAATACAACAGAAATCGAACAAACAGAAGTCTGAACAACAAATGAAACTATCTACAATAATGTAAACATGGTCATCATCACATTATATGAGAACACATCAAAACGAGATCTTTGATATATGTGATGGTCTCCAAGTGCAGGATTGACTCAAATATGGTTTGAACATAGACACATGGGTGGAGATTGTCTAACAGCTCAAGACATCTTGTGTGGCCCTTTTTTTGGCTAGCATGGTATATACTTGCTTATATTATGTACTTGGCCTGTTCGAAAGTTATCATGTTCTTTTATACTCAAGTAAAACCATACATGATTAGCATACATGTGTTCCGACTAGGTGTCAGTACAAGCATGTTTAATTTTTGGATAGTTAGTTGGGGTTTGATTAGTAAAAAGGATCGATACTCGATTCCTAATTCATCAATACAGATCTAATTATGTCTATGACTGAGAATTTTGATATATGTTGATGTACTCTTAAGTGTTTTACTTAAAACCAACCTTAAAACATAGAATTGACGTGATACTAAGTGCTGGAAATAATAAGAGCAGTTGTAAATGAAGGGATTGAGTGAGTAAAATAGATAGCAATGATCAAACAAATGAAAGTCACTACCATATTGATATACCATGGAGAAACCCGATGTGGGAAAACTCCAGCAACTTGGGGTTGTGCCTTCTTATGTCAACTAAAATAAGAAGGAATTACAAGCCGATTGCTCCCATGGAGCCGCCAAGAACACTGTCAGAGTGAATCGGCACTCTACATTGTTCTCAAAATCTTTCCCTGCTACACAACTTTCTCAACAACATGCACATATCCTACACTCATCTGAATCTGCACTACAACATGATATTCCTTTAGAAGACCCTAGTGAGCTTATTGATGCACAAATAGGTTACTAAACCAACATTGAGGTATCCAAACGACATTCCATCTCAACAGTCAGGATATGGAACCTCTCAGCTTCCGTTCTGGGCAGTTGATCATCATTCATTCATTCACTTGAGAGTTGAATCAAAATCATTTGGAGAGCACAACTTTGGCGAATAAATTTGACTGATTGTATTCACAATATCTTTCGGACAACATACATTAGTGCAAAATTTCTTTGAAAGTCCCCCTTTTCTACATCTTTTAGAGTTTCTGATTAAAAAATACGAAGGAGTCTTGTCCTTCCATATTCTCTATGGTTAAGTTTTCAATAATAATTCTATTGAAAGAATAACAAAATCTGAATAAATATATACATTACAACAATCACCAATGACCACCTTTTACAATGCTTTCCAAGTTAACTAGTACATCATTAACATTATAAACCTTGAATGAATACACTGGACATTTAGTTTGCCCAAAGTATATCTGTCACTGAAGCTCATCTTTTCATTCTTCAAAGTTCATAATTTTTTCTCCAGCTTCCCTTTGTTGAAAACTGGATCCACCAGCAACACCTGCAAACTATTAGAATCAAAGTTCTCGATTGCTTTGATGGACGTGATCTCCATTTCCAGTTGTTGTTTCAATCAGCTAGCTACTTCTCTGGGCCAGCAAATAATCTGCTTGAAGGTGTGGATCAAGGAACAAAAAGACTAGACTGAATTTCCAAAAACTTGTGCTATCCATTTTTTTGATTCATTCAATATATTTTGAGCGGCTCTGCAATTCTCTTCACCGAAAAGCACCCAGCCACAAAATTCACTCAGTTCTTCAGTGGGCAGCTGAATTTGGGTGTTTTCTTCTAATTGATCTACCATTTTTGTATCGTCTGATTCCTGAAACCCTTGAGCACATGAAAAGCATTGAGATATTTCATTCTCACCATTGAACTATAACTTTGTGCAGAATTATAGCAAATTGCACAACTCTTCGATGCTAGCATACTTAGCTTGAAGAGACTGAATTGTACAGTTAGTTACTTCTACGGGCCAGCAAATAGTCTGCTCAAGGTGTGGTTCAAGGAACAAAAAGACTAGACTGAATTTCCAAAAACTGTTGCAATCCGTTCTTTTGATTCATTCAATATTTTTTTGGGCAGCCCTGCAATTCTCTTCACCGAAAAGCACCCAGGCACAAAATTCACTCAGCTCTTCTTCTGTGGGCAGCTGAATACGAAGGAGTCTTGGCCTTCCATATTCTGTATGGTTAATTCTTCAATAATAATTCTATTGAAAGAAAAACAAAATTTGAATAAATATATACTTTACGACAATCATCAATGACCACCTTTTGCGATACTTTCCAAGTTAACTATTACATCATTAACATTAGACACCTTGAATGAATACACTGGACATTTAGTTTGCCCATAATATATTTGTCACTGAAACTCATCTTCTCATTCTTCAAAGTTCATAATTTTTTTTCCAGCTTCCCTTTGTTGAAAACTGGATCCACCAGCAACACCTGCAAACTATTAGAATCTAAGTCCTCGATTGCTTTGATGGACGTGATCTCCATTTCCATTTGTTGTTTCAATCAGCTAGCTACTTCTCCTGGCCAGCAAATAATCTGCTTGAAGGTGTGGATCAAGGAACAAAAAGACTAGACTGAATTTCCAAAAACTTGTGCTATCCATTCTTTTGATTCATTCAATATATTTTTGAGCGGTTCTGCAATTCTCTTCACTGAAAAGCACCCAGCCACAAAATTCACTCAGCTCTTCTTCAGTGGGCAGCTGAATTTGGGTGTTTTCTTCTAATCGATCTACCATTTTTTGTATTGTCTGATTCCTGAATCCCTTGAGCACATGAAAAGCATTGAGATATTTCATTCTCACCATTGAACTATAACTTTGTGTTGAAGTATAGCAAATTGTACAACTCTTCAATGCTAGCATACTTATCTTGAAGAGACTGAATTGTACAGTTAGTTACTTCTACGGGCCAGCAAATAATCTGCTCGAAGGTGTGGTTCAAGGAACAAAAAGACTAGACTGAATTTCCAAAAACTGTTGCAATCTATTATTCAGTATTTTTTTGAGCAGCCCTGCAATTCTCTTCACCGAAAAGCACCCAGCCACAAAATTCACTCATCTCTTCTTCAGTGGGCAGCTGAATTTGGGTGTTTTCTTCTAATTGATCTACCTTTTTTTTCAATTGTCTGATTCCTGAATCCCTTGAGCACATGAAGAGCATTGAGATATTTCCTTCTCACCATTGAACTACAACTTCATGTAGAAGTATAGCAAATTGTACAACACTTCATTGCTGGCATACTGATATTGTAGAGATTGAATTGCACAGTTAGTTATAACACGATCACGTGTTGCTTGCGCTTGTTTTCGCAATGGTGCTTATTAAGTTATTAGAGCCCTGAAGTTTCCAGATTCGGATCGTGCATATTGTAATGTTTCTGTAAGGTGCTTGATAGTTCAGATATTGCCTCTCTGCGAAGTCAGCTTGAGTCTTATGGAAGCCGATGCTACCTTTCAAGGCCTCTATTTGTTGATGCTGCTTCTGTATCTGTTTTTCTCGAGTCGTATGGAAGCTGATGCTACCTTCCAAGGCCTCTATCTGTTGATGCTTCTTCTGTATCATTTTTTCTAAAGACTCGAATGTCCCAGTTTTCATTTTGAAAGTCACGTGTCTATTTCACCCATGGCCTTTTTTGAAGTATCCGCAACTGTGGCAAGGGTTTGTTCCAGGGTGACTCACTCAACTTCTTGAGTTCTTATATTTTTATTCCTCATATGAGATGTCATCTTCATCGATTTTACTATCTCAACATATACAAAACTGCTTGACACGATTTCTTTGTCAACCCTGTCTTGCTAGTGAACCCCTAACAAGGCTAACCTACAACCTTCCATATCTTATATCATTTTACTGGGTTCATTCTGAGGATCACTCGTTTGTTGATCATTAAGGATAGTGGAGAGGGCTTGTCTTTGCTCACTCACATCAGAAGCATTAGAGGTGTTTGCGATGGGAATGGGATTGGGAGCTAAAGGTGTCATATGAGGGCCTCTGAATGACACTAAAATATTTTCTGTGAAAGGTGCAAAAGGATTTATAATTATTTGTTCTATCTGACTGGTGGATCAGGGGGCCTTGACATGCTAATAGTGAGGAATTATCAATTAGAGACAACTTGCAACAGTTGCGAATGCACTAGAGGCAATAGACAAAAGGGGGATTATATTGATTACTTACTAGAGTGGGAATCTCTCCTCCTTATGTTGGTGGAATGAAATCAGAAGGTGGTACCATTGAATGGCTTGCAGAAAATGAGGTTGCATCACTAGAAGAAGATGCCAAAATTGAGGGTGATGTGAGGACGGGCATAGTGGCAACTTGAACTTGCCCTTAAGCATATCAAACCATCCTCTTTCCAACTCCTCCTTTAAAGTTTCAACATCCAAAGAGATGTCTTCATCCCACTATCCATGTGACTATAGGGCCATGATATCCCTATTTTCTTCAAATGATTGCAGAAGTTATGCTGAGGATCATTGAAACTTATATGGTCAGCTTCTTTCTGTAATATCTTTTAGTAGGCGAGTCCGGACATAAAATGGCAACTCCAGAATTATTTTAAAAGTGTTGAAATGCACGGGCTTCTATACTAGAGCATTAAACCCATTTTGCATTTGATGAACCAATCCCTGAAGAAGTAACCTCAGGCACATACTTGGGCAAGGATTGTGGTTTCCCATTGGTCCCACATTATCTAATGATTCCCATTTTGCCAATCTAATCTCCCTACAAGCCCCTTTGCGGAAGTCTTAACTTCTTCAAAAAATTGAGTCAATTCCTTCACAAAGACCAGATCATATTTTACTGAAATGAAATAATTGCAGATGCGGGTAAACTTAGCTTCCCTTTTGTGATTTGTCTTCCCCAATATTTGACAATATACATGAGTAGGAAGAGCGCTGCATTCTCCATGGAAATTCTAATGTAATCCTGGAAAAGGATTAAGGGCACACACACAATCTACCAAATATAAGGCAATGTGGAAATCGGGTTGCTGCCCGGCAGGACACTCCTCGTATGTTTGAACAACCTTGGTCAGATTATTTGAAATATTATTATGCCAGTCAAATATTGTACCTTCTCCCCATACCTGATAGTGAGGTTGATACAGTAGTGGATAATATTTGGCGTTGGAATGTGTTGTGGCCTTGTCTCTATTTAGTGTGGAGAACATAATCATAACATACTCGATATCTTCTTAGAAATTGGAAATGACTTACTGCCCTTCAGCCTCAATGAATTATTTTCATCAAATCTCCAGTCTTTCAGTAATTCTGCCATGTTCATGTCAGATTTTTTGAAAAAATCACTCACCCAGTTTTGGTGGATTTTGTTTTAGGCATTCGGGAGAAAAGACAGTCTTCCAAGTAGGGGCCTTAAATGAGCCTGTTATAGCCCCTTTATCAGTAATAATTACCCTTGCTCTGTAATTAGGATTATCCAGCAGCCATTTGATGACATGGGGGCATTTGAAGAGCTCTGCCTTTGCTGCTATTTTAGGGAGGCAGGATTTAAGGAAATTACAGAGGTGGTCCTCAAATTATTCATTTTTGACTTTGTGTGGGATATGCTGTTAGGAGATTTCTTAAAATAGTCAAATAATTGTGATTAAATGCTGTAGGGAGGCATATATAATCAAAGGCTGAATCCAAATGTCTGATTAAAAAATATTGTTTTCCAGGTTCCCAAATTTCAAGAAGGCCAATGAGAAGTAACATATATGGAAAGCTTCCTACTCTTCCTTGTCACGCATAAACTATTTGTACTGTCTTCTGGACTGAATTGTTTCTTTAGATTAGACTTGAAAAGGGAGAGCGATGGATGTGGATGAGATAGATACACACCAGTGAATGGAGGAATCACAAGCAAAACACAAATCCTAAAGAACAATAATTACATGCGAAAAGGATCCAGTTGCAATTGCATAGCAATTATTTATAATTTTGGCTGCATCCCCTTCTTGCTGAAAATTTGGAGTTCGGTGTCATGCATGTCTCTTGCAGGTCTGAAAAGTTTTCAAAAGCTTGCTTTAAAGCTCGTTTTTTTCTGTAAAATCCAATGGTGAAGAATAATCATAAAATGGTTGGATTGTTTTTTAATAAAATAATTTTCAACTTAATTAAGAGAGGGCTCATGATCCCTAATAGATGTACCCTTTATGAAAGGGATGCTGAATCAGTCCATCACCTCTTTATTGACTGCCCCTTTACGTGCAGAGTTCTTAATCTAATTCTTTCCAAGTTTGAAGTTCCTTAGGTTAGGCCAAATCTAATCTCTGATTTCATCATTCAGTGGCATTCCCCCTTCTCAAGCTATATCCTAAGAAAGCTCTGGAAGCTGGTTATACCTCACATGTTTTGGGGTATTTGGGGGGAAAGAAACTCTAGGATCTTTCAGAACTAAAAAAATTGTCTCAATAGAGTGGGATTAAAGATAGTGGCTGCTATAAAAGAAAACTTTCCTGCTTCAAAAGGTGACAAAATGGGGAAGGCGAAGGAAGAGGAACGGAGATTAGCCCTTAACTGGGACATAGACATCTCGAAGTAAGGAAATAAATGTAGCAAAAAGGTTGATAGGAGTTTTGTCAGATGGTCCTTTTCCCCCCCCCTCATGGGACAAATTGAACTTTGATGGTACCTGTAAAGGGAATCCTGGTATAGCTGGTTGAGGAGTGATTAGAGATTGTAACAAAAAGTTCTTGGCGGCTTATGTGGGACCTATTGGGGTTCAATCTAACCGTTTTGCCAAAGCTAAAGCTACCTTGTGGGGGATCCAACTCACCAAAGAAATGAATGTCAGCTACCTTGTAGTCGAAGGGGACTCTTTTAATATCATAAATTGTCTTCAAAGGTGAACCCCCCCCAATTGGACAATCATAAACTTGGTGCTTGATGCCCCGAGTCTTTTATAGTCTTTTGAAGAGGTTTCCTTTTGTCACATCTATAGGGAAGGCAATATGTGTGCTGATTGGTTTGCCGGTTTAGGTGTCTCCAATTCTAGCTTCGTTAAGTTGGATTATCCCATTGATCTACCTCAATCCATCACCTTTTTCCTTAATGAGGACGCTGTTAATTAAGACCCCAACCTTTAGTGTTTATCAGCTCCCCTTTACTTAACCTTGTATTCATTAAATTTTTAACAAGATTCTTATTTGAGTTTCCCAAGTTGATTTGTATAAAACCCTTGTATCCCTTGGTCATTATGACCACCTCTTTAGGGGCTCTGACACCTTATGTGTGTTTTATGTTTAAAATCATTACTGGCATTCATTATAAGTTTGGTTGCAATCAGACACGTGGGATTTCACACCATGTATTGAGCATTTGGCTCGTTGTGGGCAATTATTTTTGGCACTTTGAGGGATTTATTGATTATTTTGTTCACTTCACATCTACAGAAGTGTCCTACCCCTCTAGTCTGCTTTCATCCCCCCAGCCGACCATGCTATCTCTACATGAGAAGTTCTCATTGATCTAGAACAATCTTCTAGCTCTTTTCAAATCGTGAGTTCATGGGAGGCGACATAGTTAGAACAGAGCCTTTATGTTGTGAAGGAGAGGAGTAAATAACAACATTACAATATGGCATATCCTGAGGAAAGGAGGGTTGGAAAGTTACATGGAGAGAATTAAATGATATAATCTATCGTTATTTGCAGACTTTGCCAAGGCTAGAATGCAAGAACGGTATCTTTGAGAGGTGTGCCCTTGGAGGTTAATGAAGATAGCATAGCCAAATTCATAGGTATGTCTATAGAAGGCCTGAAGATTTTAAGGATAGGAGTAAGAATGAAGAAATCAATTTGTTTTTCAAAGATAGAGAAAATCACGAATTCCAGGATGACATTCTTAGATTTTCTCTACCAAACCCTTGGGGCAAATTCAACTTGCAAATCATGTAGTATATTACTTTGGAAGGCTGGTACAAAAGAATTTACTCTTACCATTTCTTCTTGTTCAATTACTTTAAGCACAGGGGATTGGTAAGTATCCTTTTTTTCTTACTCATGTCTCTTGAAAACTCTATTACGGATATTTAGCCTGTAAAGGGCGAAATCCCCATCCACCAAGCCCTTATGTATTTGTTATTCTAAGAGGCCCTCCCTAAGAATTCTCTTGTCAAGATAGACCCTATGTCAAATGTTTTTGAGGGGCTGGATAAAGTAGATGTGGGGACTCTTAACCCCCCTTCCTTCCTAGGAGAGAGCAAGGCTTGAAAAGGCCTGAGATATATTACAATTAAAATTCCCTCGGCCTATAACCAAAAATAGGGTAAGGGTGAGGTGGCATCTAAGTCGGAAAAGGGGAAGAGGTTTAGGATTGAGGAACCCTGTGTCTCTGATCTGAATTTAAAGTCTAACTCTCCCAACAAATTGAAGCCTAATCCGACTAAAAGAAGGCGTAGATCGAAAGGAGTCTCTTTCAAGCTCGACCATGACAAAATTATTGACATTCTCTATGATGATAAAGACTCGTAGTTTGAAGTAGATCCCTCTCACAGCTAGAAGGTCAATCCCAACTCCCTCCTCTTAGAAGGTGCTAACCAATTCAAAAAAGGGATTTTGGCCTCCGTTGTAGACCTTCAGAACAGGATTGAAAGTTTAGAAAATGAATCAAACTTACAACTGAGCATATTGAAATGGGTTTTCAGTGAAAACAACATGCTCAAGGCCAAAACTGATGTTCTTCATCAACAAATTTATGGAGAGGTACCTGCCCTGTCTGAGGATATGCATTTTGAGAAAGATCAACGAAACACATTGCAAGAGATTTGCCATCTGAAAGAGGATTTCTCCAACCTTAAGCCCAGAACTGAGAAATTAGAAGGTGAGCTGGGCACTATAAAGGAAAACCTTGTTATGGTTATAAGCACTAGTAGAGCCACTATAAAAAATTGTGCTAATGGTATCCAAATGCCCCAAGAAGGGTCAAGGAAAAGGCAAAATACTGGGGCTCCAGCAGGTCCTAGCAAGAGAACAACAAGCCAAAAGAAGACTCAAGTTGATCCTGATGAGGATCTTGAGGATGACTTTGTAGAAGGCTACTTACAATATCTGCAGGAGGATTGTGAAGCTGCAGTTGTTCTAAATGGTCTCTCTTCGCAAGTAGACAAATCCTGCTAATCTAATGCTGACTTCGTAGTTCTGTTGTAGGTTTGTTGTTAGTTGCCTTCCTTTTGTCTGCTTGTTTTGGTTCCAAGCTTTGTATTATGTTTCTGGTCTCCTGTTTGTTTTGTCATTGTCTTATCATTCATTCTTTGTTGTAAAAGTGTTTGGGCCCTTGAAAAAACCCACTTTTTACCCATAATACTAATAATAATAACAATTTCTACATTGACATTTTAAAATGAGCAAATTATTAATCCCCACCCACTTATTCTTTATTTCCAAAAGCATGTATTATTTTAAGATAATTATTTTTGACGTCTTAAAATATTTATGTTTTTTTCAAAGAACATTCTTTTATTCTATGGGTGACCAAAAATAATTTGAGTGTATGCCTTTTTCTCCTTTTTTATCTTTTAATAAAAACCAAACTTCACCTCCACATGGATGTTTTTTCTTCTATTTTTGAATTATAGTTTTAAAAACATAATTGCTTTAAAATCAATTGTAGTCTCTTTTTTGCTCTTTTCTTGGAAATACTTGTGCCCTTCAAAATACTCAGGGTTTACCACTTTTCATCCCCAAAATAACACCTCTTAGAGAATATCCCTCCATTTTTTGATTGATCAACGTGGGTTTTTTGGTAAACCTATTACTATCCCACCTCATCACACGTATTTTGGGCGTCTCCCAATGTAGGTCGCTTGACCACGAGTGGGATTTGAACCTGAATTTCTCATATACTAATGTATCCACATAACCATTACACTACAACATAGGGGACAACATATTCCCTCTTTTGATAGAAATGATCGAAGATAATATTTTGGATAAAATGGGCACTTTATTTCACCTCCATTATTATTTTTCAACGTTTTATCCATTTTTTTGTACCATTTAACATTTTCCTTGGTGAATCAGTGGCTGACACCACATACCATTGGCCAAAATAACGATGCCAATGGGTTGACGAGCTGATGGCTGACAAAACTATGCATTACCCAAATTTCTTAGAAGTCTTTGATTGGCTATTGGCTTAGCACACTGTCAGGAGACAAGATCAAGTTGATGGGCCATTGAGACTATAGGACGATTTTTTTTCACTTGGCAATTTTTCACTTTTTCCTATCGACCGCTTGAAAATATAATCCATCCACCTTGATAATCAAATATCAACTGATGAGGAGCTACACATATTTGGCACAATTAGCATAAAAACACACTCCTAGCGCTGTCCTTTTGCAAATGATGTGGGCATTATAACAAAATCTCATCATAAAAATATTCTACAAATTGTCATTCATCTTGTCGATAACTAAAATATTATGTAGTTATAAATCGCAAATCAAATTTCCTCAATGATTCACTGGGATGATAGAGAACAAGTATGTTGTGGCTACAACTTTGCACCATACAATACCTGTAATGTGTTCTATTTTTCCCAACTTAAATTCTCATAATTATGAGAATTAAAGTATTGTAATAGGATTTGCTATTTCAATTAACACAGTACAATTCATAAAAATAACTTATAAACATTTTATTTGATTATTCAAAAATTAGATAGTTCATAGAACAATTCTATCTCAATAAATAAGAGTTTGAATAAATATCTTGGTTGGGCTCTTTGGAATTCAATCCTCTCAATGTAGATTTGTAAGCATAGGTAGCACGTGTGGCAGAAGGAGGAATCTTATCAAATTTCAAATATTTCAACCCTAGCCAAATTCATCAGGAGTGTACCTTGTGCCCTCTGTTGGACATACCTTGTATGCCTCGTCACAATGCCTACAGTCTCCTTGCCTTCTGCTTCTCATCTTGAGTTTCTTTTCTCTCCTTTCTTTTTTTCCTTTTTTCAAGAACTCCAATCCATATTTAAAACACCCAAAGGCGGCTATACCAACGCAGCTTTTCATAATTTACTTTATTTGCATATTACATTTTTAATAATATCCACTCACATTCTTGTCATATTTTTCTATTTGATGTTTAACCCCATTTACATTTAACTTTATGTGACTTTCATGTATATTTTAACATTATCACACCAAGGTAAATAATCATATAACATTCTCCCCATAAATCAACTTCTGCCCTCAGGAGCTTGAAGTTCATTTGCATCACAAATCACAATAGTGCTTAGTTAAAAACGTGGGTATTGACTATGCATAAATTCAGTTCTTTCACATGTTGCATTATTTACGAATATATTGTTTCATTTTAAGCTATAAATAATTCTCCTTTTAACTGAAAAACCTAAAATTATCCTAGTAAAATGATTACAAACACTTCAAGATATGGCTGAAAAAAATATCAAGCAACATGGTCATAAAATTATTTTGTGTATTGGGTAAACCAAAAGGCACTATGGAAAATTATGGTTTCCACATCAAGTTCTATAAACAATTTTAGAGATATCAGATTCCTAAATACACAATTGATGATACCTTGGTCACAAATCCATTTTAGAAAAACAATTTTCACCCAATCATGGATTCAAGGTAATTTTTTTTTGATCTCGAACTTATTGAGTTGTCAGTAATCAATGCATAGCCATATAGTACCATCCTTTTTCTTGACAAATAATACAGGGGCACCCCTTGGTAACGCACTGTGTTGAGTCTTGAGTTATGTAAATTCAGGGATTGATTGGCAATAGGGAGCTTTAGAAATAGATTCTACTCTTAGAACTAAGTCAATGGCATGTTCAACTACCCTATGCTTGGGAACCCATCCATTTCATTAGAAAAACATCCATTAACTCCTTCACTATAGGCTATATTACTATCTAACTTAAACTTATCACCTTTTTGAACTACCTTTGCACAAAAAAGTTTATATTCTTTCCTAACACTGTGTTTAATTTGAACAAAAAGATTTGTTTTAATTGTATGAGGTCATCACTCCCCCTGTAAAACTGTAAATGTCTTCTTTTAGTCTAAAGGTTAATTATTCACATAAATTATTGGTTGTAATTCATTATTGGACTTCTCCAATATTGACAAGATGGGCATCCCCAACTGTCATGCGATGCACAAACAATAATTTTGTTGTCAATCTTATACTATGTTAAACATTAGATATCTTCTCAGAAATTACTCTTGTTATCTCGCACAAAGATTGCCTATAAGGATATGTTTTTTTTGGACATGAAAGGTATGCATTATTCATTTCTAACCAACTCATCTCTATTAGCATCATACTTAGCTAAATTTTAAAATATGATGCTGATATTTATTTTCAAAAACTTTCTATGTAAAATCTAGGTTTGATCATTGTATAACTTAAATAGTTAAATGAAAACTTTGACTCATCCTCTCTTTCCAACTTTCCATTTGCATGTTTTTAAGCACATAATATTTTAATTTCATCATAGTAATTCAATTCTTAAAATAGTTAAACAAATTATATTTTGTATCCTAATTGATTTTGATACCCCAAGTGATAACTACAGAGGTTATTACTATGACATTCTCCCCTTGAGTAACTTTATTGAGAATTCTCTAGTTGAAGGTTTTCAAACTTAATTTGTTATTTCCGTTAATAATTTTTTTAGTACTTATTAATTACTACCAAAGAAGTCATGCCATAACTAAATCCAAAGAAATTACAAAAGCATTGCTATATGTATAAACTTGCCTTCAAAGATCCCTATTCACAATCCTTTCGAAGATTCAAAATTGTGTCAGTATAGGTAGTCCTCAAGCCAAATACTATAATCCCTAGAATTTTTATTTTAAATCAAATCAAATTTAGGGCAAGACTTTAATTAACAATTCACATTTAAATAAAAATCAATATCGAGAGTATTATAAAAATAAAAATTTATATATTGTTGATTCTTGTGGGATTCCTACTTGTGTGTGTTTTAAGTATCTCCAATTAACCTCAATGAGTGATCATTAATCATATGACATTTTCTTTCATGTATTTTTGACAATAGTTACAAGGCAAGGTAACCCTCTGAACACAAAAACATTGCAAGAATTGAAATAATGAATATGAGCTTCTCACCCTCTAGCCTTGAAATTATTGTTTTATGTAAATTATGTTTTAAATTTGATAATAGTTTAATTAGATCACTTTCTTTTAAATTTTTTTTATAAAGAATGGGTTGTTGAAGTGGATCGCCTCTCAATTCAATTAAAAAGAGACTCATCTTGATTAAAATGTTATTTATTGGGGTTATTTTTGTGAAGGAAACTTTCATCTTAGCTCATCTTAAGGCATGAAATGCTAAAAAGTTTCATTAAGAGTGAAAACACTATTTTTAGTAAGAGGAAACTATTTTTACTATAATCCTTGAAAACCTTTGTAGCATTGTACATTGGCTGTACACAGCGTAATAATTTGACTTCCTAGACAAAAATGCAATTTATATTAATACATTAGTGATATATCTTTGTTTTTCCTTTCTTCCAATACCATAAGATATTTCATTTTTAACCAGTCACACCTTCCCCTCTTTTTAACAACTTTAATAAAATATATCAGTCTGATGTGGCTTTGGAAATAAAAACATCAATTTATACAGCCTGATTTAGTTAAATACATCCTCTTAGCATATTCCACATTATGCCCTATTTAATTCTTCAATATGTGAAACATATACACATGTTATCCATACACTTACACTTGCCAAATAATGGTGTGGCCATAGATATCCGTAATTAAATCATTATTAAAGTCAAACTAGATAGGCTCAATTATTATTCATCCTAATCCATATATTCGAATGCCATGATCCTATGTCCAAATGTATGCAACTTTATTTATTTTTATTTTACTTCTCAACCATAAACATAACTACATATCTCGGTTTTACCCGACTATAATGCGTATTTTTATCTTAAAGACCTTATATTTTATAACTCTAAGGGAGCTTAGAAGATTAGTTCTTTTGATTAAACTCAGATGGCATTATAAAGTTTTAGATGGAACAGTTATGCTTACCCTTTTAATTCAGTGAACAAGAAATTTTAAGATCCAAATTATTTACCATAAAAATAATATCAAAAGTGAAAAATCAATACCCAATGGCTGTTAATGGGAAGATCAAATATGAAGAGGGTAATATGTCAAACCCCAAATCTTAGCACTGCAGTAAGAACTCAGAACTGAGATCAATTAGTTTATAAATGTAAATGCACACCAAAACACTAAACTGGGGTGCTCGGCAAGACACAAGTATTGATTATATATCATTTTAAAAAGTCTCTTATAACTTTTTATATTTTTATTTACATTTTGTTTAGTACTACCAACTGCATCAGAAGGAACAGGATGGCATCGAAAGACTAAAGGTGAAACAAGTCTATTTAATTTTCCAATCCTACTCCTTGCAAAATGCTCTCTCTTCTCTTTAAGACACCATGGAAATAGTTAGGATAAAACCCGTACAACGGAGAAACAAACTTTAAACAAATGTGGATGAATTTAGTTAAACCACTATCGCCATGGCCCCAACATAGTCAAAAATATAATATTTTAATTAAGCTGCATTTTTTTTTAATAACCAAACACATTGGCTTATCCGTCAAAAGTTTCAGCCGGCTTCCTTACAAACAAAATTAATTACATGTATACAAAAACGAAAACCATTTTCTAGGCATGACTAATTTACTACCATGTATTACACAATTGTTTTTGAATATTAAGAAGACTATGGTGCAGGTTCAATATTAAAACCGTCCTCAGCAAGATGATATTAGGGTGTGTAGTGTAAAGGACTAAATTTTATGGCCCAATGGTCATATATGTTTTTTAGCCATAAAATACAATCAATTTTTTTTAGGAGACCATATTAGATGCTAAAGTAAAAGTCTAGGCAGACCGTTAAAAACTGTAAAGGATTATATATATATATATAGTCTTTACTGTTTCATTCTTCTACCATGAATTATACTAACATTTGAATGGCCATGTTGAATAAATAACTGTTATAAAAAGAAATTCATGAATAGGCAGGGTTGTCCATCAAATTATATCTTGGGACTGCAGATACTATTTTTTAATTTCTCTATTTATCAAAGTGACTGTAAAACAACAAAGATTTCAGAAAGGAAAGCTTGGCTACACAGTAACCGATTTAGAATTAATTAGTTTGCCACTAATAATCAAGCAATTTGAACTGGCAATACAATGGCGATGTTGACAAATGTGACTTGGCAATGCACTCTAGTATTTTGAACAACTGGTAGCACAGATGTTGTACAGGCAGACAGTAAAGATGCCTGGTGTTGTTTGGTTTGCCAATATTTTTATTTGACGAGTAATGCTAAAAATTGCTAAGATGTATTATTTGTGGTTTCTCTCGCTTCATTACCAAGTGTTTTTGTTATACACTTTCCTTGTTTTAATGATATTCGTTTCCTACACATGAGAGGCAGCAGTAATACAAATTGCTGTCACAGTAAACGGTCACATAATAAACATGTGTTACAGAAGCTTTTGTGGCTATGATGCCACATGATGCACACCAATCATGCTATTAAGTAATTCTCATTTGGACAAAATAAATATTATAGATACTCTAATAATGAGAGGATGGTGCTCCAGTACAACGATATGCACATTTAGAGAGTTCCAAACCGGCAGTCCACATAATTAAGGTTATGATTCACATGGAAAATCAGGACGTGCTGCTTAACATGCATGTTGAGGCATTAATAGTGTTAAATTAGGTACCCCAAAAAAACTATATTAAATTCCAATGCAAATTTGAGAGAAGAAAAATATATATTATGACTTGTCCATATTGAATATCTCAATGCGGTTTATAATAATGTCATGAGAGTATTTATTTATTTTTAGCAGCATCCCTAAGGTTTCAGGTCAACTTGGCTCTGATACCCAAATGTAACGTACTATTTTTACCAATTTAAATTCTCTTAAATTATTATTCTCATAGGTTTTACTATTTCAATTAGCACAATACAATTCATAAAAATAACACACAAACATTTTATTGATTATTCAACAATTATATAGTTCACAAAACAATTCTATTTCATTAAAATAAGAGTTTGAATGCATATCTTGGTTGGGCTTTTTGGAAGGCAATCCTCTTACGGTTGGCATAAGGAGGAATCTTATCAAATTTCACATATCTCAACCTTGGCTTGGTTCATTAGGAGTGTACTTTGTACCGCCTATTGGACATACCCTATGTGCCCGTCTCAATGCCCACACTCTCCTTGCCTTCTGCTTCTCACCTTGAGTTTATTCTCTCTTTTATTTCTTGCCTTTTTTCAAGAATTCCATTCAATATTAAAAACACCAAAAGACTGTTATAACCAACCCATATTTTCATAACTTATTTTATTTACATCATTACATTTTAATAATATCCACTCATATTCGTGTCATTCTTTTCTATTTGACTTTTAGTCCCTCTTACATTTAACTTTAGGTGAATTTCATGTATATTTAAACATTATCACACCATCGGTAGATAGTTATATAACAATACCTCAGAAAACATCATCAGACCTTATTGGAGCACACCAAAACATATGTCAGTACTTTGAATGAATGAGGCTTTTATTTCAGGCAAATGAAAAATGCTTTTCAATCCTTGTTATTCCTCAGTTCTGTCACAATTAAATCTGGTTGTATGTTGTATCTTCATCTTCCAAATATCTTCCTCCTTTTATTTAAATTTCTTGGCAAAAGTATCTCTTCAAATTTCATCGAAGGAGAACAAAATTTTCAATTTAAAGCCAGAATGGAAATATTTTCATCCTGCAATCACTCCAGTCCTTGGCAATATTGAACCTTGAGAACCCATTGCCATTTTGAACCACAAATGTATTTGCACAAGCATTGTTAATGGGTTTTAACTTATTGGTCATAGTACAAGGGCGGGGCAGGGCGAGGTGTGGGTGGGTACATCTGAGTGATAAGAGGACATCGTCGTCTCCCTCATTTGCACCTCCCTCATCGCTTTACTTGAATGTTTAGAAAAACAAGTGTCCCTCAGGTTCAAACAATAAAATAAGCCTGCATGTTCAATCCTTATTTTGTATGTATTTAAAATACTTTGGATGTATTTCTTCTTCATCAAGTTGGGGATGACTTGGAGATGGGCATATGTATGCTTCATCTTCACAAATCTATATCTTATTTCTTGCTTGTGCATGTCAAATTGCCCTTTCTTGTACATCCTCATCCATTCACCATTCTGGTACAGAGTGTATTATCTAGGTTCCCCAACTGCATTGCTATGTTGTCATGTACCTTTAACACAATGTATGGCCCTTCCCTTTGCAGCATTAGTTTCCTATGCTTAATATTCGATCTCTCTCTGTACTTAAATACCCAAGCTCTTTCTGTCATAGTATGGTTGTCCAAATCTTTGTCATGCCATAACTCACATCACCATCGTTGCACCTTTTTGATCCGTTGTGCCATTAATTATTTTTTATTAAGTGTGACTAGCTCTTCAAGTCTTCCGTGCAAACTATCTTCCACATCTAGTCTGTTTCGAACTGCTATGTGGAGGTTTAAAGCTACAAAATCGATAGTTACTACTGTGTCCTGCCCGCACGTCAATTGAAATGGAGCATGGTTAGCATTAACCTTGTAAGTTGCCTTGAAACTGAAGAGTGCTGCTGGTAGCTTCTCTGTTCAGTCCTTTCAATAAATTAGATAATTCTTATGAAAAATGGGCACCAAAGTCTGCAATTTATTTTGGTTATAATGTACTCAATGCATCCTGATTTATTATGAATTTGTTTTTTAGATGTCGAATCACCTAATACACAAATTGTCCACACCTCTTTCACTCACCAATTTGGGGAGCATCTAAATCACCGAGTTGTTTCATTGTGCTTTAGCTTCCACTTTAAGAATTCCATGGCCAAAGTTTTTAAAACATGGTGCTTTTTAAACATTTATCATATCTAGTTAAGCTCTCTTTGGTAGAAGAGGAGGTATCTGTCTGCTAGGTGTATTCTTATGTTATTGCTAGAGCTGTATATGAATTGCTAGAATAAGTTCTTGCCAAGTCAAGATGTTTTTGGTTATTGAGTTTCAAACATGGGGCGGGTATATGTCTGGTTCTAGCTTTTATAATGAAACATAACTAATTAGTATATCTTGGTTTTGGATATTCATGAGTCAACAAAAGTATGTGAACTTTCTGATTGCACATGATTGACATACTTCTCTGATGTTTGGGCATGTTGGAAATGCCTTGTACCTTTTTAATAAGATGGAGCTGCTTCCTTTGCTTGCATGTCATCTTTCGTCTTATAGTTTTGCTCTATTCTCTATGTTTTGACTTTTCATCGTCATACGTTCTCTCTCACAGCGCTAAAAGCATGCTGATATTTTTCTAAGTATTTGTTCCATGTTTATTATTTACAAACCATCCTAAATTGTAATAAACAGCTATGTTTTAATATGTATTGTAATTTTGTTTTTCAGGCATAACCTCTTTTTACACTCAGCTCTTGTATTATCAAGGAGAACTCCGAGAACTGTTGAAGGAATCAAGGTTCTTGCTTATAACTTTTTCAAGCTTTGGCTGAACTATATAAATTGAGTGCTAGACAACACTCTGAGTAGAAACTATGTAAATAACCCCCTTTTAGTAAATGATTATCATGTTTTTAGTAGAATCTATGGTTTTAACCTGGATTTCTTTTATTGTTAATTAACTCTTTTTTGCAAACAAAAATATCTCGGTATGGAAGCATCATTTATTTTTTTACAGTTATTTTCTGATTGGAAACTTTATCAAAGAAGCAATTTTTGTTACCCGTACTATAATAGAAACCATAGTTACCAAATCCGGCCAGATCTGAATTTTTTGGCTGGTCCGGAGAAGTTCGTCCGGGTCGGCCCTGTTTTTTTTTCAAAATTTTATTTTATTGGTTTTCTGCGGAAAAAAAGCCCCGAAACCATAGATATTATATAATATCAACATTTTATATTACTTTATTAATGTTTTTCTCGCCAGATCTGAATTTTTTGGCTGGCCTAGAGTTCGTTTGGGTCGGCCCTGTTTTTTTTCAAAATTTTATTTTTTTGGTTTTCTGCGGAAAAAATGCCTCGAAACCATAGATACTATATAATATCAACATTTTATATTACTTTATTAATGTTTTTCATTGTATTTGTCAATGTTGCATATTTATAAAACTACGCTCACCCACACACACACACATATATAGATATGTATGTATATATTCTGGATTGGTTTTTTCCAAACTTTTTCAAGAATTCTGTATTTTTGGAAAAATTTCCCTTTCCAAACGGATCCAGATTTCTGAACTTGGCAACTATGATAGAAACACAATGGTGGTAAACCCTAATGTTTTTCTTGAAGATAACTCATCTTATGTTACAGCTAGGACCAGGAGAACTATATCAGCTGAACATGATCACAAGGTTCGAGTTCGAGTTCGAAGAGGATAAAATTCGGTTCAAGTTCGTCAATGGATAAAGTTTGAAAAAAAATTCGCCATTAAGTTCGAATCATTAAAAAAACCTATATATATATATATATATATATTAATAACAATAAAAAAAATAAAAATAAAAAAAACAAAATTACAAAACATAAAATACTTTAAAAAAAAAATGTAATAAAAAAATTAAAATAAACAAATAAAAAGCATTTAAAAAAAATCATAAATTTTATAAATAACACAAAACATTAAAAAAAAATTAAAATATAATTTTAAAACATAAAAGAATTTATACAATTTAAAAATTAAAAAAAATGAATTATTGATTAAAAATAAATTGATTAAACATTAAAAAATGAAAATGAAAATGAAAAAAGTAAAACAAAACTACAAAAATTAAAATAAAAAAATTTAAAATACATGCTTAAAAATAGATATAAAATACAAATAAAAATTTATTTAAAAAACAAATTAAAAATTATAAAGATACAAATTAAAAAAAAAAACTTAAATAAAAATAAAAAGACCTACCTTTTCATTGCTTGCCACTCGCAAACTGCCTTGAGACCTCCCGCTGCTTCGACTGCCGACGTCAATCGCTATCGCAGACACTCCATGCTCGCAGAACACTTCACAATCTACAGTGTCGAGTCTCGGATGGCATCTCCAGGTTTGCCCAGCAGGGCCAGCACCCGCCCAGTCCAGTGCCTCTCAGCCCAACTCCGCCCATTTGGTGTATGCTTTTTGCCCCATATTTCATGCTTTTACCCTCCATGAATGCAACGTGTAGACCCACAGATGCGGAAAAAAGCGCAGATCAAATACGGTGAACCCTACGAACTTTGGCGATTTTTTTTTCACTGCATGAAATTCGGCAGATTTCGTATTTTTTGGATAAAATACGGCAAACCTTGTGACTATGCAGCTGAGAATGATCCATAGTTGACTCGGAAATTCCAATGTACAATTCACCAACACGGATGAAAATTTACTTATGTGGTGATCCAATACAATATTCCATTGAAACCAACATACATAAGGCAGAAAATGATGTTTGTTACAGCTATGGGCTGTTATCTACACCTTTTAATCAATTTGCAAGGTGTACATGTTTAAATAAATGCCTACAATGCTATAAATCAGATTTCACAACCTTTTTATGCTAATACCTATACTTGACTCTTCTAATCCACAAAATCATTTGTGTGAGAAAGAAGATTGATGATTCTTTAAGTTGTATGTGGCTGAGTTCTACTTCTAGTTTCTGTTGTAAAGAAGACAAATTCTTGCAATCAACTAAACTTGTAATTTTTATGTTTGCTTAAATGCTTGAATTTGTGAAGTAATTTTAGAAAATGAAACTAAGAAAGTAAAAAACTAAAACCAACATGAAAAGGGAAAATTACCCTCGAGAAACCTAATGTGGGAAAACTCAAGAATAGTGGGGTTGTGCCTCGTCATCTCCACTATCTTCATGCAAGATTCACAAGCCAATTTCTCGATTTGAGCCTACAAGAACAATGTGGGCTTTTTTTAGCGCTTGTACAATGCCTTGCTAGTTTTTGTTGTTGTGGAAAACTTGCTTAATTCACATGCTTGGTAAGATCCACACATAGTAATAGAAATATGCCGAATAACAACATGCAAAACACAATAGAGATCACACAACACAATGATGTTTGTGTGCGCAAATGCCCCAACACGCAATATAGTCAGAATTAGAAAAATTACCATAGGATATGGAAACACCATAAAATACTCCTTAAGAAATGAATAACTCAACAAGATCTTCCAATATGGGATTGTCACTTCGAGGGCAGCAACCTCCAATATTCTTTTACCAAATAGAATATTATCCACTTCACATCCCTCACAACGAATATTCATCTCCTTTATATAAACCTATATTAGTAATAATTGATGGGTAAATCCATAATCTGAACATAGGTCGTCTCTTTGCCCAATATAACTAATTCCACAAGCTAGCCATTTGACCAAATATGCCTAACTACGGGGGATGTGTGCCACATAATATCATATTCCTAGGCGGATAACATGCCATCCCTCCTTGTCATGGTTTGCCTTTGAAAATGCAAAGAGACCAAGTAATAAGTGTGCCTCAAAGCATTGCACACTTGTCACCATGCTTGATCATCCAACCACTGTTATGTGAGCTTGGAAGGTGATAGTTATTCAAACCTAGGTTTAGGTTTTGTTGCTCTACTTTGATTCCATTCATGACCATAGTTGTTCCTTCTTGTCTTCAATGCATAGTCATGCTGATTGCTCCTTTTATTCCATGTTAAATACTCTGTTGCGCTACCTTGCTTCCATTCATGACCATAGTTTTTCCTCTTTTGCTTCTATGCATAGCCATGGTTTTACTCCACTAATTCAATGTATGCCCATAATTGTTGCTCCATTTATTCCATGTATAGCCATAGTGATTGTTCCTCCAATTCTTTGTATAGCCACATTGATTGCTGATGTGACACTCCCTGACATGCCTCCATGATTATTTCCTCTCATGATGATGTGGGTGTCTATATGCTGCAACCTTGGTCTCTTTATCTGCCACTATGACCTTGCCAACCTTTTCTTCCACTATTTGTGTCTCTCTAACTTTTTCTTCTGCTATCTATGTCTTCCACCTTTTCTCTCTAGTGCCTTTGTCTCTTGAGTAGATGAAGTGTTCTTTTCTGCTTGTTCTTTAACTTCACCTTCTTCTTGACCTTCCTCTAAGTCTTCCTGATGCTCTATATTGAACTTTCTTTGTTCTTGGCTAAGTGTGATATCCTGCAAAATTACGTTGTTACCTTTGTACCAAAGCTTCATGAACTTATTTTGCACATTAATATTGACCGTTCTAACAATTTCTAGCCAAGGATATCCAAGAACTATATTCAAACAATTATATCAAAAGCAAAAAAATTTGAATGCAAAACATATTTATCAGTTGTGAACTTTAATTCTTCAAAAACGCGATCCTTCTTCCCTTTTGAATTTTCTTGATATTCTTTACTTGAACTTGTAGATGTTGAGCCAAGTCACTATTGATGAAGCTATACTTGCTACTAGGTTTTATGGATACAATGACCTTCCTTTGAAAGCATCTCTAAAACTGAAATATTGAAGCTTCCTTCTTTATATCTAAATTGCTTGAATCCTTATTCTCCACCTCTCCTTCCTCATCTGGATCCTCCACTTCATCGTCACTATCATCATTATTGTTATCTTCCACTTCTTTTTCTTCTTCATCATTTGCATCCTCCTCCTGCTTATCATCATTACCACCATCATCATCATTATGTTCTACCTCTTCTTCTACAAGATCCTCATTTTCCGCCTCTTTATCTTTATCATTTTTTTTCTTCTTTTTCTTCCTCGTCCTTATCATCATCGCTATTATTTTCTTCCTCCTCTTCTACATCATCCTCATTTTTTGCTTCCTCATCCTCATCATTATTTTTTTACACTTCTTTTATATCATCCTTGTTATCCGCCTCCTTGTCATCATTATTTTCTTCCTCTTATGTGCCATCTAATTTAGAAAACATTAAGCAAAAGGTCTTTGCAAGGAAATAGCTCAGGGTTGGTCGTTGCTTGATGGAGGCTTAATTTCATGAGTGAAATCAAGTCCTCTTTGTACTCATCATCTACTTCAGTAGTGTCTTTGCCATCAAGGAGCTGTTTAACATCAATTTCATAGGACATTGTGTTGTGGTTCTTTGGATGAACAATGTGGGTAGACAATATTGTATCTCTAAATTCTTGCAGGGCCCTTGAAGGAGAAGATGCAGTGCCTTCAGCCATTCCATAATGTTTGTGACAATTCAGTGAACTTTGATGAAACTTGGTGGTCACTATTTGAAAAATTCCACCCCACTTTTGTCCCTTCAGATTTCAAAAAATGTTCTTTGCATTTATCTCACTTTTTAATATTTGACAAGAATTATCTAGAATTGGGGTCATTCACGATTTATATTAATTGCCATTAATCACCACATCCCAATTCAATTTCGAAAAACCACTGTCACATCTAATTAACCCTGCAATACTTTGTTTATTGTGAATTACTGGTAGGTGGCATGAGACACATTAATTATTGTTTGTAATTTTTATCACTATAGCTTTAGCTATCTGTGAATTCATAGCCTTAGTCATATTTGAGAATTTTGGCCATCCACGTGTTTCAATCTCGTGGTCTCAAGGTCATAGGGGTCACAACGTTGCAAAGTTCATCTTTGGTGTTCATGTTGTCTCCCGTGGACTCTACGGACGCATTGAATCTTCAATTTGCATTTATATTTGCTTAGGTCTGAATCCTTTTCATCTTTATACGTGTCATGACCATGTGGTGAAATCATGTGCAATGTTTTATTGCCAAATTCTAGGCCTTCCTTCCCCTTTTCTTTATCATGTCCACTTGAAGTGATGCATGTGGTGATCTCTTGTTGTCTCGGGGTCACAAAGTGTCTCTTACTTTCAAATGATGCTATTTAAACTCCGTGGATGCATTGAACCCTTTATCTCCTTTTTATATTTCTTTGCGTCTGCTCTTTTTCCTACACACAATACATTAAAATGTCATCATCATATCTCAAAGGATCAATTGCGCACATAATGTTTTAATAAATTTTGTAGTATAAAAAAGAAAACATGTAGCAATGAGAATGGAACCATGAGGTCATGCAGTCATGGAGCCTTTTAGAATACAATCTTCATTTTTCAAGTGAAAATAGGCCTCCACAGTCATGTTAATGTATGAATCTTGATTTAAATTATGGCCGGGTCCGCTTGATACAAAGATGTGGTGACATAAAAGAAGACGTGAACTAATTTAATAGTTTTGCAAGGGTGCATATGAGCTCATTTGTGGCCATTTGATCTAACCAAGACCGACACTTGGGTTATAACGAGAATTAAGATTTCAATGTACTACGAAAATCCTCATAAAATTGGTTTAAAAGAGAGAAGTTTTAATTTCTCCTCTTCTAGCTTCTGACTTGGTTTAAAATCTTAACCATCAAAAATGAAATACAAGACGAATCTCACAAATGGAATTTGTATCTCAAGTTGGGATTGACAAAGGGGGGGGGGTCCCAACTTATTTAAAAAAATAGGGTTGTGTTGGTCACAAAAAACATCTAATCATTTATTAAAAGGGGTGTCTTTATAAAAGATGCATGCCCTTTTTTACATTATTTTATTCTAGCTTAAACTAATACTTAGGACCACAATTTGCATAATCGTAACTGGCAAGTACTTGCCAAGGGAAAATTTTGAGTACCCAAAGAGTATTTGACAGAGCTAGTCAAATTACCAGGAATAACTGACAAAGGCAAAAAATACTTAAATTTATCAATTTTTTTTTTGAAATTGCAGAAGTAAAATAGATAAAATGAGTTTGTAAAACGTTGGGAAAGTGTTTTCTATTAGATTAGAATACAAATAAAGTACAAAATTGCATAATCATGTGAATACAACTGTGACATTGTCAAGTTGTCAACAACAAACTGATACAGTGATACTTATAGTCTTATACAAGAATCTATAAGTAAAAATTACAAGATTTTATAATTTTCTCTTCTCTGCTCTCTGGAAAACTAAGGGAGACTGAAAAACTCTAGTCCTCCCACTCGGTTGCCCCGACTCGCTTTGTCTAGAAGGCTTACACTTGCGCATGTGGCTTCACCTCTAACTTTGCCTCTGTCTCAGTTTCAAAGATGTCCGCCAATCCAATTTCTTCTTTTGTTGCAACTACATCCTCCATAGCTTGCCTCTCGAAATTAACAATCTTGAACATTGGGGCCTCCTCTTGTGCAATCCAATCACTGCAGGGATCAATCTCATCTAGATTGATAGGCTGCTTTGATGTGTTCTCCAACTTCTTTGTGTGAAGTTGAAGGTTGTATTACACAAAAACCAGGTCATTAAGGCGTCGTTGGCTCAACTTGTTGCACTTCTTTGTGTGAATGGCATCAAATAAATTCCAATTGCGCTCACATCCAATTGTACTACAAGGTTGAGATAAAATGCGGAGGGCTCGCCTTTGAAGATGGGTATTCCCACTCCAATCTTCCCATCACGACCCTGCAAACAAGATATGTAAAACTTTGTAAGTAATTAATAATTATAAATTTGTAATTGGTAAGATACAAGTAAAGCCTACATTTTCTATTTCCTGGTGACTGCGTGGTTTTTCCTCGGATAACTAGTGCTGAAGAAAAAAGCCTCCCCCCTGCCTGTTTTTAGTTCTGCAACTCTGCAATAATGTCTCTCATTTCAACGTCAGATGTCACACTTTCAATGCATGTTGAGAGCCCCTCCATAACCTCTCCTCCATAACCTCTCCACTAGCATTTGCAAAGCCATCGGAGTAAGAAAACTTGGGGTTAAGGTAATATCACACTGCATGGATGGGTTGGTGGAGTTGATTGTTCCACCTCCGATCAATCAACTTCTAAATGGGATCACATCTGGCATGATCCCCCCTACAATAGTTTTGGACAGCCTCTTTGGCTTTATCCATGGCCTCATAAATATAACTCATTGGGTTTTGCTTTCCATCCACCAATTGCAAAACCCCCACCAAAGGCTACGACACCTTTAAAGTTACAAACAAATTAAAGTTACAAACTTATAAATAAAATAAATACTTTAAATTTAAAAAATTGAAAACAAGGGAAACAATTTGAAATTTAAATTTAAAGTTATCTTGACGATCTTTGTAGCTCCCTTTTTGAAGTCTTCATTGAAAACTATCTTCACAACCTTGACTCCATCAACTTTCTTGGAATATGATGAATCCACCCATACTTGAGACAAACATCTGTTTCAAAAGAATCAACAAATTGCAAATACTTTGCAATGTAAGAAAGTTTGTTGCAAACCTGGGGACACTTACTCAAACAAGCTCTTTTCCCTTGGTGTGCTTTCTCATCAAGTTGAGAACCATAGGATGATCATATATATGTTATTTGTTATTTCTCTAGCTTCTTCTACAACATGTCACACCCTATCAAGTTTGCCTATGTCCAAATTAAGGTCAAGGCAATGGCCGTGCAAGGGGTCCAAAAGAGTGATGGATGTCTCTCCCTAAGAAGTCTCTCAGCCGCTACATATGCTTTTGCATTGTCTGTGATAACTTGGACAACATTCTCGATGTCCATCTCTAAAACAACTTGCTCTAGCATCAAGCTCAAAGTTTTTGCATTTTTTATCTTGCTAAATGCATCATTGTACTTCAAAAAAACTAGCTCACCATTTGCAGTCGTCAAAAAATTGATGAGGGTGAGGTTTTTTCCATTAGTCTATCAATAAAAAAGAATGGTGCATTCGAAGTTTTGCCACAACCTCATTTGATCTTTCACAATTACCTTTGCATCTTCAACTGCATTCTGGAGCAACTTTCCACTTGGGTCTCTTGGAGAGGGTGCCTTATACCTTTTCCCTACAACTGTCAATGTTGTCACAAAATATACCTAGTACGGGTTCCTCGCTACGTTGAAGGGAAGATTGTTGAAGTACCAAAAATCTGTGCATACTTTATTTGTTTCTGCATACGTCTCTTTATTCCATCCTATACCTTCCAATGAAGGTTGTGCCCTAAGTGTGTTTCTAGGTACAAAAAAAGAATGTATTTGACTTGGATTCGATGAAGATGTGCCATGGCGCTTACATGGACCACGAGTAGAGCTCACAATTTCTGTCATAGTTGCCTCTTCTTCTTCTTTTGTCGATGTGGAAGCAATGGCCGCTGTTAGGGCTACTTGTATTCTTGCTTTATCTAGTTTCTTTTCGTTCAACAAGGCAAACTCTACAATCATCTCTTGTTTTACCTTTTCCGTGACACTGGGACAAGGCGTGACATCATGAGAAGAAATACATGAAATCTGGTATTCGAGGTGATTGATGCCTCTTGACATCCTCTTCAAGCAAAATGGAAAAATTGAAATCGTCTATGACGATCCAACTTGCACGACATACTTCCAAGTAGTAGTGTGAGCATTAGGGGGACCACTTTGCCCACTTCTCATTGAATTTGACTTTGATGCACTAACGGATGTCATTGTTTGCTAACGGATAACTTGCAAACATATTCAAAAAAATATTAAAAATTTTAAAAATAAAAACATACAACACATTAAAATATAATAAATAAATTATAATGATAAACAAAAACTAAAATACATTCAAGTTTTTAACGAATAAATTGAAAACTTTGAAAACGATTCTCTATAATAAATAAATTATAATTATAAACAAAAACTGTAACAGTTAAAAATCAACATTTTAAATCAAAAATTATAAAAAATTATGCATAAATTGTAAATATTAAATACTAAAATTTAACAAAATGCATAAAATTTGAATGAATTAAACAAAATGCATGAAATTAGAATATTAAAATTTACAATATTTATCAAACATGTTTACAATTAAATTACAATTCCTTTACATGCTTGGAAATTAAAAAAAACAAAAACAAATGTACTAACCTGGAAATCTCTTTACGGCATTCTCCTTTCAATTCACTCTTGAATGCTCCAAATCTTGTGTGAATGCAATGAGAGGGTGTGTTTCAATTTATAAAACAAATTTTTGCGTTTTTGCAGCGTTTTCTCAATGTTTGGTATCCATTTTTGTGTTTTTGCAGCGTTTGTTAGCATTTCAACAATGTTTTCGGCGTTTTTGACGGGTATAGGTCTGTTGAAGAGTACTCACGAGTACTCAGTGTGTACTCGCTAGCAAACCAAAAACCGGTGGTTTTTCTTTTGCGAGTTTGAGTGGTGATTAACCATCAATGCTTTTCACCAGCGAGTAATCGAGTAACTGGTGGTTACTTGCCGGTTATGTAATCTATGCTTAGGACTTTGGAGCAAGCTCTAACATTGGGGATAAGGGCTGGAAATTATTTTGAGAAATTTCATGAGAAAATGTCTTTGAAAAAATTTACATCTTCATTTTTTGGCATAAGGGTTAGAAAGGTGAAATTCCATTCTTTTAAGATTGACATCTTCCTTGTGCACTCTTAAAAAATCCCTGTCACATCCTTTCCTACAATCTAAGTAACAAGGTTCGCCAATTTTTTGGCTTGAAAATCAAAGTTTGTCGAATTTTGAGCATGTCATAAAAGTTTAGATAGATTTGCAAAGTTCGGCAAAAAAAGTATCAAAAATATGCGGCAAAAAATGATGGAATAAAACCCTAGGACATCTCTTTTATAATTTTGTTTAATATTTGATGCAACAAAGTACATTGGTAATTGCTTATTTGATTAATTTGAGAAATGATTTGTGAAAGTAGTCTGAGTGGAGAAATGAGGGCAAAAGGCAAGATTATGCCGAGTGGAGACTCTCGACAGAAATGCATGGCGACACTGGGTAGAGCTGGATTGGGCGACATTGGGCAAAGTTGGACATGCTACTGAATACAATGAGTGTGGAGTTTGGAGTGGAGTTAGACGTTTGCTGTGGATGTGCCGAGAGTGATGAGATCTACTGTGGGGAGTTTTAGGGAGGAGCCATCACCGGAGGAGTCACGAGGTAGGTCATGACTCCCCTTTTGTTTTTGTCATTTTTTTGGTTTTTTGTATGTTTTTAATATTTTTATTTGTTTTTTAATGATATTTTATTTTTATATGTTTTTATTTGTTTATTTAATTTTGTACTATGTATTTTACTTTTTTAATTTTATGTTTGGTAATTTTATTTTACATATTTTTCTGTCTTCAAGTTTTTAATTTTTTTAGCGAATTGTTTCCTTTTTTAATATTTTCATTTGTTTATTTTAATTTTTTATCATGTGTTTTTTTAATGGTTTGTAATTTTTTATCATTGTTAATTTTTATATTTTTTAATTTATGTTTTATATTTATTAAATTTAATATTATGTTCTTATATTATATCTCAGATTTCTTATAATTTTAAAATTATTTTGTCATTCATTTTTTAAATATTTTATATTTAAAGTATATATATTTATTTAATATATTTAAATTATTTTTTTGAATTATTTAATTTTTCTTTTTTCTTTTTATGTTTTTTTTTTAAAATTTATTTATGTATTTTTGGCTTTGTTTTTAAAATTTTTAAATATATTTTAACAAATAAAAATTTCATTTAAAAATTGTAGAAAATTCCATGGCTTCTCATAAATCAAACGCCGAGTGATGGAAGCATGTCTCATGAACAGGATCGGTGAATGAAATAAAATGTAACTTATGTGATAAAATATTTTATGGGAGTTTAATCAGGGTTGTGGACCACCTACTTGGCAGATTGGGTGGCCCAGTTAGAGGTGTTAAAGTATGTCCTAATATTTCTTTAGAAATCAGAATAATATTGGAGAGAGAGGAGGAACAATCCCTAGTTAAAAAACATATGTAAGTGCAAAAAAAGACAGAGAATTCAAGAAGAAATTTCTATCAACACATCAAAGGGTTTTCCTACAAAGTTGTCATCATCATGTATGCAATCAAGCACTTGGGGATGTGGAACAATATCGAGCATTTGGAAGCCAATACAAAAGCAAGATGTGGATGATGTGTTGGCCGATTTGTTTTATTTAAGTGCCATTCCATTCAATGTGGCTAGGAGTATGTTTTTCAAAAATACAGTTAAAAAAATATTTGAATTTTGCAAAGGACATACTCCACCTAGTTCTGAGAGGCTTAGGACTACACTTTTGGAAAGTTAGGAGAAGGTGACTGAAAATATGGTAGACGTCAAGGCCTCTTGGAATGTAACATGTTGCAGTATATTGAGTGATGGTTGGTTTGATATGTGTCGAAGGTTATTAATTAATGTCGTGAGATATTGCCCTCAAGGTATATTTTTCTTGAAAGTGATTTGCACCATGAACCATAAGAAGACTTCAAAATATTTTCAAAATCTTAGATGAAACAATTGTTGAAGTGGGTGAAGAAACTGTAGTTCAGGGTGTCATCGATTATGCCACAAATTGTGTAGTATTTACAAAATTATTGGAGCCTTTGTGCAACACATTGCCTTAAGTTGCTACTTTAGGACTTGAACAAATTTCTATGGGTGCATGAAGCAATTCAAAAGAGGAGGACAATTGCAAACTTCATAAGGAACCACCTCTTCACATTGAACATTTATAGACAACATGCATCTAAGGAGTCGAGGCCTTGTGAAACAAGATTTGCCTCTTTTTATATTAATTTGAAAAGAGTGGTTGAAGAGAAAGCAACATAAAGTTTGTCATTTTTTGCAACAAGTCAGAAAAAATTGTGCTTTCAACAAGCTCAAAGGGAAATCAAGCAAATTGAATAAAAAACCCAACCTTTGGGAAAGCACAAACAATGTTCTAAAAATGTTTGAACCTATTGTTGAAGTGCCTTGCATGGTTGATGGTGCCCCTTGTCTTGGCATGTTTTATGAGGCCATGGAATGTCGTAAGAAATCCATTCAAAGGTCATTTAATGATGTGGAGATTGACTGCAAAAAAATATAAGATGTGATTGATGTAAGATGGAAAATGATGCAAACACCGTTGCATGCAGGCTTGTGATTTAGAGCCTAGGCTCTTTTATATAGATAGAGACGACGATTCTAAAATCATGAGTGAACTTTATAAATCCGTTGATAGGCTTGTTCTAGATCCTAACTTGCATGTATAATTAGGCACCAAACAAAGGCATTCCGGGTGGAAAAAGGGGTATTTGCAAAACGAAGAGCCAAGTATGACAATCTGCATCTTGAAGTCAGAAGGGGTGTTTGCAAAACTAGGAGCCAAGTATGACAATCCGTGTCTTGAAAGATACAAATGGTGGAAATTTTATGGATCAAGTGGAAAGGAACAAAAACACTTTGCTTTTTGAATTTTGATTCAAGGAGCAAGTGTGTTATGTAACATCCTCTCAGGGATTTACTAGAATAATGTAGTAAATTTACAAAAGAAATTTTTTTTTACATAACACTTACTCTTTCATTAGATTATACCATGAGAATCTAATTATTGATCTTAACATGCTAAGTATATTAAATATAAGTAAACATGTAGCAATAATAGTTACAAATCACTAGCATCTTATGTAACACAACATAACTGCATGAAAAAAGTAATAATAATAAAATCCAGCTACGACTGGTACAATAATACACTCACTGCTATCAATGTACAAAGATTAATCAATTACAATTCCAACAGGCATTATGCCTCTACATAAATACAATGCTCCATGGAGCTTGAGCCACTCTAACTCTTGTATCTTTGATAATCTCAAGTGTAGTCTCCAATAAGTACTGCAGCGAGGAGGAAAAGCATCATCCGAGCGTTTTTCCACACCAACCAAAGACCATCGATCCTCCGCACAATCCCCCAAATAGGGAATGACTCTCCATTCACGGATGGGTAGATAGTGACGGTGCGAGAATCCAAAGAGACATGCTAGTACCTATGTGTTTTAAGATTTCTACTACAAGATGTGTACCATAAAGAAAATATGTTCTAATATGATATCGCACAAGCATGTAAATCATACATATAAAATGACAATGTCTATCTAAACATTACTTTGGTCAAAGTTTTCAAATAGCTATTTATGTCTAGGATCAGTCAAATTAATACACACTTGATCAGATTACCTTCATCTGGCATTGGTGGTGCTAAATAAGCTAGTGAAGTTTGTTTCATTGCTTGTTAGTACCAACAATGCGAGATTTGGTTAACATTTATATAACCAACAAATTCATACAGATTATTTCTACTAGCAGGTATAAAACATGCTAAATATAGAAATAATCACAATATATACATTTAGTTTGTCAAACGTATGAATGAATCTCTACTATATTATTTTACACAATAATAAATACCATAACAAGTTTAATTATCAAACGGGTAAAATATATACTTGGACTGCATTATGAGTAATTTCAATTGTTTTACAACTAACAATATCATGGTATATTGTTTATTTTACTCATTTACAAACAACAATGATAAATAAACAAAAGATCAAAAACTCATAAACAACACACATTATTTCCTTTATGAAACTCAATATGATTTTAGGAGGCTTACGCATATAATTGTAGTTCCCTATCTGTCAGGATTTTGTGACTTAATTTACTAGTCACAATCTATAATTGTAGGCACACATCCCATTGTATAAATATAAGCTATATACATATATGAGAACCTAAGTTCTCATATAGGTATATTTCATATATTTATGCATCGTACATATCATATACCCCATGATATATAAGATTTAATACACAATTTCTGTTTTGACCCAGTAATAGTACTTTTCATTATTCTTTTAAAGTTTAAGTTCTCATATATGTATATTTCATATATTTATGCATCGTACATATTATATACCCCATGATATATAAGATTTAATACACAATTTCTGTTTTGACCCAGTAATAGTACTTTTCATTATTCTTTTAAAGTTTAAAAGATTCTAACTAAATAATAACTTTTCATGAGAAAGACTTCGAGAATCAAATAGGATCTCAATATTTTCATAATCCCTATTTTACTTATTTAACATAAAAGATATAATTTCAATTAGGTTCAAATTCATTCCTAATTCAATTTGTCCGCTATTTCCCCAATTTTAAGTCATTATACGTTAATTTGAGTTATTGAGAACAGAGGATAATAATTAACAAGCCGTAACACAGTGTTTTATGTTTTCTAATTAAGTTAATTGCTCATAATTATCCATTCCAGCATTGACTCATTCGACTTCATAAGTTGACAATTTTAGAAGTTGAATTCACTATATAAATCTACCCTGTTTAATGTCAAATAACACACAGTCCATATATTCTCTATTTAAACATGTTTAAATTCACAGTTCATAAACAAATATACACAGTCCATTCATGTATAAATATATATACTCGCAGTATTTTATACATATTTGCATAGTCTGTTCATGTATATATACACTCGCAGTGTTTTATGCATATCTACAGTCCATTCATATGTATGTACACTTGTAGTGTTTAAAACAAATGACTAAAGTTCATCTATAAACATAATTTCACAGTTTTGTATGTTATATATAAACATAGGGTATATATGTAAATATATATACTGTTTGTATTTCTGAAACACTCATTTATATATACATTTATATATACTCTGTTCCAATTTCAAGATTACACAGTCCTAACACTTTAATTTGTTTGTATATATTCATAGTTTCGTGTATATACACAGTCCCTATATTTATATTCTGTTCAAATAATAAGATTCAGTGGAAAGTATATTTGTTTTCACAAAGGTCTCAAGCACAACATTGACCCACATATATATGATGGTCCTGGTACCACAATTATCATTGGGTATATTAACCCTAATAGATCTCATAACTAAACATTTACACAAATCCTTTGTGAAACCGTCTAAATGTTCTCTAGGTTTTGTATGACAATAGACATAGTCCATATAGTTTAAATGTGCACTGTTTCGAATTTACCCAAGTCACAATTATGTATGAACACTGTTTTATGTTAAACATAAGCATTCAACTTACCTACACAATAACCCACAAATCAACAGTCATCCTATATGTTACACTATCTTCAATATATAGTATTTTTGTATACACAAGATTTACGTATTATGTCTATATACTTAGTAGTTCGATTACCTACTTAATTGAGTATGTATACATGGTACATTTTTAATAAAACCTAGTTTATGTCTGTATGTCAAAGCATCCGCCCTAAGTTCAACACATTAAATCTAATTTGCATTTTTAGGATTTAAAGGATAAAGGGTTAGCTTTGTGGACGACCAAAACCTCCTCAGGGCTAACCCTGTATCCTTATAAAAATTCAATACATGTTCAAACCCTTAGGAATCTGAAAAACTATACACAAAATATCTTTTTAAAGCATTAGAAAAGAAATAACATTACCAACCTTAATAATGCTTCGAATTTGCAAAAGTATGAACCAAAATATCTGTCCTTCGCTATTCTCTTTCTCTTCTCCTCTTTCGTGTGTCCCTTCTCTTCTCCCCTTCTCTTCTTATCATATGTTTTTCCGTCTATCTTTTCATTCAAAAATTGCATGGAACTATTAGCTTCCAACTCGCAGTCCATGCATAATCCCAATTTATATTCAAACTCAACTAATCCCATAGTTAACTTCCATTAACCATACTAGAAATCCCTAATCTCTCTCTTACTCGAACTTTTCTCAATTTATTAATCATTAACTTTGTTTAAAAATTCTTGCATAATCAACTATGTTACATGCCCAAGTATTCCAAGTCCACTTTAATCATTATTCAAAATGATAACTAACACTTTAATCTCAATGTAGTCTATGCATGTTAACAAAGACTAAGCTTAGATCATAGGATAGTCTTAGGTTTTAGTGAAATCTTTGTATTAGTTTTTTAAAGATAAACAATATCATGATTTTTAAATGATATTGTGACTAACAATAAAGTCGACGATATTCTTTTATCCAAAATGTAAATGGGACAATTAGTATACTAATCATACTAGTATTATAGTAACATAATTGTCGCATTATTACTATTTTATATAGACTATCTATGTCTTTCGTTATCTTAGCAACTTAAGGTTTATATTGATTTTTCCGAATATCAATGATAACAAGCCAAAGTTTTAAAACATTGCAAAGACGTTTTTGTTAGTCTATATATAATAGTAATAAGATATTATCCATATAATTTTACGTTCCCATAATCATAAACAAACATGAGCTCAGTAACATAATATAGTCATATTGCAACATTATGCACTAAGTCTACGTAAAATATACACAATGCAATCACACATGATTTATTCCATATATAAGTATTAAACTGAATTAACATTCAAAATCTAATATCTAAATGCAAATAACTTCAAAAAATGTACCAACTCTAAAGACCTACAGACAATGCATATAACATATAAAATCTAATGTGGTGTGTGCATAGGTTTTAGCCGTTCCTCTATCCTCCTTCACCATCTCTATTTACATCACCCTCTCCGATGATGCTCTCCTTCCGTCATGCTCTGAGCGATGAACTCTCCTGCATGCAACTCACGACAAGAAGATAGCCCGTTACATCATGATATAAATATCATAAAACAATACTGTAACAATAATTAACATAATCATAATGTACAAAATTCACAATACTACCAACTGATAGCAATGAAATCATGAAATAAAAGTAACATACAACTGTCCCATAACAACTCATGACTTACAATTTAGTTAAAAAGTAACTAATCAATCTAACAACCATAATAATCCACGGATAAGTAGGTAAAAGAATTGGTGTTGATTTGACCTATATAATCTAAGAAATGAAATAGGTTATTGTTGGGAAAGTTAGAAGATCTTGTTTATTTTCGTAGCAATTTGTGGATGTGCATGAGAAAAATGGCAAACGAATCTTCTTCTTGACAATCCCAACCTGTTGCATCAGACTAGTAGGAGCAGACAATCCTGACTTCCTTTATTCTGAATCTAGTTATGATGATGATGTTGATGAGCCAAGTGCTGTAGATTATATGAATTTTTTTGATGCAACAAGTAGTTTATAAGGCTGTGACCATAGGGAGTAGTTTGTATGAAGTTTAAGAACTTAGTATTACATGTTTTATATTTTGAGACTTTTAGTTTTTGAAAAAATATCTTTAATATTGTAATTTGACATATTTTTATATGTTAATCTATTGATCGAACTTGATGGCGTATTTTTTTTAGGAACTTTATGCATTGGCAAACTTGAACCAAACTTTATCCTTGGTGAATTCGAACTCAAACCTTGTGACTTAGTCTAAGATATATCAGATTTTTAACAAACACCTTCCATGGGTCCTCTAAGTCATGGTTAAGGGAGGATATTTTTGCAAAGTGTAAACCTTACTTATTGGGCCCAATGAATTATTGATTTGTGGTTTTCTTGGGATTATTGCTTTGAGAGAAAATGAGTTACCAACTTGTGGTATCTTTGGGATCCATGTTAATATGATGTCAATCTACTCTAGGGTTGATAAACTCAACTTAGGCTTTGATAGGGTTTATAGGTCATTTCATCATTAGAAATTGATCATTATTACTCATCTAGCATATTATTTGGGTACCTATTGGTGCCCACATTTCATCATTGGACATTGATCATTATTCTTCATCTAGCATATTATCTGGGTACTTATTGACACCCTAGAATTCTCTATGTACGATGTCTCTTATATGCTTGTGGAGTTAATTGTAGATCATGGAATCTGTTAGTAAATTTGAAGTAAGATAGGAGTGGTTGTCAATTCTCAACAGTCTGAGGCTATTTTTGTCAATAGTTTGCATTATATGACTCTTTCTAAACAAGAAGATAAATGGACAAAATTAGTCAAGGAAGAACAAATAAGATTTAAAGGTTAGTCAATTGCGAAACAAGATCGTCATTGCATGTTATAGAATCATAATTATATGACGATCTTTTTTTTTTAGGGGAAATATTCAAGTAGATGGAGATTGTATGAGGTTGGGTGGTGAATTCTTATGCTTTTTTTCTTGAAGCCACTTTAGGTTCAGGTATCACTAGCAATAAAAGGAGTATGTTAAAATATATACAATGTTTTACTTTTTAACTTAAAATTAGTCATGAAAGAATGTATAAGATCTAAAGGTTAGTCAATTGTGAAGTTAGATCATCATTGCATGATATAGAAACGAATTCTGATGATGATCTCATTGTTTTTTGTGGGAAATCTTCAAGTAGCTGGAGATTGTATCGGTTTGGGTGGTAAATGCTCACCCTTTTTTGTTGGGTAGTAAATGCCTGTCCTTTGTTTTGGTGGTTTGGAGCCACATAGCTTCAGCTATCATTAGCAAAAAAAGGAGCATGTTAAAAAATGTACAATATTATAATAATTTTTTAAAATATTGAAGGGCTGTAACTGTACCCTAAAATTAAAAAAAATGAAATTATTTTAGTTTGTTCCAAATTTTAGTGCAATATATGAATCAATTAAAGACAAAAATGAATAAATATGTGAAGGAAATGACATTTGATGGAAAAGTCCACTACATCCATTGACAATTGCAAAACGTTCGAAACAATTTATCACAATAAAGAGTAGATTCAACTGTTACGTAATCAGAACAAAGTTCTCCATATGGAATTAGAGTCTCAAAGAAGAAACGAAATAATGAAATTAAAAAAACCAACTTATGGATAAAGAAACTTCTGTTAGTGTCACATATTATAAAGTTACTCTAAAAGTTTGTACAGATAAACTCTAATCAAAATTGTAAGTTGAAAAATAAATTCAAATGGAAGAAAAGATATCAACACACTTTAAAATGCAATATACATTGATAATATTGATTGACTTGAACCAAATAAATTTAAAGTCCAACCCTATATACACACTTATCACTATGAGAGCGTTCAACATAGTCAGCGGTGCTAAAAATATTTTAATGTTCAAAATGTAAGTATTAGTTTACTCCGACATTCCATTCCTATCAAGATTGATCTCGAGTGGATAGATTCTCGTTAAAGCATTGTTGCTGTCCAAACCTATCAAGATCTTATCATCTATTTTATAATTGTGCTTCGAAGATGAAACCTTTCCAACTTGGGAGGGCATGTAATGAATCTAATTAACAATAATTGTTATGAGTAACTACCATGTATGGATATGTTCCAACCTACATATCCGTTGTCTGTTTATTTATATTCATTCTCACATCTTCCCTATTCTCAGCTATGGTAGTCGATTTATTATTTTATATTCAATTTGTGACTATTTGCATATTTCCTTCTATATTCCAGGTTAGTTTATAGCACTCAATTAGTTTCTCTCTCTCTGACCTTTATCTATTTCCAACCTTCCATATTGATACAAAAAACGTTTATGCTTACAAGTTGGCTTGTTCCTATCAAAAAGTTTTTTTAGTGTTATGATCTGAGTTACAAACAGGGAGTAGGGAAATCTGCACATATTCGTTTTAGTATTGAGCATTTGTGAACCTAGCTTGTAATAAATAGTTTAGAATCATTGGATGCGTCTATTGAGCATCTGTGAACCTAGTTTGTAATAAATAGTGTAGAATCATTGAATGCATCTAAAATGTTGTCAGTTGTGGCAGCTTTCTTTGGATTTATTGTGAATATATATTTTTCTTTGTAGGATGGATGCAGATACAATATTATTGAGTGCAGTTTGGCTCTTCTGTTGTCTTTTGCGATCAATGTTGCTGTTGTATCGGTTAGTGGAGCTGTCTGTAGTAGTGCAGGGCTTTCGGTTGAGGATAAAGGGAACTGCAGTAGTCTTGATCTGAACCGTGCACCTTTCTTGCTAACAGTATGCCATTGAAACAAATATATTTTTTAACAATTGGGTGTTAATGTGAAATGCTTGCCTACAGTCATACAAGAACTAAGTAAAATATTCCTTTAAAGAAAGTAAATGTGCTTGTGATAGTGGGAAACTGAAAGGAAAGAGAGTCAGAAGCCATGTTGCATATTTATAGATTGAACAGAGTAAAAGTATCAAATAGAAGCTGGAGATACACTATTTGTTTATTTTCATTGAAATAATGTGAATTTTCTAGATGATCTGATATAACTTTCAAGTCCTGATAAAATCATTTGACCATATTTCTTTGGATTCGTTTTTAGCTAAAAGTAGATAGGGTTAAGGGACCATAGACCAGGAAATATTGTTGACGAGATGTCAAATCCTAGTTGGTGTTAACTAAACAAATTGGGAAAATAATGTCTTGAATTCAAAATTCAAATTTAAGCATCTACTTTTCCACCCATGGGGCAATCTCCATTCTTCTGCTCCAAGCATATTCCCACTGCTAGAAAGTAAGGAAAAATAAAAGCTAGAGGATTTCATCATTTATCCATCACACCCTTCTTTTATCATCTTCCTCTATTTGATTTAATCATGAAAAGGTACTACTGAGTGCACATAAAGACAATTTTTTATGCACAAAACTCTTTGCTCTTTTTGATCTTGAGTTTTACAATTTCTAATGACAAGCAAGCTCTTCTTCTTTAGCTCAGTATTCTGAGATTACCTTTATTGCTATGGAGGGAAAATGATGTTCATACCATCTTTGCCCAACTTTTCCACCCCTCAAATGGCTGCTAGATTTTCTACTTGACTTCATTTCCTCCTAATATATTGGTACGAGACCTCAAATTTCTATGTTTCTGTCATAATTTGTTGAATGATGTAGTTTAATTTTTAGTTATTTGCATGACCCCTTTTCGACCGCTTCAATATTTAGCAGAGTCCCCTTACACCTGAAGTTTTTACCATCCCTTTTCCTTAGCTAGTCTTATTCCTTCTAAGAGATGTATTTCTTTTACATTATTATTTGTATCCTGTCCCACAGGGACTAAAAACATAAATAGAGGTTTTCAATCACCGTCTGTAAAGATCCCTCTTGCTAATCCTACTTTCGCAACTCCATCAAAATTGATCTTAATCCAATCTCTAGGAGGTTTCCTCCACACATCCTTAAGATTTTGCAACCTATTCCCACCAAACCCATTATCAGGTATCTTAATTTGCTTCCATCTTTTTTAGAATTTCCTCACCTTTTTCAGATGGCTTATTTGATCGTGTGTTCTAAATTTTGACCAATTTTGATACTGAAATCCCTATCCTCCCCCATATTCTCCACACCGACTTTTCCTCCTCCCTAAAAATTCTGAGTTTCCTTCTAGACATAGATTTCTAATTATAATGGCTGTACTTATTGTCCATATGGACTTTAAAATCCCATTCTGAAGCATCCTTCGTCACGACAATATCCACTACCTTGTTAGTTTTAAGCTAGCCCGTCCTACTTCCATTTTATTAAAGAGTATTCCCCAAATATCCCACACCATATTACAATATAGTTATAGACGACCCTTTTCTTTTTTAGATACTCTTGCATAAATGAAATCCTCCTTGTGTGAGAGCATCATATGGTGCTGCCTTACCTGACATTGCTAACCATAAAAAGGATTTTTTTCCCTTGGAAGTTCATGCTTGAGCCGCACATTTTTGGCTGGAAACCATCTTGCTTCTCCTTCAAGGTTTTGAAAGAGTTCTTAATATGACTCTTTAATTGAATTCTCTCTTGATTTGGCCTTATCCTATATAAGCTAATCACTTCACACTATCGAATTGGGGTTGGCTTTTAAATTTTTTACAGAATTACGATTTTATCTCTATCAAAATGATGATGTGATTCCAAATGCTTCCATTGCTCCTAGCTAAATGTATGAGATATTTTTTAACCTTGTCACCCCAACTCCTTTTTGCATAGACCTTTAGATCAGCAAGCTCCTCATTTTGAGCCAAAGGAGCTGACCCTCTCTAGAGATTGTCCCGAAACAACACCTTATCACCCTCCATTATATTCCATCTCAAGTGCTCAATTAAGGGAATACAACTTTCCAAAATCTTCCATGCTTGAAAATCATATGGAAGAGGCTCTAAAGTGAATAGGATTTTACCTTCTTGGCTGTTCAAATATTTCCCTCTAATCAACTTGCTCCAAAGCTTGTCCTTTTCTTTCTATACCCTCTATATCATTTTTACTCTCAAAGCTAAATTCATGGCCTTCATTGGTTCTCAAATCCAAACATCCATTCCATTTGGTTGGCATATCTTTTTCTAGGATGCTAGGGGAATTTTTATTTTTCCTCTGCCCCATTTAAAAAGACTGTTTTTTGTTATATTTTGACAATTTCAACTATTTTACTTAGCACTTGGAATAAAGACATCTTGTATATCATGAATATTGGAATTTATTGTAGAAAAATTGTAATTAATTGAATTTTTCATTATAAGGTAAGCATTTTTCCTTTCCATGCTGACAAATTTTCCTGAATTTGATCTACCAATTCCTTCCAACAGTTTTTCATCCTTCCCTCCATCATAGGCATTGAGAACCTTCAAACTCCCTAATCATAGCTGTGAACTGGTATTACAATCAGCCACTATTGGCCACACGTATCCACATATCCATTTAACTTGTTTGTGAGAATTGAACCTGGAAGGGACTAGAAATAATACACCCATTTAACCAATCAACCTACATCTCCTCGGCCAAAATTTGGGGTAAATTTAGAACACATCGCAAAGTGTACAAGGGGGTGGGCTTGGACCTGTAATGTCTAGGAGTGTGTTTAGTGTTGTTCACATGGAGAAGTTCAACGCCTACCTTTAGGCGTCCCCATGGCTACCTTTTTTAAAGTGTCTAAGTAGCTCGTGGTATTAGAACCTAGGTCATTGATGTGAAACTCCTTATTTCCCACTACTAGCCCCAAGCACGGGCATGAAAAAATTTGAAGTAAATTTATGGACATCGCGAAGTGTACATGGGTGTGGGCCTGGGTTTGTAATGTCCAGGAGTGTGTTTTGTGTGGTTGAGATGGAGAAGTTCGACCCCTACCTCCAGGTGTTCCCATGACTACTTTTTTGAAGTGTCCAAGTACACCGTGAGATTGGAACCTAGGTCAATGATGTGAATCTCCTTGTTTACCACCACTAGCCCCAATCCCAATGGGGCCTTCATGCTCCCTACTTATGCAAATTCATTCCTGTAGTTCCCTTAGAACATTTAAGAAAAAAATATTTGACTTCTCCTTGCTGATTTTCTGACCTGCAGTGGACTCCTAAATGTCTAAGATTTTCTTAAAGTTTCTGCTTCCTAAGCTTTTGGAGTCTGTGCCATCAGAGTATCATCTACAAATTAAAAACATATGTTAGATCCACTAAGGAGGTAATGCTTAGACCCATATTCTTTCTTCTTCCTATTTTTTCTTTATCTTCCTTCCTAGAGATTTTGCCTCTATAATAAATAGGTATGGAGAGAGTGGATCTCCTTGCATGAAACCCTTTCATGCATGAAAATATCTAGCATACAAGTTATTAATAAGGACTTAAAATGTAGGAGTACTAATGCAAGCTCCAACTCATGTCAAACAATCCTGTGCAAAGTTAAACTTTAATAATTTGATTAAATATTTCCAATTTTATTTGTCAAACTTTTTTCATATCTAATTTTATCATCATTCATGCTTTGCTACTTTGGTGGTCTGAATGAATAGTTTCATGAGCTAACATTATCCTTTCTAATCCATGACAAAACTTATTTTCTTCTTTAGATCTCGAGCAAAACCTTTTTGAATCTATTTGCCATTACTTCAAATGTAAATACATAAATAGATTGGTCTGAGGGCATCATCAAAGATTCTGTATCCTCTTTTTTTGAAATCAAGGCTTGGAAAGTATTGTTCTGTTCTTTCAAAACTTTTTTTTTTCTTTTAGATTCTTCTATCGCTTTTGTTATCTCTGAGCCCACAATATGGCAAAATGTGTGGAAGAATCCTGTTTGATAACCATCTATACTTGGGAATGTTGCTGCACCTAGACCTGACATTGATTTTCTTTACTTTGTTTGGACCTGCTTCTTGCATTAGCAATTTAATCTCTTATTTTGTCTCCCTTTCTTCAATTAACAAGGTTTTGAAATATTTCTCTGCTTGTTTTCTAAGTACCTGATTGTCTTTATGAATGTTTTTGTCGTTATGATGTTTTCTTTCAAAGTCTTTAGCCTACTTATTCTATTTTTGTTTATTTTAACTATTGTTGATAGATGGAAGGTTTCTCTCCTCCCCCCTTCCCCTCTCCCTCCCTTCTCCTCTCCCTCCCCCTCATTTTACTTTTGAATTTTGTTTCCACAATGTTTCTTCTATTTTTAATACCCCTTGGAGCACCTCCATCTTTTCTGTCTTTCAATTTCAATGACTTATTCCTTCCTCTCTTATGTCTTTTTGATCTATCTCCAATTCTTTTTTTAACCATTCCTTCTTGATATATAGGTTGCCATAAGTTTTTTTTGTTCCTTTATCTAGCCTTCTTGACATACTTAAGCTTCTATGTTAATTTATAATGTTTTAATCCCTTGACATCTAGTCTCCACCTGTGTTTTAGCTTATCTTCAAAATTTGAGTCTGGGGTCCACATTATCTTGAACTTAAAAAGGATCCCTGTTGGTTTTTTATCATCTTCAATGCATTTTGTTCAATGATTTGATACTGATTTCATGAGAATATTCGAATCCATTTTCTTGCTCAGTGCCAACTATTTTGAGCATATTAGAAACCATTCCAACCTTTTTGCCTTAAATTGGCACCTTTGTTTTCTATTGCTTCAAGTAAATTTCCCTTCGTTGGGTTTGACATCCCAAAGATTCGATTCATTACAAAAGGAGCTGAAATCCATCATAATTGCTCTTAGAGGGCTACATTGTAGGAATCACAACCCCCCAATCCCATTTGGGTACGTTTCCGGTACCAATACGCCCTGGTACCTCCCGAAAACATATAAAAATTGTCTAGAAAGGTACCAGAGACATCTGTGACGTTTCTGGCCCCTTTTCGAACATTTCCGGGAGGTACCTAGTGAAATTTTCAAGGAAAACTAAAGCGCAGTCATGAAAAAAATTAAAAAATACTGTTAAATATTAAAAAAAACCTAATCTGCTTCGAAATGCTATATATTGCCCCCTTCACTCTCATAACACACCAAAAAGAGTTTGCAACTGTAAACAAAAAAAAGTTCAGTTTACAGCAGTTGGGATGAATTTTTTATTGTGAGTAGAAGTGTAGAAGTTGTTAGTCATTGCAAGGTGGGAGGAGTTGTTTCAGTTTGCCATTGTTGATTGCAGAGAGGAATCGTTTGTGGAGGCAGCCTTTGGCACATTGCAAGGAGACAACCATTGGTCCAGGTGGTCCAAGTGTAGCTAGTGGGAGTGGAATTCATGATTATGAGGACAATCCGGATTTTGATGATTTATTCATGTAGATTTGAATGTATTTGCAATGTCCACTTTGAACTTTTTGGAGCAATGAATGAACAAACACTGTATTTTCCACTATTTTACTAAAAAAATGAGTAATATGCATTGTTTATATATATACATATATGCATTGTTTATATATATATTCTAAATATATATATTCAGGCATACCCACGACATATCCAAGTCGAGGTTTTTGAAAAATGACATACCCATATACTCGTACCCAAACAACCTAGCTAGAGGGTAGTTTCTCCCTTCGGCCCTCCTGAATTTACAATTGCATGAAAATCTTTGACAACTGTCCAGTTTGTATCTTTATACTTTTGTTGAATGCCTATTTCTTGCCAATTTTTCGTTTTGTCACTATCTTTCATTGGTCCATATCATGGATGGAATAACCGGCGAGTAACTGTCGGTTGGTCGGTTACTCGTCGAAAATTCTATCAGGCGAATACTTGTCGCTCAAAACCACCAGAAAGTCCAAAAAAATAAAAAAATAAACCAACAAGTAACCGATGAGTAACTAACAGTTACTCGACAGTTTCGTGGCACATGGAACCCACGTGGATAACCCAACGCACCTGCAGGGAAACCGCGGGAATGGATTCAAACGCTGAAAAGCGTGGAATTTTGTCTTATAAAATGCAACACACCTCTCTCATTTCATTCACACAAGATTTAGAGCATTCAAGAGCGGATTGGAAGGATAATTGAGCAAAGAGATTTCTAGGTTAATACATTTCCAAGCATGTAAAGGAATTGTAATTTAATTAAAAATATGTTTGATAAATATTTTTAATTTTAGTATACAAATTTGATGCATTCCATTGTAATTTCATGCATTCGTTAAATTTCATGCAGTCCGTTAAATTTTAGTGTTTAGTATTCACAATTTATACCTATTTTTTTAAAAATTTGATTAAAAATGTTTTTTAACCGTTGGCATTATGGTTAGTTTCTGTTTATCATTACAATTTACTTATTGTTATTTTTAACCATTATAGATTATAGTTTTCAATTTGTTCGTTAAAATTTTAAACTATAAATGTATTTTTGTTTTCGTTTTATAGTTTATAATTATAAATAGTTTATAATTATAATTTTATTTATCGTATTTTAATTAATAATTTGTTTGAAATATATATATATATATTAATTTTTTTAATGTTGTTTTCAATATGTTTGTGCTTTGTTGGTTATCTATTAGCAAACAACGGCATCCAGTAGTGCATCGGGTTCAGATTTAGTCAATGGTAGTCAATCGGCTCCCCCTACAGCTTGCACTGGTGCTTGGAAGTATGCTATGTGGGTTGGAACGTCCCGGACTCCGTGCTTGAAAATATGCAAAAGCTCATAAAAAAAACTCAAGATCTTGAAGAAAACTTCTACAATGAAGTTAAGAGTGGGGTCATGAAGAGGTGGAATAAAATGACCACCCCATTGCATCTTCTTGCATATGCTTGAAATCCCAAATATTACAGCGGTGAAATACTTCAGCTCCCAAATAGGCAACCACCATATGATGACGCAGAAGTTGCAAATGGAACTAGGGCAACATGTAGAAGACGCTTTCTTGATCCATTTGTAGCTAGTGTGGTCCGCAATGAAATGGAAATGTTTGTAGCTTCGGAAGGTAGCATGGGAGAAATTGAGGCTCTTTTTTACAAGTATAGAATGACTCCAATCAAGTGGTTGCATGCATAGATGGAATAATCGACGAGTAACTACCAGTTGGTTGGTTACTCGTCGGAAATTTCTTAAGGCGAATACTTGCCACTTGAAATCGCTAGAAAGTCCAAAAAAATGCAAAAATTAAATCGGTGAGTAATTGTCGATTACTCCTCGACTTTGTGGCATGTGAAACCCATGCCGAAAACTCAACAAAACTGTAAGGAAACTACGGGTTTGGCTTCAAACGCTAAAAAAAAAATGAAAAAACGCGGAATTTAGTCTTATAAAATGCAACACACCTCACATTTCATTCACACAAGATTTGGATCATTCAAGAGAGAATTCAAAAAAGAGATTCCTAGGTTAATGCATTTAAAAAAATAAAAATAAATTCCAAGCATGTAAACGAATTATAATTTAATTAAAAACTTGTTTGATAAATATTTTTAATTTTAGTATACAAATTTGATGCATTTCGTTTTAATTTCATGCATTCTGTCAAATTTCATGCATTCTGTCAAATTTCATGCATTCTGTTAGATTTTAGTGTTTAGTATTTTTAATTTATGCATTTTTTTTTTTAAAATTTTGATTAAAAATGCTGTTTTTTAACTGTTGGCGTTATGGTTAGTTTCCGTCTATCATTACAATTTATTTATTGTTATTTTTAACCGTTATAGATTATAGTTTTCAATTTGTTCATTATAATTTTAAATCATAAATGTATTTTAGTTTTCGTTTAATAGTTTATCATTATAAGTTATTTATCATATTTTAATTAATAATTTGTATTAATGTTTTTATTTTTTTAACGTTGTTTTCAATATGTTTGCACTTTGTCGATTATTCATTAGCAAACAATGGGATCCAATAGTGCATTGGGTTCAAATTCAGTCAGTGGTAGCTAATCGACTCCTCTTAAATGCTTGCACTGGTGCTTGGAAGAATGTCACGGGTTGGAACGTCTCAAACAATTTCAATTGCAACTTTTGCTTGAAGAGGATGTCATGAGGCATCAATCACGTGAAGTACCATCTTTCATGCATTCCTTGCCGCAACGTCACGCTTTGTCCCAATGTTATTGAAGAGACAAAACGAGAGATGATGGTGGAGTTTGCATTATTGGACGAAAAAAAATTAGAGAGAGAAAGGATGAAAACAATCTTAACGACCATTGGTGCCACATCGATAAAGGAAGAAACGACAACAATGACAAATTGTGGGCTCTAGTCATGGTCCACGCAAGCGCCATCTCACATCTGCATTGACTTCAACTCAGTTTCGCTCATTTTTTGTGTCTAGAAACACACTTGGGACACAACCTTTATTGCAAGCTACAGGATGGAACAAACAGGTACATGCAAAAGCAGATAAAGTTTGCACAATTTTTTGGTACTTTAAGAACCTTCTCTTTAACATGGGGAGGAGCCTCTACTGAAAATATTTGGTTACAACATTGACAGTTGTAGGGAAAGGGTACAAGGCACCCTCTTTAAAAAACTTGAGTGAGAAATTGCTCAAAAATGCAATTGAAGATGCAAAGGTAATTGTTGAAAATCAGAAGAGGTTGTGACCTAAGTTTGGATGTACCATTCTTTCTGATGGATGGACGGATGGAAAGAATTGCACCTTCATCAACTCTTTGGCGTCTTCAAATGGTGAGCTAGTTTTTTTGAAGTCTACTAATGCATCAAGTAAAATAAAAAATGCAGAAACTTTGAGCTTGATATTAGAGGAGGTTGTTTTAGAGTTGGGCATCGAGAATGTTATCTAAATTCTCACAAACAATGCAACAACATATGTGGCGGCAACAACATATGTGGCGGCTAGGAGACGTTTTAGGGAGAGACATCCATCTCTCTTTTGGACACCTTGTGTGGTCCATTGGCTTGACTCTATTTTGGAAGACAGACAAATTTGATTGGGTGTGACTAGTTGTAGAAGAAGCTAGAGAAATAAGAAAATATATCTCCAATCACCCTTGGGTTCTCATCTTGATGAGAGAGCACACCAAGGGAAAAGAGCTTGTTCGAGCAGGGGTCACTAGGTTTGCAATGAACTTTCTTACATTGCAAAGTATTTGCGGTTTGTTGACTTTTTTGAAACAGATGTTTGTGTCTCAAGCATAGATGGAGTCATCTTATTTCAAGAAAGGTGATGCGGTGAAGGTTGCGAAAACGGTTTTCAATGAGGCCTTTGAAACGAGAGCTACAGAGTTCATCAATGAAAGTTGAAATTTTAATTTAAATTTCAAATTTCTCTCGTTTTTTATTTTTTAAACTTAAAGTATTTATTTTATATTTATCTAGAAGTTTGTGACACTAACTTTAATTTGTTTGTAACTTTGTAATTGTCTGAGCCTTTGATGAGAGTTTTGCGATTGATGAATGGAGAGCAAAATTCAACGGGTTACATTTATGAGGCCATGGATAGGGTCAAAGAGGCTATCCAAAATTTTTATAGAGGGGATCGTGCCAGATTTGGTTATATTTGGGAGTTGCTTGATCGGAGGTGGAACAATCAACTCCACCAACCCATCCATGCAATGAGGTACTATCTTAACTCCAAATTTTTTTACTCTGATGGATTCACAGATGCTAGTGGAGAGGTTATGGAGGGGCTCTCAACATGTAGTGAGAGTATGACACCTAATGTTGAGGTGAGGGACCTCATTATTGTAGAGTTACAGAACTACAAGAAGGCAAAGGAAAGCTCTTTTTTACAGCACTGACTATCCGAGGGAGAGCCACACAGTTACCAAGTAATAGAAAATGATTTACTTGTATCTTACCGATTACATATTTATAGTTATTAATTTTCTACAAAGTTTTCAATATCTTGTTTTTAGGGTTGTGGTGGGAAGATTGGGGTGGAAATACCCCAAATCTTCAAAGGCTAGCCCTCTGGATTTTATCTCAATTTTGTAGTGCTTCTGGATGTGAGCGCAATTGGAGTTTGTTTGACTCCATTCACACGAAGAAGCCTAACAAGTTGAACCAACCACACCTCAATGACTTGGTTTTGGTGCAATACGACCTTCGACTTTGCACAAAGAAGTTGTAAAATGCATCAGATGAGCCTATTGATCTAGATGAGATTGATCCCTATAGTGATTGGATTGCACCAGAGGAGGAGGCCTCTATGTTCACAGAGGAGTAGATTGTTGATTTCGAGAGATAAGCTATGGAGGGTGCAGCTGAAGTAGAAGGAGAGATTGGATTGGAGGACATCCGTGAAGATGAGGTAGAGGCAGAGGCAAAGGTGGAGACATAGGGGCAAGTGTAGCTTTCTAGACAGAACGAGGCGGGGCAACTGAGTGGGAGGACTAGAGTTTTTTAGTCTCCCTTAGTTTTCTAGAGAGCAGGGAAGAGAAAATTATAGAATATTGTAATTTGTACTTGTAGTCTTGTATAAGACTATAAGTCTAGAAGTATCATTGTAGTTTGAAACTCTAATGTATTCGCATGATTATCCGATTTTGTACTTTTTTTGTTTTCAAATCTAATAGAAAACATTGAACCTATGTTTTACAGACTCATTTCATCTATTTTACTTCTGTAATTTATAAAAAAAAGATGTTTTTTTTTGATAAATTCAAGTATTTTTTGCCTTTGTAGTTTATTGGCAATTATTCAACTGAGCGGGTCGAATAACTGTCGGTTACCCATTTTGGCCCCTTGGCGAGTACTCGCCCCAACTGGTTATGCGAACTATGGTCCTAAGGTTCCAAGCAAATCCTTGAAGATTATATTCTAGACATATTTACTTGAATTGAACTTGACCCCTTTGAACCTGTCAGGATTTAATTACATGGCCAAACCTCTTGTTGTTCCTTTTGCTACAAGACCTGCTTTTTCACTTACCCTCCATACTATAATTTCAACCTCGATCAATTCTTCCACATCAGTCTTAGTTTCCCTAAGAAACATAATGTCTGGTCTCTTCTCTATTAGCTGTTGCCTCAGTAGGGGACTCTTATCACTGTTGTTGAGGCCCCATATATTCCAACTTATAATTTTCATGGTTGGTGTAGGGGAATTTCCCCCATGTTGCAGTACTCTTTAACTTTCATGTGGCTTCCCGCAACGATTTCTGATTGTGCCTCTTGTGTTTCGTTTTTAAGCATGGTTTTTTTTTTCCATCTTCCTACCTTTACCCCCATATCTAGTAACACATTTTTCGCTGGTGACCTTTAGACACGTTTCTGCTCCTTATATTTTGTTGGTTTGATTATTTTGGCTCCAAGTCTTTTTCTTTCTCCTCTTTGTTTGATTTCAGATTTGTTTGTTTAGTTCTATCTTTCTTATTTTGTAGGGCTTGCGGTTCTTTATCTCTCTTTTCTCCTTTTTTGGAAATTGGGTTTTCATAACAACTCATCCATTTTCCTTGTCCTCTTCATTTGGTTTCTCTGTTATCTTTTGTGACAGAGGCACCAAAACCCCCTTTCTTTCTCCATCTTATCTCTCTTTCCTTCTGTTATGGTGCATATTTGATATTTATGATATCTTTTATCTTCCTGAAGTTGGCCTTTTATTTTTTCAATATCGCAGATCTCATTATATTTTCTTCCTGGTCCTTTGTTTGCAATTTGCTCTGATTTTATTCATGATACTCTCTTTCATTAACTGTTTCACTAGTGTGGGCTAACTCTTCTCCCTTCCCAAATATTCCCTGAGGTGTTTGTCCAACTCGTTTCTATTATTTGCAAAAATATCCTTGTTATGCTAATAACAACTGAAAAGAAAAGTATGGAACACACATATTATGCACATAACATCGGTATATAAAAGTGTTATCTATTTATATATCCAAATATGTACAATGCTATGATATAGGGAGTTATAAGAATCTGCGAGAGCTCCCCTTACCTTGACCAAGATTTTGGACATATAGTGATATCGGTTGAGAGGCATGTTGCTTGGACCACAACCATCTCATACTGACCAAGGCCAACAAAATTATTATTAAGTACACAACTCCACCAACCATGTAATATGACAACTATAGCCTGTTCTAAGTAGAAAGCATAATAACAAAAGACCAATTATAAATTGCTTATGAGAAGCCTCCATTAAGATTTCCATTTGTCGTTTTTCCTTTCCTAATGCATTGGAACCCATTTCCTTACCATTTTTCTTCTGAATATGTCTTGTTGAGGTTTCCACCATTCAGATCTTACCACTTGGGGATAGGATCTTGCTTGATTTATTACTACTAAATTTTGTATTGGCTTAGATTTTTGGAACCCCTTTCTAAATGCCCTATTTCATGACAAAGATGGCAGCTTAAGAAAAAACACTCGTAATCTAGTTCCTAATGGGTTCCCAAGTATGTGAAAAGTGTAATTATTGCTGGAAGAGGTTTGGAGAGATTTATTTTAACACAAACCCGTGCATAGATTGCCAGGGATTTTTTCTTAGCAACTTCAACTATGCTAACAATCTCTCCTATAAGATTTCCAATATTTTAAAAAAATGAATCATTCCAAATTTATGATGGTTTTCCAAATACAATCTTGTCATTCCACATTTCTGATTTTGACATTATTTCCTTACCTTTACCTGGATCAAATTTTGATGTCTATGGTTATAAATATATCTTGCATTCCTCATAAATCAAGTTCCTCCTTGGCTTTCCCTGTCTCCACCCTCCAAACTCTTAAAGATGGCTAGGAAGAAGCCTTGTGTGAGAACTCTTATTTCTACACTACTTACCCATTTTTTCTCTATCTATATACACAATTCTTCCACAATAGGACCACCAGCTATGAATTTTTCCATTTAGAAATCTTACCTCTGGTTCTGTCAATTCTTCCTTAATCACCAGTCTGTGGTTTCTTGGGCCACTTTGAATCCTTTGAAAATAGTGTTATGTGGGGATGCGTCCCGTAGATTTTGGTGACATCCCTAACATTTTACGAAAACATTCAAAACAGAACCTTCCTCCCAAAAAAAATTGTTAATTTTATGAAAACATTCAACCCTAATATTGAAAGTACCCTTAAAAACATTAAATAAAGTTAAAATTTCTAAATTTCATTGAATAAAGTTAAAATATTATTTTTTTTATAAATTATTTTAATAGTTGTCCCCCATTGTCCCCAAAATCTGGATTTTTTTTTGCCGTCATGCCCTGTTTCCCTTTCCTCAAGACTTACGTAACTATGTTTGAATGTCTATCCTTGATTTTCTAGTTTCGGCTCCATTTTGTTGCTTTAAACATATTTTTCTTGAAGCCTTTCATTCAATGATATTATTGAAAGTCTCTTGTTGTGCATGTTTGCCATTCTTCTGGAATCCCTTGGGCTTTACATCCCCATTCTATTTCTCCTAAGTGTGGTTCACTTACTGGCTCCTTTTGCTTCCATATGCTATCTTCCTCATTGTGACATGCTCATCTAGTTTTGCCATTTTACTCGCGCAAATCTTCCATCTCCTTTTCCTTTCACAAATCCTCCATTGCCTTTTCCTTTCACAATTCCTATATTTTTTTGAATTTAAGTTCATTATTTGCATGATGATATTGAAGAGGAACATTGTTACATCCCCATTCTATTTCTCCCAAGTGTGGTTCACTTACTGGCTCCTTCGTCGTCCACATGTTATTTTCCTCTGTGTCCCTCTCAGCTAGTTTCTTCACTTTCCTTTCACAAATCCTCCCATCTCCATTTCCTTTCACAAATCCTATATTTTTTTGGATTAAAGTTCAATAACTGCATGATGACATTGAAGAGGAACATTGTGCAATTCGATAATAAAGACATCCAATTGTTAAGTATTTACGTTTTTGCAATCATATAGTGCTTTGAGCTAACAAGAGTCCCTTTTTAGCTTTATTTTCTATTCCAATTTATAGCCATCTTGACTTGTTTTTCGATTTTTTCTATAGTTATATTTAATCTCCTTGGTCAATCTAGGAAGTAACTTAAATGCTTGGATGTGAACTGTAAGGCAGCCAAAACCACCGATAAATCACATTTCCCCAAATTTTGTGCACAATATAATATCTTTAACAATGCATGGAATGTTCTTTTGATATTGATACCAATCTAAGCAGTAATTATAACCGTTACATTTGACTGCAACAACATTTTGCCACTGAATGTTTTATTGCTTTGATATTTCGCTGTATCACAAACAAACATCTCTTGAACATTTGTGCTTAGTATTTGCATGATATTGAGTTTAATAATTCCAAAGGAATGCAAGTTTTTGTAGACAAATCAAATTAATAAAAGTATTTTTTTTTTGGCAATCGACTTTGTTAAGTTGTTAATTATTCTGTGTAAAGTAGTTGAAGGCTTATGTGAGCAATTAATAATCTTATTATTCTCTTGTTGGCTTTAGATAGTGTATTAATTATTCTTTAGTAATGAATTGTTGAGTCGATGGTTGTGTTCTAATTGACAACTGTTGTGTCTCTTGAAGTATAAATATCAAGTTTAATGTTGGGGTAAGGGTGTTAATTTGACATGGCTTCCCTATATCAAGAAATGGAACTATACACTACCTTATACAATAAAGTTTTTATTGTCTCACGATCTTGTGTTATATTCTTTGTATGTGTTTATAGTTCTGCAATAGCATTCTTTTGGTAGTGTAGCTTATTACATCAAACATTTTGGCACCTTTCCAGGGTCAAAACCGGGTCGCCTATGTGACAGGTGGGAAGTGTTTCTGGCACCATTGCCTTTCTGAAATCGGTTCAGGCTGAAGCGAGTAAAAGTGAAAGTCGGTTGACAATACTTATTAATGACAACACATTCTAAGATGGAAGCATTGCAGAGTGAATGAGTCTACCAATTTAATAAGTATTTGATACTAAAAAACAAAGAGAAGACAACCTCACTAGAGATTTCATGTATACGGGGAATCTCTCCGTATGTGAGCATTTCAAAGAAAATTAGAGAGGAACCAAAGTTCCTACAGATTATATTCAGGGTAACTTGGTGGTGACAAAAGAAGTTGATCGATTGTTGGATATTTAACACCTTTTTAGAAATTATATTATGCTACAAGGTCTCTTTGTTGAACGTGAATGCAAAGTATGAAAATGAATTTTACAACAGTATGAGGAGAGGTGTTGTGAAGAAGAGGAAAGATCTGAAGACCAATACTGATCAAGAAGGAATTAATGCCATTGAGCTCAAACAAAGGTGGTAGAAAAAGAAAATGCAGTCAAGGATATCAAACTGTCTACTAGACTCTTAAAACAACAAGAGAGAAGACAAAGGCTATGAGAGAAAACCACCATAAACCATGAAGCCAAGTACGTGGTGCTAGTGGAATGCAAAGTGAAAGTTAAAGCCAAAGTCAGAGCCAAAACCAAGGAAGGGTCGAGTTGATACTAGAGAACCATACACCACTCACAAGTGAGTAGTGGTTGGAGGTTGTAAGACAATTCCCTCTTCCAGAGGAAGTGTAAACCATGCCAACTAGATAAGGTTAGTGAGTTTTGCAAAAGAGTCCATGGAGGGATCTAGTCCAGATTAAATTCAGCTCCCTCGTTCAAAAGAAGGATTTATTCTGAGATAGAGTTCAACAACTTCCTCATGGAGGAAGAGAGAACTGCCTATGAGATAAATATCCACATAATTGAAGTTTTATTAATTGAAGAGTTCGAGCCAAAAATACAAGGGAAGTCCATACTACAAGTTGGAGAGAGCAACATGAGTGGAATCTGAGAATGAGGAAAGTAACGTACTTATTGCTCAAGCTAAATGAAGGGTTGAGTATAGTGAATTATTTGATAGTGCTTGAAGAGCAGAGGAACATTTGGCCTAAGGAGGAGGATCATACAAGAAGAGCCTTGCGAGAACCATGTGAGGCGCATAACTATGAGCACCCCATTAAGTCCAACTTTAGAAAGACAAAGATGCGAAAGCTTATTGTTGATGGATCCAAAGCTTCGGTGTGTCATTGTAGAATTTTTATCACCATTTGGATTGCCAAATGTGCAAAAAGACGAATGTGAATGATATACCTCCATCACAAAAGACAACTCGTGTCGGGTTTGTTCAATGGACTCATGTTCGGGGAAATAATCCCATAAATACAGTTGTTTCACTGGTATATCTTGTTGGAACATGGCATGAGTGGGAAGGTCCTCATAACCCACATATGTCTGTTGCTGCTGCTGTTGCGTCCTTTTGGGGGTCACGCTCTAGATTTGTAACTTCGGGACTCTTTTCCTGTTGTTTATTGGTATCGGCGCCAAGGTCCTCTACACTAGGGGCTTCCCCTCTTCCTGTTTCTTTCTTAGGCTTTGGTATTTCAATGCCCATTTGTTGCTCAACAACAGTCTGTTCTTTGTTAGGCTCGGGAGTGGGCTCCTTTGTAGGTTGTGCTTCAGGGGATGCCTCTCTTGTTTCAGGAATCACCACTCGAGGCGCTTTAAGCTTTGGCTCTGATGGGACGCAACAATGCCATCTTTTTGTTTTGCATGTAGCCCTGGGGGTCTTGTTGGCGATGAAGGCTACCTATGTCATTTGGGAGCGGCCCTGGGCTATACTTGTGCCCTACTAAAATTGTTGGCCTCAGAGCTTGGCCTATTTTCCTTCTTTTGCATCTTTTCTTCTACATGTGTTTCTGGTAGGGGGAGCGGTTCTTTTTCTGCCTCCCATCTTCCTGATGTTTTCCTCTATGGCCTAGGGATATAATAGACGAACCAGATTTTGCCTTGCACGATTATTCTGAAGGGATTGATATTAGTTTTACCTGATTCATGCCGCTCTGTACATGCTTCCCTTCCTGGATAGACATAGAGATTGCGAAGAGTGTGAATCTCAACGTCAATCTTGTCAGCATCAATATTCATCGAGCGCGCATCCCGAATGTGATAACAAAATCCATGAAATATTTGATAGTAAAGGCATAAGGCAACTTGAGCCAACTCGACAAGTTATCGGTGATCTTCAACTAGATCTGCACGAGTGAATAATGTTGCTTCACAAGAAACTCGACATAGTTTCCCATCTACGCGGGTAGATCTTCGGGCACGTGCCATTCATTCCCAAAGGCCTTCTTCATGCCCTCATAGCAACCCTTTATCTTTGCATTGTAAGAGGGTGTGATGGTGCCGAAACATGTGACCAGTTTGAATTTCTCGGCGGGGGACTTGTGCTATGTTGGATAGACCCACTTCAATTCTTTTTTTTTAATATTTTGGGATGCCAATCTTATAAAAAACAAGTAGAAGCAAAATTGCGCCCCATGGAAACTTGTGGTTGTGCAGGCAATGCACCTTTGCAACATCTTCAATTTTCTCCGCAAAGAATGGGGAATAATTGTACTTGGTTTGCTTGGCCATTTGGCTTGCAACATAGAGGTGGGCCATATCCACCTCCTTCCACCTATCTGTGCCCCCTAGCTTAGTCATGGCGAAGCATGCAACTACCCGAATGGTGGGATATGTAAGACTTGTAATATACATGGCATGGCCTTCTTTCTTGTATTTTAGTGCCATCGTCGTTTGTTCAACCCCCCCTGATCATTGAGATCCACATTGACATCAGTTTCAGAATAGAGTAACCCGGTTACCTTGCTGATCCGTTGAGGGGTAATCCTCATTTTGCGCCCTGCAAAGTAGATATAATCTTTGTGGATGCGTGAAATCAAGAACCGAACCGCCTCATGGGGTTTTCCAAAGTAAGGTAGTTAGAAAAGTGGGAGCACGCCTGCTTCCTCCAGCAAGTTGTAAACTGTGAGATCATAAGTGATCTCATTCCTTGTGTTTTGACACTCAACTTGGTAGTTGCGTTGTAAGTCGCCTTCGTTACTAGATTGGTGATGACTCTAGTCTAGGTCTTGATAAGTGGAAACTTTGGATTCCTAGTTGTCTACGCGCAAAACTGTGTTAGGGTACTGTATTTCTTCAATCAGAATTGGTGGTGGAGCTGATGTGGTGGCTGCCTTCTTTGCCACACGTGCCATCTCTAGTGCCTCTTCGCCAGATGAAAAATAAGACTTTCTTCTGCGCCCTCACGCTCCTCTGCTCTAGGAATGACTGGGAATGGAACTCTTCTTCCTTTCTGCTTTGGTTGCATCACCAATCGGGTCCTCAAAGGTTAACGTGTGACCTACCAATTCTCCCAAATGAATATGTTTTGATTCCTTTTTCTAGATCCAAAATACTTCGGCTACCTGCTTTAACCTCCTCTAATGGCAGATGTAGCATTTGCAACCCGTAACTCACCCATGCACGCTCCTATGATCACTTTGCCACTCTCGTTGAATGTTCTTCGCTACAATCTCTACTTCGTTTTTTGTCACTGAAAATATTATGAAAATGCCTTTTTTGTCATTTGTTCATGCTTGTTTGAGCTTTACAATTGCTAGAAGTTTTCAATAGTAAAAAATGAAAACGAAAGACCTCTAGGTCTTATATAGACGTAATAAATGTTTTACATTAACTACCCTCCACACCGTCGTCTATTACTTCAACCATTAATACCTCAAATGGTCATGCCTTGGCATCCATTTGACATGCTTGCCATTTATACCATTCTGTCATTAATAAATGCATGCCCCATCCTTCATTCGAGAGTTGTTGCACCTTTCCCGTGGTGCATGCCAACTGTAAAAATTTAAATTTTCCATTTTATTTGTGGGATTTGCCTTTTCTATTTCAAACCATCTTTATAACGACATTTCCTTTGGCGTCTTCGTTCCACATTACTGGGTCACACGTCACCTTTTACTCGCTTCCTTCACGTGTCATATCTTGCGTGCCTTCTTGTTTGAGCTTTTCTTTGATCATGTGTGATTCCTCCGATTCCTTTTCTTTACACGCTTCTAGCTTAAGTAACTTATTCACCTTCAAACCTACCCCACATTAAAAGATGTGCGTGGTCCTCCACGCCATAACTTAGTGAAATTCATTTGTCAAGAAAGTGATAAATGACGGATTTTTGAATACCAAAGAGCACCAAAAGTGTTAAAATCACACTACAAAAGGCGCACAATCAATGCCATGCATATTTGAAAGCAAAAACAAAGTCCTAAACTAAAGTATTGGCATACGCCTTATTTATTGAATTAAAGAGTTACATAGAACGGTAGGGTCGGAGCCGATTATCATTAAAATGGTCTGGAAGAAATTGGCCATTTAATCATTTTATCTTGTAGGGGCCTGTTGGACAAATATCATGAATGATAAAAGGACCATTCCACCAGATCCGTAGTTTACTTGGATGGCGCACAAACTTTGAATTATAAACCAAGACATGCATACCAGGATGAAAAACTTTGGTTTTGATATGTCAGTCATGCCAGGCATTTTGTTTTTGCTTCTCTGTCCTTTGACTCCAATGTGCAAGAATGCGCGCTTCATCCAACTGAAGTAAAGTGTCCAGTCGAGCCTTTAGGGATTCTTCTTCGTCTAACCTTGTAACGTGTGCAATCCACAAGGAAGGCACAAGGAACTCCATCAGTGCCAAAGACAAGGTAAAAGGAGTATTCTTGTTCAACCTTTTGTATGTGGTCCGATAAGTCCATAAGACTGCTGAAACACGATCATCTCAATCAATGCGCCCAATATTGCAAATCGTATTCAGTGTATTACTTAGTACCTTGTTGAAGGCTTCTGTTGTGCCATTGGCTTGAGGGTGGTATGGTGTGGTCTTATGGTGCACAATTATGAATTCGGCTAGGAGGATGCGCACTGTTGCATTGAGAAAGTGAGTGCCACGATCATTGGTTAGACTTAATGGGCTTCCATACCCTGTGATGGTATTTTTCTATATAATCTAGTGACGGTAGCAACAATACAATCCCGTGTGGGCATTGCTTCAGTTCAGTGTGTGAGATAGTCCGTGGCAGTAATGATGTAGCGTTCGCCCGTCTGTCTTGCAACACGCTGAATGGGGCCAACAAAATCAATAGCCCATTTCTCAAATGGTTCATGAGCAAGCATTGGATGAAGAGGCATAGCACCCCTTCGGTTTGGTTAACCTACGCATTAACAAATATCACATTGACGTGCATACGCTTTGGCATCTTTGAATAGTGTGGGCCTCCATAACCCAACTAGTAGAACCTTTCTTGTTGACGCGTCACCAGTGTAATGTCCTCCTGCGACACCCTCTTGGACCTCCTAAAGGACTTCAGCACGCTCATGTTGTATTACGCACCTTCTTAATACTTCATCGCACCCTAGTTTGTACAGGTCTCTGCCAATGAGTTGGAAAGGGGCAACACAAACAACTAGTTGCTTTTTCTTTTGGGTGTTCAGGGGGTTTGGCACTGAGCCTGTTGTAAGAAAAGGCACAATTTCCTCAAATTCGTTGGGCATGTGCGTAACTTGAAAGAGTTGCACATCTGGTAAATCATCTTCTATTGTGAACAGTGGTTCGCTAGATTGAACACGTGAGAGGTGGTTGGGGCCGAAATTAATCTTGCTTGGTTTCACGACCACAGAGAACTAGAACTTTTGAAAGAGGACAATCCATCGGTAGATGCATCTGTGCAATACTGGCTTATTTACCAAATACTTGAGCACTTCATGATTCATATAGAAGACAAATGGAGTGGCCAACGAGTATTGGCGAAAGTTCTGGAGTGCATAAACTGTCCTAGTCCTGTAGTAGAATATTTCCGTTCAGGGGTGAGCTTTCGGCTAGCAAAACGAATGGGATGATCAAGGTTGCCTTCACCGGGTTGTGCAAGGATGGCGCCCACTGCCATGCCTGAAGCATCAACATGCACATGAAATGGTTGGGTCCAGTTCGGGAATTGGATAATGGGCACAATCACCAGTTTTTCCTTTAGAGCCTCAAATGCTTGTTGGTGTTGAGAGGGTCATAGGAATAGGCCATTTTGTTTGAGTAGTTCTTCCCTCGGCATTGCTATGTTAGCATAACCCTGAATGAACTTACGATAGTACCCCATGTGATCTAAGAAGGCACGAACCTCTCGCTGAGTTGTTGGAGTTGGGAGTTGAACAATGACCACAATCTTAGTCAGATACACCAATGGTTTGTCTTGACAAATGATGTATCCCAACAATATTCCAGATGGAGTGGCAAAGATGCATTTCTTAAGATTCAAAAAAAATTGAAGTTGGTGCCAATGCTTGAGCATGAGGCGTAGATTATCACAGTGGGTGCACACTAAACCATACACAGTCCAGTCATCCAGGTACACCTTAAGGAATTTGTGGATGAAATCTTTGAAGCTTCCGCCACAATGTGTGAGAACACTACTGGTGCATTTTTAGGCCAAAAGGCATAACATTATATGCAAAAGAACTCCATTTAGTTGCAAAAGTTGTTTTTGCCTTGTCTTCTTTAGCAATTTGTACTTGTTGATAGCCATAGAAGCCATCAATGAAGGTGTATATCTCACACCCAATAATACCTTCCAATATTTCCTTTGTGAAAGGCTTTGGGAAAGGGTCAATTACACATGCAACATTGAGTATCCTATAATCCACGCAAATGCGAATTCGACCATCTTTCTTGATGTTGATAACCATTTAACTAACCCACTCAAATTCATCAATGGGAGTAATAACTCCAGTGCGCAACATGCTATCAATTTCCTCTTCAATTTGAGCATGCATTTTAGGATTCATCTAATATGGTTGTTTCCTCATTGGTCGAGCGCCTTCAACCAACTTGATGTGCATCTTCCCCAATGATGGATGCACTCTCTTTATTTTTGTGTAGTTTAGTGGGAAAATGTCTTTATACTCTTGCAAGAGTTCAATTTTTTTAGTTAACTCAACCCCATACCAGTAATTGCCCACAATGGCCATTTTAGGTATGTCCTCCATCCCAATATTGTGCTTAACCATTTGGAGTGGCATGGAATATGGTTTTTTCTCGGGTTGTATAGTATCTTTGACATCACGTGCCCCATATTCCATATGCATATTTAAGTGGTCAAACGTTGGCTCTAGCGGATCAGAATTGGTACCCTCATCAACTTGATATGCGACCTTTTGCTTGCCCTTCCGTATTTGTTTCCGATGTGCATATTCTGGTTGAGACTTAGATTCCAACCGAGCCATGGTAGGAGTATCGAGTTCTTGAAAGATGGCCAAGTTGTCCTTAGGTATGCCACGCATGTGGCGTATGCGGTCTTCAACCAGTCCTTGATCGCCTACAACTACCTGATGGATTGCTTGCAAGAACAAATGTAAATCCGTTCGTGGAGAAGAAAATGAAAATGTTGTAAGCAGAGCATGTGTGATGTGTTGCCAGGGATCTGTCTCCCTATGGTTTTCTTGATGGATGTACCATACTCTAGCCTAGGCACGTAGAGTACCATAAAAGGCATGAATTTATAAGGGTTCTGGTAAAAAAATGTCTTTGGCATTTCAAAGTGTTTCACAGGATGTTAGATGGTCTTTTGGAGGAGCAATACCATCATAACTCAGGGTGGCATGAACGCGGTTGTCATGGTGGAAGCGATAATGCATGGCTGTGCGTACTTGTTCCCATATGTGCAACTGGTATCGAGGAATAGATCACCATCGACCAACGGTTCCTTGAAACAAAAAGTTGAGCGTGCGCAAACGTTTGTCCTCATTAACATAATAGTCTTCCAACTGTTGCAATATTCCTTGACCTCAATTTGACCATGGAAACGAGGTGCATGGTCCAACCTCAAGGGTGGTAGACCAATGAGGCGAACATTCTTGTGGCGCTGAGCTAACGTGGGGGAAGAACTTAGGCGAACATCGTCATCATTATCAATGGTTTCCATAAAGTGGGGTCCTTGGTCGTTATTTAGAGGAATGACAACGCGTTAAGTGTCATTCTTAAAGTTGATATAACGCTTTTTGAAATGCAAGTCAACATTGTTTGCATAGCACCAAGGTCGACCCAAGAGAGCTAGAAAATCATCAGCTTCAACAAGCTCGATCCCTTGAACGCGACACCCAAGATGTTGATAGTGGCATCTTTAAAAATGCCTATGGGCAGTGCGCGAGTCTTATTGACCATGAATAAAACATGTGGGGAAGGCTGTAAAGTGGGGCTCCCCATATTTTTCCAGGCATCTTTTGTTAAAACATTAACCTCTACGCTAGTGTCCACGAGGATATCATCGATCATCCAGCCATAAATGGGTACGTTGACAAGGGCCTCTTTGTCACAGTCTGGATTTGGTTGGATGTGTCTCTTGTCGTCGCATATGGTTCAAATGACGATCCTCTAAAGGCTTTGTCGTTTACTGTTGTAACCAATTCTTCAGGAGGGGGATGATGTCCTCACTGAGGAAGAGCTTGAACAACTCTCTAAATTCACCATACCTCGAATCTATGGGTACCGTATCTCATTGCATGTCGTCATGCATGGTAGCGTCCTTGTCCTTAAAGAACTCAATTTCACCTTGCAGCTCCCGTACCAAGGCCATTGTTTCATGCACAACTTATTTCTAATGTTGAGCATCTGGAGATTGTTGCGCACAAGGTTCTTCACACTGAACCTTTTCAGTAGGTGGATTTTAAACTGGTTGGGAATGAGCGCCACTCCAAGTAGGAATATTTACCTTGGGTCCAACTGGTGGAGTGGTAAGGCACAATCTCCACTGAGCATTTGGAGTTTTTGCAACACGTATCATCCCAATGCCCTTCTCATTCGTTCTTTTGTACTGGCAGCATACAAGTTTGGACATTCTTCTAGTCGATGCTCATTTTTATAAAAGGCACAGGTTGGGTAGACCGTGCAATCGTGCGGGTAGTGTTCCGAAGATGCACACTTGTAACATGTCCTGGGTTGAAAGCGACCACCTTCTTGTCCATTTCCATGCTCACGACCTTTGAACGATAGACTCCCACCAGTCTCATGTGTATTAGCTATAAAAGCTTGGTGCGTACCTCATGCTCGTGCTTCATGAATTTCATTGATGACCTGACAATCATTTGTATCATGTGTACATGCATCACATATTTTACAGTATAGTGACACTTTGGCTTGGATGTCATGATGAAGAAATGGACAACTCCTTACATTATGATCTTCTTTGCAGATTGCCAAGGCCTATTTTAATACAATATGAACATTCCTCTATGGATAGTTGTTTCTGTTATGACCCTCCACTTCGCAGTCAACACACCATAGGTTGTTGCATGTGTCATGAGCATTGTTGGCCGTAAGCTTTTCTAGCTTAGAAGCTATAGCAACAATTTGTGCCTCCATAAAGGGGCTAATCCCCATATTTATACTTCCCATGGCTTCGGTGTGGAGGGCGGCTTCTAGTGCTTCACATGGATCAATGAAAGTCTTGCGAGATAAGGCTCATTGAAAAGTAAGTAAGAACCCTCCCACAAACTACTGAGCATGCTGCACTGGGTTGATCTCAAATAACAACTTTGAAAGAAGCGTTTTGAAACGCACATCATATGTGCGCACACTCTCAGTGAGCGCTTGCTTAATATCTTTTAAGGCAACAATACTTTGTTGCTCAAATTCAGGGATATCAAATTCTTGGAGTAAAATAGTCTTCAACATTTCATAATTTACAACTACTTGTTGAGGATCAAACTTTCGATACCATTTGCACGCGTGATCCAATAAGGTAGTGGCAAATTGAGTTGCCTTTCACTCAGTAGAAGTTATACCCTAACACTGTCAAATGAATTCACACTTGTGAACATGTGTAATGTCCCTTTTTCGAATTAATTAAATCGAATGACGCAAAGCTTATTTTTATTTCTTGTGGGCTAAGGGGGGATTTAAAAGGGAAATAATTTAATAATAATTTATTAAGTTGTCCAAAAAGGTACTTGAAGTTATAACTTTGGAAAATGACAATTTATTATTATTGAAAGAGGCAAAAAGTAAATATTAGATACATGGTGAAATTTTTTTAATGTTCATAAGCTGGAAAAAGGTGAATATTTAAGTAAAAGAAATATTAATTTCTTTTAGGGTTGGAATGGAAAAGTAAATAATAAAAAAATTGGGTGAAAAAGGAAATCATTATTCAAACCCCTTATAAAAACCAATACCTTTTTCTAAAGGAAAAACTTGTAGCTTCAGCTCTACATCCAATGACGAAAACCCATGGATTTGCAAGTAGGACGAAACCCCTTATACCCAATCGAGGATTCCATTTGGGAATTATGTTTGTGTTATCAGTTTCATGAAAGATCAGTTTTAGAGCCCTCTTCAACAGGGGCATCACACTTCAAGAAACAAAAAAAAAAAGGTGCAGATCCATATGGATTTGTACGGTGTCCGTACCGCGGTTGTTTTCTGTCGAATTGGGCAGCATCACAACACATCGGGTTGCCGTACTATTCCGAAGTTTATTCGGCAAGGGTTTCAATAAAAGATTCTGCCTTTATGTATTTCCAGGTTTTGTTAAGTTAGGGTTTGGTAAAAAAATCAGAAATAATTAGTAAATGACTGTTATTCTACTGTACCTTTCCAGTATTTAATAAAGATTCAATTTAATTTCTGGTTATCAGTTTGCTTTGTGTTATTATCTATTATTGGGTGAAATTCCAGATTTGAATTGAATAACAAAATAAGGGTTTCATGGCAAATTCAAAATTGTTTATATTTATCAAAAAAATGTTATTTCAGTGGTATCAGAGCCATTTTCTTGCCAACCTATAACCATGGGATCACTACATAAGGATATTATGGCTAGATTTGATTTATACAAATCTCTTTCAACGGAGATTCGAAAAGAAATCTCTCTTATAGACTTTATGGAGTTGGAGTCATGGAATTGAAAAGGACACTATGAAGAAGTGTGTTCAGATAAAGGGAAGAGAGATTCAATGTCCGAACTTTAAAATTCTATTGACGAGCAAAAGGAACTCCACATGCGAGTTGAAAGTAGAGATTCTTTGATAGTAGAAAATGTTTTATTGACTTTTAATGACTGCATGTATCAACAAGGGAATGAGGAAGCCAAGGAAGAAATTGTGAAGGTGAAAGCACTATTCGTTGATTTCCCAAAGAGTTCAACATAAAAGAAGGGCAACAATTACATATGTGAGGCAGAATTTAATGATCGTCCATCATCAACAAAGGTAGATCCTAGAAGCAAGCACAAAAGATGTAATGAGGACACTACAAAGGTGTGATGAATGGCTAGGGAGAGCTAGGGAAGCTAAATTGATAGTCGCCCAAACAAAACACTGGCTAAGGAGAGCTAGAGAAGCTAAGTTGTTAGCCGCTCAAACAAAACAACACCTGCGGGAAATTAGGGCAAAGAATTTTCCCTTGATGATGAGGAAAGAGGGAGAAATCATAGAGCATGAACTAAAGAAAGAAGAAAAATTTGATTTGCAAGATGGTGGAGAGAAGTTGGTAGTCCAAGCCAAATTTTTGGATGATAATGTTGAATTTCAGTTTGCTGGAATTTTTGTAACAACTAATGGTAAGCAAATTGATTATCTTCATAGCAAGGGTATATTGCATCTCCCATATAGTATGCCCTTACAATGTTTTGGTCATTGTGAGAAGTATTCTAACTATTTTGAGAAGATGAAGGGTACCAAATGGAAAGAGGATCATTTCCAAGAAGCCCCTATCCATCCTCTGAGCATTCTTAAGATCGAGCCATTACCATATGAGATGTATTTTCAGGACAGCAAAGAACCATTCCAGCCTTGCCATCATTCAGAGAATGAAAAAAGAGTGAAGGAGACTTCTCATAGGATGCAAGTCTCATGGGCAGCACATGACGAGGTAAGTCCTACAAGTTTATTTTCAGAACAACAGTCATGTCATAAGAATTCTCAGCACCTAATTGATAAGCATGCTCTTGGGAAAGGTCTTTCCTTGAAGACAGGGGGTAAGTTCATAAACTCAGCAAGTAAGGGTAAACAAAATATATATTACCTTGCTGTTCAAGATGTTATAGACCAACATAGCATGGTAGCTATGAATGTGGGCAATAAGAACTATGATCCATGGTTCTTAAAGAGTGTTGTCATGAACTTTTGGACTACTATTTTCCTCATTTCCAGCTTGCCTATCATTTTATTTGCAGCCATGCAAGATTGTCATATTTTAGTGGAAATGCATTTCTCACCTATTGTCATTAGTGAAGTGTTTGCAACTGATAGAAGATGGTTTCTAACCACTACAATTCTGATATGGGGTAAAAATGCAATGCTCCAACCATGATATAATGCTCTTCCTAGTTTCATGTGTTGGACTGATAATATCTTTAGTAAACGGCCATAGATTTGCAGATATGGAAGAGTTATCCTGGCTTAATGTTAGATGTAAATGGGTTTGCTTGTTGAGGTCAATTAATGCTAAATTCTCAATATCTTTAGTATTATTGTTTGGAGAGAGATCCAGGGAAATGTATGACTGTTACACTTATCAACAATCATAAGGTCTGATCTGAACCAATTGTTGAAGAGAGTAGCTTGGGGCAGCATGGAAGCAACAATTGGAGTCCAAAGTAATCAATGTAACAACAAACTAGGAGGGGTGGGCATAGTATTGGACATGCAATGGTTACATTCTATTGGACAGTTCGCTATGGAGTTGAAATCCAAGGGAAAAGTGGTAGTGCTTCGAGGCATTGATGGAGCTCCAAGAGTTGTCATGGCTGAATGGATGGAATATCAATTGGTGACAACCACGATTTCATCAATAGATGAGACATTTGATCATGATGGCATTTGGTCTATTTTGGATCAGCATGGTATGGTGTTGTTGGAATCAAGCTACATAAAGGGTTGCCACCCTTGGATGTGTGAAGGAGCATTCACAAAAGTCAGGATACTACAAGATGGTTTCACCATTCCTTGCATCATGAATCTTTGCATGATGTTTGAGTTTGCACTTTCAAGATTGCCATTAAGTAAAGGGCACCAGAAAAAGTTAGAAAGGAGTTGTGTTGGATTTATCCTCCCTAACGAGGAAGTTTTGAGAACCACAAGGTCTCAAGGGGCAGGTCACATGAATTTCAGAGTAGCTCAACATAAGCTTGGTGGAACAGTTTCACATTCAGATATGCTTACGAAAGATTACAAACAAGGCATAAAGGGGAAGAGTAGTGATAACATATTGCAATTATGTTGCAAAGGAAACATATCAGGGACTGCTGTCATCATAATTTCCAGCTTTAGGGCTAATGTCATCACCATTTTTACTTGCTACATTACATCATATGTAGCCATACAAGTGGTTTCGGTCATAGAAATGAGTAATTTTCAGTTTGTTGCTGCTATTGAAGTATTTTTACTCATTGTATGATTGTTTCCAGCCTCAATATTACTGGTATTGCTGAATTTTGTGAAGGATTTTCAGTATTGCAGTGGTTGTACCTCTTATACTGCTGATTTTCAGGGCTATTGATTTTGGACTCTGGTTATCAGTCATATTCAACACCTAATTTGCAAACATTGAGGAAATTTTCTTGTATCATGTTATTTGTGAAGGGTTTCAACCTTTGGAGCTGCTGAAAGCAATTATTCCAGCTTGTTGTTTAGAGAGAAAGTTCGAGCAACTTATGGTTGTTACAAGCATTTTGCAACCCACATACGATCTGATCCATGTTATTTGCGAAGAGGTACAGCTTGGGGTGTCATGGTAAGAATCTTTGGAACACAATGCAAGTATCATGACAACAATCTAGAAGTGATAAACATAATTTTGAGCATGTCGTGGTCACAGTTCAAGGGAAAAGAGGTAGTACCACAAGGTATCACTAACACAACTTTAGCATCAGTCACAACGAACAAAATGGAGGGTGTCACATTTGATAGCACTCTCTCTAGATCACATCTAATTCATGATTTAGCTATCTTGGGTTCGCTCATGGAGATTGTTGGAGAAATTTCATGGGGTACAGGGCTTCCAGTTCCCCATTATATCAGAGAAGCACAACATAAGCTAACTACCATACAAGGAGGACTGGAAGAGACAAAAAGATTGGTTTGGAATCCTAGTATTTGCAGAACGGTTCAGACATTGCTTGAGGACAAACAATTTCGGGAAGAGCGGAATGTAACGTCCCTTGTTTTGAATTAATTAAATTAAAGGACCCAAAACCTATTTTTATTTCCCGTGGACTAAGGGGGGATTTAAAGGGGGATTAATCTAATAATAATTTGTTAAGTTGTCCAAAAAGGTACTTTAAGTTATAGCTTTGGAAAATGACACTTAATTTGTAATTATTGAAGGGACCAAAAGTAAATATTGGATACATGGTGAAAAAGTAATTAATATTCATAAGTTGGAAAAGGTAAATATTTAATTAAATGAAATAATACTTTCTTTTAAGGTTGGAATGGAAAAGTGAATAATAAAAAGGAAATCATTATTCAAAAACCCGACAAAAACCAACACCTTTTTCCAACAGAAAAGTTTGCAGCTTCAACTCTGCATCCAAGGACGAAAACCCTCAGATTTGTAGGTAAGAGGACGAAACCCTTCATACCTAGTCGAGGATTCCACCCTATAATCACGTTTGTGTTACCAGTTTTAGGAAAGATCAGTTTTAGAGCCTTATTTAGCAGGGGCGTCACACTTCAGGAAACAAAAAAAGGTGCATATCCATACGGATCCGTAAGACGTTCATACTGTGGTCATTTTCTATTGAACTAGGCAATATTGTACCACATTAGGCTGCCGTACTGTTCCAAGGTTTATTCAACAAGGGTTTCAATAAAAGATTCCACCTTTATGCATTTTCAGGTTAGGGTTCGATAAAAAATTTAGAAATAATTAGTATGACTTTATTATGTTGTATTTTTCCAATATTTAATAAAAAATCAATTTGGTTTCCAATTATCAGTTTGCTTTGTGTTATCTATTATTGGTTGAAATTCCAGATTTGAATTGAATAACAAAATAAGGGTTTCATGACAAATTCAGAATTGTTCATATTTATTCAAAAAGGGTTATTTCAACATGATCAACTGCATTTTTGACACCTCAATATTCAGGTAGATGAAGTGTCGTCTCGTAGTAGACTGTAGGTACACTATATGGTTGGAGTGGACCTTGTGGTGGCGCTCCTCCAGTTCCTCCTAAACCTTGTGGCGGAAGTCCACCAACTCCTCCTGAGCCACCTCTTGATCCTCTTGCACCTCCAATGGAACCACTGTTGGTACTGCCTCCTATGCCTCCTGCAACAATAGGTGCACTAGAAATATTGGATGCTAAGGGAGGTTGACTAGTTATTGTTGGCCCTGTATTTTGCCCACTACCTACAATTGGTCCACCTAGCATTCCAAGGCAAGCCATAGGTCTTACTTGCAATGGAAAGATAAAGGTTAATGGTAAATTGCTACTTTGAACTTGTATTCCCAAATTTTGTTCTACAGACTCAGCTTCACACTCCACACTATCAGAATCCCAATTTCTTACAAGAATTCTGTCAAACTCAGATGCATGAGCATACGCTGTGCTGGGGGAATTGGGCCTATTTATATTGGGTTCCACTATCATCACTGCTTGTCCTACTTCCGCGCATACCTATGCTGGTGAAGGGCACAGACTCGTGGTTAAGGAGTACTCACTATGCCTTTTCACCTTCCTACAGATTCTCGTGGCACTTCCAGTATCCTCTTGTTTGCCCTTGGGATCGTTGCCTCTCATAGCGTTACGCTTGGGCTCATCATACTTATGCTATAGTTCTCATTGACTGACTTCCATGTTGAACTACCAATCCCATACTAATGTATACCTCCCTATTTCCCCACCAGTCACATTGCTCATGTGCAAAAGAGTTCAGCCATCCATGGGGAAGTTCTCAAGTCCAGAATCAACCATAAGTTTCTTAATTTCTAAAGGAAATTGTTTTAGATACCTTTCGCGTGGTTCCCTCAGGCAGTTGAACCTTGCTTCCTCTGGACAAGAATATGTAGAGACAACGTATTTCAAAATGTAGCTATTGAGCGTTCCCTTCCACCAGACGTCCGTCCAAGTAGTTTTCAACTTCGCCAAGGCTGTCTAATGCTCTACTAACCAAGGAGCTTTCCGTCCGTAATTTCTTGAATAGTCTTGTTCATATGTCGAAAGCCAAAAACGCAAGTGAATGGGTAATTCTACAAAGAATGTTTCATACAGAGAATCATATAGATGATGTTCTACCCATGTGCACGCATAAACTCCTAGTTCAATATACTGAAGCACAAAGTTATCTTCTATTGTGCCAACCTAACACTCAACATTTTCGAAAGAGAGTTGCTTGAGCATCTTTTAACCATTGCACTAACAAGTGCAACGAGTCCTGGCAACAGAACCAAAATGTTGGGGTCTTTTATCCTTGGTTTCGCTTGACTAAGTATTAATCGCGTGTCTAGAAGAAGGAAGAAACCAACGAGCTAGCGCGTCGGTATATCATGCGAGTGGTGACCTCGTGCTCTCACCTGAGGCATGCAACATAGACTAGTTCTCGTTGATTCTACTGCGCGGTGGTGGATAGACAACTCTATCTATACTTAGGTGCTTGGGTTAGCACATTTAGTCATTGTTACTATAAACATAAATTTAGATTTAACCATTTGATTCATTTCACACAATGCACATACTTCTTATCTAGTACCATAAAAACAAATTTAATACCAACAAGATTAACACATCAAGATTTGCAAATAAAGTAATTGTTCCATTGATCTCATTTGATAAGATTACAAAGATATTTCATTCAACACTCTGTGTCCGTTACCCATACATCTATATCTCTATCTTGACAACTAGTTCATAATCAAATTTGAGGGGTATTTATACACAAACTAACCCCTCTTAGGTTACATCATTAATACAACATAGATGACAAGCCAACGACTGTTTCAGAAAAAGAAGTCATGGCGAGCTGTTACAATTAAGTTCTTTTGATTTGGGTCCAACAACCCCTATATACTCTCTCTATGCTAGATATTCGTGTTTGTGCTCCTCTCTTGCAGACCGGTGCTAGATTCGTGCTTGATTAATCTCCGATGCTTCTGTGAACTACTTTGTAGCTGTCTCCGCTTCCTGGGCCTTTGTCCTAGTCTTGCACTTTTTCGAGGCCTACGTCCTATGTTCCTCGTTCTCTGTTCCCTTGTCTTTCGCAACTCGCTCTTCTGCGCCAAGGTTTTCTGCGCTGTTCTTCCCTGTCTCTCTTTCGTGCCAAGGTCCTTTGTGCTATTGTCGCATGCTTGCTTCTCCGCTCTATGGCCCCAAAACACTTAGAATATATTACTACAAAATTTGGGGTCCAACATCGCTCTCTACGCTCATCCTACAAGAGGTCCAACACATTAAAGATTTTCTTGCCAAGTGCCAACTAGATTCAAAATGAGAAATAAACAATAACAAACCTTATGTTTTTTTGTTAACATCTTGAGCTAGGATAAGTGGGAAATCTTAATGATCCTTGATGTGACAAGGCCTTCTTGTACCAATGACGAATGGCCTGGGAAAATTTCATGATCTTTCAGCTACAGACAGAGGACAACAGCATTAAAAATTCCAATTTATAGATTAGACTTTGTTGCTCTCTACGTTCATCCTACAAGAGGTCCAATACATTAAATATTTTCTTGCCAAGTACCAACTGGATTTGAATTTACAAATAGACAATAACAAATCCACTGATTTTTTGTTAACATCCTGAGCTAGGATAAGTGGGAAATGCTAAGGATTCTTGATTTCATTGAAGGTAAACTACCAATGATCTATTTGGGTTTCCATGTATATTGGACTTACACTTCCACTGTTTGGGAATCTATAGCAAGATGAAGCTTTAAACAAGACATTGGACAAATAAATGGTTTTCATTGGCTGGAAGAATCCAATTGATCCAGGTTGTTTTATAAGCAGTGCCAATTTTCCTCCTGACCCCTCTACCCATTCCCAGATCTATTGAGGGCCAGATGTCAAGAATACAGATATTTTTCTTTTGGCAAGGGACTGAGAAATTTTGTATGCATCCTCTAGTTGCTTAGTAAACAATTGTGAGATATAAATTTCCATGAGGGCTCAATTTGAAGGACATGTGTCTGTCCAATAAGGCATTGGCTGTGAAACTAGCTTGGAAATTGAGTCAATGCCTCACGGCCCTGTGGAGCACTATAAGTAAATGCTAGCATTTGTGACCAGCCAAAGATGAGGTGATGCAGGCATCCTGGAAAACACAACTATCTGCTATTGCGAGACATGTGAAGAAGGGTATGGATCTATTAAACAATGAAGTCACGAGGCAGATTAGAAATGGAACTAGTACTAAGCTTTGGGTAGAAATATGAAAAGGTATGCCCCTTCGATTTATAACTTTAATTTACAAGAGCTGCAACAATCATTCCAAGGCAGAGGACTAGTATATATGGCAGCTTATATTTACCCTGAATTATTAGGAGCTGATCCAACCCAAGTAGAAAGTCTTCTTTAGGAAATGTATAATGGACATATCTTTATAAGCTCCATAGCAATTAAAAAAGTTTGGCATCACAACAGTAAGTGCGAACATACTGTTTTCTTTGTACATGCTGCCCTTGTTTGGTTGAATCAGCGCAAAATGATAAAATGGAAAAACCTGTGGCAGATGCACGCATGGACAAAGATCAGAGCGTTCCTATTGATAGTTCTAAGGGGAACGTTTCAACAGCCGGCAGCATGCGGGGAAGGGGATGGAGTGGCGCATCCCTCTCTGCCCAAATTGACAAAAGAATACAAAGACAATCCTTCATTTGCTCTTGGTATGCTTGTATGTAAAGGAAATCTGGAAAATCAAGACAAATTCCTTTGGCACCCTTCTTCCTACCTTACCTTCAATTTAATCAACTCTTTTCTTGTGGCCCAAGGTAGAAACCTAGATGGGGATTGCAAAATGCATGCATGGACTCGTACCAGGTTTCATCTTTTGGCATTTGTGGTCAGAGCGGAATAATTGGATATTCGAAAACATCTGAAAAGATGGTAGGGCTCTTGCCCAAATAATGAAGGCCCAAGTCAGAGCCATAGCTATGATATATATGGCAAGCTCCCTAGACAGGTATCAAACATCTAGCGTGGATCTTCACGTCCCAATCAAATGGAACATCCCCTGTCATTACAAGCTATGCTACTTTGTAATTCAGGAACAGAACAACTAGATCCCCCACCTCTGGGTTACCACAAATTAAATTGTGACAGGGCAACCAAGGGAAATCCTGGAAATTTTGGAATAGGGGAAGTGATATGTAACATCAATGGTGGGCCAAAATTTCGCAGTCACTAGAAAATGTTATTTTTTTTTGTTGGAATGCTGGTTTATATGGACCTATTTTAGGACATTATTCTTCATCTTGAAAAATGATCCCATGATAGAGTGGCCAACCACCTAACTAATGCAGCGGTGGATCGGGAAAGCTACTCTCACTGTTTCAGTCTGAATCATGGTTTCCTAACAGAAACAAACCAAATATAACCTAGGATCAAATGCATAGGGATGACAAACAAACAAATATTAAAACATTCTCAAGCCATGTTATCACAGTCAACATCACTTCTACCAACAAGCCCCTCTCTTTTAGTCACATACAAGTCTGTGTCCCCTTCCATAACATACCCCACTCTAATCTATCTTCCCTCATGATGCTTTTACGCTCACCGATGTGTTCCACTTTTTCTACTAAATACCCTCCCACCTACCATTTCCACTTATTACAACTCCCATAGTTGTTAGTCTCTACTAAAATATTAAAGATAAACGACCTTACATCTCATATACCAAATTGGTGCACTGATATCGTGGCTATGCCAAAATTCCTTGGCCTTTGGCCATGCACACTGAATTCATTAATTTTCCACCCATGACACACATTGCCTTTTCCCCCATTCATGTGTCTTCAACCACTTCAATGTATCTGTATTTATGACATAGGACAGATGATTTGATCTTCGATTCTGCTGCATGGGGTTGAGTTAATGCAAAATCAAACTCTCTAGTGATTTTTGAATAGCAATGTCAATGCAAGCATACACTAAATTCAATGGTGTTCTTCCAAAATTCTTGCAACAAGCTTGTGTATGTCTGGTATTCACATATCAGAAGCTTCAATGCCTAGCATCATCACTTGCATCTTAATGGCTGGCTATATGTGGGGACTCTACTAGTTCTGCTTGACCCTTGGACTAAGCAGTAACAACACTTTTGGTCTGAGCAGAATATACATTTGCAGTTGTTACTTATTATGCTTTTTGGTCTACTGTGTGGATGTGGGTATCTGCGACAAAGGTTTGGATAAAATATTTATACAGCCTTAGTTTAGCTACTTAAAACTTTACTTAAGTTGGTCCTAGTATATAGTTGTATATACATACTAGATGTCCTTTGTCAGTAGATCTTTAGTTCTTTGCTTTCCCTATACTAGGATCTTGGGGTCTCTATGTGACACGATGAAATTGCAATGATGTTAATATCCTTTCAGAGCTTTAGACCAGTACTTGTTAGTAACTTTCTGTAGGGCCTTGGTTTTTTATAAAAATCAGTGATCCTTCTTTAATATATATAATATATATATTTTATCAAAAAAAAAAAAAAAAAGGAATATCAGTCAAGAGGAGTGAAGAACTCAAAACTGAGCTAGAAACAGCAAGGAAAATGGTGAAAAAGGAACCCAAATATGGAGGAAATTGGAAAAATAAGTGCAAGAACGAAGTGGAACAGGAATACTGATGTTTGCAATGTACTTTCAGCAAGGAAGAAACTGAAACGTTGGAGGAGAAAGCTATGAACAGAAAGCAAGATGATTAAACAAGTAGAAGAGATGTCCAAGCAAGTGAGCGTAATACAAGAATGAAGCCAAGAAACCAAGACAAGCTGAAAATACAAACAATGCAAGTGAACAAGAAGAAAAGATCATTTTTTAAAGACAAGCAAGAACACAACCTAGACAATAATGAATGCCAAGAAGGAAAAAAAGATATGAAGATGTATAAAGAAACCTAAAGAAAGTCCAAGAAATCAGCAAATAGAATTGAAGTTTCGAATGAAGAATGAAGAACAAGCATGGAATTTTGTCTAACAGTTTGACTGCAACCTATATGCAAGTGGGAATTCAAGGAAACTGATGAAATCTGAACCATAACTGCAAACAAAATGTTTTGTATGGATGTTGAGTAGTGCGAGGTGGTGGTCACAATGAGATAACGGCCATATTGTGCAAGCTCAAGTAAGGCAATGAAAACAGCTGATATGCAATGAAAACTAAACTAGTGCTAAAATAATCTAAATGCTAAGTTAGAAACTAAATACAACAAGAAAATTCAAAATCTTGACTTGCCCAATGATGTGATGGCAAATGAAGATGAAGATATGTCGATATTGGAGCCTGGTGTCCTCAGTAGATGACCTCTGGGAGGGTGCATGTTGTATACCCATCACAAGGAGACCAGCTATGTCATAAACCATTTTCAAATCTGTACCTAATCTAAGCTAAATGATTAATAAGAATGCAATGAAAGCACCATGGCAGAAGAACGGGGCTGAAGAATCACAAGAAGTGTAGAATACTGGCTTCATCTTTCATTGTTCGATCCTTCATGACCTCTACAACTGATGTATGTATAAAATAGGAAGGATTTGGGGCTTGCGGTGAAAATTTTGAAGGGATAGGAAAGGTAAATGACCTTTTGTGTCTTCCCTTCGTTTTCACTTCATTGTGTCTTCACATTCCATGGAATGAAGCATTGTAGGACCACTAGTTTATAGGGTAGAACATTTGGTGAGAGAAGAGTAACCATGGTGATTGTTACTCAAGTGCTGGTGGTGGTCATGCCTTCTCTCAATAAAAAATGAAGAGGAAGGAGAGACAAAGATGGTGAAGGACAATGAAGGCTAGATGCACACAACATGGCTTAGGCAAGCCCCATGTAGTAAGCTAATATGGCATTGAGTGGTGGAGGACAAACAAATGCAACAAGATAAACGAGATTTTTGATGGAAAGTGTTGGGAAGACAAAGGTCTATTAATTCATAAGTGGATACAAATGTTGCACCGTAATTTTTTTTCTCATTGGGTAAATATAGGATGCCCGCTTGACCATGAGAGGCCAAATAATGGCCTCACATACATGGTTAAGAGGGATATTGTATGCCATGGTCATTCATTTCAAACATACATAATAGTCATTGAGAGTGAATATTTACATGGATTAGCTATGACATATGCAGTGTCATGATGAAATGTCATTGTTGAGAGAAGGCACATGCAAACTGCTTTCATTGTTAGAGGGTCGCAATAAATGTTTGTTATAGGTTGTTGAATTTACATTTGTAGTCTCTCAGCAAATACTAATGTAAAAGGAACGACATTGAAAAATATATATCCTTAGGTTATGTCTACTAGGCCTTGTGAGGGATGAGTCTTTAGAACGCATTAGATATCATAGCCCTTATTTTGTCGTGGTTTTTACTTTAAAATAAAAGTGAAAGGAAATTTTAATTCTAAGTGTGTGGTTATTACATTGCCCTTTTTCTAACATTTCCAAATTCTTTTTTGGCAGCATGTTCTTGGGGATTGGAGTTCAATATTATTCGCTATTGCTCTGCTAGCTTCTGGACAAAGTTCAACAATAACAGGAACCTATGCTGGCCAGTATGTCATGCAGGTAGAATTTTTCATTGTTCTGTATTTTTTAGTTGAGATAATCATTTAATTTAGTTTGTCTTTGCAAATTTCATAATCTTAAAGTCTGTTTTCAATTTGAAAATTAAAATTGTACTAGATATCACTAAAATTGAAGAAACAATTTTTAGCTGCTGTCCTTGGATTCCTCATCAACTCTAGAAGTATCTCCAGATCATGCATCTGAATTTGAGCATAAAACTATGAAGTCATTGAGATCTTGAACTTGACTTTAGAAGCATCTTTATAGTCGTCAAAGAAACAAGACATTTGCTTTTGAACTTTTAAAATAAATTTTACAATGCACTCATCTGTGGCGTTGAAGTTTTCAAAATTGCATTTCTTTTTGGGTAAGGATCAATGGTATTGGATGGCGGTATATATTCTGTATGTTTAATGTTATGTACACAATCAAGGTTATCTTGGGGCATAACTAGGCAGGGATTGGGTCTCTCTCTCTCTCTATATATATATATATATATATATTGCATGGATAGTCTACCGTTGTATAAAATAGTAACCATGTTGATGGTTCTCTTATAGTTGTGTATATGTGATATTGAAATCTTGTTTTTAGCACTAATGAGAGTTGGGTTAATAGACAAGGCATCTGCTTATATTAGTTGTGTTTTCAATGGATATTCCATTAAGTCATTATTCAGTTATGATGCATTAGAACTTTTTGGTAACAATGCATGTGTTGGGAAAAATTCTATTTGTAAAGGGTATTTATCAAACCAGCAAAGCTTTCTTCCAGTGTTTATTCTGTAATTATCTTATGAATATTAATTTCCATTTTTTAAAAGTCTGGCCATAAAAACCTAACCATGGCCCTCACAAATGCTGTTAGAACATTTTTCTTTGCAATTTTTGAGGTTTAACTAAATGAATTGATATGTTTTTACTTTAATTACGTGCATGGGACCCAATGGTCGACGGGACCACAAAAGTTTTTTGAAATTATAGGAGTTTTCTGATTTTGTAGACAGTGGATCGTATCTTTTAAGCTAATCTCACATTTTTATGGGGTTTGGTTTTGGGACTCTTGCTGTCTTTGGAAACTAGCTTGAAGGATTGGTTTTCAAGCAAAACAATCTTTGTATTAGAAATATGTAAATTTCTAACAACTATTTCAAACTTTTGTAGATCGATGTGTGTCTCCTGTTCATTTCAATCATAAAAAATATGGAAGAAACAAGATGGAGTTAATCATTTAAAGTCAAGGTCATTTTCAATTGCAAGGGGTTGGTGTGATTTGGGGCTTAAGAAAAATAACTTCTTTTGAAACCAAAAAATATTGAACATTTAGTTTTTTGATGTTTATGTATGCTGTTCAGATCTATTTGTGACATTTGAATATAATTTCATCAAACATGGGTAAAAACTTGCAGTTACCGATCTTCAAAAATAGTGATCCTTTTGTAAGGCTGAGCAGCCATATCTTAAACCCTATATGATATCTAAAATTCGCTCATTGTTAAAGTGAACAGATTCAAGTTCTGGATAGCATCTTTTTTTCTTAATGAAAATAAATAAATTCTAAAATATAAAATGGCCCAAAAGACACAAGAAACATCTACTCATCCCAAATTTTAGTGGTAAGAAGATTTGACAAGTTTTCTTTTGTGAAAGTTGTATTGCATGACAGTTTGCTTTTAACAATACTTTTCACCTGATTTCAGATGGGTTAATTTCTTTTGTCCTCTAATTCCACCGATTTTTGCTGGACCATCTGAGTGCAACTTCTCTGACCTCATTGTTGTTGGGAGACCAATAATTGAGACCCTTAACTCACTAATCATTCCTTGAAACATTGGGAGTGGATGATTTCCCTTCCTATACCCAGAAAGTGTCATTTTCTTTGTATCGAGCAGTGTCTCTATACATCTTCATTAGTGGTAGTTATTTTGATTCCTTGTTTGTAGTTTTTTTCTCCTGAATTTGGTATTTGGAGAACATTGCTCACAAGGTTTAAATTTGCACTTTGCCAGTTTAAACCATGGTCACAACAATTACTAGTTGACATAGATCATCATATCCCTTGAGATGATGGGGTTTGTAGATTGAGCTCTGTTGGAATATTGTCATTGATGTCAAAGGAATTGTAATTCATTGTCATGGCCCCCTTTGCACAAAAAACTATTGAAGACCCTTAGCCTCACTTGTTTCTCAAAGGCTAAGGAAAAAGAGGAAAAGGAAAGGCCAATAAGTGATTTTGAATGAATACATGTAAAAGGTACTTTATATTATAAGATCGACTTAAGTTGGGGCCCTTTAAGGGTCATTGGCGTCACTTGACTTAAGTAAGAGTTTTAAAAAGCAATCCTCCTTATGATTTGAATATATATTTCGCTCCCTTTTGGGTGTGTCCCTTGGGGGCAATTGTATAAAAGCAAATGAAGGTTTCATTTGGAGGGATGCTAATTTTGGATATTGATTTATGAGACTAAGCACGAAAAGCTTAACTCAAGGCTTTGGAAACCAAAAGCTTCAAAGTTCTAAGGGAATTAGGAACGAAACCCTCTAATTCTGGTTAGGGCAGCATCATTTTAGAGGTTGCATTTGGGCTTAACATTCAGAAAATTCAGGAATTATTCCAATTGAAGAGTGAAGACTCACCCCCAAGGGTGGCAATTGGGTTTGGTGGTGTAGCAACTTGGTTGGGAGGTCAACACCAAGGGTTGTGGAGCTCTTTTGAGGGAAGCGAATAGGTGGAAGTGTGGAAGACTCCTAAATTGGGCTGCACTACTAGGTATAGGGTTTGAAGACCCCTAAAAACGAGGGCTGCATAAGGACTTGGATTTTATTTGTATTTTCTACCCTAGGGCGACTTACTTATGAGTGGTTTTAAAGTCAATTTGGACCTTGTTGATATTTAAAAAAATTAGAAATAATTTTAATAATTTATTCTACTATTTTTGACTTGTTTTGGCATCACATTTGGTCATCAAAGGTATTAATTGCAGTGCTATATTTTTGGAATATTTTGGCTATTTTTATATGCTTCATGAAGTGAAATTGGATTGAAATAACAAGCTGGAATTTATTGTTTAAGTATTCCAACATTGGCGCCTAGGGTTTGCAACTTTGTGTTTTTTTTAAGCATCTTCCACAGTTAGGGTTTGCTGGAATTTGAAGCATAATTTTCAGATTTGCAAGGGTTTGTTTGAAGTCCCTATTATTCCTCAATTATCCCAGTTTGGGGACATTACATTGATGTCAACAGAATTGCCAACAGAAATGTCAAAGGAATTGTAATTGATGTCAAGAAAATTGCCAACAGAAATATCAATGGAATTGTTAACGGAAATGTCGACGAAAATGTCGACAGACACATCTTTTGGTGAAGAGGTGCCTTTTGGATGGGATGCCTCCTTTGTGAAGAGCCTTTGGAGGCTATATAAGGCAGATAAAAAATTGGAAAACATATGATAAATAATTCGTTTCATCATTCAAGTATAAGCAGATTTTTGTGGAGAAGAAGAGGAAATTGAATTTGCCATCATTCATTGATGAAACAACAATGGTAAGGTGAAAGATTGTGTCAGTAGAGGTCGGTGCCTTAGAAATAAGAGATTGGTGTCTCTTGCTAAGTTGGTGTTTAACAGTGGGGATTGATGTCGCTAGTGGGTTGGTGCCTACAAATTGTTTAGCGACGGGGATTGATGTCTTTAGTAAGTTGGTGGGTACAAATTTTGTAAGAATTTTTTTATTTGTGGCTGGTGTTGACTAAATTTGACCCTGTAGGTCAAATTGGGTTCCCTATAGGTAAAAACTTAATCTTTAGATGTTTTTAGGGGTCTAATATTATGTCATAAAGTATATTATAGGTCATTTGATGTCATTTCATGTCACATTAGTCTTGGTCTTGGTCATTTTCAATATTTATGTCTTTTTGAGTCATTTTTGGGGTCAAAAAAGAGCATTAAATGAGTTGTACGGCCTCCTCGAGAAATGTGAAGGTGTCAAAAGGTGATGTCATGTCCCATGTGTCCTAAGAAGTCTTAAGTCACTGTTACTAATTGAAAAGTGGCATATTTTTCAAAAGAAAGAGCAGTTTTCTTGGAAAAAGGAGTTTGGCATTTGTACGGCCCACAAGGGAGTGTGACATATGGGAGATGGTTGTGAGATGACTCTTCAGCTTCCTCAAACTCGTTTCCACGCTTTACATGCTTTGGAAGTGCCAAATTTGAGCTAAAACCGTTCTGCTCTTTCTTCACCCTTCTAGACATACAACACTGGTCAACAGGTTTATGCTTGGTTGTAATATTCCGAACTGGAATATTATATGGAAATTTGATTTCTTTAGACATTTCGTTTAAAATGAAATAAATATAGGATTTGTAATTTATAATAATTTATTTAAATCAAATGAATTTTAGTATATAATTTCAGAATTCGAATTTCAAAATAAATGTCTCAAGGGTTTACGTCCTTGAGATTAGGATTACAAAGGTTTTCGTCCTTGTATCCGATCTTATTTTTGAGAGGTTTCGTCCTCAATTGTAATCGTAAGCATTAAGCTTACACAAGTTGAGTGCTTAATACATGAATTTTTTGATGATTTCTTCCATTCCCCAAAATGCTTTATTTATACTTGCAATCCTGTATTGAAGAGGTTTGACTGCTGCAAAGGTAGCGTCCCTTCATTTAAATGACTGTTGTTTTAACATCTTTAACTAAATAATTACCAACTAACTCCTAATGAATACTAACTCCTAAAACATATTTAACTAAATACTTACTAACTCCTAATGAATGGTTGCTACTCCTTAGTGCAGCGATCCCTTCAAATAAATGCTGCGCTGCATATTCCTTGGTGTTTTCTGTGGTCAAAATGACTTCCATATTCTTTGGAATATTACATTGGTACGACCAGTTGAAGAAGTTCCAGGTCAAACACCTTTGAGAGGTGAAAGTACACTATGTAAGCTTCCATTTGATGTTTGGTTGCAAAAGAATGGTGGCCTGTGCTTTATGAACCATTTTTAAGAAGTTGGCCTATCTATTTGGCTTGCCAATTTGTACACCCTGCAGGTTTTGTTTTGGTTTGGAGAAATCCGTACAATCCAACTACTGAGATTGATTCCAGATGTCTTGTACTCCCCTCTCACATGTTCCCCATCCTTTGTTTCATTTTTGGAGTAACTCTGATGAGCCAATCATCTCAGGTTTGTAGACTGGTCCCATTTTGTATAGTAGGTAGGTTTCCACCACTTCCAACGTCTTCATGTCTTGGTAATGGTGTTAAAGGATGGTGATGGTTCGTCTTCATGTTTCAAATGTTGTTTTCCTTTCATTCTAGGCTCATTCTCCAAGCAATTCTCCATGAGGGTGCAGTCATAAAGAATCATGCAATTAGTTTACTCTATGACTGTCATACACAGTCAACCATGGTGAATTACGTGTATGAAGCTGTCTCACATTGAAAGTGGGGAGTAGAAACTTGCCTCAAGCTTTTTATATCACCATCTATCATTTGAGCCCTTTGGAAGAGTAGGGAGTTGGTCATAAGGTCATATTCTTATTCACTGCCCAAACTCATAGTCTCCTGCCATTAACACACAACTTCAGGTGTCTTCATGGAAGCCCATCATATCAAGAGAGAGTATCTGAGCTAATTAATGTTTTTGATAGTGAGAAGAGTCCATTTGAAACTGTTTATAAGGTCCAAACTACATTGGAACCACAAACCATGCACATTGCTTTCATTCCATTCACTGCTTGTACACATGAAAATGGCCACCTACAGGGGGTGTTAACAGAGACGTGAGAATGCTTGATGGGGAAATTGGGGCATGGTGAATCCTTCTTTGGAGTCCTAACATGTGGTGAGAGCGTTGCAGACCTATTTGAGGTGTGAGTTTGACAAAATAGAAGTGGAAACTATGATCAAAGGGAGAATGACTATGTTCAAGGATCAAATCCTAAAAAACACAGAACAGAGGGCTAGGTCATTTGGTCAAGGTCTTATAACATGGTTACAAATGACTTTGATGCATCTTGATGACTAAACCTAGTAGCCTCTACATAAGAGAAGACCTTTGCAAGAGATGGAGTCAAGATGATTAGTAGAAATTGGTTTTTGGGAGGCCCAAAGTTATGCTTTTATACACTAAATCCAGGGAGTGAAATCTGCAGTTTTGAGCCCTAAAGGGATTCTTCACCCAATGTTGCAATACCATACCATGTCTCTATGATTGAATAGTTTTAGATGGTTGAGGAAAGCATTTTTGATCCAAGAGTCATGTAAAGAAGGTTGGAATTCTGTGCTCTGTCTCCCATGACCACCTACAGGGGTCCCATCACCCAAAAACACTCACTTATAGCTGACTGTAGGCAGACAGTAAGCTAAACATGGTTCTAGGTGATGATTTGGCCTATACAACGTGAACATAGGTCTAAATAGATGCTAAGTGACCTTAAAGCTTCAAGGAGGGTCTTTACACATTGTGATCAAAGTCCAATTAGGCAAATATACACCTACAGGGATCATTTTTGGTCAAAGAGGCAGGGAAACATAGTTAGCTGCCTATCACTGGTATTTCAACCCCAAAGTGTGAGGTGATCAAGAGTATAGATGAAGTTCATCTTAGAAGGTCTCAGGAGGGCTATTCCAATGTTTTAAAACCCAATCCATACATACACACCTACAGGGGTACCTCCAAAGCAAGGAATACAATCAGGAATTTGTACATACAGTCTTGAGAGTTCAATGTATGGGAAGGAGTATGTAAAGAGTTGAAGTGATGAACAGACCTGAAGCACCTTCATCATGACCATGAGGGTCTCCATAGGCTCTTTACAATAGGAAACAAGCAGAGAGAAGGGTTTAATCAGGGAACACACAGTCCATACAAAGAAACACTGTGCACAGTCTGCTTACCTACAGTCTATCTTGGATTTTGAATGAATTGGAAGGTCTAATGACCTGATCAAAGGCTGAATTTTTGTGTGGGAGGTCCTCACCACTTGGATAAGACCCTTCAATATTCATTTGGTCTGAGAGAACAAGGGAAGTGCCCTCTGTTTTGTCTCAGACAGATGGCACTCCCCTTATGCACAAACCCTACAGTTTTTGAGAATGGTAATGGTCAGGTGAACCAGGAGCTAAAGGAACCTTGCTAGGAGCTAAATCAGCATGAAGAGCCTTATTCAGAAGGAGAGAACCCAACAAGATGGTCTAAAACACTAAAGTTGCAGTCATTTCTGTCAAGCATGGTGAGGCCTAGAAGCCAAATGGAAGATCAACTTCACTTCCAACCTTGGCAGAGCACTCCAATGTATTATAGAATGTTTATGAGGTCATTTTAGATGTGTACAAACCCCCAACTTGCAGAGAACCACAAGAAGAGCCACTTTTGGCTTAGAACCAACATTAAGCCTTGTGAATAGAAGAAAGGACTCGAGTGAGCAACTTGAGATGCTCACATCTCCCTTGAGGCTGTGCATGGAGTTTCAAGGAGTTCAGGGATGTTGATGGAGGTCTTGAACTTTGCTCTAGTGGGATTTGTTGGCAGTGCCAACGTCCAATCTTCATGAACAATCCTTAAGAACAAAAATGACCTAAAACCCTCTTAAACCCTTAGTCTAGACCCGATGTGGAAAATGAAAGAGATAATGCACCAACGTGGCATAGTTTGCCTAGAACATTGATTGGATGTTGTAGAAGACTCAGGGTCCCTACCATTAAGATGAGTTGTATGAAATCCGTACAGACAGGGTATAAAACTACTTTTCTTTACTGTTTTGTGCATTATGCAGGTTCTAGGAGGTTTCAAGAGATGAAACCAACTTTAGGAGAAGTTTAGGACTTGGGCTAACCCCTAATGTCCATTTCATGCTTCATCAAAACTCCTAAGTGTGTTTACCAACTGCTTCATCTTAGCCAATCAGAATTGACATAGTGAACATGGTAGTGAAAAGGGTGAAAAGTTTCAAGTAAACTGATTTTAAGATGTGTCTTATGCCTTTAAGGACATGGAGGGTCTTGCCAAGTGTCATCCACTTGCATGGATTTGCATGAAAAATTGAAGCCAATTTTGAGGCCAAGTGTAAGGGGTGATTGAAAGGGGAGTTTCTTTGACTGCAGCAGTGAGGTCTTACTTCCAGAAGATTCTAGGTGATTAGGAATGCAACCAATACATGGAGAAGCATGTCTACAACCCTTCCCTCTCAATCCAATCATTAGACCTGTCCTTATTCAGTTTTGGGACGTTCAAACATAGGTGAGTGATGAAGGTAGTTTCCTTGTGCAGAATGAGAACTTCTACGCCACATTTCAAGAGTTTCATGACTTGGGGTGACACTTGTGCTTCCTGACTTTGCGTGATCAATTTCACACTCTCTTCCCATGTACATGTAACTCCTCTTAGCTTGACAAGTGTCCTTGTGACCTTTGGACTTCTTCTCTTTCTCTCAAGTTCTATAAGAACTAGCCATTTTGGCCTTTGTAGAAGATGCTCCCCCTGAGTATGGTGAAGCTCTGTTCATTTGCATACCATAGACCAATAAAGACAATTGATTTTACCTTTTCTATGACTGTTCATAGTGTGTTCACTTGGATGATTAATCTTGCTTAGTGATGACTGTTGTTTCCTTAGCATTGTTATCTTGTTCTCTCACCTATTTGCAGCTAGAAAGCTTCTTCTTGCAGGTCATGTGAAGTGTTTTATTGATGTGTCAAGGTTGAGTGAGTTAGTCTATTCAAACAGTTTCACTCTAGGCCTCTTGTTTAGTCCTCCTAGCCTAAACATTCATCACAACCTCATAATGAAATACTTATGTGAGAAGATTCAGATTAGAGAAGTGTATGTCTAGCTAGTCTCTTGGTCTCATGTGTCATATGCAGCTGGTTTGTAGTCATCAATTATTTTGGTGTACCACCTCCTTTATGATAGTTTAATTTAAGTTTTCTCTCTCCCTTTTCCTTACAAACATAGGTGTAGTAGTGATCCAAAAGTGGTACATCAAGGGAGCTAGCCCTATCTAGAGATTCACCTCATTCTTAGGCTACCCACAGTCTAGAGGTGTTTCAATTGTGCCACTTGGATGAGGAGAGCTGAGACATCTCAAAGGGTGCAAATCCAAGTGACAACAGCTAGATTTAGACAGTAGATTCAAGTAGTCATTTTCTCAGTTGTTTTCTCTCAAAAGGGTTTCCACGTAAATCTTATGTTCTTCTTGTGTTCTTAATTGTTGATGTGTGATTGATATTATTGCGATCAATTTGTAAAAGTAAAAGATTAAAATATACTGATTCACCCCCCTCCTCCGTCTCAGTATAAGCGTGTGCTCAACAATTGGTATTAGAGCGGGCTCCTTCAGAAATAGTCTAACCTCTATAAGGTAGATCTCAAGAGCACACATGGCTGGTCAAGAAGGATTTTCTTGAAACAGGGCTCCATTGTTCGATAGAATGAACTATGCCTTTTGGAGCATAAGGATGTGCACTTACCTAATGGCTCTTGGCTTTGATATTTGGCAATCAATTGTGAGCAGATATGTAGCTCCATCATCTCCTCCAAAAGATCCGGCGAGAAAGAAGGCGAGTGAAAATAATGCAAAAGCTATGAATGCAATTTTGTGTGGTCTATTAGAATCGGAGTTTGTCAAAGTAATGCACTGTGAATCGGCAAAAAAGATTTGGGTTAAAGTAATTAACAGCTATGAAGGAGATGGCAAGGTAAAGAAAGCTAAGCTTCAAATGCATAGAAGCCAATTCAAAAGTTTGAAAATGAAGGACAAAGAAAACATTGCAGCCTATCTGCTTCATGTGGATGAAATTGTAAATACCATCAAAGGACTTGGTGAAAAAGTTGAAGAGCCAATGATCGTGTAAAAAGTGCTAAGGTCACTTCCCTTAAGATTTGATGCAAAAGTCTCAGCCATTGAGGAAATGAAGGACTTGGATAAACTATGGATGAATTGCATGGGATCCTCACGACATATGAAATGAGGATCAAAAAGGAGATGATCTAAATGAGAGGCAACCTTCAAAGCCTCAAATAAAATGCAGAATAAAGAGCTCGAGCCAAGTGATAGTTCCAATAATGATTCAGATAAAGAAGCACATTTTGTGAGGACGCTGAAGAAAGGATCCGACAAGTACAAAGGTAAGTTACCTTTTAAATGCTTTAATTGTGGAAAGGAAGGACATTTTGCGGCCAAAAGCTTATATGCAGAAAATGAAAATAGTGATGAGGAAGAAGAGCATAATATAAAGTAAGGCCACAAACAAGGCAAAACTAAGAAAAAGAAGAGCTTTCACAAGCACAAGAAAAACCTCTATTCAAAAGAGGAAAGTAGTTCATTCCAAGAGAGTTTCTTTGCTAGCCATAGAGAAGAGATCTTATTCATGGCAATAGAAACAAAAGTTGATATCTTGGAAAGTGAAGACAAAGAAAATGAAGGAAAAGAGTCAGAAGGAGAAGAGAATGCCGAAATAGATGGAAAAGTAGATTTGGAAGAACTCATGTGTGCCGTAAGTGAAATCAAGAAACTTAAGAAGAACAACTTGAAACAAAAATTACAGCTTCAAGAGGACTGTGAATCTAAGGCAAAAAATGTCACAAAGTCTTAAGGAATTTGAAAAGATGATCATCAACCTCAAGATTCAACTTGAAGAAGCAAAAAGGATTGAAGAGGAGGTGAGAATCCAATTAAACAAAAAGGAAGAAAATTGTGAGAGGCTAGAGTCCGAAATTATTTCTTTGAGGAAGGAACTAGAGCTAATAACCACTTAGTTGAACAGAAGCCTCAAATTTGATAAGAGTACCGAGATTTTAGATGATATCATAAATGGGCAAAGGTCACCATTTATAAAGACTGATCTTGGATATGAAGAAAATCATATGGCCAACAAAGAAGATCACAAAGAGCCACCAAAGAAGGCAAATGAGGAAAAGACAAAAATCTATGCAGATGTTCTCAAAAGTCCTATCAGCAAGAAGAAAGAGAATCAAGTCCCATAGAAAACAAGCACTCCAAAAGATAACAAGGACAAATTCAGAAAGTCCTTTCCTCCAAGGCAGGCACATATGACCAGGTTTGATAACCCTTTCTTTGGGTATTGCTTTTCATGTAATCACTTTGGTCATAAAGCAATAGACTATAGGACTCGTGCAAGACATTTTGGTTGGAACATTAATATAATTCCTTATGGGTTCTCAAATAGGAATTATAATTCATTTGCTCCTTTAGTACATTACAATGTCATATGCTATAAGTGCAACAACTATGGGCGTACAACATGCTTATGTAGAAGTGGTTTTATAAAACTTCCTAGGCAGAACAAGAAAGTAGAAGCCATGAGTAAACAAAAGGAAGAATTTTCAAAAGTATGGAAAAAGAAGCAGGAGCAAGAAAAGGAGAGACCTATGCTTGTGCAAACTTCATTTCATGCACAAGAGGTATCACTAAGCTCATAAGAAGTATGAATATAGGGGGAGCTAATCATTGCATTACCTTTTAGCTTTGGTAAAAAGACAACTTAAAGGATGAAGTCTCACAGAATATTAGAGAGACCTATGCTTGTGCAAACTTCATTTCATGCACAAGAGGTATCACTAAGCTCATAAGAAGTATGAATAAAGGGGGAGCTAATCATTGCATTACCTTTTAGCTTTGGTAAAAAGACAACTTAAAGGATGAAGTCTCACAGAATATTAGAGAGAGAGAAGATATGGTTGGAGAGAAGAATGAGAAAGATGATCAGATCAAAGTTGATTTTCCAAGACAACAACGAAAAAAAAAAACTTAGAGACTTGGATGTCTATTAAAGAACCATTTTTGTTGGACGTGGTTAAAATGCATGATTGATTGTTTGATCTACTAATCTTGTGCAATATTTTGAAATGCTTAGATCTTAGATAATGAGAGGTTGCATGCCTTTGCTCTTGTATTAAAGGAGCTAGATATTCATTGCTTGCATTATTGGATGATAACATGTTATCAGGTCATTTGTTGCATTTGTGTTTGGCTCACTAGAAGCTTTCACAATCACTCTTTAGGAGGGTTTTGAAGATGATTTAAATCAGAATCTCCAAGTAATAAGAGGCGTAAAGAGAAGCAATTTGCCTTAAGACTCAAGGGAAGTGGAAAAGAGGAGTTACCACTTGAGCAGCTAGAGATAATGCAAAGGGATGTAGATGATGTCAAAAAACCTAGATTTGATCAAATTCAAGGAGAGCAAATGAGAAAACAAGAAGTCCTTATGCAAAAGGATAGGAAAAAGCAAAAAGACAATCATTCAGTTGTGGTGATGTTGAAGATGACATGGATGTTTCCCATGATTTATTTGTGGATGGAAGTTTAATGAACATTTCTTTGCCTTTGATGTCAAAGGGGGCGAATTAAAGAAGAGGAACAAAGGAGGAGAACTACAGCAAGGGGGAGTTCACGGACTATTTTTCTACGGGATTGCCATCAATGACAAAGGGGTAGATTGTTGGAAATTGGAATATTGTCATTGATGTCAAAGGAATTGTAATTGATGTCAACTGAATTGCCAATGAAAATGTCAAAGGAATTGTAATTGATGTTAATAGAATTGCCAACGGAATTATCATTGGAAATATCAATGAAATTGTCAACGGAAATATCAACGAAATTGTCGACGAAAATGTCAACGGACACATCTTTTGGTGAAAAGGTGCCTCTTGGATGGGATGCCTCCTTTGTGAAGAGCCTTTGGAGGCTATATAAGGTGGATAGAAGATTGAAAACATATGAGAAATAATTCTTTCCATCATTTAAGTATAAACAAATTTTCGTGGAGAAGAAGAGGAAATTGAATTTGCCATCATTCATTGGTGAAGCAACAATAGCAAGGTGGAAGATTGTCTTAGTAGAGGTCGGTGCCTCAGAAAGAAGAGATTGGTTTCTCTTGCTAAGTTGGTGCTTAGCAGTAGGGATTGGTGTCTTTAGTAGGTTGGTGCCTACAAATTGTTTAGCAGTGGGGATTGGTGTCTCTAGTGGGTTGGTGCCTACAAATTGTTTAGTGATGGGGATTGGTGTCTGCAACAGGTTGGTGCGTACAAATTTTGTAAGAAGAATTTTATTTGTGGTTGATTTGGACAGTAGATCCAAGCAATCATTTTTTTCGTGGTTTTCTCTCGAGAGGATTTCCACGTAAATCCTATGTTCTTAATTGTGGATGTTGTGTGATTGATATTATTGTGATTATCAATTTGAAAAAGTAAAAGATTACCTTATACTGATTCACCTCCGCCCCGCCTCCCCGTCGCCCCTCCTCTCAGTATGAGTGGGTGCTCAACAAGCTCCCTTCAGGAGGTGGAGACTTAGGATGAATTATTTTTTTTTAATAACGTCCATGAGTCCAAGCAGTCCTTGGGACAAAAAACTGTAACAAAAGTGTTCCATGCGAAAACAACCATTTGAAATAAGGGCTGTTCTGTTAGGGTTTTCTTAGGAGAGTTTCATTTTTAAGGTGTACAATTTACAATGGGATTTGGGGGAGGTATTATTTTCTTTTCAGATACTCTGTAGGGACTATCTAATCTCATCTGTTATGCCCAACAAAGCACTTGTCTGTGTTTCTAAGACAAATAGTGACATTGAGGTGTTAGTTGTTGTCTTTGTTTCTCATACAGATAGTGAGATTCAGGTGTTATTTGCTACAGAGTCCTTTTGTGCCCACCAGATTGTTAACACTATTCTACCAAACAATTTCAGTTAGTCAAGCACCTTCTAATTGCTGTCGATATTGGTCCAGAGTCTAGACAATACCAAACTTGTTAGAGTTAAGACTGTTCTGAGATCAACCCACATGATTAAAACCACTTATCAACAAATTGTCATGTCCCCTTTTTCAAATAAAATAAAAAAATAAATTTAATATTTTAAGTTATCTAAGTGACTTACTTTTTACTTAATTAAAAAAAAGTAACAAACTAATATTAATTTATTATTATTAGAAATAAAAAAAAAGGGTTACAGTGAAAAATAAAACCCTAAACCTAAATTAATAATCCTAACTCTGAAAGTGACAATTGAGTCTATATATTGAGAGTCCTCATTGTAAATCTTTCAATTTTTATTATCAATATTTCTTAATTGATTGAGCTTTCCAGTTCATCGGTTTTCAGCATAAGGACGAAAACCCTTATATTTGGAAGTTTGGAACGAATTATGAGGATGAAAACCCTCACCATTCAGATTTAAGATGAGTTAGGATGAGGATGAAAATCCTCTAAACCTTTGAGGTAATTTCAAATAGAAATTACAAGTGTGCCACATCGAAATCTTCAAACACCAATTCAACATAGCACTAGGGTTTTAGATTTGTAAGTTTTCATCTTGATGTATGGTTTAATGTTATGACTGTAGATCACAATCTAAAACAACTGTAGTATGGGCGCATTATTTAATACAACGTTGATTGAGTTTGTTGGCAGAGTTTCCACCAGGTGCAAAAATAAGATTACAACTTACAATAGGGTTTCAACCACCTAGTACAGAGAATGCTCTTGACAGTAGGGTTTCCAGAGCTGACCATGGGATCACAAGGATTCCATAAAATATTCTTCTACCTTTTTAAAGATTAGGGTTTGCATAAATAAGAATAGTGAATAAATTCCAACATTTTAGCAGCAACACACCACCCTTTGAACAACAAGTATAAGGTTGGAATTTCATAAATAGTGTTAGAATTCCTTTGTAATCTAATTTTGGCAATAAACCCATTTTATAAAAGGATTAAAGAATTGAAATAAAGCTGATATTTTCTTGTGAAATTACAATTTTGTTATACATTTGAAAGCAATTGTAGAATCATTTATTTAATTGCCGATTTAGAAAACAAGGGTTTGCGTAAAATTCGGAATCTATCAAAGTTGTCCAGAAAAGGACATTACATGGTATCATAGTTGGTAATCTTGATACCCTGTTGGTAAGAATTAATATTTTGCAGATACTATCTAATACATAGCTTATGAATCATGAAGTTAATGAGTAAAGATGATTCGGGAATAACGCTTTACAGAGCAAGGAAGAAACATGAGCAGCCACCTCATTCAAAAAATGTTCTACTCAATATTTTGGAGGAAGTGGCAAACTGTTTGTCGATGATAAGAAAGTCAGACTCTGAGTCTATGTTATGGACAATGAATCCTTAGATGACTAATTTGGTTAAGCCCAAGATTTTTGAGTCATCTAGATCCAGATGTGAGACTTGTAATTATCACTTGTATTAGTGAAATTACAAGAAAAACAAACTGTTGAAAATCCATACATTAACAACACCATGAATGAAATATCCTACTTGATTGTGCGAAGCTTTCGAGGTATGGATAAAATCAGAAGTCCTTATTTTACTAAGAGGGTTATAATTCTAGAAACTATTGCAAAAGTTAGATCTTATGTTCTAATGTTAGATCTTGAATGTGATGATCTTATTCTTCAAATGTTTGAATAATTTTTTGCTACTATTCATAAGAATCATGAATAAAATATTGCTGCCTCAATGCAAACAATTATGACATTGATTCTGAATGAGAGTGATGATATTTTGCAGCCACTCCTATCAGTTTTATTGACTAATGTGAGAAATGATGTGTGGGAAGTTTCACCAGCTACGTGTGCACTAGCTAAAAGGGTGGTTGATCAATGTGAAGAAAAGTTGAAACTATACTTAACAACAAAAATGATAGCTGAACTGAACAAAAACTTTCCAAAAGATAGCAGCAAAAATGATCATAGAAGACAAAAACATTGCTTCTCATACAAAGAACCTTGGGAGCCAAGCCAAAATTGTCTAGGCAAAGGACATGTAGAAGTGTTGCCAAATGAAGAACCAAAAAAAGTTTTAGATGCAGTAGAATCTCAAAGGGTTGAGGAAGCATAAATTTATGATAAATCAACAAAATCAAAGTTAGCTGAATTTCAACAGTTTAGCCATGAGCAAACAAAGAAAGTAGAGCATAATATTGAAGAGCTACACTGTTAATAACAAAAGAGAAAGAGGTGCAAGTCCTAACAGATTTGGATAGTATGAAAAAGTTCATTGAAGATCTAACTCTAAGTTTGCAGAGTGCTCAAACTGTGGTGGAGAACGACACTATGGGTGAGATAAATGTTGCTAGCACTAGGCATACAATCACTCTTGCATATTGGCAAATCGTAAAGAGTACATTGGAGACAATGAAATTAGAATATCTGCATGTGATTAAATATAGGGGTATGGTCATCGGAATTGCAGAAGAGGCCTTAATTGCATCTGAGGAAATGTAGGAAAGGGTTGATGCCCTCGATATGAAGTTTAGCTTTGTCTCTTCTTCACTTCATAAGATAGAAGAACCACAAATTTTTGCAGTAGTTTTCAGTTATAAGAATGGAGAGAACATTTTTCATGAAGAACAGTTTCCAGGGAAGCCAAAAGATCCAAATTCAGAGTTGAGCATAACCGAGACAGTTGGAGAAGCATCATAAGGAAGAATGGAAGAAACAAAAAGTTTGTTTGGGATCCTAGTATTTGCAAGATGGTTCAGGTATTGTTTGAGGACAAAGAATCTTGGGAAGCGCAGATTGTTATGTCCCATTTTCAAATAAAGTGAAAAAATAATAAAGTTAATATTTTAAGTTGTCTAAGTAACTTTTTATTTTATTAAAAAAAAAGTGACAACTTAATATTACTTTATAAGTGAAAAGTAAAACTCTAAACATAAAAGTATAACCCTAACCCTAAAAGTGACAATTGAGTCTATATTGAGAGTCAATGTAAATCTTTCATCTTGGCGTAGGGTTTAATGTTATGACTACAAATTGCAATCTAAAGCAACATCAGCCTAGGCTCATCATTCAATATAGCAACATTGACTAAGTTTGTTGGCAAAGTTTCCACCAGGTGCAAAAATAAGATCACAACTTACAATAGGGTTTCAGCTGCCCAGTACAGAGAACACAATTGACATTAGGATTTCCAAAGCTGACCAGGGGTCACAAGGGTTTCATAAAATATTTTTTGCCCTTATATAAATCAGGGTTTGTAGAAATAAGAACGATGAATAAATTCCAGCATTTTAACAACACACTGCCCTTTCAATAACAAGTATAAGGTTGGAATTCCATAAATATTATTAGCATTCTTTTGTAATATGATTTTGGTATTAAACCCATTTTATAAAAGGATTAAATAATTGAAATAAATCTGATACTTTCTTGTGAAATTACAATTATGTTGTATCTTTGAAAGCAATTGTAAATCATTAATTTAATTGCCAATTTAGAAAACAAGGGCTTATGTAAAATCTGGAATTGTTCAAATTTGTCTAGAAAGGAACATTACACAAATGGAGACAGTTTCTCATCCCCCATCAAGTCTAGAGTTTGTGAACAGGACCATATTACCAGATGCTTCCTTTTTTCTAGGAAATCTCTGGTCTTGGATGTTAGAGCATCTTCCACGTCTTCTTTTCTAGTGAGAGCACTCTGATGTCATTGAGGATAGCTTTGCTGATTTGTTTCAGCATAGGCCATTTGTGGAATTATTAGGTAATTATTAGCATCAAGACATCTTGTTGTGTTTATATTTCATGCTTAACTTAAATAAAGTTACTTAATATCCCTTACATTTTACAGACATCCCATAATGTAATTAGGAGTAGCAGTCTCATTTCATAAATAAGAGATGCACTCCATATAGAGATTGAGTTATGCAATCATTTCTTTTCTTTCTCTTTGAATTTTCTCTGTGCTATGCTATGCCAATATAATTTAGCATGGTAACAGAGATCTAGGCAAATCTATGGCCAATTCCATCTAGTGGGGTTGAATGCACCTTGAGGAATCCAAACTGAGAAGATTGATAAAGAAGAATGAAGTTTGGGAAGAGTTTGAGGAGTTAGGTAGAAGAAGGAAATGCAAAGAAAAATGAAGCCAACACAGTTGGAGGCTATAGTAACATGAAGAGTAATGTGTGGAAGGTCAACATTGAAGTAGAAATCTGTGATTTGCCCCTTTTTCCAATAAATCAAATTCAATTTTGAAATGAATTAAAAAAATGAGTTTAAAAGGATGATAACTTGTGTAAACCTGCATTGTTGGTGAAAGCCTCATTATGCATTTGAAGATAATTTTAAGATTGAAATTAAATTTTTATTTTGTCAAAAAATTTATTTGTGCCATATAAACTGAAAGTCCATGACAAACCAACATATTGGAACACCAAACATCTTTGAAGACGATGACTAGGCTTATAGCAAAGGCCTTGTGAGGTTTTGAAACATCAGGCGGTTTGTAGAAGTTCTAGGCAGAGTTATACTAATTTCCTCAGTAGGAGCTGTAGAAGAAACTCAAGATCATCCAACCTATATGGAGACTCATGCATGTCAATTGATAGATACCATTAGAAGGAAATATTGATAGACACATTCAGACATACTTCAGAAGTTTTGTCCATGGAAGACACTTTTTAAACATATGTTTTGACATATTATAACAAATTGACAATTTAAGTCACCTGATCATGTATTTTACTATATATATATGTTCTATATTTTTAATGGATTGTAGGAGAAGATTGACACTGTTACAATATGATGTATTTAGTGGTTCTGTGGCGTTAGAGAAGCATTACTTTGGAAGTCAAACAATATATATTTATTTGAATAGGTCAAATATTTGTGAAGTTGTTTGAAGGGTTTCAAAGACGCGTTCATCACTAAAGATGCTCATTAAATATCAAAAAAATATAAAATTGGTGCCTTAGAATCCACCATTTTTTCACATGAAGGATTGGATCTGAGGGGAGGTGTAGCATAAAGACTTTAGACTTAAGAATGATTGTGCATGCACAATCTCCTCCTTTTGCTGAACTCTCTATGCTGTTCATTCAATATTTTATTGTCTGAACTTTTCAAAAGAGGCAGTCTTGCTTATTTTATTTTATGATATGAAGTTGTGAGTGCATCTGAATTGTGTTGGATATGTGCTTTATGCCCATTGGTTTTGTCTCTTATGAAGGATGCTTTTGTGGTCTGGATTTCTCAAAGAGTTCGTTGCTTACTAATTCTGGGGTTGCATTTTTTTGTGATTTTTGAATTAGTCTATGTTTATTACCTTTATGTTATTCGTCTTTATTTATTTTGGTATCAGGCTTCTTGATGGTTTCTTACTGGTGGTTTCTTTGCTTGATTAATTTTTTGAGGCAATGTTCTGAACAGTGAGGACCTGTACATACCCTGTCTTCGATGCAATTTCTGGTTTGATTCTGGTATCTGAAGGTTCGTTTTCTCATAAAGGAAATGTTTTTATTTCTGTTGTTGGGGTTGTGGGTTCTGTCAATTTGTCAGTTGCTATTTCTGATCTATCCAAAGAATTCAATAACATGCCTATCCTAATGAAATTTAAATGGATCAAAGGGGTGATTTTAGAATACCTTTAGACCTGATCCAATATTTCAATGATACTTTGGTATAAACATATTTTCACAGAGATCTTTCAAAGGTTTCAAACATCTTATAAAATATGAAAAGAAACTATAATGTTTATACCAATATTTGTGTATTTAAGGAAATTATTCTCTATTTCAACTAAAATACACTAAAATTTTACTCAAAACAAACAAAGGGCCTCCTTCTATCAATGGATTCTCTCTTGTTGATGTATATCTATGTCAAGGATATAATGTGAACAATAGAATAATATTTCATAGTTTATTATTTAAGACCTAGAAGACCTTAGGGATTAATTCAGTTTTGATGGAATAATTATGTGGCTACCACTTAATAGTCTGAAATTAGACCTTGTTGTAGGGACAATAAGAACTTAGTAGTGACATAATCTATCTAAAAATTCTTCATTGTTATGATGTAAATTGTTCCATATTTTGCCAATTTAATGCCCAAACTTTATAAAAACATGTGAATATTTATAGTGAGCATTAATCTAAGGTGATTCATGCTAAAAAGTTAAAAAAGGAATAAGGGTATATCAAAAAATAAGGTTTCACTTACGAAAATAGAGACCAATATATTTCCTTTAGTTCTTTTTGATAATAATGCAAAAAAAACTAACATTTATGATATTCTAGTGCTGAAATCAAAATACCATAAATGCAATGGGGATTTTATGGTATATAAAATGTATATATATGAATTATATGCTTTGAAATATCTACCTATAACAAATTTATTTAAACACATTTATTTTCATAGTATAAGGAAACTGTGCATACATAGACAAATTTTGTTAGCCTATTAGAGAACACAAACTAAAAAAATGCATTTAAAACACTATTATCAGATGTAACCATTAGAGAAATGTAATCCTCTATCATTTTTAGAACTTAAGAGATAATAAAATATGAGAACAATGAAATAATGAACAAATTTATGGCATTTCTCTCTATTTGTTCCAATTTCACAAAATTATGTTCTAAGTTACAATTGAGAGGGAAAACCCCTATATATAAACCTTTTTCATGCCTAAGATGACTGCATTACATGACACCTGTCAGTGGACATAGTCATTCATATCCTTAAAACAAAATAATATTCCATATTAAAAAAGGGGAATCGTTTACAATGTATTGATAGGAATTAGAACATGACATTAATCGAAGAAAAAAGCCTAATAGATGGATATATTTTTCCTAAGGTACCAGGATGGGATCCAACTAAAGTGGATGATGATGAAGCTCCCAGTGTAGTATAAGATGAATAAATTACAAGAGGGGATAAAGAGGAAGAAGCTCATACAGTGATAATATGTGACTTATTTCTTGCTTACTTCTCAACTTCTATCTACCCTTTCGATGCCTCAAAGCATTTCTTATAATCACTATCAATCAGTTTTAGATCTATAATAGGTTCTTTAAACAACTTGATGGTTAGACCTTCCATTACATCATTATTTTTTAGGAGAGGTCCTACATCCTCATTGATAGCCACTACCTTTTCTAATCTTTGATTGCCAGATGCTACCAAGTCTACCATCTCCTACCCAAAGGTCACTCCTATATCCATGGCCTACTTTCTGAAATTGATGATGAAGTATTGTATTCGGGATCTAAAGATTTTTTTTTAATGATGGAACCATCCTTATTAGAAAGGTGTGTGATCTTAACCTCTTTAAGTAGAGTTATGACTCTATCACATAGCTAGGTGAGATAATGACCCAAAAACCTCATTTCATCAATACAATGGTTCAAATCATTCATTCTTTTGATTATATAGGATTGAGCAATGTTTAAATCCTCCAAGGGGATCAACATTAATTATTTAAATTTCTTCATTCTAATAAACTTGACCAAGTTGATTACTTTATTATCATAGACCCCATAGGTGCCCTTTGCCTTGAGAATTCTATTATAGAATTTATCCCCTTTTACTTTGTATTGATCCAAAGTATTAATGGTATCAAACATGACCTCAAAATCTCAATCCACCTTTGTGATAGTCTCCTATAATAACGTCCTATCATGTTATTTCTATAGATCACTTGATCTCTATTGCATTCCTTTTACTAATTTTGCATCTACATCACTATATTATTTTAGAGCTAAGAGGGCATCATATTCATATTATTGTTGCTAGATAGGCATAGGTATTTTTTTCTTGGTTAACTCAAAAAAAATTTCATCACACTCATACACAATTATTTGATTAATATGGGTTACTTTCCTTTTGGTTAGTCTCTTCATTGGCCCAACCTTTTTATCAAATTCCAATGAGACTTTTCGAGGGTCTTCTATAACTAAATCTTTGTTATCTATTTCATCCAATTGTTTTTTTTAATCCAAGATTTATCCATGTCGGTCTATATTGGTGTACTTGTTATTCCATTGGAATATTATATATTTTTGCATAAGATTTCTATCATAATTATGGTAGTATGACTCTTGCGTGGTAATGACTCAGCATGGCTGGAGTATAATTTTAAGAGTACTCTGGGAAAAAATTGGCAATCTAAAAAATAGAGATAATATTAAAAAAATTGATTAAAGAACAGAACAGATTTTCTTCAAGTAATTGATTAAATTGTGAGTTGTTGCTAAGATTTTTCAGGGCTGAGTTATAAGTCGGTTTGGCTCACTGGGTCTTCCTCCTATGATCACAATTCTACTACTCTACTGTTTCTTGTTCCTTTGTGTGTTTTTTGTCAATGAATTGATCCATATATTACAACTTTAAGTAAAATGGTCACAAAGGATAAATTTCTGTCTACAGTTACGGCACTGTTGTCTTCTTATTTATACTATTTGTACCTATATATAAAAAAATAAGTTCACAAAAGGGAAGCCCTTATAAAGCATGGTTTTCCTTTCCCGGCTAGGAAAGAAAGGAAAGCATTTCAGATTGGGCATCTATATAAAGAATAAACCATGTACATCCTGATTCCTAAGCATGAGTACCTTAATATAAACCTGAATTGTTAAGTCATCCAAGAAACTAAAATTGGATTTACATAAATATTTATTGGAGCTCTTAAAATTCCATTTACTTTTCACCTTTCAAAAGTGAGATTATGTAGCGAGTCTGAAGACATATATAAAGTGACTATCCATTCATTAGTGAACTAGGCGTTTCCAGAAATTTCTCTCCAATGACTTAAGCTTTTATAAAAGGTTGTGAAATCACTGACCAATTTGAGTCCAAAGTAATCTACCAAATTACAATCCTAGAAGATGTGTTCACTGCCTTAATTATTTCCATGTTCGACACAGGCTATCAGATAGACAGTTTGAACTTTATTTTGGGGTTTTCAACTTGTGTATGGCTTTTTGTCATTGATTGGGGCGAGAACCTTTCTATTCTAGCAGTTTCTAGGTCATCTCATTTTCTTAGGCTTTAAGCTTGTTCTTCTATTGATTCTTTTTTTCTATTTCAAAAATTGCGAACTATGTTTTTAATTTTGTTTTAAAATTTATAAAGCATTAATCTATATACACGTGTGTTTATATGCATTTTATATATACATGTGTGCACAGATACATGTACAGGCACACCTGTGTATAATTATGTGTGTGTGTAAATACATTTATAACTTTACACATATATGCATGTACAATGTTGTGCGTCTCTGAGAAAACACATATAACATCCCAAAATAATAAACTATTTTGAAATTACCAGACAACATCCAAATAATAGTCAGGGCAATAACTTCTTGGTAGAAACCCAAAATAATAATTAATAGTGGAATCCTTGTGCAACAACGCAGTAGCAGTGCGGCACAATGCTGCTTGGCCAACAATTGAAAATATAGTTTTAAGGTCTCCAACCATCACTCTAAGGCCTTTTGTGCCTTTTTTTTTAAAATTATGATATAATAAAGAAAAGTTTTGTAGAAAAACAATTATCTAAAAACAACTATGAACTCATTTTACGATGTCTTTATACCTAAGGAGATGCTTAGATGTCTCGGATAGTATGAAGAATATTGGCATCAGAAATTCAGTCAGACAACATCACTGACTTGCTCCAATTATGAGAAGGTGGGCCCCAGTTTCCAGAAGAGAATATCGTGTATGTAATAATATATGTAAAATCACATCCCTTTATTAATTTCATATAATTCCATCATTCTGTTGAGTCCAGTCCGTTGGGCTGAACTAGAGCCTGCATTCTGACGATGGATCCGCAATTACTAGTACCCTTCTACAAATCTTCCTACATCTGCAACTTCTGTGTCTAGATTCTCATCCCAAGTTGTCCTCCGGCAGCAGCATCAATGTATCTTTGGTGTAGGTGATCTTTAATTCCTTTAATTCTAGTGGTTTCTTCTAAGGTTCTCTTCCTTGCTTCCTTACCTCTTTCCCTGGCATAAATGTTCTTTCTCATTGGGGGTTTAATTTGTCCTTGCATACTTCGAATATGCAGGATACAGATTTTTTGCTCAGAGGAAATGCTGTAACAGCCACTCATTAAATATTATTATAGAGTTTCCTTAGGTTTTAAAATTTATTTGAGTCCCATTTTATTTCCCAGACATAATCCATGAAAATTACATTTTGTGCTGATCACTTTGTTAATACAGTTTCAATGAGTTCTTGCAGAACTTTAATTGTCAAAGAATGCTTTACTTATTCTTTCTATTTTTAAGGAATTTTTTTCTCAACCTTGTAAAATCAGGATTTAACAGTTCCTTTTCTAATATTTTCTGCAGGGTTTTTTACAGTTACGGTTTGCACCGTGGGTTAGAAACATGTTCACGAGGTGTGTTGCAATAGTACCTAGTTTGGTTGCTGCTCTTATTGGAGGTCTCAGGGGTGCTGGAAAGCTCATTATCATTTCTTCGGTAAGAATTACTGTTAGTGTACTGCTTTGTGTATTGTATGTATACGATTTATATCTAGTCATGGCTTTATTGGGTAGAACCTTTTTCTTCCCAGTTGAATGAGTGCTGACCAAAGACTATAAATGTTTCAGATGGTTCTTTCATTTGAGCTTCCATTTGCTCTTATTCCACTTTTAAAATTTACAAGCAACAATGTGAAGATGGGTCCTCATGTCAATCCAACGAAGGTGAGAACATTTCTCAAACAGTTCAATCCGTGCTCTAAGGATTCTTAAATCACCTGTTTTCTATCTGTGCCCAATTTTTTTTATCATGTGTTTTCCATATCACAGAGTGAGATATTAATATTGTCAACAGAGGACTATGGTTGAGTGACAGGTGATAATGAGGTAGAAAGGTGGAACTAGTCTGGTCAACAATGAAGAGAAAATGTAGTAGGACTATGGGTATAGATAAAAAATCGTTGTATCTTCTATCTTCTATAAGAGATCTGGTTCAAACCATTTTGTAACAAGATATAGTACCATCTATGCTACTAAATTAAACGCTCTAATTACACAAATATGAACTGTCTTTCCTTTTTTCTTTTTGGAACATCCATTTAAGATCGTATTTCAAAAAACTTACTTTTACAACGTATATTAATTTGCACCAGCAATTTGTTTACCCAAGCATGGCTCAAAACACACATAATGCTATTGAGTCTTAACCACTCGGCCTAGAAGTTCTGATAACCTAAGGACATTTATTTACTTTTTTCGAAGGACATCGGACAAATAATTTTGCTAATTATCTCTAGACACTTTTTAATTAGTAAAAAAGTTGTGTTTCTTGTCCCTAAGACATTAAGCTTAGTTCTAACTTACGCTTTCCAGATGTCTTCAACCTCGTGAAGCTCCGGTCCTGCTCTTAAGCTTTGTTAAGCTTTGCTTGTTGCAACTTGTTCGAAAGGATGTTAAATGTTATTATCATTGAACCTTATTTAGAAGCTTCCCTCTAAGACTCATTATTGTTATAGCCAAGGCCTTTATAATCAAAACTACCTAACCAAACTTACTGGTTATTAGGCTTTTATTTAATTTGTTTTATCCACTGGATCCCTGATTCTCAAGCAATCGAAACATATATATATATATATATATATATATATATATATATATATATAATCCCCGATTCTCAAGCAATCGAAACATGAATTATATACTTCCCTCTTCAAATTTTCAACCTCCTTGGTAAACATGGGCTGCCGCTACCCACTCACATTCTTAGGCTCAGGAAAGCAGTCTGCATATGGATTGATATCATTCAAGTCAATAGCCTCATGACTATTTTGGCTGTCCACTTGTCTCACATGAAGATGAAGTGTAACACCCTCTCCGTGCTACTCCAAAATCCACCTAATTGTGCTCATGCAAAGCGAATGAACCAATTGCTTAACAACACAATCATCAAAAGATCTCACTAGTTTGCAACAATTAACTAATAACTTTATCTACCATAATTAATCCCTTTTGGATTATTATAGGTGGTGTACCGAGTTAGTCTCGGTTTGACAATGCTATTATTAGGTTACGATCTTGGGACCTATGGGTTATGGGTCCACAAAAGACGTCTCCTCAAGGTTACCCTTCATCTTGTATCCGCATAGCAAAACAATCATTTTAGTTGCTTCATTGAGGCATTCCTGCATAGGTGAACTAATCTTTTAAGTGCTTGATCCAATGCATAGAACATTGGGTTCAATGCCAAAGATAAACAAGGATTGATGATTTGACAGGCAAGACATCCGTCAATTTTATTCAAGCGCTCATAGGCCAACATGGCTGTGTGAGTCATCGGCCTTGCTAGTTGGGTGATGCTGTGTCCCCTTAGCTTTGTATTCGATGCTACGTGGCATCATTTCTTGCAGTCACAACTGGGCTTGAGCTCTCAAATACAAGCATTGCCCTCTCCTTGCGAGCAAGTGCCATGATGACACTTGGCACCTTTTGAGTGGCTCGCAAGCTCGTGGGGGCAAAAAAATCATATTACGCCTTCCAAAAGCTACGATGTTGCGACAAGGTGACATGTGGCTTTGAGTAGAAAGGTTCCGACCCTTAGATTGAGTGAACATGCGAGGTCGATCCACGTGGCAACACGCGATTCCCTCATAGGACCGTAGATTGCCTTGCCACAAAGACTTTGGTTAAAATTTGCGAAGCTGTAAAATGGTGACACGTGGCCGACGACGATTCCTTGCAGTCCTGATGCTCAGGTTTTTGTGCTAGCATACTTTCAAGACCAGGGAGTGTGCGAAATTGCAACATGTGGCACTAAGTGAACGGGTCGCATTTCTTTGGACCGTGACTTTGGTTGCGAATCCACGTGGCAACACGCGACTGCTTCGCAGGCCCACAGAGTACTCAAATGAAAACACCTTAGTCAAAAGCCGCAAAGCTGCAACTAAATACGCATTTGACAAGTGGCAAGCTCGGATTGCCTTACAAACCTGTAGTCCTCAATCTCTATGCCGAATTACTTCGTGCTCGCCAGAGGGCGAGAATGCAAGATTGTGCCAGGTGGCATTAAGGAGTCAAGTTGGGCTTTTGCCTTAGTAAAAGTCTGCGAAAGCTACGCTACGAAGCAATGACGACATGTGACAAGCTCGGGCTGACCGCATAAAACTCGCGATTGAGCAGCAAGTTGTGAAAACTCGATAAGTGGCAAGTTGCACACAAGTCAAGGATCAAACACTTTGAAAATGGCTAAGTAAGAAGCCGAACAAAAGGATACAAGGCCAAAATCACATGTCCAAATTGGCTAAGTTAAAAAGTGACCAAGCCTGAAAGAAAGGCCAATTTCAATGCCAACGACTAAGGAAAGAAATAATGCCAAGGTTAAAGCCATGCGATTGAACCAAAAAAATAGGCGACCAAACGCGAATAAGCACAACGGGAAGCGATCAAGTCCTTAAGTCTGCATAAGTGCATGAAGTATATACTTGGCAGCATCACCTAAAAAAGCATTGACAGTCTGCTCATTTTGCTCATTTGGGTATCTCCCTAGAACGTTTTAGCCAAGAAAGGTTCTAAGAAGAATAAATTTTGTGGCTTGTTCAAGACCCAATAAAAACATTGATCTTCTTTTTATGAGAAATCCAAATAAGTCATAAGGATCCAACTTATATCTGCTTTCATCTTTCCTTATTCACATAAGTAATAAGGCATTTTAGATATATACCCAAGTATTTATGTCTTCAGTCCTTCCTTCACTTAATTGAAAAGAACACTTCGATTTCTTCCAGCAGTCAAAGCATTTCAAGCCTTATGCTGATTATGCTAGTCTTTATCATGAATCTCTCTTCAAATTCCAAATGTTGTTGAGTCCAAATAATATGCAAGCTTAGTGTCTTTTCAACCAAAGATATACATATTCCATTAGTTGTTGGGTTGTGCAAATTTTTAAAGTATTGATCCTCTGTTAAACCTGAGTCTTTTTTTATTCCAAAGTAAAATGCATATATGTTTGTTGCAGGCAATTGCCTTAAACTTAAATTTAACTATTTCTCTTATGTATAAAGAGACAAAAACAAGCAATATTCCTTCAGTTCATTTGATAACCATTCCAGGTTACAACAACGATGAACTATTATACTCTTACTTCCAAAAGCTTATTGCATTATAATATCCAAATCACATTTAGACATCCTCTTTTAAGATCATCCATTAAGCTCTGAGTTTATTCTCAAATATTCAGCATAAATTAGTTATTAATGTGCTAAGAGATGCAAGTACTCATCAACCTTGCTTATAAGGTTATTTAGATATGGACAGCGGAACTATTCGTAGTGCATCTCAAAATTTGCAGGTTGGTCAATCTATTAACATACACATTCTATGCCTAAGACCATACTGCCTCTCTGTAGTGTTAAATGACCAATGTTCTATATTATTAGTTGGCTGAACATAGAACCAAACTCATTCGTTTAAATGGGTTATGGTTGCAAATTTCTCTCACAAGGGTGGAAGGTCCATTACCCACAACAATCAATGTAAGATGGACTACCGCCTTGTTGCTATTAAACACATCTTATCTTGTTCCTAGGTAGCAAAACAAACAAGGTTCGTTAATTATTAATTAATGCAAGCTGTTTAACCCAAAGGTTCCGAATGCACATATATCCCCAAGTATCTAGTATAGTGAACTGCAATGTATATGTTCCCTCTCAAGGAGTTACGACACCAGGGTCTGAATCTTGTTCATTTTATAACTCCAAGAACAAGAAACATTCATTTTATGCCTTTAGTAAGACAATGAGATTAAGCTATTAATTCTTTTTAAACATTCCAGATCTCACGAGGGATCAGGTAGAGCATGCCATAATTAGCCCTATCATTATTTAATCAATATTCAGATTTCCTTATCATACTTCCTAAATAAATGAATGGAGGGCATGTAAGTTAGAACGTATGCACATATTTTTCAGAACTTGTCTTTTGATCAACAAACTTCATCATGCTCATACTTTGGTATTGGCTATGAGATGATTTGGTGCCATGAGCCACTTGGCCACCACACGGCATTTGTATGTAGTCCATAGGGTGAAACCGAGGAATCCATCCCACTGCTCTATCCTCTGCACAGCTATGACGTTCTTCCATTGAAGTAACTCAGCTTGGTTAAGAACCAATGCATTCAACAATGCTACCAAAGCTCTACTTTAGCTGAATGATTTATTTGGCTGATATTTCCTTTGCCACAAAATTGTGTATGCATTGCACTAAAGTGGCTTGATCTAATTGAGTATCAATACAATGTGACACTACAGGTTGACGTGAAGCTTTCACGATGGAGACTTTGTCCTCCATTGACTATCTTTCTCCTCAAAATTTTTTTCCTGAATCATATTTTGTTGAACTTCTCCTTCCAACTCATTGTCTCTCTCCAACATTGTGTGTCTTCTTCGAAGGGTTGTGTCCTCTATTTATCATCTTCTTTTTCCTTTATCAAAGAGTCCTTGTGGTCATTTACTGTGCGAACTACTATTGGGCAAATTCTATTTAATCTAAGATAGTGTTCCATGTTGTTCTTTGATTGCAAGATTGCTTGTGACTGCATTTTCTTTTGTTCACATTCATTTTCTGCAGGCTGTAAGGTCAGCTGTCATTTATTGTTGCAGTCTCCATTCTCCTTCTACAAGTTGTCTGCACTTTCATCTCTTGTCGCTGTTTTTCATCTTGTCTGTACTTACTTTTGTTGTTGAGCAGCTGCATTTCTTGTGACAATACACTTACTTGTTGTGGAGTCTTTACATAGCATATAGGGTGGTTGCTTTGTCATTAATCTGCTGCAGGTCTATCATCCATCTTAATTCCCCTGCTGTCACCTTTCTTCTGCTACTCATAAACCACTTTTGCCAATCAATGTGGCTTTGATTGTGGTCGCTGCCTTGTTGGTGGTCATACTTTAAATTACAATTATAATTTATAATTATAGCTCACTTTGATGATCACGAAGCTTTTTAGCTTCTCATCTTATTTTATTTTCTCTCCATGTACATATGGGTAATGGTCCTCATAAACCTCAATGTCTTCTTATGTTTATGCCACCTAGGCATAAGGTAATAAGTACCTAGGCATCCATCGTGCCATATAAACAAACTACATAGGGGTGACTCCCATCACCAATCCCATGTGAGGATCCATGCTCACTGCAAATGTCCTTTGCGGAAGTGCTTGCTTGTGCTACGTTGACTCAAATAACAATCCAATGGACTAAATGCAAACCTAACCAACTCATTTCATAGTCGGTATATGAATAAGATATCAACACATTCAGAAACCCCAGTTTCATGCACTATAGTATGAAGAGATAGAAATAAAAGCACATCAATCAATTTCTTATTCATTATAACAGTAATAAATATCTCTTCTTCTGTGATCAATATAATATTGCCAAAGGATATTTAAGATAAAGGATGATAACAATCATGAATATATAGCATATCGATGGGTTCAACCTCGATTAATACTTAACCATGTGCCTAAGCCAAGGTGAGGCTAGGTGAGACGTTACATGAGTATTGTATTGCACAAAGACAAGGTTATTGAGGCATTGTGTTGTCAGCTAATTGTGCTTCATTGTGTGAATGGCCTCAAACATGCTCCAATTACGTTTACACGTAGAAGCAATACATGGCTAGCACAAAATGTAGATTGCCAGCCTCTAAATATTTGGTGTTTTTGTAACATAATCTTACCATCCTAACTCTGCAAATAGGACATTTATAACTTTGTAAGCCAAATAGGCTTGCATTTATTAAAGAGGTAACGAGATTACAATCAAATGACTCAATCTGATATATTATTTTTTTACTTTGTTGTTGGTTCATTCTCCTTTGAATGGATAGAAGCGAAGAGAAGAGCTTCCCCTCTACAATCTTGTAAACATACATTTCATCAAGAATTTTGTCTCTAGTGCCTTCATCATGGATCATCCTATCAATGCATGTGTTTAGGCCATCCATAACCTCCTTATATGCCTTGAATGAATTAGAGAAGAAACAATTTGGAGTTTAAGTAGTAGGTCGTTACATGTATTGTTGATGGAGCTGCTTATTCCATCTTTGATCCATTGCACCCCAAGTGGGCTCATTTTTAAATTTTTTTCCCCATAATAATTTTCCATGATCTCCTTGGCCCTATCCATGGCCTCATAGAAATAACCCAATGGACCTTTTTTCCCTATCCACCAAGAGAACTCTAACCAAAGGCTCTGACACTTAAAACAAAATAACATGCAATTTTAAAATTAAAATTAAGAGAAATGAGTCAAAAAAATTATAAAAAATAAGTGATAAATAAAAACTAGTTACAGTTACCTTGAAGATCTCATCTGTGTTCTTTGCAAACACATCATCAAAAATGGTCTTCACGACTCTTTCCCCTTTGGCCTTCTGGGTATAGGGAGACTCCAACCACCATGTACTGACAAACATCTGTTTAGGAGACGTTCATGAGGTTGCAATGCAATGAAGGTTATGGCAAATCGTGTGACCCCTGTTCACACAAGCTTCTTTCTGTTGGTGCTCTCTCGTCAAGCTTATCATTCAAAGATGATTGCAAATGTATCTTGTGATATTTCTTGCTTCTTCAATCAAACTTTTCACGCATGAAAGTTTTCCTATGTCCTCATGTAGGATATCAATACAATGGATTGCGCAAGGGCTCGATATTTTTCCTGGGTGCTTCTCCTCAAGAAGTCTCCCTGTTGCTACATATGTTGGTACATTGTCTTTCACAACTTGGATGACAATCTCCACATCCACTCCCATGGTTACCTTGTCCAATATATGACACAAAGTGTGAATTGGCTTCAAGAACACCAACTGGCCACTTGAAGCCACTAGAAAGTTACGCAAGGTGCAGTTCCTTCCATTTGTCCACCCATTAGACAAAATGTTGCAATCCTTTTTGAGCCATGTTTTTTCCTCATCTATAATAACTTGTGTATTTTTTATAGCATCCTCCAATAATGGGCCACTCAAATCATGAGAAGGTGCCTTGAGCCCCTTTCTGGTAATGGTCAATGCAGTTATTGAATTCTCCCAATATGAGATTTTCACTACATTGAATGAAATGTTGTGATACTAAAAGTTTTTCATAGCTACCCTTCTTTATGCATTTCCTGATTGGAATCGGTACTTTCAAGTCAAGGTTGTGCCTCTAGAGTATTTCGAGGAACAAAAAACCCTTGTTCAGGTGAACCTGAGGTTGAACCATTTTCTAGTAGATGAGTCTGCCCCTGAACCCTTGGAGTTTAGGCAATAAAAGAGACACCTAGGTCATCAGAATAAGCCCTTGCTGCCCCTCTATTCATGATGGATGCAAGTTCTTCAACTATCCTTCTTTTCAATTTTTTTTTCTCCTTGTAAAGAGCTAGGGCAACAACTATCTCTCTTTGAACCTCAAGGTGCACTTTCTCTCACAATCGCACATCATTATCCGGAATTCGTGCGAGGTGGTATCTGAAATGATTGATGTCTCTACATATCTTTTTCCCACAATAAATGTATATTACAGAGTTGTACTTTGAACTGTCTTTGCCATGCTTCCATGCAGGGTCATCATATTTCCTAGCCCTATGGGGAGTGAGAAGGGCCAAACTGCTACTTGGATTGGATGCCATTGTTGAAGTTGAAAGTTTGAAACCATATATATATATAAAGCTTAGAACCCTAGATGCTGGAAGAAGTAGAAGAACAAAGCTCAGAACCCTAGCTGCTGGAAAAAGTAGAAGAACAAGGTAATTTTAAAAAGAACACATATAACGCTTAGAACCCTCACTGCCGGAAGAAGTAGAAGAACAAGGTAATTCTAAAAAGAACACACACACACACACACACATATAGAAGAACAAGGTAAATCTAAAATGAAAAATAAAATAAATTAAACGAAATAAAAGCAGAAAAATACCTCTCAACTCCTACTGAAAATGATCAATAAAGATTGAACTTGACTTTTGAACTTGAACCGTGAGTATGAACTTCAAAGTATGAAGTTTTGAATAGCAATATTAAGTCTGAAATGATTTTGATGCTTGAAGCAATAGCTGTAGACTGTAGTCTTGTAACACTAGCTTGAAGTTGAAAGTTTCAATCACAATGTAATGGACCATCTGGACTCCTGGATTCTATTCTAAAAACCATGGGTACCTAGGGCTGAGGAAAGTCATGCAGCAACCAAATGAAATCGTGATTCAGGTAAATATCTTTTGCAAATCGTGAAAGCAGAAATATATAGGCATAAAATCATCACACCTCACTGAAAATCATGAAAGCAGAGCTATAAGGCAGAAAATTACGAAATAAGCAAGTGAAATAATGTCTTTTTTTTAATGAAGGCACTAAAAACTGTGGGCCGAGTAGCAGACTTGGAGTCATGGTTTTTGGCGAGTAATCACATTAGTTACTCGCCAAAAAGCATGAGTCTGAGCCTGCTACTTGGCTGTCAGTATTCTGGGCGAGTAACTGTTTTTCTAAATTTTTTTTGTTTCCCGCTAGCAACCACCTGGTACCTAGGGTATTTACTATTTAGAACAGAGATGCAATGAATTAAAACATAGAAATACGGAAAGAGGATTTCAAAGGTTTCAAAATTTGATAGAAAGCAAATATATCAGTGCCTCTATTGTATGACTTCAAGCTGTAGGCATTGTACAATTCAGAAATTTCTCTTCATCCTCGATAGCTTCCTGTACACCACCTTTCTTGTACAATAACAACTGTACAGCTGCATGAAGGCAGCGTACAACCTTCTCTGGACTCCATTTGACGGTTAAACAATGTGCAGACGCATATGACAGGTAGTTTATTCTTGAATCGTACAGCCTGAAAGCAAACAATGTTCGAAATTCATGTAGCATCTTTTGTCTTGATCTCCTTGTACGTTACAGCAGGACACATACCTCTGATTCGTACACATTTATACAGCCCTCCAGACAAACCTACGATGCTGATTCATACAATGTGACATGTCTACTTGACACCCAATAAACCTTTGGGCCTTAATCAGATAATTTTTGACTCATACGACTCCCTTATAAGCACAGATCTGCTGTACCATTATGAGGATATACTTTTCTGCTCATATAGTGTATTGCTTTCCAGTAGACTGTACAACACCTGAAAGGTATACGAAAAATTATGAAGGTAGTACAACTATTGACTTTGAGTCGTACGGCCCTTCCTTTTAATGGTTTCATAAAATAAAAAAAATTCCAGTTGCACATATTTGGAACATGCTGGAGCAGCACTAGAACTTTCAAAGTCATTTTTGGCAAACAACCAGTTATTGCAATAAAGGAGGGTAAAACGTGTTTTTATAAATTTCATAAATTGAGGGATTTGTATGAGAAATGCAAGCTAGGGTATTTTCAAATTTTGATAAAAATTGGTATGCAAGGTTTTAAGGTTTCAGAAAATTTGGCAACCTCTTTGGGATCCAGATCCACTGGAGCAGTAGAAGTAGGTCCATCCTATCATGTTATGACAGTAGCTATCCCTTGTTCAGTAACTTAGGGACATCTTCTTCCCATCCTCCATCTCATTCTTTATGATATTGTAGTTGGGTTGTGTCGGAAAGGATGCCCAACTGGTTTGAATTGGGGGGTAATGTAGGCAGTCAGGTATTTTTTATCAGCATATGAATAAGATATTTGTTTTGTAGTCAACTTAGTTGTGTTGTTGATTATCATATCGTTGGCTTAGGTGGTGTATTAATCACTTTTTGGTTATGTACGGTTGGATCTGAAAGTTGTGTGTTAACTGAAAACCATTTGGACTCATAAATAATAAGTTGAATGTTGGGGTCAGGTACTGATGTGACAGGTCCTCACTGTACCAAGATTTGGACCCTATACTACCTTCTGCAATAAATTTATTGTTCTCTTACATTCTCATGTGTTACATTCATGGTATCTAATTCTATTTTTGTAAGTATTGTTAATTGATAGCATTGCATTTGTATGTAAACATCCAGCATGGCTAGAATATTGGCCAAATTCTAGCCCAGTAGATCAAATTTTAACCCGACCACTAAAAGCTACAAATTATCACACATGAACGTAGCAACGACAAAACATGATGTGGATGCAGAAAACATGTAGTATCAGACAACAACATAATAACACAACTTTTTCGGCAAATTTTATTGGACATGGTGCATGGTGGTGTGAATATAATCTCATAGGTGTAAATTGCGGTGCAGTTTGGTGAGAAATCATGGTTGTATAGAGTGGTAATGGGAGAAACCAGTTAGGGTACAAAAATAACATCAGAGAATTCAACAAGTTTATCAGAAGCCAAGGCAAAACCTACAAAGATGTCAAACTGAATAATGTGGCTCTTACCAAGCTTTAAAAATTTAGTGGGCACATAGTTACCCTTGCAAATTTTTTATGGTGGTGGTTCATCACTATAGACTTGATTGACACTATAGAGTGAGAGTATCATGCCCATAAATTCATACAAAGGAAACACGTAAAAGCAAGTCAATGCTTTTTGAAAAATGTACAATGCACAAACTAGTAGACTAGTGGCACCCCACACGTCAACTAACATATGCCACATGGAACAATGGGTGTGGTTACCAATGCACATGTGGTTGCATGGTCAGCACAAAGCCCATGCCAACCTTCCCTGTGCTAACCAACCTACTATGACCTGTATGTCCGACATGGCCTTTCTGAACCTGACAGGCCCCACATTCCTCATGGTCTTGGTCTGGACTTGCAGTTAATGTAGAGAGGTTTCTAGCATGTTCGCTGGTCGAACGACTCACTCCTAGGCTCAGTGAGGTTCACATGGGACCCAGGGCGATTCCAACCAATTAGAGGACCCGGATCATACCTGGAGTTGAAAGTCAATTTTTTTAAAAATCTAAGTTATCGGTTCAGTTTTAGTTTTGGTTTGGGTTCGAAGAATTGGTTCATCAATATAGTGATTTTTTTCTTTGGGTTCGTTTTGGGTTCCTCTGTACAAAGAATATATAAAAAAATGCAAATATATAAATTCTAGCCTAATACATAGGAAATTAGTGACATTGTTATTAACCACATAGTATGCATATTGATATTAAAAAGAAAATATGAAAATAATCACAAAATACTAACCGAATGCCAAATGTTATGATAATCATTAAACACAAATGTAAATAAATATCTTGTTATTAATTACATCAAAGCTAAAATTAAATATTCATAGTCATCTCACTCTTCATTGAGAGCATCAACATCAACATCATGTTGTGGTTCATTAGGAACACATGGACAAGCACCATTGCCACTCTCGCTAGCTAAGTTGTGTGTCTTCCAAGGAGTGTCATTGTCATCTAATGAGAAGCGGGAAATGGAAGCATCCAAGTCAACAACCTCCGGATCTATATCCCAATGTTTTGATGTCCCCTCCTTGTACTTTGGGTTCTTGTGCGATCGAAGATTCAAATTGGAGTGTATGTAGACTAACTCCTTGGTGTTTTTAGTTGCGAGCTTGTTGTGCTTTTGTGGGTGAATGAAACTATATTTTCTCCAATTGTGCTCACAAGAAGATGAATTTGCAACCTATATTCAAATTTATAAAAATAAAAACTAAAAGTTACAACTCAAGTCTTAAACACAAAATTAAAACAGATTTAAACAAAAAGAAAGATTTAAAAACTTAAAAAAAAAAAAAAAATTACATGTGACAAGATCTTGATTGCAAGATGTTGCAGGTTTGGTGATTCTTGGCCAGTGAGGTACCACCACATAGGACCATCCTTATTGTATTTGTCTTGAAGAGCACCAATACCTAAGTCACAAGGTTCAAGTTCGAGTTTGAGTTCGACGAGTATAAAACTTGGTTTAAATTCGCCAATGAATAAAGTTCGGAAAAAATCACTAATTAATTTGAACAATGAATAAAATAATAATAAATACCAAAATATTAATAAATATAAAAATATTAATTGAAAAAAAAAAAAAAAAACATAAAATTATAAAACAAACCCTATTTTTAAAAAAAAAACTTTAATAAATAATTTAAAATATAAAAAACATATCATTTTAATATATAATTCAAAATATTAAACAACTAATAACAACAAATGAAAAATTAAATAAAAATAAACTAAATACAAAACAAACTTTAATAAAACACCTAACATTAAACACAAACCATACTTACCGCACGAATCCCCCTGATACATATAATAAATAAAACATATTTAAACACAAACCCTATTTACCTAATGATAGATGCGACGTGATACATATTACCTTGGCTTACTTAAGTTTGATCATCGTGCGGTTGGTTTCATAATGGTGTAACGTTTTGGTTATTTCTTCATTGAGAATATCCTTTGTTTAAACTATATTGCTGGTTTGCAAATGGGTTGTTGAGATAGGCTTGGGCAGGAGTTGATGTGGTAAGTCCAAGCGATATGATGGATGGGCATGTTGGAGCCATTCGACTCGCATTAGATACTGAAGGATCGTAAGATGTGTTTATCCTGCCATATACAACAAAGTATTTTCTTGAGTGTCCTTTGCTCAGCGTTTTTCTCAGCAAACCTCACGTTTCTTTTGGCCATGATTTTTCCAAATGTTTCTTTGGCCGCTTTTTTCCTTGCATTTTTTTCCATCTTCGTTTTTTGGTCAATTTTTTCTAGCCACTTCAGAAGTTCGGCAAATTTTGAACTTCATGAGAAAAATCCACCGAACCTTGTGACTTAGATCAAGACTATGATCTTGGGAGGTAATGAAAACCCCAAAACTTGCTTATAACCATGACTTTTGGGATCGGGGAATATCCTAGAAAATGCCAATTCATACTCTTTAGTGATTTTGACATCCTTGTATGGTGGCATTGTTGACAATTTCCCCGCCCCCCCCATAGGGCAAATTGTCACCCCTACTATTCAGAACTTTGCTATGGTGCCAAGTTTGTCTTGTGAATCAGTTGTGGGGTCCTTAAATGAGCATTTACAGCCACCCAAGTGGCCATCTACACCCAGGGGAATTTCAGTCATTCAGAGGTTTCCAAGGAGCTTGCTTGATTACAGCCAAATGTGCAAATACAGCCAAGACATACAAGCTGTAAGTTTGTTTATTTTGTCTTCCCAAGGATTTTTTCGGGCTATAAGAGGTGGACTATTTCTTTGGACATTTTGTCCGAAAGAAAGAGCTTTCAAAGGACTGTGCAAAAGTCCGAAAAAATGATTAAGTGGCAGTCGTTCAAAGTTTATTTTCTTCGGACTTTTTGTTTGAAAGAAAAAGGGAAAAACACAATTGAGAAGACCCGAAGGGTACTTGCCCTTCGGGAAGGTCCAATTCAAAAGTCCCGAAGGGTATGTAACCCTTCGGGTTGGTTCACTTTATGGTTTTCAAGTCAAGACAAAAGTTCAGAAAGAATTCCTTCAGTCAAAAAAGTCCGAAGGAATTCGGGAGGACAAAAAGCCCGATAGAAAAGACAAGGGCGTAAGCGAAGGCCAAAAAAGAGAAAAGGAAATGCCAAGCCCGGGAAAGAGAAGAGACAGAGAGTCCTTCGGACAAAGAAAACTAAAATAAACCCGAATACCAAATTAAAGCAGAAAATGGGAAAAGCCAGAGAAAACACAAACATGACTGAAACAGAACTGAACATGGACATAAGCATGAACAACGAATAAAAAAAACGTAGAATAAAGACAAAGGCAGGTTAAACAAAGATCATGCACAGACTAACGTGACTTCAACGAACTGAATGCATTTAAGAAAGGAAGCATGCTTCAGTTATGAAAATAGAGTTGTCTTGCATGATGAACAGGGAAAGCGTTGAACGTTTCAAACAAAAGAAATTCCATGCACGCACTCTCGTTTGTCTCAAAGCTCGAAACATTCCGGCGGTTCAAACGTAATTCTTAGTTTGGCATTTGCATTGATTTCATGCAAAGGGGAGACTTTCAAACGTTCCAGTAGTTCGAGTGAATTTGACTACTCTTGTTTTGGAGTTGACTAGTTTTCAAGTCAAGACATCTATTTGTAGATTTCATGCATCCAAAGCTTGTCTTCTTCTTTTTTTGCAACGCCAAGGATTCTTCATGCAAGACAGCGAGGTATAAGCCAAAGAAAGACAAATTTGGAAGACTCATGCAACGCAATTTGGACTTGGGCTAATGAAGAGTTAACTTCTTCTCCTATTTTCAACGCTAATCTCTTGGCTTTTTGTCATTTTCTATATTAATGGCTTTTCAGACTTGTAAAATCATCTCTTTTTTGGTAAGCCCAGACTCTGCCATTGGTGAGTTGTGTAACCTCTTCAATCAATAGAAGGACTGTACTTTTAGATTTCAAGTGCTGGCATATTGTATATTCATTCAACAATTTGCATAAGTGGTATATTTTTCTCCCTTCCCAAATCCTGATTCGTATCTAGTTGCTAGCTCATCATGTTATGTAGGTTATGTTCAGTGTTTTATATGTCTTTTGTTGAAGCTGTAAGTGGATGTTAGGTGGCTGCAAAGTGTCTTGTATCAGACCTCTCTCCATCGTTTTTCCTCACGTTTTTTTTGTCATTGGATCGAACCTTCTCATGCAATACTTATGCATAGTCATCAATTGAAATCAAAGGTCTTTTTCCTTTGTTTGATTTAGTGTTCAAGGTTCCAAGTAGAGTGGAACAACATTCTGGTGTATCACCGTCATTAGGTAGGATTTTCCCTTCAAGTTTATTTCTCCCTTTGCCATGGTAGTCTGCAATGCAGAGTAGAGATCCTCATTGATACATCTGACACAAACCAACCTTCTCTGGAGGTTCTTCTCCATTGAGGCACCCACTCTCGTGAGAAGATCCCATTGTTTCAACTGGAGATAGGATTAGCCATTTCAGTATGTCTTCGATTCAAGGTGCAACTCCAGGTTGACAACAGGTACTTGTTGACTTTTCAAGTCACCCCTTCAGCGGGCGCTTGACTCAAAGGGATCGCACAAATAGTCGCGTGCTCATGTAGTGATTGAGTTCCCAAAAACAAGTCTGCACCTGGACGCTTTCTGTCTACGTCCTCACTCAACAATCAGTGCAGGTCTACTCATCAATTAAGAGTTGATTCGTGCCCATAAGGAGCCCCTAATGCGTGCCCCATGGAAAAATCCTTCACCGCATTAGCATGGCGCGCGAGTTAGAGCACGCATGTCTCCCTGACTTCAAGAAGTGAAGGAGAGACTAGGTGCAGAGGAGTTTGGGCCGTGATGCATTTCCACAAAAGATCTCTCTCAATGCCCTTAGCGAGCTCACAATTGCACTGTGTAGATACTTTTCCCTTTAATGGAGGCAGCCCATTGATTTTTCCCCAGTACGATGATATTTCCGTAGCTACTCTTAAGAGCATTCCCTACTTTACTGAAGAAAATTCAACTACACCTGTAGAGCACATACATGACGTAGCAAATATTTGCTCCATTCATAATGTGATCGAAGACAATGTCGTAGTGTGACTCCTTGTCTCTTCTTTGAAAGGAGAGTGCTCCAATGGTGTTGCGGCTTGCGACCCGGTTCTATTCATAATTCAGAGGAGTTAGGTGCAACACTATGTAGGCAGTTTGAAGAAACTAGTGAGCACCTATCAGTGATGGAACAACTCACGACTATCAAAAGGGCTCCACATGAGTAGATGGTCAACTTCAATTTCAGATTTTAGAGGACTTGGGACCGAGTTCCACCCCTGGTAAGGCCTAATCCTAACACTGCGTTTTTATACTGCTTGAGAGCGCTGAACAACGACGTGGCTGCAATGATCCAATCAGTGTGTGGTGCATATTGCCAGATGCCTATGAGGTCATTGCATGCCCATAAAATTGCTTGATTCAAGCAAGAAAAATTGTGCTAAGACCCCCTATGCCCTTATATCCTAAGCTCCCATGTACAAGCTCATTTGCCCTGCCTCCCATTCCAAATTTGGGCCCCATTCCTGTTGCTGCTAGCTTGCCAATTCCATCAACTTCTGCGCTCTTGAGTGAGTTGCACGACGTTAAATCCTTACTAAAAAGCTTTGGAAATGAGCTAGTGGCGCTAAAAAGGCAGCAGTCGCAGCATTCCAAGTCTTATCAACCCTTTAACCAGCAATATCAATCGAACAGGCCTCCCTACCAACATGCTGCCTCGACTCAGATCCAACTCACATAAGAATATTCCAGCCTATGCGTCAAATCCTAATACTACAAGCACTTTTAGAGCTCTTGTACCTATACAAAATAACATGGCGCAGGACTATGATGGTGCTATCCGAGCGAGCAGCCACGTGATCAAATCGTGTGTGTGAATGGAGCAATAAATGAGGCACCTACGATACAGAATGCGCCACCTCCTCAGGAGCTTCCCTCTATTTCATATCAACCAAGGGATGAACTGCAGGCGCGAATGCAAGAGCATGATGGATCTACCCTCTTAAATTGACAGGAGGGCGACTTCAACTATGTGAATCAGAACGAAGTGCCGAGCGCAAGAAACAATCCAGTTGCTTTTAACACAAGATTCAGGTAGATAGCAATGATGGTGGAACCTTCTTCAATGCCTTCAAATCCCGCACCCCTAGTTTTGTGTTTAGATGCCCAAGTTAAAGCACCTACGCAACCGTTGACACGCACGAAACACGTTGTGCAGAAAGAAAGCCAGTCCTGGACTAGTGCGCAATTGCGATAAGAGACTACAATTTCAAAATGCAAAGGTTAAAGGCACTCAAATACCCTTTAACATAGTCAAGCAAATGAATAAGACTGGACTGAATGTTTCCATGTGGGACGCTCTTGCCATTCCTTCCCAAAGGAATTTGCTGCAGGACGCCTTAAGGGGTTTCCAACTTCATGAGCCATCGCAGATTGCACCTACTACGTAGACAAGTCTACGCTAACTTAAGGAAGAAGTGCGTAGAAGTAGCTAACCGCCACCCCCCGCCCGCACCCCACCCGCCCGCCCCCTGCCCCCCCCCCCCCCCCCCCTCCCCCCCCCCCCACTCTACATTTCACTGATCATCGGTGAGCATCTCGTACATAATTGCATGATAGATTCAGGCACAATCAGTTCAATCATGCCAAAGAAATTTGCAGACATGCTAGGCATAACATATGCTGCCATCTCCAAAGGGGTCGCCCAATTGGCTACTTGCATGTTTGAGCCTTTCCATTGTGCAGGACATCACAATCATTGACTTACCCCCTTTGTTATATGCCTCTCACGAGATTTCATTGCAAAGGTGGGCGGATTTTTATCTTCGGATTGGTCGCACATTTTACTCAGTATAAGATATGGGACCAAAGTGACCATAAAGGTTGAGCCTATTTTGAAGAATCACAGAGAGCCATACACTCCTAGCCTGGTTGATTCAAACTGCACCTTCTTCGATCAAGAGGAGAATCCAGTTCTTCACGAGACCGCTACACCCCTTGAAGAGGTCCCATATGACTTACTTGATGAATGGGCGCACAAACATTATGAGTGCGATCCATATGACAATGCAGAGGAAACATGGCTAGGCAGCACATACTGCATTCTCGAGGACAACTTGTTGCTCGACGTTGTAAAGGCACAAGAAGACCTCGAAAGTATATGGCAATTATACTTTGATGGCTCTCGAAGCAAAAATGGTGCAGGGGCTGGTGTTGTAATGCTCTCTCCTCAAAAGGAGAAGTATTTCCATGCCTTTAGATTGCAGTTTGGCTGCAAAAACAATGTTGTCGAGTATGAGGCGCTGATCCAGGGTCTCCAATTGGTGCATAAGAAAGGAATCAAGGTGTTGCAAGATTTTGGAGACAACGAACTGGTGGTGAACAATGTTAGAGCGCGGAACATGTCCAAAAACAATCTGCTAAGAACTTATAAACATAGAGCATGGGACATGATCGAAGGGTTTGATGCTTTCGATATTCATTTCATACCAAGGGCGCGAAATGATGACGTCGACAGATTCACAACCGTGGGTGCATAGTATGACCTCGCACAATATAAAGAGCAAGTCCAAACAGCTTGTAAGACTTGTAGTCAGACCAACGTCGGACAATGCAAGCAATTGGCAGTTGTTCAAGAGCAATGGAAAATCGTTAACTTCTTACAAGATGATGTTGAGTTCTGCGCCAACAATCAACCTCGACTCCAAGCTCAATATGAAGAGGATCATTCAATTGAAGGGAAACAAGTTGCCTGGGGGGCTAGTCATGTTGGAAAGTATATTCAATTCTAATGACCAGCTAGAAGGCAAAAGGAGAAACATGACGGTGAATGAGGAAATCTTCAATGCAACGTCCATCTTTGATGACAAGTTCTTGAAAACTGGTAAGGTATGGTCCCCATCAGAAATCAAAGAGTTCATTGAGCTAAGCAAAAGGTATGATGCTATCTTCGCATGGAGCTATAAATACCTTAGAGGCTTTGATCTAGGTTTTAGCCCAGCATACGATCGAGCTCGACCCCAATACCAGGCCAGTTAGTGAGAAGTAGGGGCCGGTTAATCCAAAGCTTGAGCCGTTAATGAGGAAGGAGCTCTCAAACCTCATTGAGGCCAACATAATATTTCCAATCAAACATTCCTCATGGGTGGCCAATTTGGTCTCGGTGTGCAATAAAAATAGAGCGATTTGCTTGTGTGTGTACTTCAAGGACCTCAACAAAGCCTCCCTCAAAGACCATTACCCCCTCCCACCACTGGAGCAAATTTTGCAAACAATCGCAATCACAGGAAGACTTTTGCTGCTAGACAATTATTTGTGCTATACCCAGGGGCTTGTGTGGAAGTGCGATCAGTTCAAAACTGCATTTACCACTAAGTGGGGCATCTTCACGTGCCAAAGGATGCACTTTGGTCTGAAAAATGCAGGGGCTACCTTCTAGAGGGCTATGGATATGGCATTCAAGGGACTCCTCGACAACATCATCTTGGTTTAACTTGATGACATAACAATTTTCTCAAAGTGGGCAACGGATCATTTGGGCCACCTGGAGCAAGTCTTTGAATAATGCCGAGCGTTCGGGATCTCTTTGAACTTGAGCAAGTGCGTATTTGTAGTACATGAAGGCAAGCTTTTGGGACACATCGTCTCCAAAGAGGGGCTCACAATTGATCTTGAATGAGTCGAGGTCATTCTATTGCTCCCGCTCCCGGCTCACAAGAAGGGTCTCGAAAGCTTCTTTGGAAAAATAAACTTCGTCAGATGGTTTGTGCCGAATTTCGCAACTCTGGTCAAGCCCCTTACAACGATGCTCAAGAAGAGTGTTGCATTCAACTTGAGTTAGGAAGGCCGAAGCGGTTTCAAGGCCATTAAGCGTGCCATTGCAGAAGCTTCCATGTTGATAAACCCGAATTACAGCAAGGATTTCATCCTTTATGCGTTTGGTGGAGTTGAAGGCATCTTAAGGGTGCCCGCATCTCTTTAATTACCCTCACTAGAGCTAGCTCATCAATTAGAGTTGCTCGAAAGTGACCACATGACAATAAGGTTAGTCAAGCTAATGGAGCTCGACGAACTCAGGGCGTGGGCCATGCGCACTATAAAGCTTTAAGAGGCTCAGACCAAGAGAACATTTGATAGAAGGGCTGTTGACACAAGCTTCAATGAAAGAGATGCAATACTCAAATGGGACATGGACAGAGCAAAGGCCAGAAAGCATACAAAGTTCGATGCTATATGGAGCGACCCATATACTATAGTTAGTTGCAAGCAAGCCAATGGATACCAACTTGCAAAGCCAAGTGAAGAAGTGTTGCTAATCCCAATCAATGGGATTCACCTCAAGCATTATCTCTAATGAACTAGAGCACTCTTGTAAATAGTAGTTTAAATGTTTTAAATTCCCTAAGTGCCGTGCACACATGTTATTGTTTAGAATACTTCTATTTCCTCCAAGCACCTGTGTGTAGTTCTGTTAGCTTAGTTTTGTCTTTTCCTTTAAGTGCCATTCAGTGCAATTATTTGTTTTATTTGTCCTTGTGGAAGGTATCTCAGTTCCTTCTAAAGGTCAAGTGAGTTTCTCGCACCTAATCACAGTCAAGAAGATGAAGATCAAGGAATTCTAGATAACTCTGTGCCTAATGGATTGCTTCAAGGCTACTGGATTCTCGCTTAGTAGGTAAGCAACCTGTAGAGGTTGTCAAAAGTGTTGACTTTTCAAGTCACCCCTTTAGCAGGTGCTAAACTCAAAAGGATTGAACAATTAGTCGCGCACTCATGTAGTGATTGAGTTCCCAAAAACAAGTCTACGTGAAGATGTTTCCCATCTGTGCCCTCACTCAATAATCAGCTTAGGGCCGCTCATCAATTAAGAGTTGATCTGCGCCCATAAGGAGCCCCTAATGCACATCCCATGCAAAAATCCTTCATCGCACTAGCATGATGTGCGAGTTAGAGTGAGCGGGTCTCCCTGACTTCAAGCAGTGAAGGAAAGACTAGGAGCAAAAGGAGTTTGGGCCATGATGCATTTCCACAGAAGTTCTCTCTCAATGCCCTTCATGAGCTTGCAGGCGCACAACGCAATCAACTCTTTGCGTGACCTTCAGTGCGTAGTTGCGCGCAAGGCTTTGCAAATATGGGCACATGACAACTCCATTGCCTGCTCAGGATGATGAGGTAGAACCCAAGGATAATGCCTACATGGCCACATGTTAGTAGGATGGCCTGGGTGGATTGGTAGGTGACCACCATAAATGGGAATAGTGGTGGGATCCAATTGGACGTCGAGGGAATTGAATCAAGATAGAATTAAATGCCAGGGCAGCTATCAAATTGTCAGAAATGGGCACGTAATCTCTTCTGACAAATATCCCAACTGCCTCTCCACATCAATATTAAATGTTGTAATTGCCCCGATAGTGGGTAAGATTTCAATTACATTGCCCCAATAATGGACTTCTCATCACCTATAGAACATAGGGTCTTACATTGAAAAAGGGTCGACATCTTTTGAGCACTGTAACGTTGCCAAAATTTGCCCTCCAAGGAGCCCTCTCCTAGTATAACGAAGCTTTGCCCACTCAAGCTTGTTGTATCGCCTTAGACCCTGAGATTAATAAGCACTGAGTTACTTTCTTCATTCCTTGTGTTTTGTGTGTATTCATGGTTGTCGATCTTAGTCTGTGGATGATTCATCCCTCTCATTGCCGTCCTCCATTCGGACCTATGCACAAAACCAAATTTTCTTGCAGGTCGTATTTTGTGTATACACGGGTTTGTGTAGGTGTTATCTGTGGACCGTTTGTCATCCCTCTTAGCATTGCGCATGTTCCCTTACCTCTATGCGAAAACTTATGCATTGTATCTGGTTTGAAGTTTATGTGTTCAGTCTTTTAATTTTATTGTGTCGTCAAGCAGGTGAGGTGTTCGCTCTATTCTTGGTGCATCACCTTTTACTTTCCAACAATCTCTTATCTTTTCCCTCCCTTTTCCCATTGTCAAGTCTAGGTTTGGCGCTAGCTGTAGATTTCATTCTGATCTTTGTAGGTCTGCGTGCTGGTCCTAAATTAGGTGCATCTAGAATAGAAGGAAGTCGGCCTTCTCCGGAGGTTCGTCCCAAGGAGCGCAAGAGTCCCACACCTTGGGGGACGATCCCTTTGTTACAGTGAGACAACAAATAGCTCTCTGGCGTGCGAGTCCAAGGTGCTAGGCATGGAAGAGCCGTGCATCAACGTGCGCGTGAGCCTTCCACAGCTACGGGTGCATGTTTCGAGTGATAACAACACCCTCCTCGACAAAGAAATAATCTCTGTACTATAGAATGAGGAGTCAATGAAAAGGCAAAGAGATGTAAATGGGTGCTCATTTTGTTCTACCACTTAACAAGGATTCAACACATTTGTTTGAAAAATGTCTCCTCAAGATCTTGCTCTTTTGCATTAATGACGGCCTTCATCTTCTCAGTCATTGAATCAATGCCATTATATATTTCTCCCAAACATAGCTGATCCATGTCAACAAAACGGATCTTACTCATAATGGGCTTGGTGAAATTCAACAAATAATCTACATGGAACCGCCAATCATCATCTAGGATCAATTTTTTCACTCATTGGGCCTGCTCTTTTGCTTGACTCCCTCCATACACTCCATAGGTTGCTGATGACCATGTTACTGAGTGTTTGTCACACCTTCACAAGTCATCTAAAGACGATTGTGTGAGAGACTAATCTTGTTTCAACAACCTACTACAAAAATAAAATAAAATAAAAAAACTTCCTGAAAATATACAAGTATTAGATTAAAAAACTAAAAAGTTAAAATTTTAAAAGAAAAATAAAATTACTAAAATAAAAATACCTTCAGCAGCTCCAATGTCAAGAAGGATTTGAAAATGGCTTGAGAGAGGTGATGGTTGGTGACAAGCATTTGAATCTCCTCAGAGTCGACATATACTTGCTTGATCCACTCAATTTGCCTCCCCATTTTTTGGAGCACGAGGTTGAGTGAGTAGACAACACAAAGTGTCCAAAAAATGTGTCCATACCTTGCCTCGGCCAACATTCCTGAAGCCTTGCAATTTTTAGCGTTACCCATTACAACTTGGTTAACATTTTGAAGTCCCTACCGCCTCAATGGATTCAATGAAGATGTTGGCAATGAACTTGGCATCCTTCACACACCTTACAATCAACGGCCTTAAAAAACATTTCCCTTTTAGGGCACGCTTCAACCACATTGATCAAAGGCCTAGCCTTTGCATCTTTCCATCCATCAGAAATGGAGTCCCTCGTCTCAACCCACAAATCTTTGATTGGCTTCAAAGAATCCTCAACATGCTTTCTTTCCTTTGTCAATTAGGTGCTGCGGAGTTTCTCAAACCTTGAACCTTTGTAATCTTTTGGGGCCTCGTTGATCAATCTTACCATTTCTTGCAAATATGATGACCGAACCACATTGAAAGACAATCCATTTGCATACACACATCATGCAATTTTCTGATCCGCGATTTCCTTGGTCTCGTTTTGAAAAGACCTTTCCAATTGGCCTTTTATTCTTTTGTTTGAAAGAGGAGAAATCTCTTAGTGCATGGAGGGTGCTACCAAAAATGGATGTCTGCCAAAGGGCACAATTGGAGAGCCGCCAAAAGGAGTTGCGGAAACAGGTGGCTTCCTTGATCCTTTGCCTTTCTATGATAGAGGGTGACCTAATCTCAATGCACAGGGGACATCTGCATCTTCTTGCTCCTTGATGTGTTCAAGGTTTTTTGATTTTAGCACCAGAGAGTTATCTTTCCCCGTGCAACGTTTGATGCCAACACTAGGGATGTGACATAAGTGAGCTTTCTCTCGACTGTATGAGCTTGTTAATTGACAATCACAAATATCGCATTTCCAAACATAGACCCCACCACTTGAAACCTGCTTTACCAGTGTTACATATTTCCAAAGAGATGAGTATGCAGTGTCTATTTTGTGTTGGCTTTGGCCGATGGAGGAATAACTACAAGTTTAAAAACAAACACAAAAAAAAAAAAAAAAACCCTAGGGCAACAACTTGTAAAAAAATGACAAAAACAAAAAATAAAACAATACAAATCTTACCTTGGCAGCAAATGGGCTCCTCAATCAGTGTAGGAAAATGATTAGAATGATACTCGATGAAGATTCAACCGTATGGCAGCAATGGAATGCAAGTATGCAATGAGAAAATTGGAAAAATGAGAGGAAGTGGTTTTGCTTTTGTCACTTTGTTTTCAGCATTTGTGTTTTAGCTTTTGCTTTTGTCTTTCACTTGCCTTTTAAGGTTTAGAAATATGTTTATTATTATTTAAATTCATTGGTTTTGGTGAATTTTTTTTTTTAAATAACGAAAAACCTGTCATTTATTGTTTTGACTAAAAACCTTGTCCCTCGACATTGGGGTTCTCGTTTCGAGCCCGTTCCTGTGTCGGGTATGTTTCAGAGTGCCTAATGCCTGAGAAAATGGGCAAACCGATAATGTGGTTTTTAATTTGATTCGCTTATTCAAAAGTGCTCAACTAAAGGGCTAATAGACTCCATATGATACCAACGGGTGCATTAAATATCTAGGCCTAGCCCCCTTGAGGTGGAAAACCTCATCTCTATAGACACCCAATTCCAGCCACAATTGGCTTCCGACCAAACTTTAGACCGATTCTTACCAAACATTACAAATGAAGCATAAAAATCACAGAACATCGCAATTTCATCCACGCATCATTCATCAATGCTCAGAATCATGTTGAGACATCCCTATTTGGGTTACTTGCCTATAACGCAACAATAACCTCTCACAGATTCGTCCCCAGTCACCTTGCAACCTAACAATTGGCAGTTTGGCCTATGGACCCATTAAGTGGGACACATGAACAATATTAAAAGCGCTAAAATGTTAATCAAATTGAATCAACTAATTAAACTAGATTAAATGTTTAGCCAAATTATCCATTTAAAATTAATGAATATCTAAAAATGGAAATTCCAAAAATCAAAATATTGATCAAGCCTTTTCATCATTGCCCGTTATGAGTTTATCAAGCTCTTTCAAAATATCTCAAAATATCTAACTTAAGAGCCATGCCTAGTAATTGAAAATCATAATTACATGACAACTTTTAACTCAATTGGAGTTAGCCTCAATTCACATAGGGTTAGTTTGAACTCATTCCATGTTTAAACTCAACCTTAACTCACCTTGGATGAGATTTAACTTTTGAGGCTATAAATACAAGGCAATACCTATTGATCTCTAAGATCTCATAAGCCAAAGTTATATGCTTATTTGTTGAGAGACAAGCTCCCGTAAGCCAAAGTTATAATGCTCATTTGTTGAGAGACAAGCTCTCATAAGCCAAATTTATAATGCTTATTTGTTGAGAGACAAGCTATCTTGGTGTAGTGTTATGATGCTCATTTGAATGCAAAGAAACCCTTCAAGTAATGTTACCATGCCAAATTCATAAGCCAACCAACCAAGCCAAGGTGCCAAGGAGAGGAGTAAATAGAGCTTCATTGATAAAAGACTTCTTGATGCATGAACCAAGCAAGCCACTTCAACTAGTCATTTGGAGCTACAAGGAAGGTAAAAGAATGATTTCTTTTGTGTTCTAGTTGTGTTTCCACTTATATGCTTGTTACATTTGCTCTCCCTAGTGTCTAGGCTAGAGGTGTTAAGTGTTTAGTGTGTTATTTTGATTTGGTTTTATTGGACTAACACTATACTAACCTCCCTTCTACTGATTTGTTGTTCACATGATGGCACGCCTGGTGGGACCACACATCCCACAAGCACGGATAGAGTCTTTTGAGAGCTTTTTTGGGCCAATAATACTTCATTATAGAGCTTAATTTCGTGATTTATTGCTAACTTTTTCGTGTTTTTGCTTATGACCACGTATTCGTGACTGCGTAACTACAAATTCAGCATAGAAAATTGTGAAATCGTCATCCGAATCGGCGAATTTGTCTTGAAAAATTATGAAATCGCTCTAGTTTAGCCTTGACCCTACAAAACTACGAAATTGGGCAGATATATGGCGAAATCGTTGAGCAAAACTGTGAAATCGTCATACAGGTAAAATCCGTTTTCGTTTTTTAAGCTGTGAAATTGTTATAGATTAGCAAATTTGGTATTTTTTATATCGAATTCGTTATTTTTAGTAGCGACATCATTATTTGCAGCAGCGAAATTATTTTTGAGGGGAGTGAAATCACATTTTTAGGATGTGAATTCGTTTTGCTTAGTAGCGAAATCATTTTTGCTAGCAATCAAATCGTTGTAAAATAGCGAAATCGTCCGTGTGTTCTATATTTTGTTGCAGGTTTCTCAGAAGTGCGAAATCATTGCTTGAACTGCGAATTTGTCTGCCATAGTGAAATCATCAAATTAAGTTGCAAAATCATTCAAAATCGTTAAATCGCGCACTATGAATTTTTAAGCATTCTATTTTGATTATGTTTTTATGACAGAACAATTTCACAATTCACAGTTTACTGCGTAATTGCGAAATCGTTCCAGAGAGGTGATTTTATGCTTTGTTGAGTTAATTTGCAAGGATATCACTTTTTTCAAGCAACAAGTAAACCCACTATCATCTTTTGCATGTCTCAAAGGCCAAGAAAAGACATTTCTAAACATTCTTAAGTTTCAAAACGCACATTTAAATTTAGTGTTTTCAAATATTTTACTTGAAGTTATTTTTCGTTTTGTTTAAGCTTTCACACAAGCGCCAAGGGGCTAAATTTCATGACATTTAGTTTGGTGCTATAAAAATGAACTCACACTTCAGTTAAATACTCATAAGAGTTTTCATTTTTATGTTTGTTGATTAAGTAATTGTTTCGCAAGACGAGTGTTGTGTGTATGCTCTTCCCCTGTCCCTTTTAGGAAACTTGGGTGATAAAAAACGTTCGCTTATTGCATTTGTTGATTTTGTCCAAAAATGTGGAAGGAAAGTCACTAAGGCTTTCCCCAAAATCAGAGTGATTTAGGTGACACCAAACAACCCTAAAGGCTTTCCACAATCTTTATTTCATGCATTTTGGCTTGTGGGCGGGAGTTCATCGCCTCCCCACAGGGTCTTTAGGGAAGTGTTGACTCGGGAATTCATCTCCCAGCATCACTTCAACCCCACTCCACAGTAGGGGTATACAAATTGAGGTTGACCTACTGGGACGCTTGTTTGAGCAGTTAAGCAAGCTACGTTAGTAAGAGACTGCTTTAGAACGTATGTTTAACTCGGACATCACACTACACTGATCAATTGATGGATGTAGTGGTTGTGAAAAGGACAAGACATTTTCACAACAAGCCGGTTAACGCGGATCCAAATGTCATGTTGTGCCCTAGTGTTAAACACACATATGGGACCATTTAAAAATGAATGAAAATTGATAATTTAGACAACCCCACTTGCTGCAGACATACTGTCAATGTAGGGCGAGTAGCCCGAAGTTCCATGTCGTCGTACAAACTCTTGAGAGAAGAGGGGGCCTAAAAGCCTTATTTTTCATGCGTTTTTACTTTTTATATTAACAACTTAAATTCCTCTCAAGAATAAGTATATAGACAGAATTCGATAGTAGGATGCAACCTTGTTAGTTTTAGGATTTAGGACGTTACACTTAGGTGTTTTTGTCATTTTGTCGTCTTTATTTGCATGGTCTTGTGTTGAAACTGTTTTTTTGTCATACCACGTCTAAAAACGAGTCATGCTTGCACATCACTCCTTTATTTGAAAAGACCTTATGTCATCCGTTTGACATCACGTATTTGCCTTAATCGTTTGTCAAACTTTTGTGTTTGTGTGTCACTTGTTTGAAAGGGGCGTCGTTACACTACCCATTTCATTCCATGTCTTGTGCCTTAGAGTCTTGAATCAAGCTATTTGTCATACCTTTAGAGCATGATAGCATTGTTATGTTGCTCAAATTGTTTTAAAGACTTGTTGCATTGTGTCCAAATTGCGAAATCGAAACTGCTTGTACCTTTTTGGTCTATACCTAGTACTGTTATACCGTTCGTTCTTGTCTATTTTGAGGAACCTAGTCTTCTAAGGTGAATTCGAAATTAGTCTTGACAAGTTAAGATTTGAACATTGATTGGTTTTTTGCCTAGGGCTTGTGTAATTTTGGCCTAGACATTGGTCTTTCACTTTTGGGTTGTGCAACTTAGACTAATTCCTTGCTCGATTTAAATACTTCTTTGTGCTTAAGTTTGGGAAGTGGTCTATCATCCATATGCCTAAAGTCCAATATCTTTTTCCAAATTATCAAGTGTGTCTGTAAATCCAAATGCCTAGTTTGAGCCAAAGCATTTCAATTTTGTTAGATTAAATCTCTTGCCTTTTAGACTTAGTCTGTGCCAAGTCTAGCTTTTGTGCCTTGTTCCCAAAAGACCTAGCAAATTCTCGTTTGTTTTTAGACCTAGTGTGTTTGAAAGTCTAGCTTATGTGCCTTGTTTCCAAAAGACATAGCAATTTCCCTTTTGTCTTTTTTCAAGTCTAACTCTTTTGTCATGTTCCCAAGAGTCCTAGCACCTTACCTCTTTGTTTTAGACATAATTTGTTTTGAGCCTAGCTTTATGCCTTGTTTCCAAAGACCTAGCAACCTTTTTTGTTTTTACACCTAGTTTAACATTGTTTGAAACACATTTTATCTAAGTTTGGCGTTCGGTTATATCCATCCACTTGACCATTTGTATACGACATTTGACGTTTGACATTTGACCTTTAGACCATTTTTTGACCAAGTTTATCGTAGACTGTTTTGGAGAAATAGCTCCACCCCTAGACCAAGTTTTTAGACCAAGTTCAAACCATTTGTCTTTTAGACCTTGTTTTTCAGAGTTTGTAGAACTCTATGCCTTCTTTGTGAAATGTTAGTCATTGATTTGGATATGTCTCATTACACTCGTAGTGGAGCCATGTACAATCTAGGCTATGATAATGTGGTTGCACAAGATAACTTTGTTCAAGGCCCCTACGGTGATGATGTGGTTTGTGAGACGGATCCTTATCCTCCTTATTTTGATCAATCTGGGGAACAAAGCCAAGATCTGTTAGCCCATTATTTGGTTAACACACCACCCTATTTAGAGTAGGACTAAGAGCAAATCGCGCAATACCTTGCTAGCGTACCATTGGTTGTAGAACAAGCTCAACAACAATCGTATTACGTTACTATGCCATCGACGTGTTATCCTTATCTGTTTGATTGTCACTTGCTTGAAAACAAGGACGAGGTTTTAGTTAGAGCCACGGAGGTAGGGGCAAGTTTCCAGTAGACTTCCCCCATGAAATTTTGGCTAGTCTAGTTAGAGTGCCTCTCAACATGCTTTATACCCAAACCATTGAACAGGGCTCTACTAGCCATCTTAAAGTGCTTGTGCCGATGTCGTATCAAGACCCAAATATGGTTGTCAAAGGAAAGAGCCTCATGGAGGACCACTTTATACAAATGCAACAAGCATATCAAACCTATTTGAATCTAGTGCGCAATTTTAATGCCATTACCATGTCAAATGCTCCACTCTTAGAGTTAGCTCCTTCAACAGTACTAATTGAATTGACAGGGCAAGATAATTCGAGTATAGACCTATTTGCGCAAAGCACTTCGGTTGGTGACATGTACAATGTCCCATCTGTGGAAGAGGTGACTATTGCTTCTACACAGAATAATGTGCCATACACAGTGGTTAACACACAAGTGTCTTCCAATCAAGGCCAAAGTGGTTTAACTACACCAACAAACAGTCCGCAACAAGTGCCTTTAGTCAATACTACGAGTGGTTTACAATAGCAGGGGGAAGGAACTCCTACGTCCCAACCACAAGAAGTTACCTCGAATCCTCAACTCGCTGCTTCGTCAAGCATGCAACCACAAGGATTAAGCAATTAAGTATCGACTAGTGCTTTGCGTCAACAATAAGCGATGAATGCTAATCCAACTCAATAGGTGACGACTAACATTCCACAACAACAAGCACAGTGTAATCTACCATCGCAACAGAGGCAAAACGTTACACCACCTCAACAGGGGGCAACAAATGTTTCATCTCTTTAGGTAATGACAAACATGCCTCAATAGTTGTAGACCAATATACCTTTACAATTACAAATGTTGTCTAATCAACGTGTGTCCATTGGTCAAAGACAAATGTCGAACACGCAACAAGCGTTTAGTTCACAATCGTTGTTTGCGCAACAAAGAGGTACCACTGTCCAACACGTACCAATTGGACAAGAATTGCCTTTTGTTCAAAATGTGCCACAAATCCAATGACAAGGCCTTGGTCCACAACAAGTTCTCCTTATTCAACCAGGTTTGACTTGTTGACAATAGGTCCCTACTCAACCTTAGCAGGCACAATATTTTATCTAGAGCCATATCCTTCCATCACAACCACAATTCCCTCAAAACCAAGGTTATATACTGAATCCATACCAAAATATCGCACAACGCATGCAATTTTAACAACCTTCCCAATCCATGGATGCATATTCCTGGTCGGTTCATTCATCAAACCAACATTCCACAACAAACCATACCTCCATTATACCCAAGTCAAGGTAATCCACGTTTGACCACCCAACTAACCCCTTAGCTAAATGTTCCATCTAGTTTCTTGGCCCAACAACTGTAGTAAATGAAGGATGCAATTGCTACCATTCAAGCAAGGAAACAAACGAAAAAGTTCAAATTAGATGACGTGTGTTCATACCCATTCAACATGTAGTATCTGCAGATATCATTTCCTCCAGGGTATGAACCAGTAAAATTTGATAAATACAAGGGTAAAGGAGACCTTAAGGCCCATTTAACAGAGTTCTTTGTTGCTTTCCAGCTAGTGGCTTACAATGACATTTATGTACTCTTTTTGTTTCCTCGAAGTCTAGCAGGACAGGGTTTGGAATGGTTTCTAAAATTATCAAAGAATTCCGTATCTGATTTTGACGACTTCTCAAACAAATTTGTGCAACATTTCTTCTACAATCTCGAACACAAGATTTTGTTGGTAGATTTGACTCAGCCAAACAGAAGGTCGGTGAAAGTTTTGCCAACTATCTTACAATGATGGAGAGCACTTGCTAGTTGTTTCACTCATAGCTTACCAGACAAACAATTGGCCGCTGTGTCTACTAAAAATTTGCACAACGAGATATCCTATCCTCTGGAGCTTTAGTGTGCGCATACCTTCAAAGAGATAATCGACAAAAGTTTGCTAATTGAAAAGGCCCTTATTATCAACGAGATAATTAAGTTAATCTCATCAAAAAACCAAAATCATAACCAAAACCAAGTCCAAGCACAAGCGTCAACATCAGCCTAGGCCATTAACTATGAGAAATTCAAGCAATACAATGGTAACAAGAATGTTGTTGGCAATGGAGTAATTGAGTCATGCCATTTCCAAACGGTGCAAACACTGTCTACTCAACCCGCATCGCAAATGCAACTAACTCCTCATCTGCAGCCTATTTAGCAAGCACAACCTTCGCATCAATCTAGACCTGCTCCACAAATGCAACAACCACCATCTTTTCAAACCCTTCCTTCATGAAGGAAACCCACTCCTCGATTCTTCAGTGACCTTGGTGAACCTATTGAAGCCATGTTTCGCAAGCTAGCTAGAGCTAACATGATTAGTTGGCCAATACCGAAGCATTATCCTGAGGGTATTCTGTATCTGAACTAGTATAGAGAGAATGAGTATTGTGAATACCATTGTGTTCATGGACATAATCTACGCTGTTGTGTGCAGATAAAACACCTCATCGAAAATATGTTGAAAAATGAGGAGATTACATTAGATAATAAGCATCTATGTCCAATCAGAACTTGGGAGTCTACCAAAACCCTTTTCCGCAACAAAACAATAACAACCAACAACAACAACGAATGCCATAACAACAATATCAACAACTGCGACAACAACAATATCATAAGCAACAACAATGTCAGCGGAATGGGAGGAACGAAGGTCAAAACGATTTCAATAACCAAGAGACTTACCACGCAATTGCACATGACTACATCAAAGTTGTAGGTCATATTGCGGGAGGTCGCGTTTCAACCATCATGATTAATCCTAAACCAAGTGCTAACAGAACTAGACCATTGCGAAACAATTCCAATCAATCCAGTTATGTCAGTAATGTTTCCTTGACTTGGGACCGTAAACAAGTGCAACAAGAAACAAAGATTACTATTTTGGGACCTTATACTGATAACTCGTCATTGCCCCGTGACCACAACTAAGTGCACCGACAATCGAGACTTATCTTATTTGGCCCATCTCCATCATTGTTTTCTAGCAGCAATGGTCTTGTATCCAATCCCGATTGTGCAATCACAAATCGGAGGTCTAAGGTCACCATTCCAGGCCCACAACTTCCTGCCAACGAACCCATCCAACCCACTGTCCTGATTAGGAACAAGCCGAACACCTTTGTTAAGGAAAAGACATTGGACATTGTGGAACAACTTCAAAAGACACCCACACAAATTTCCATCTTGGATTTGTTGCGTACGTCTACTATGCACAAGAACATCCTAACAAAGCTCCTAGGCCAATCCCAAGTTCCAAACAACATAACCCCAGACAAATTCCAAGCTTTGGTTGGACATCTAGCCCTAGGCCAACAGTTAACCTTCGATCAAAGCGATATGTCGTCCCTTGGCCCTCTTCATAACAATCCATTGTACATAGAAGTTGTCATAACGTGGCACAAAGTCAAATGTTCTCATAGACAATGTATCGGGCCTAAATATTGTGTCTTTGAAGCTCATCAAGCATCTCAAATATACAACCGATCTACAACGAGAAACAATTACTATCAAGGTCTATGACAACAAAGAACGGGAATCACAAGGCACCATAAGCTTGCCAATTATCGTTGGGCTCTTGACCCACGATATACTTTGCCGTGTGTTAGACCTAGATCTATCTTACAATTTGCTCTTGGGTAGACCTTAGATACATGAAATTCGTGCAGTCTCTTCGACATTGCACCAGTGCCTCAAGTTCTCTCACTCAGGGATGGAGGTCTCCATCAATGGAGATTTGAAGCCTTATGAACATTGCAAACATTTAGAGGTTGAGTACGAAAGTTACAACTAACGCTTTGGCCTAGATCCAATTCCCAAAAAGGACAAAAACAAAGAAATACTTGTTGAGTTACCAGAGGTCAATTGCATAGACCCAAATAATTTTGATTCTTCACATATGCCTCTTGAAATGTCTAATCATTTTACCATCTCGGCTAATAGACCAGGAGAGTATTTGACCCATGACACATTTCACATTGCCAAGCTTCCATAGAACCCCACATCTTATGGAAGACCTAAAGTAAAGCCACATCCAAAGCAAAGCCACCTTGGATGGAATGGCAAGAAAAGGGAAAGGACAAACTGCATAGTCTAGCTCTTGCCATTTTCACACTGGCCAAGAAGAGGACCCACTTGCCAATGATGAATCCTAGTTGTACAATGACAAATTGGCCGATTGCTACAAAAATGCCAAATATCCCATCCCTGTCAGGGTCATGGAGAACCAAGCCTATGAAGGAAGAGGCCTCAGGCCAAATCAATAGGTAACTCTTGAGCCAATTTCTATAACCAGGTACAAAGGAACCTATGGTCTCGGATTTAAACCGCCTAGGGGTGACCCCACGTATGTAATGTCCCCAAATGGGACAATTCAACCAAAAAGGGGTTTCCCCTAAAATCCATAAAATTTTGAATTCTGAAATTAGCCAAATCAGCAAACCCTAGCTCAAAAATATGCCTAAAATACATGCAATATACTTCCAAATCCTAGGCACCAATGTGCAAATAATATATAGGTAATTTCCAACAATTACCTTAAGCAAATAACACCTCAAAATTATCCAAAATAAACCACGAACTGAAAATAGAGATTTTATACCTTTTTACCCCTTGTATGTGGATGAAATCAAATTTAACCTTGCTATAAAATATTTGAAATTAGCCAAATCATCAAACCCTTGCCAAAAATCATGAATAATTTATCAAAAATAGCCACACAAATCTAATGCTCTTTTTAGGCCTTTAAAGTGATCACAACCCTCTTCCAACCTAGTCGCCTTAGGTCAAACTCTGCATATAAAAATGAGATATTATTTCCCTGTCAACTAGGGTTTTAAACCCCTTAAAACAACAAACCATCATTTCAATTAAAGTCCCCACACTTGAAAAAATTCCTCTATAAATATTAGCCATAAATCCACAATTTATGAAGTCAAAACCCTTGTGAAATCTGCCAAAAAATATAAATAAATAAATCAGAATTTATTATTTATTTATCTACTTGAAAGACTTTGCAAACCTTGTCAATCACATAGAAAGTCAATGCCACACTTCAACAATAATTATCAATAAATTCTAGCAATGAAACTAAGTCAATTTGACCTCAAATTAGCTTTGAAACCCACACAAACTAGTCACCAAGCAAGTCAACCCACTCTAGGGCAATATTCAAATTCCATCTTTGCAAATGTGACGTCAAAAGACACTAGTTTGTTGAATAATTAGTGCCAAAACCCTGTAAACTCTTATTGCGCATACGTCTCAATATTTTCTTCACGCATGAAGAATCAATATCAATTTTCAGTATATCCCTCAAAAGAAAACTCCACCATGTACTTGTACTTTTCAAAGGGAGGCGAACCACATTGGGAATACCAAATACTCTTTCTTAACTCTACTTGCCGACTTTTAGCATATCTTTTCTTTGCCTTTGATCACTTACAAGCCGACATTTCTTTTTTACCAAAAATAATATTAAATAATTGTCTTAATAATAAATAGTAATTAAAATTACTTCTATGCAATAATTCAATTAAATACCTTAGTGGTAAAAATCACTTTTACAAAATATTCTATTAGTCAACTAAAAATTGTTTTATATGAGCAAATGATTAAAATCACCATTTGGGCAATTATAATTAATTAATAAAATAAAACACCAAAAAAAATTCTTTAGTCTATGGGGAAGTAGACTAAAGGTCTTCAATACTTGCTCATGAATGGTTTGGAAATGGGGACATTACAGTTCTCCCTTCCCAAAATTGCTTGCTCTCAAGCAATTGCAAATCTGGATGCTCCAAAGTTGACTCGTTTTCCCAAGTGGCATCCTCAAGTGGCAAGTCCTTTCATCTAATCAAATATTCTTTGATGCTAAGGTTCCTTAGATTTTTCTCACGAACCTCAATGATAGATTTCAGAATCAAGATTATTTTACCTTCTTCATCCAATGGAGGCAGCTCTAAAGAAACGGTAGTATGCTGCCCAAGAACCCTTTTGAGACACGAAACATGGAACACATTGTGAATCTTACCATTTTCTGGAAGCTCCAACTCATATGCTACTCCTCCTACCTTGTTCCTCACCTTATATGGCCCATAAAAGCTTGGTTTCAACTTTTTCGAGCCACTTTGTTTGAGGGAAGATTGCTTATGGGGTCGCAATCTCAAAAAGATCCAATCTCCTACCTCAAATGACCTCTCAACTCTATGCCATAATTTTTACTAATTTTGGGCATGTTGTAGGTTCTATTTTAGTGCTTTCATAATGTCATAACTCAGTTGCACCATATCTTTTGCCCCAGGGACTCTACTATCCGTCATCACCAAATCAATGAAGGAAAAAACATAATAACCAAAAAGTGCCTTAAAAGGAGTCATACCTATAGACATGTGGAAAGTTGTGTTATAACAATGCTTGGCCATATGTAATCATTTTATCCATGTTGATTGCTGCCTTGAAACATCATTCCTCAAATACCCTTCCAACCATTTATTCACAATTTTCGTTTGCCTATCGGTTTGTGGATGATAACTGGTGCTAGGAGTGAGCTCAATATCTGTCAATTTAAAGAGTTCTTTCCAAAATATACTCGTGAATTTGCTGTCCTTGTCACTAACAATGTTTCCGGGTAGCCCATGCAATTTGAACACTTAACTAAAAAACACATTAGCAACCATAGGAGCATTGTACTTGGCTGAAAGTGGATAAAAATGAGCAAATTTTGTTAAGTCTATCAACCACAACTATAAACAATTTTTACCTTGAACCATAAGCAACCCGGTAATGAAATCCATAGAGATGCTCTCCCATTTTTGTGAAGGAATGAGAAGGGGCTGCAAGAGACCTGCTGGAAATTCTCGCTCACTTTTATTTTTTTGACATACAAAACATTCACAGATGTACTTAAGAACCTCTTTCTTTAAGCCCTTCCAATAGAACCTCTTCCTCACAAGTTTGTAGGTCTTAAAGTACCCTTGATGACCAACCAAAGGAGTGTCATGGGCAGCCCTCAAAATCATGTGCTTTACTTTAGATTTGGGTACCAAATAGACTCTTTTTTTGTAGAGTAGAAGCCCATCCAAAATTCTAAATTTATCATCAACAATTACCTCTTCAAGCAAGTTGCTATTAAACTAATTTTTAGCATATTCCAAGATAATTAACTCTTTCCAATCTGCTATTATAAAAGACATAGAATAGATTTTTGCATCTTCTTGTAAAGCCTTATTGAACATAGAAGCAATTTGAGGTGACCCTTTGATCATACCTTGAAGTGTTACCTCTTTGTCACCCACCTTGAATTTGAGCATCAAACTTCGATAATTGAGGGTAAATTCCCTCAATGAATGCAACCATTGGACTCCAGGAACAAGATCCATATCTCCAATGTCAATTACATAGAAATCATGACATACCTCATGCTCCCCTAGTGCAATGGTAAGCTTGGTGATTCTTTTGGTGCAAGGAAGAGAAAATCCATTTGCTATTGTTACCTTGAAACCCTTGAAATCTTCCACAATTAAATCAAGATTAGCCACCAAATTTTTGTCAATGAAATTGTGAGTAGTCCTACTAGCAATCAAGATGGTTACCTTGTGCTCTTTTAAAGTCCCTCCTACCCAGAAAGGATAGTATTTTGGTGCTCTTGAAAGAGTAGCAAGAGTGCTGTCCATATCTTGTGCGTCCTCATGCATATGCTCATCAACAACATTCTCATTAGTATCAACAATATCAAAAGCCGAATCATTATCAATTACCTCAATGTAATGGACATGTTCTTTGCCCATGCAACGATGGCCTTTGGTCCATGGATCCTTGCAAGTGAAACACAACCCTTTTCTTCTCAACTCATCTCTAGCATCCTTCATATTGCTGTTATAGGGTAGCGATATATGAGGTTGCACATATGGTGTAGATGGCTTTGTTGCTCATTGGGTGGTGCCCTAGGCTGCACACTTTGTGCCCTTGGCTGCCCACCAAAATCAGACCTTGGCTGCCTGATATTTGCCCCTTTGGGCAGCAAATAGGTGGCTGCCCTCTTGGCTATTCATGGCTTTTGTATGCTGAACATTCTAAATCCAAAGCCTTAATGATAGCATCTTGCAAAAAAAGAGGGTTAAAAGCCTTAACCAAACCCCTCAAAGGCTCAGTCAAACCCTCAACAAACAAAAAAATCAAGCTTCTCTCACTAACATCCAGTACCATAACTGAAACCTTTTGAAAATCAGCAACATACCTTTTAACATCATGATTTTGTTTGAGCTGTGCCAAGTCACGGAAATGAATCTTTGGATCTCTCTTGTCAAATCTCTCCATGATCCTCTTACCAAACTCCTCCAAAGTAGTAATGGATCAGTGGCCTTGTGTGATTAAGCCATGAAACCACCACTTATGAGCAATACCCTCAAAATGTTGAGTGACAAACTTGAGAGCCTCATCCTCAAATATGAGATTAAGTGACAAATATGTCTCCAACTTCTAGAACCATGATCTCACAGAAAGTTTATTAGTACCATAAAAAATAGGAAGAGAAATCTTACCCAACTTTTGTTGCAAATCTCGACGGGGCTGCATATTAGGAACCCTTGGCTTGGATCTTTCATCTCACAATAATACCGAAAAGACAAGAGTGCTTATGTGTCATAGCTTAGGGTGGCATACTCTTGTTGATGAATATCAAGAGGATCACCCCTTGGTGCCTCCATCTCCACAATTGGTTCCTTCTGCAAAAAAGTGGCCTTAAAGAATTTGAGGGTGGTTAATAGAAACCCTCTCATTGCCATTCGAATTATCCTCACTTGAATGGTTATGGCTCTTACCTTCTTGTGTGGTTTTCAACAAAGCTAACATTTGCATACTCAAGGTACGTTGAAGGTCACTCTGGCTTTGTTTGATCAACTCCTGCAAAAACTTCACCTGCTCTGAAGAGAACTCTTTAGGCTCTTGATCCTCCATAGTCTTTTCCCTTCTCTAATAATACAAGATCTCTTTCCCTGTTTGCATCTAACAAACCAAAACTCACAAGTAGACAAGATTGATGTTTTGATACCACTATAATGTACCCAAATGAAACAATTCAACTAAAAAGGGGTTTCCTCTAAAATCCACAAAATTTTGAGTTCTAAAATTATCCAAATCATCAAACCCTAGTTCAAATATATGCCTAAAAAACATGCAATATACTTTCAAACCCTAGGTGCCAATGTGTATATAATATATAAGTAATTTTTAACAATTATCTTGACCAAATAACATCTCAAAATTATCCAAAATAAGCCACAAATTGAAAATTTAACAATTATCTTGACCAAATAACATCTCAAAATTATCCAAAATAAGCCACAAACTGAAAATAGAGATTTTATTCCTTTTTACCCCTTGTATGTGGATGAAAATCATATTTAACTTTGCTTTAAAATATCTGATTTTACTCATAAAATAACAGTTGAAAAGTTGTCAAACCCTTACCAAAAATCATGAATAATTTACCAAAAATAGTCACACAAATCCAATGCCCTTTTTGGGCCTTCAAAGTCATCAAAACCCTCTTCCAACTTAGTCGACCTAGGTCAAACTTTGCATATAAAAATCATAAATATTATCTGCCCTTCAACGAGTGTTTTAAACCCTTTCAAACAACAAACCTTCACTTCAATTCAAGTCATCATACTTGAGAAAATTTCTCAATGAATATTAGCCATAAATTCACAATTTATGAAGTCAAAACCCTCATGAAATTTGCCAAAAAATATAAATAAATAAATCAGATTTTATTATTTCTTTATCCACTTGAAAAGGCCTTGCAAACCTTGCCCAATCACCTAGAAAGTCAACGCCACACTTCAACGATAATTATCAATAAATTTCAGCAATGAAACTAGGTCAATTTGACTTGAAATTAGCCTTGAAACCTACACAAACAAGTCATCAAACAAGTCACCCCACTGTACGGCATTAATCAAATTCCACCTTTGCAAATGTGGCGTCAAAAGGCATCGTTTTATCGAATAATCAACTCCAAAAATCTGCAAATACTTATTAGGCATATATCCCAATAATTTCTTGAAGCATAAAGAATCAATATCAATTTTCAGCATCTCTCTCAAAGGAGAACTCCATGATGTACTCATACCCTTCTAAGAGGGGTGAACCACTCTGGGAAGGCCAAATACTCTTCCTTAACTCTCTTTGTCGACTTTTAGCATATCTCCTCTTTGCCTTTGATCACTTACAAGCCGAATTTCCTTTTCTACCCAAAATAATATTAAATAATTCCCTGAATAATAAATAGTAATGAAAATTACTTTTAGGCAATAATTCAATAGTTATTTGAATTACATACCTTAGTGGTAAAAACCGTTTTTATAAAATATTCTATTAATCAACTAATAATTACCTTATATGAGCAAATAATTAAAATCACTATTCAAACAATTATAATAATTAATAACATAAAACCTCAAAAGGAATCCTTTAGTCTATGGGGAAGTAGATTAAAGGTCTTTAATACCTGCTCATGAATGGTTTGAAAATGGGGACATTACAACGTATCTTATTCGTGTTCCAACAGCAATGTCTCGTGACGACAATGTTGGCAGCTAAATAGATTACGATCACAACATCTATGAAGACCTTGCCAATGCCAACCTGTTCGACCCGCATACAATTTGTACCATTACCCCAATAAGTCGTTGTAACCCGCTTTCTCTATATCATTCTCAACTTATAGCCTGAGACCAACAAGAATCTACAATCCTTGTAGATGAGTTCGCGAATGATGAGGCCCTTTGCGATTTTCTGGGCCTAAGAAACAATCTTCCATTGGGAGACCACAAACAAGGGTTTTCTATCAAACTGGATATTGTAGCCTATTTTGGAGAGCGGGTGAACACCTTTAGCCAAAAACAGAAGATTAAAACATTGAGGTCCCAAAGTGAAAATCCCTTTGAGGCACTTTTGGACTAGGGTAAAAGTAAAGAGAAAGGTTAGTGTTTTGGTGAAAACCTATTTCAGGTGCCATTAGACGGGGGTGGTCACCTTTCTTCGAATGAAACTCAGGGGACCACCAACGACGAATTTGCTTTTGGGTCCGAGTTCAGTTTTGCATAACATGCCTTTGATTGAATTGCCCAGGGATTTTCAACCATATGTATAACATGGCCATCACTACCATTGGGCGATTCAGATTCACCTTGTTTAGGAGAAATTGAAGAATCAGTTCAACAAGAGAACTTTGCAGTTGCAGGCCAATTCAAATCATTGTAAACCATTCTAGAAGATGGTTCGACTCTCCTCGTAGAAGACACTACGGAAGTCAACATTGGGATTCCAGACGACCTAAAATGGATCAAATTAGACACGTCCCTCATTGAGAAGGAACATGAAGCTTTTACAGCCCCTCTGAGAGAATTTGTTGACATCTTTGCTTGGGCCTATTCAGACATGCCAAGTTTGGACTTCGCCTTGGTGTACCTTGTACATCCTGATGCCAAACTTGTGAAGTAGAAATTGTGCAAGATGCATCCTCATATTGTTGTATTAGTAAAGAAAGAGTTGGAAAAGCTCTTAGAAGCGAGATGCATTCGACCGATCAACTATTCAAAGTGGATCTTGAATGTTGTGCCTGTCAGTAAGAAGTCAGAGAAAATCATAATCTGCATTGATTTCAAAGATATAAACAAGGCCTGCCACAAGGACGACTTTTCTCTGCCAAATATTGACATGATAGTTGACTCCATAGCGGGGTACGAAATGCTTTCAATTATGGATGGCTTTTCATGATATAACCAGATCCAAATTGTGCTAGAAGACCAACACAAAACAACGTTCACCACTTCGTGGGGAACATTTTGTTACCAGGGTTTGTTGTTTGGCCTCAAAAATGTTGGGGTCATATACCAAAGAGCCATGACCGTCAAATTCCACGATATGATGCATGACATTGTTGAAGACTATGTCGACGACATATTGTGTAAATCAAAGACCCGTGCCGATCATCCAGCCGCACTATGGAGAATATTTGAGAAGTTTTGTGAATACAAGGTCAGGCTCAATCCTAAGAAGTGTGTCTTTGGTGTCACTTCAGGCAAATTGTTAGGCTTCATCATCTCTCGCAGAGGCATTAAAAATGATATTGTCAAAGTACAATTCATTACTGAGATGCCGCCACCTTCCAATTTTAAGTAGCTTCGCAATTTGCAGGGCAAGATTCAATCTATTAGGCGATTGATCTTGCAATTAGACGATAAATGCCATCCGTTTACACACTTAGTGAAGAAGGGTGTCACGTTTCATTGGGATGAAGAATGTCAGAAAGCCTTTCAGCACCTGAAGGACTATCTTGCCAATCCAACTGTTTTGTTACCACCAATGCCAGCGAAGCCATTTCTATTGTACCTATCTGCCACAGACAAAGCCTTGGGGGCATTTCTAGCTCAACATGACGACAATGGAAAAGAATATGCTGTGTACTATCTAAGTCGTACACTGGTCGCGTATGAAAACAATTATACGTCAATAGAAAAATTTGTTTTAGCTATGGTCTTTACAACTCAGAAGTTGCGGCATTACATGCTTAACAACAAGATGATGGTTATTTCCAAAGTAGATTTGCGCAAGTATCTACTATCCAAAACAACGTTACAAGGCCACATGGCTAAATGGATCATGTTTTTGAGTGAGTTCAAGGTCGAATACATCAACTAGAAAGCTATAAAGGGACAAGTACTCGCAGATCAGCTCGCTGAAGCTCCCCTTGCAAATACCAAACCTTTCACTTTTCAATTCCCAGACGAGTCCATCATGACCATCTTTGAAACACCTCCTGAGGAGCAGCATTGGAAGCTGTATTTTGATGGATCATTCACACCACATGGATTAGGGGCAGGCCTATTGTTTATTACACCACAGGGGGGTCTTATCCCTAAATCATTCCATATCAGTTTTTTTTGTACTAACATCGCTGAATACGAAGCACTCGTTACAGGGCTTCGTCAAGTAGTACAATGGAATATTCAACATTTTAAGGTTTATGTGATTCTGAGTTAATCATTAATCAGGGTACATACCACTTTCAAACCATAGATGACAAGTTGGTGCCATACAAAGCCATGATTGACGTTCTCAAACAACAGATCGTTGACATACAGTTTGAACACATACCAAGGGCCAGTAACAGGGAAACGATTGCCATGGCTACCATTGGCTCTTTGATCTACCACATCAACAAGGCAAAAGAATGTCAATTTCTCATTGAAAATATTCTAGCACCAGCGCATGAACCTTCAACTGTCGCAATGATCTGTGATATTGTTGGTCCCAACTCTATTTGGTACTCAGACCACTTTACCTTCTTCATGACCATATCATGCCACCCGACCTATCATGTAAGCAACTAAAGGCCTTTACCCATCAAGCCTCATGCTATACCTTATTTGGCCCAACCCTTTACCAGAGCAGCTTTGATGGAACTCTGCTTCGTTGTTTAAATTTGGTAGAAGCAACATTAGCGTTACAGGAAGTTCACAAAAGAGTATGTGGAGCCCACACAAGTTGGGCCATCCTAGCAAAAAGCTCCTACATACCAGTTAGTATTGGCCAACTATGAAAGCAAATGCAACTACTTATGTCAAACGGTGTGACAAGTGTCAAAGGTATGCCAATCTGATTCATGCCCCGACCAAATTACTAAAACCAATGCTTACACCATGGCTGTTTGCAACATGGGAACTCGATCTCATTTGGAATATTAACCCTACTTCATTTAATGGCCATAAACACATCCTTACCACTACCGAATATTTCACTAAGTGGGTTGAAGCTATACCCCTCACTTATGTGATCGGAAAATAAATTTTCAAGTTCATCTTCAATCATCTCGTTTGCCGCTATGGTATCACATCTGACATTATATCTAATAATGACAGATCGTTTAAAAACAAGGATGTCAAAATGCTTTGTGTCAAGTACAATATCACCCAACATTTTCTACTGCATATTTACGTACAAGGTAATGGCCAAGCAGAGGCATCCAACAAAACCATTGTCAACATCCTTAAAAAGATTGTCAATGGTGCTGGCCATGAATGGCACCTTCAAATCTTCCACGCACTCTAGGCATACCCTACTAATTACTGTACCACAACCGGAGCTACTCCATATGCCCTTGTTTGTGGCATTGAGGCCATTCTTCTCATTGAGGTAGAGTCACCTTCTCTGTGGATCTTGTTGAAACGTGTCCTAGCTGATGAATATTAGAGAGTAGCTTGTTTGCACGAGCTCAAGTTATTTGATGAAAAATGCATGGCCGTTGTTAATAGCGTTCAAGCATACCGGAATTGACTCTGTGGCCACTATAATCGGCGAGGTAAACATAGAGAGTTCAAGCTTGGTGATCTTGTTCTTAAAGAAAACCAAAAGAACACCACGATCGAGAAGAAAAAGAAAGGCAAGTTCAAACCCAATTGGATAGGCCCATATATCATTGTTGCAAATTATGGCTTTGGAGCATACAGGCTCACTACAACAGACGAAGATGAACTTGAAGAGCCAATGAACCTCATAGACCTCGAGCGTTAGCGTTATTTCACTTGAGAGACCTGAAGTATTGTCTATGAGACATGTTTTCGTTATACCGTAATATCATCTTCTTTGCACCATACCCTATAACTTTCTACCATACCTTCCCTATCGACCAAATTTGTTTTTACCCTCCGTACCCAACCCAAGGAACTTGGTTTCGTTCCATTGGTTCTTCAAGTACCTTCAGCGAGGGGATTTAGATCAAGTTTCAGCAGTTGATTCAGTATTCTAGATAGAGTTAGTATCTTGGACCAGTATGACAGTTGTTTGGTAGTTGCATCTTTCATTTGTTATTTCGTTTCATTCCGAGTGTTCCTAATCATAGTCTTTGGGCAAATTAGTCTCCCACTCCATGCTACTAATTATAACCGCCTTTGGGCAAATTAATATCATTGACCTATGCCGTTGATTCCTACTTATAACTGCTTATGGGCAATTTAGAACAACACCTTTATCATTAATTGTCGATTTGCCTTGCCATTCCTATGCCATATTGTGCCATTTGCATAAATTCGCGAACTTGCTGCTACCTAGTCAGATTCCTCTGCTATAAGGCAGAACTACAGTGACTCGAGGTCCCATCTTGGGACTATGTAAGCAACGCTCAATTCACATTGAGGTCAGCTCAATCACCCTTTTCCCACGCTCTCACCGTATGGCGAGCAATTTCAAGTTTGAACACTCTCGTTGTTTTGCGAGTTGAACCATTTAGTATCTCGTCATTCTTGATCAAGTTGAGATACATAGAAAATTTCCAAAAAACATTTGTAAAAGACTTAGAAAATCCTAAAAATCACGAAATCGACCACTTTGCCTTAAAATATTCTAGGATCCCTAACTATTTCATGAGTAACCACTTGTCATTTAGTTTCCTCATCCTTGTTGGCCTTAAGCCTTACACACTCGTCGTTTTGCGAGACAATTCCCATATTTACTCTATAACACAGTCATGTTTTTCTTGATTATCACTTTCTTTTATCTCATATCTTGGGAGAACTACATTTGAACTGACGTTTACATTGGATCTTGTATCTGTGGAACTATGTAGGCAACATCCACTTTTCTTGCGCATCTGGAGTCAACTCGGCTACCCCTTTCTCTTTTTCTCTCCTCCCATTTCATTTGTTTGTTTCTTTGTCTCCTTATAGCTTAAGGGCAATGTTTGCCGTCTTGTGTGTCATTTTTTCTCTATAGCGTAGGGGCAACCTTGTGCCATTGTTCTTGTGTTGTTATACCTATGTCGTTACTGTCTAGCTTAGGGGTCACCCTGTCGCAAAGAGTAACACCTCTATTACACATGCATGGACAATTTGTTTTCTGTTTGCACTAGCATTGTGATTAACCATTGTTTGTGTTTGTTTCATGTTGTTTTGATTGTTTTGTTGCCTTATTGTTTCTTGGTGTTTTGTTGTGTTCTCTATTTCTTAGTGTTTTTGTTTGTTTTCATTGTTGTGCTTTGACTTAGTATATATGCATTCATTGGGTGATTCTTTGTGCATTATACTTAAGTCCATCCATATTCATATGTCAACATTGTCATAATGGTTTTTATCATTGGTGCATTGTTTTTATTTGTTTATTGGATCGTGTGTCAGTCCTTATGCATATTACGGCTAAGTTATTATACTGTTTTATGTCATGATGCATACCGTCACATGCTACAACAAAAATCAGCTTGGGAAATCTTACAATCACTGATGCCGCGGTATTTTTCCTTAGTCATTTGAATTTTTTTCAGTCCATCCAAATCATTTCCCAAATATAGAACAATTAAATCACGATATAATTTTACTCTTTGCCATTTAGGACATGCATCTTCATATTAGCAGGTTGCCTAAATTCATCTTTCTCCTTTGTATTGGCTTACACTTATTTCGTGAGTACGGATTCTGTAAATAAGCCCTTTTTTTTGATTTGCTCTATTGTCCCACCTGCAGTACCAATGATTCTAAATGCCTTTGGACAAATCATTGTGTTTTGATCCAACCTGTCGTGCTAATGATTCTAACCGCATTTGGACAAATCATTGTGTTTTGATCCACCCTGCCATGCCAATGATTCTAATCGCCTTTGAGCAAATCATTCTCTTTATCTGCCCAACTGGGGCATCTTTTCATGGTGCTAATGATTATAACCGCCTTTGGGCAAAATTATTATCTCTATTTGCCCAACAGGGGCATCTTTCCATTTAGCTAATGATTATAACCGCGTATTGGCAAGTCATTATCCTTTAACCTCGCTGTGCTGATTATTATAACCGCCTTTGGGCAAATCATCATTTTTGTCTGCGCAATTGGGGCATCTCATTGTACCACTGATTATAACTCCCTGTGGGCAAATCAGTGTTTTCCACCCCCTTTACCTTTTTGGTCCCATCGTTTTCCTTTTTTCGAAGGACCGATCGCCGACCTTCTTTACCAACTGCGCCTTCAAGGCGGCATCCAGAGCTTATCTATCACCTGTTGGGGCATTAGGCATATAGGACCTTTTCATTTTTTGAGAAGACATTACTGTGCCTATAGCTTGCAACACCTTCTCAAACAGGGGCAAACTGTAGACACCCAATTCCGGCCACAACTGATTTTCGACCAGACTTTAGACTGATTCCTACCAAACATTGCAAATTAGGCTTAAGAATCATTGAACGTCCCAATTTCATCCACGCATCATTCATCAATGCTCAAAATCGTGTTGAGGCATCTCTATTTGGAGTACTACCCTGTACGCAACAATAACCTCTCATAGAGTCATCCCCAGTCACCTTGCGACCTAAAAATTGGAGGTTTGGCCTATGGACCCATTAAGTGGGGCACTTGAACAATATTAAAAGAGATAAAATACTAATAAAATTGAATCAACTAATTAAATTAGATTAAATGCTTAGCCAAATTATCCATTTGAAATTAATGAATATCTAAAAATGAAAATTTCAAAAATCCAAATATCAAGCCTTTTTATCATTGCCTTTTATGAGTTATCAAGTTCTTCCAAAATATCTCAAAATATCTAATTTAATAGTTATGCCTAGTAATTGAAAATCATAATTATATGACAACTTTTAACTCAACTAGAGTTAGCATCAACTCACCTAGGGTTAGTTTGAACTCATTCCATGTTTAAACTCAACCTTAACTCACCTTGGGTGAGAGTTACCTTTTGAGGCTATAAATACAAGGCCATACCTATTGATCTCTAAGCTCTCATAAGCCAAAGTTATAATGATCATTTGTTGAGAGACAAGCTTTCATAAGCCAAAGTTATAATGCTTATTTGTTGAGAGACAAGGTATCTTGGTGTAATGTTATAATGCTCATTTGGATGCAAAAAAACCCTTCAAGTAATGTTACCATGCCAAATTCATAAGCCAACTAGCGAAACCAAGGTCCCAATGAAAGAAGGAGCAAATGAAGCTTCATTGATAAAGACTTCTTGATACACAAACCAAGCAAGCCACTTCAACAAGCCATTTGGAGCTACAAGGAAGGTAAAAAAATGATTTCTTTTGTGTTCTAGTTGTGTTTCCACTTCTATGTTTGTTACGTATGCTCTCCCTAGTGTCTAGGCTAGAGGTGTTAAGTGTTTAGTGTGTTATTTTGATTTGGTTTTATTGGACTAACACTATACTAACCTCCCCTCTACTGATTCATTGTTCACAATCTCCTCTGTTGGATTTATTCTTTCTCAACCATCGAATTTGGTCAACTAGAGGAAACCCTAGGAATTCTTATGGATTGCTATAAATAGTCCTAACACACTACGTTTGCAAAAACAAGTTGAAGAAAGGGGAAGAGGGTTTGGAGGAAAACTTGTCCATAGCCTTCTCTCTTGACTCACTTGACCCCTAGATGACTGCGATTAAAGCAGTCTCCAATATATATATATTAACACGATAGGAAGAAGTTGTGGAAGGTTTAGAAGATGCTAGGCTTCACAGAATGTCTCCAAGACGTTCCAGATTCTCATAGTAAGCAAAAGCGTATTTTGGGCTTTAGGCTCCAAAGGCCACCAAGGGCCTCCAAGGCCAAGCCTATCTAACAAAATATTTAATATTTAAATTTATTTTTTGTTTTAGTTTTGCGTTTTACCTTGTTGGAGAGAGCATTCAAAAGTCGGGGAGGGGGGTCCCTTAAGGGCCACCCTCCTCTCAGCTCCAAAGAATTCTCAAAAGCTCTTTAAGGCTTACATGGCCTTAATTTATTTTTAATTAAATATCTAGTTTAATGTTTTAATTTTATTTCCATGCGAAAGAGGGTGAATAAGGCCAAAAAAGGTTTAAGGTTCTAAGGTCCTAACGGGACTTCTCTGAAAGGCCAAAGAAAGTTTAAGGTTCTAAGGCCCTAACGGGACTTCTCTAAGCCAAAGAAGGTTTAAGGTTCTAAGGCCCTAAATGGCCTTCTCTAAAAGGCCAAGGTTTTATTATATTATAGTCGGTCTAAAAGTTTTAATAACTGCGGAATTTAATATAAACACCCACGACTTATATTATAAACCGCCGGCAGTTTAATATAAAGGCTGCCATTATTAGTACTTGCTGTGCAGGTACTATTGTAACCGGTTTTCCAATTAGTTTTGCATTGGAAACCGTGTTTATCCCATTTTCTAAAGTTTTGTTAGTGGTAAAAGTGATTTCTAAAATAGAAAATTTAAAAATTGTCATTTACCTGGCTTTCTATTGGCTGGTGTTAGAAGAAAAGACTATCTTCTTGGGGAAAATAGCTGAATTTCAATTTAAAAAATACAAAAAACTTACATTGACTAATCATTTGAGAGAATTAAAACTTGGCTAAAATTTTACAATAAATTTCGTTATGCAGCAATTGGAGGCATATAACTTTTATCTCTAGAGTGCGAAGACTTTTCTTGTTGGGTGACTAATATAATAATCTTAACCAGACAAACTGCCGACTTCATTAAAAGTTTGAATTGGTTTGCCACGTAGAGTCTTGCTCGAACTTTAATACTGGTGTCCAGAGTTCAAATCACGTTCATGGCAGAACCACACCCAAATGCAGCGAGCCAGCGGCTACAAAGATGTTGGCTTCGTGGAGTTTTGGAAGGTGCACACACACACAACTCATCCATCACCTCGTCACTGCATAGCTGCATAACAGGTACACATCCGGTACAGATCAGTGTCTTGATTTTTGCCACTATCAATAGCCATAAATTTTATCACTGGCTTGATTAACTGGCAGTCGTTCTCTATCTTTGAAATGCAATTTGTGCATTTACTTTCTTGAAAGAAAAAGCTTCAACTTCTCCTCCGTCAAGAACAGCCATTCGTCTTGCCCATCAAAATAATTGACTTGTATGTTGCAATTTGTATAGGAAACTCACATATAAATAACATTTCTATAAATACACTTGCTAGCCATTTATATGGCAACACCATTTTCCATGAAAAATAGAAATAGCATAAAAGGTCGAAACTTATGTTTCGACAAAAAAACGAAATTTATGTGTAGCAAGGGCCAATTAGCAAAACCTTATTATAAACGTGAAGCAAAAAAGCACCTTTTCCAAGTCATGATAGCAAAAGTCACACATGGAGATGAACTCAAATCTGATGGAGGAAATAACCACATAAACCAAAGCTTAAAAGACAAACAATTTGTCATGTAATTATGGTTATTCAGAATATGTCAGCATACATGATGCTTCTTGTATTCTGCGTCATATTGATCGATTACTCCAGAATACCACTCCTCATTTAAAGGCCAATAGACCTGTCATCTTAAACCAGTCAGTTAGCTCAAATTCATTTGAACTGTATCCCCATAATTTAAATCCTCAAAATGATAAAGATTTGATCAAATTCATGGCCAGTGAGAGAAATGTCAAATTTTAAACCTGCAACACAATTGCAGGATAGACAACATATTCACAAAATGTCGAATTTTAACATGGAGATGCAAAAAAAAATAAACAGTCAATTACATTGCATTTGTATTCAAGCAATGCCATTGGATCAGCTTCAAAAATACAAACCCTATAGAATGCACAATGTACACCATATACAACAGCTGTGCTTTGTAGCGCTTGGAATTGTCTAACTATTTCTCTAGACGTAGCACATTCTCCCCTCCAGAGCGAATAAATTGCAAAAATTGTCAAATAAAAGCAAGAGATATAGCAAGACGCTCGCCTGACAGGAAAAGCAGTTGTTTAAGGATAGACATGCCACCTGGTCACCATTGCTACGTGTTATCAACTGCATTTGTCTCCGTTCCAATTGTCAACAGTCAAGTGCCCCATTGGAATATTTGCTCTTTTTTTATTAAATTTTAATAACACCCTGACTCCCTCGATTAAATCATTATTTTTTTTTAAATTTATAATATAATATATAACATATATTAATATAATCTATATATAATAATATATTAAATTATAATAAATAGTATCATAAATATAGAATAACAAATAGTGTATCGAAAACAACATTCTAGCTAAATTTAATATTTATGGAAGCATAAAAATATATATTTTTCATCTTTAACTTATCAAATTTTAAATTTTTTTCTAATTGTTAATTAATTTTGAATATAGAAAATCACATCTAAATATGCATTTCCAAATGACAACGATAATTGACAAAAGCATTGTCAGTATCTATAGCTTAAAGATACTATGCTCTTTGCTGATGACATGTGCAGAGCAGGTCACCCATTGAAGTCCGTCTTAAATCTCTAATCAATATGAATAATTTATTTAAAGGAAACCATAACATTCTGAAACTGATAGTTGGCAATCATGTTAAAAAAGATCTCATTCGTGATCCTTACTTAAGAGTTGAAATAGAATGAGTTCAGTCTATGCTCATACATGCAGTTGCATTCAGAAGATCATTAGTTTCAAGGAGATTTAGGTCTATTTCAATATCTTCATATCTCGCAAATACTCACAATAGGCACTAAAGCCACTTCACGACACTTGCATTATAAACATGTGACCTAAAATTTAATTGTAGCTTTATAAGAAAACAAACTTGCAACAATTCATATAACTATGGACTAAGTTTAAACTAATTGCAACCTTGGAAATAGACCGCCGCCCCTTGATCAACTAGATCTGCCACTTCCACCTTCCAGTCAGCACTCCTGCCGACAGTGGCCACTTGATTGTGAAGACATTACTCCCATGGCATCGCCACTAAGACTCCCCTATGCCGTCATGGCTTCAAAACCAATGTCCATACATGGAGAAAGGGTAGATTTTTAGATCTTAAGGGCCAAGTGGTTGTCAAGGCTGCCAGCTACTTATGTACATGTTGTGACCTGAACTCTAATTGTAGCTTTATAAAAAAACAAACTTGCAGAAATTCATATAACTATGGACTAAGCTTAAACTAACCGCAACTTTGGAGATAGACCACTGCCCCTTGATCAACTAGATCCGCCACTTCCACCTTCCAGTCAACACTGCCGCCGATAGTGGCCACCTGATTGTGAAGACATTATTCCCATGGCATCGCCACTAGGACTCCCCTACGCCACCATGGCTTCAAAACCAATGTCCATATGTGGAGAAATGGTAGATTTTTAGGCCTTAAGGGCCAAGTGGTTGTCAACGCTGTCAGCTACTTATGTACATACCATTGCTTCTAAGTGACACCTAAGAAAAGAGAGAGTCAAGCAATGTGGCTAGGTCTAGGCCGAGGCACCCTCAAACCAGCATGATGCCCATACAAGCTCCCCAGAAGCAAGACTAGAATGTGGTCCATGCCATAATGAGCTTCAATGAAATCCAAGCCTTAGACGACTTGGATGCGCTACAGTCTGCAAACCTTCAAACAAAAACATGGCCATTACAGGCCTCAATTGGAAATCACAATCCTCATGGGCTTCTAATGCAAGTGTGCAGCCTTTCAATCACTTAGTCACCACTGCAACGAAGGTGGCATGACCACTTGCTCCCCCGGCTCCATTGCCCGGCCTTTTTGATTTCACCCCATATGACCGTGGGCATAACCTGGGCCTAAAATCCCCTTAGGGCAATGCCTTTTACAAAAGGAAAAAAAATCATATAAATTATTCTTCTACTCCATAAATTTCCAAACAAATTCTGAGACATTCTAGAGACTCTCAAAACACTCTAAAATTGATACGGTCATTTTTTGCCTTATGGAGTTGAAGGTAGTCCATTTTTCAGAGGAATCAATTAATTTTTAGGGCTTACACTTTGAAAATTCATTACTAGAGTTTGTAAGGCCAAAATTAAAACTGCAAAATTTTCCAGAATTGTGGAAACGAGTAGAATCTTAAAATAAAAAAAGTTAAGGAGGTTTAGGTGCATTCAAGTAAATCCAAAAATTAAAAGAGTGAAGTGGGCCCCTTAGGTTCTTAAGCCTACTTACCAAATAAAGAATTTTCAATTAATATTTCTTCACACATATATACTTGAACTTCTTAGATAACTCATAAACCGACCAATGAGTATTATTTCACTTTTTTGAAAGCAGGATTAAATATTTGCATGTCCTTACATACAAATACTTCTCAATAAGGTTTACACTGGCAGTAACAGTGTACACACCTAAAACTTGCCTTATGAAGTATATAAAACCTACAATATTCATCCATATGAATTTACAAATGTTTTCAAGACATACAACCAACAATAATTGCTACAAGTTAGAATCAGTTAATTTCAAGCTCCAATAAGATCATAAGCTATGAATTGCTTCCCGCAAGGCCAATGCAAGGAGGGATGCACCGCCCATCCGATTGTTTTTATTAGATGGCTGCCCTAGGTACCCCCGAGCCAAGGACTCCCAACGCTAGTCATGAAGATTTACCAAAACTAAGGAAACTAAGCCAAGGTATATGATAGGTCCACTCTAAAATGGTAGGAATCCTATGTGATTCTTATTAGTGAAGACCTTTTCCTACAAGATAGGGGTTACTTCCAACACTCATATTGGGATAATGCCTTACCTTTGTCCAAACCCTTCTCCAAAAATAAGATTGAAGGACTTTTGGGATAATGACTCACCACTTGCCCAACCCTACCACAACAATAAAATAGGACGACTTAGGAATACTAACTCCCCTTTGCTCAATCATACCATAAGAACTAGGAAAACATTTGCAACAAGCCAAGCCCATTTGGGCAGCATAAATTGCAGTTCTAAGACACAAAAAGGACTGTCAATACAGCAAGATAGAGGGGAAACTCCTCCAAAAGCCCCTTGCCCGACCTCTTGCTCCCCTGGCTCCATTACCCGACATTTTTGATTTCACCCCATATGACAATGGGCATAACCATGGGCTAAAATCCCCTTAGGGCATTGCCTTTTACAAAAGGTCCACCCTCTTAACCTGTAGGGCCTGTCACATTTTAGCTCTCCAAGACAAATTATAAAGCAACTAGGAGTGATTTTAAAAAAATCGTATAAATTATCCTTGTACTCCAAAAAATTCCAAACAAATTCTGAGACATTGTAAATTCTGATACAGGCGTAATTTGCCTTACGAAGTTTCCAAAATAACTATGGGAAGGTAGTCCATTTTTCAAAGGAATCAATCCATTTTAGGGCCTACACTTTGAAAATTCATAACTAGAGTTCCGTAAGCCCAAAATTAAAACTGTATAATGTTCTAGAATTGTGGAGACAAGTAGAATCTGAATTAAAAAAAAAATAGAAAGAAATTTAGGTGCATTTAAGTTACTCCAAAAATTAAAAGAGTGAAGTGGCCCCTTAGGCCCTTAAGCTTACTTACCAAGTAAATAAATTTCAACTAATTTTCTTCACACATATATTCTTGAACTTCTTAGATAACTCGTAAACTGACCAATGAGTATTATTTCACTTTTTTGAAATCAAGATTAAACATTTTCATGTCCTTACATACAAATACAACTTCTCAATATCATTTACAAAAGCGGTAACGATGTACATGCACCTAAAACTTGCCTTATGAAGTGTATAAAACTTACAATATTATTCCAAATAAATTTACAAATTCTTTCAAGGCATACAACCAACAATAATTGTTACAAGTTAGAATCAATTAATTTCAAGCTCCAAAAAGCTCAAAAGCTCTGAATCGGATCCTGCAAGGCCAATGCAAGGAGGGACTCGCTGCCCATCCTATTATTACCATTATATGGTTTCTCTAGGTACCCCTAAGCCAAGGACTCCCAATGTTAGTCATGAAAATGACCAAAACTAAGGAAACTAAGCCAAGGTATATGATAGGTCCACTAAAAAATGATGGGAAACCTATGCAACTCTTATTAGTTAAGACCTTTTCCTGCAAGATAGGGGGCATTTCTAACATGCGTACAAAAACTCAAACATGCAAAGAAAAAGAACAATTCATTCCCAATGAAAGATACCACAAGAGGTAAAGGGGGAAAAGAACCCCAAGATTTTACTATGATTCAAAAGCCCACAAGGACAAGTTTTCACTTCATAATTCCAAGGTGTAAGAGGACTTTGGGATAACACTTTACCTTTGTCCAAACCCTTCTCCAAAAGTAAGATCACTTGACTTTTGGGATAATGACTCACCACTTGCCCAACCCTAACAGCAATAAAATAAGATGACTTTGGAATACTAGCTCCCCTTTGCCCAACCATACCATAAGAACAAGGCAAACTTTCGGAACAAGCCAGGCCCATTTGGGGAGCATAACCTCACAGTTTTGAGACACAAAAGGGATTGTCAAAACAACAAGGTAAAGGAGGAAAAATATCCTCCAAAAGTCGCTTAGAGGGTCCACAAAAATAAGTTGGCTTTAGGTCCAAACAATAGAATTTTTTTAAACAAGGATGCAAGCCAAAAGGCCTTGCCAATCCTTTAAATTTTCAAGCAATTAAAGAAGAGAACAAGAGGGTTTTCGAAATTAAATAAGACATGCAAGAGTGTGTCAATGGTCTCCCTACCTTGGGTCCTCCACTTGGGGGTGATGGCAACAAATTCCTCCTCTAAGGTTGGCAACAAGGTTCAATACATCTCTCTCAAGCTCTTTTTTGTCCTCCAAGTCCTAGCTCTCAAACTCCAATTTCAAGAATGGCAAAAAGTGTGACAAGGATGGCTTAAGTAAAGTCCATTGTAATGTTCATTTTTTTTTAATTAAATAAAATTAGGGGACTTTTAGCTTATATGTTATTTTCCGTAGACAAAATGGGTGTATAAAAGGGAAATAATTTAATAATAATGTTTTAAGTTGTCCTCAAAGTCACCTTATTTGATAACATGCAAATGACACTTATTCATTATTATTAAGTGGGGCCAAAAAGTATTAATTAATTACATGGCCAAAAAATCATATTATTATGAGGGGAAAAAGGAATATTTAATTAAATAGTAATATTAATTACTTTTAGGGTTTTGGATGAAAAGAGCTTATTAAAAGATTTTATTGGAAAAAGTGAAGAATCAATTATTCATTCATTCAAACACTTTTACAAAACCCTTGTTTTGTAAATTTGGGGCAGCGACTTCAATATTTTATATAGAGGACGAAAACTCTCAAACCTATTTGGTAATTCCATTCATTGATTACACGAGAGCTTTTAGATTCAAAGGAAATCCATCACACAGGTACAAAAAAGTTGATTATGGATGTGTATGGACCTACAATAGCTCAAAAAATTATAAAAATATTCTCCCAGAGTGACATTTCATCTTGATGTCACTATTCATAGCATCACTATTCATGATGTCATTCATGTCACTATTCACGGCATCACTATTCACTGTTGTACCTGGTCTTCAACTTTTTAGGCCTGCCGTACTCGGGCTTTGACTTTTTGTGCTAGGGTTTGACATTGCTGAGTTGGTCGTTGGGTTTTAGGGGCTTCCGTACCATTTTGAAGGCTGCCATACTACTGAACTAGAGTTTGATGATGTATTGTTCAGTTGTTATTTGCAGCTAAAGTTTTCAGGAAAAATCCAATCGTTATGCCTTTGATGCTGTTGTATTGTTCCAAGATATTTCTAGCTAGGGTTTCAAGGAAAGATTTTGCCTTTATGTTGTTCCAAGTTAGGGTTTGGAGGAAAAATCAAGGAAAACTAATATTCCGATTTTATTATGCTATTTGTATCTTTCATAATTGTTTTCAACATATAGCAGAATGTGCCATTTAAATGTGATTAATTACAATTAATTCTTATACTTGGTTGAAAAACTTTTTTCAACCCGATTTTTTGGCACTTTTTTCAGCAAATCAATCTGCAAAGACTCGTATGATGGGGGAATTTGAAGTGTTGTCCACAGTTAAAAGAACATGTAAATACACTCAAAACTTAAAAAAACTAAACCTAACCTTAACTAATAACCCTAACCTTTGTGGTAGATGTTATATTTGATGTTCATTTGATCATATTTAATATTTTTAGTTGTGAAAAATGGTGGAAATTATTCTCATTATAACTCCCTAATAATCTACCTTTGGATAAATACCTCATGGGACAAATACAAGCAGGGTGTTTTAACTTTTGGGGTTTATGGAGTTTAAGTCCTAGGTTGTTAAAGGGACTAAGTACAGTAAATTGAAGTAGAAATATGCAATAAATACAACCATTGATTTGTAATAGAATTGACCTAGTTTGACTTTTTAAAAAAAAGAAATAAATGATGTAAATAAGTACTTAGCTGGAAATTGATTAAAATAGGAGATCTGGGGGATGCAAACTGGGACAGGGGTTGATCTAAGTGTCGTGGATAGGATCCAGGTGTCAAAACCCTACTTGGATAGTAGTGCCCTAACTAGACAGTAGTGTCCTAATTGGACAACAGTGCCAATGGTGCTAGTGTCCTCCATGCAGAACTATTTTAAGCTTATGGGTGCCCTTGTGTCTAAGTATACCAACCCTGTTTTTGTGTGCACGAGTTCTGATTCCCTATCGGTGAACTATTTTCACTGATTTTATATGCAAACCCTAGACCTCTATGTTGTTTGGGCATCTGATTGGCACAAGTAGAAAAATGTGATGTTAGTGGGGTAGGTTGGACATCCTCAACACCTTGTTGTGATGAGAGTTGCCTGCATACCAATACTCTGAGGAGGGATCAAGCTTGATGTAGTTCTCCCCACCTAAGTGTTGGTGCAAGTGCAAGTGAAGTTAATATGAATGACGACTTGAGTGCTTTGAGTGTGCTTGAGACTGAGAATATGAGTAATTTGAATTTGGGAATGCTGTAGATGGTTTATATGTAGCAGGGCAGAATAGAGATTGATAACCTTGTTTATGCACAACTTGTTTTAAGTTATTTTGTGTTATTGCATCTCACTAACATCTAGTGAATAATGGGTCAAAAATCATGTATATATACTGTTTTAGTCGTTTTGCAAGTATTAAAAGAGGTATAGGCCAACCTTAGGTGGTTTTTGATTTGAAAAGATATCTGTTGGTGGCCAAAGGCGGGAAAAGGACAATAGCGCCCAAACTAGGACACTAGCGCCATTGGTGTTATTGTCGAAATTATGATGTTAGTGACTAGGTGGCAGACCCTGAGTCACTAGGGGTCAGATGCTATTGTGAGGGTCTATGATTGCTTTAGGGATGTTTAGGGATGTGTGTGGCCCGCATGAAGGCTAGATAAGTGTCTAAAAGGCCCTAAGATAGGTCCAGGGCTAAGCTAGGGATGGGTGGTCTCAAGTAACACTCTTAACACTCAAATGCCATTTTTAGATGATTACATAGGGGAAACATTCATGCCTTCTTTAGCTCTCGCACTACACATGGAGTGCAAACCATGCTAGAGAGTACATGTTGAAAAAATATTGTTCAAGAGTAAGCAATCTTCAAATATTGGTACAACTTTAGCTTGTCGTTTAAGGTGGCCATATCTCCATACTGGCAAAGTATGGTGGATGCAATCATAGTTGCAGGTTTTGGGTTCATTGCCCCATCATTATAGGCTTTGCATATAGATTTATTAAAAGATATTGTATAGGATGTGAGCGATGTTCTTGTGAAGCATCGTAAAGAATGACAAAAATAAAGGTGCACTATAATGTTAGATGGATGGATAGATGAAGCCCCACACTCATCAACTTCCTTGTGTCATGTGACATTGACACAAGTTTTCTTAAGAATGTCAATGAATCTGAGATAATACAATAGGGCAAGACACACTCATCTATTTGATGAGGTTGTGATTGGGGTGGGGCCACAAAATGTGGTCTAATTCATTACAGATAATGTTGTTTGTGCGGCTGCTGAGAGGCTTCTTATCGACAAATTTAGAACTATGTTTTGGACTCCATATGTGGATCATTGTCTTGATTTGACCTTGGATGACATAGGCAAAATTCCATGGGTGAAAGAGATTTTGCGAAAAAATCCACACAAGAGTGCTTAATAAAATGCACACATAGATGGCAATAAATCTCTTCAATGAGGGGTGACAAGTTTTACAACCGACTTCCTTGCATTGCAAACTCTTTGCCAACAACAAATGAATTTAATATGAATGTTCGTTTCAATTGAGTGGATGGAATCTTCATTTGTGAAACATAGGAGTGCCAAATGGTGGTTGACTATGTTCTATCACTGTCTTTTTGGGAAGAGGTAGAAGACAATTATGTTATTCTCTTAGCCTCTAGTTCAAATTTGGAGACTCGTCGATGGAGATAAACGTCCATGGGTTATTTATATGAGGCAATTGATAGGGCCAAAGATGCTATTAGGAGCAAATTGGAAAATAACAGGGCCAAGTACATGCCATTATAGGAGATAGCTGACAAAATATGTGATTGACAGATGCATTCTCCTCTCCATGCAATTGGATATTTATTGAATCCAACATTGCTCTTTAGTGACTCATTTCAAGATAATGCAGAGGTTAGAAGGGGCCTATTTAAGTCCACAAAGAGAATGTTTCCTATGGATACTTTGAGGCAGCTATGGGAGAGTTTTCGATGTACAAATAGGCAAGGGGTTTCTTATCTAGTAAGGCAACCTTCACAAGGAGGAAGAACTTCAAAACAAGTAGACAATTTTTATACATACGTACAGTGAAAATGTTAAATTTCGATCGAATTATGCATGTTATAATGTTGACAAAATCTGTTTTTGTAGCACAATGGTGAGATTTCTTTGACAAAGAAACCAAACACTTTCGATAGATGGCAATGCACATTTTGAGCGAACCATGCAGTTCACCCACTTGCGAGCGTAGTTGGAGTGTGTTGGAGCATATATATTCCAAAAAATGTAATCGATGCACTCAAAAACGGATGACTGATTTGGTGTTTGTCCACTACAATATTTATCTGAAGGTAAAGAAAGTTTAAGGTTAAAAAATGTTGCATTTCTAATTCTTAACTCATATAGAAAGTTTATTTATATTCTTCTAAAGTATTATTCACCAAAGTCACTAACATATGTTCTATTTGATAATGTTAGGTACCGCCGAGGAAAATTAAAGAATTGAGTTTGACAAGATTGATCTAAAAGATGAATGGCTTGGAAATAATGTTGAGCCTATTTATGATGAAGTTGACTTTGACTTGTTAAAGAAGGTTGGTTATGACACTGAGGTTGTCTCTTGAATTAGGAGAGGCTCTAACCCTAGAGCTTCAACATCTACACTTGTTGATCCCTAATCTACCTCGTTGCCATTGTCTCCCTCTCATTTTTTGTTTCTTTGTAAACGACATTAATATGCATTTTGAAATGCAAATTAAATAGTCTAGAATTAATGAAAGAAAACAGTTGGCTGATTTTGACGGCGTACAATCTCATTTAACTTTCTCTCATAATTTGTATCTATTCTCTATGTAATTGAAATGCCTAATATGTATTTCTGTGCAATGAAAATGCCTTTAAATTTTAAAAAAATTAGTTTTTTCGACGGTTTTATGTTTTTTTTTTCACGATTAATCACCATTTTTTTAGAAAACACTTACAATTTTGAAAAAATGATTTTTCCCCAAATGATTTTTTCCACTATGGTTTTTAGATTGTTTTTTATGTATGCAATTGACTGAAATAAAGAGAACATGTGCGAGCTGTTGGTTTTCTGTATTGCATATATTGTTCTAATATTTGAAAGAATTTTCAGAATTAAGGGCAATAAAAATCAAAATTCTTATTTTATCCCAAAAGGGATATTTCAGTGGTATCAGAGCTTAGATCTTGCCAGCTTGTGAATTAGACGATAACATCATGGGATATTTCAGATTTATGTATAGAAAAAATGAATTTCTTGCATGAAGCCATCAATCAAAATCATAGAGATTTGATAAGGACCATCCAAATGACAGTGGAAGAATCCATGGTAGAGATGATGCAAGCCTTGCAGAATATAAATCAGAACAAGGCTACCCAAAGGATTCCTTAAACAATTAATCGACCCATGTTTTTTCAAGCAAAGTTCTTATAAAGGGAATAAAATATAGATCTTATTTAAGAGGTGTTGATTAAAATACAAAAGAACAAGGAAAGATACAAACTTGAGGCCACATGAATCCTTTATCAGTATCAAGGTATCCCTGATAGTCTTAAATCCCAAGTTTCCTTTGATGAGTACTTGGAGTTACTAGAAGTAAGATATCCAAATAAAAGAGGTTTGTATGAATACATAAGAAAGCTGAGAAAGATAGAGGAATCCACCATGCAAGTTGAAGGTAAGGATCTTTTATCAAGGAAAACATATTTCATTGACTTCTAAAATTGACTGTCAGCGAAATGATTGTCTTAATGAAGTCAAGGAGGAACAAATATCGCTCGTTGAATGCAAAATTGTAAAAGATGTTCCTGTAATAGATGTTCTAGTAATTTCTAGGGTTATTTCTCTAGATTAGTAAAACCCCATTATGCTCCCAAGCAGGCATGAACTATTTGACACAATTTCAGAGTTTATAACAATCAACAAGTCACAAAGGGGTCAAATATTTCCGCTGCAAGCCACAAATCAGCAACTGCAACAACAAAGCATTCAATGTGAACAAGATTTGGTCCATGCATGGGAACAACCAAAAGGTATGTCAGAACAATTAGTTGTTGTTTTGCAAGAATTTAGAGAGGATTTTTTGGTTAATGCCAAAATTTTGAATCTTCAATATAGTAGAGATAATACCAATGTCTCTAAGGCATTGAAAGGAGAAGTTCATATGAATATCAAAGTAGAACAACATAAGCATGGTGGAGTAACTCCAAATGTGGGTATTTGTGCAAAAGGTCATCAACGAGATATGAGGGAAGTAGATGGTGATAGTATCCTAACATCAAATGTCAGAAGGAACATACTCATGGCAACTGAGTCTGATTTTCAGCTTTAATGCTGTTGTCTCATCATTATCAGCCACCACATTACTCCATTTACACCCATACAAGTGGATTTGCAGGGATGTCCAAACGTGGGAAGGAGTACTTTTCAGTTTGGGACTACTAATAGGGAGTTTTCAGCCCTTGCATGGCTGCTCACCACTTCTACAGTGAACATACTATTGAATGCAACACGGATTTGTCATTTTTGTAGCTGTTACATCATTTCTATATTGTTGGTTTTGATAATTTCAATCATCAACAACTGCAATTCTGCGTATTTGAAAGAAATTTGCAAATTTTCAAGGTTGATTTGGGATTTTGGTATTTGCAGAATATTTTAGACATTGCTTGAGCGCATGCAATTCTGGGAATGACAGACTGTAATATCCTCCTTTTTCGAATTAAATAAAATCAAGAGACCCTTAGCCTGTCAGTTATTTTCCATAGGCAAAAGGGGTGGAAAAAGAGATAATTTACTAATAAAGTTTTAAGTTGTCCTCAATTTCACCTTTTTCAATAATATGAAAATGACACTTATTCATTATTATTGAGGCCAAAAAATATTAATTAATTATATGGCCAAAAAGTAATTATTATAATGCAGGGCAAAAGGAATATTTAATTAAAAAGTATTATTAATTATTTTTAGGATTTTGGACGAGAAGAGCTTCTTAAAAGGATTGATTGGAAAAAGTGAATAATTAATCATTCATTCATTCAAACACTTTTACAAAACCCTTGTTTTGGAAATTTGGGGCAGGGGCTTCAATATTTTATATAGAGGACAAAAATCCTTATGTGCATAGGCTTGGGGATGAAAACCCTTAAACCAAAGCTTTCATATTTAGAGGAAATCCATCACTCAGGTATAGAGAAGCTGATTTATGGATGTGTATGGAGCTACAATAGTTCAGAAAATTATGAAAATATTCTCCCGCAGTGACATTTCAACTTGATGTCACTGTATCACTATTCATGCCACTATTCATTGTTGTACTTGGGCGTTGACTTTTTAGGCCTGCCATACCTAGGTATTGACATTTTTGTGCTAGGGTTTGACTTTGTTGAGCTGGTCGTTGGTTTTTAAGGGCTATCATACCATTTTGAAGACTTTTTAGGGTTTGATGTTGTACTATTCAGAGGTTATTTTCAACCAGGATTGTTAGGAAAAATCCAATCATTGGCCTTTGATGTTGTTGTACTATTCTAGGACTTTTCCAACTAGGGTTTCAAGGAAGGATTCCACCTTTATGTTGTTCTAGGTTAGGGTTTGGTGGAAAAATAGGGAAAACTAATATTCTGATTTTATTATGCTATTTTTATATTCCATAATTGTTTTCAGAATGTTTTCTATGTATGCAATTGATTGAAATAAAGAGAACACGTGTGAGGTGTTGGTTTTCCGTATTGCATGTATTGTTATGGTATTTGAATGAATTTTCAGAATTAAGGGCAATAAAAATCAGAATTCTTATTTTATCTCGAAAGGGATGTTTCATCTGTAATTCTTTGGCCATCGGGAAGGTGATATTTGTCCCTTCACCTTCCTTTTCCTCTCTCAAAGAAGTCTTTTATCTCATTACTCCACTTACAAGGTAATAACTTTCACTTAAATAGGCACATGGGAAAATAAGGCCCTCTTACCCTCCATTAATGCCTCTATCTGTTGTCATTAATGGGAATAGGGCTAACCCCAGAGTCCTAAATTTCATAAAAACACTCCTAGTCTTAATATATGGTCAAAGGCCTTTAATTCTATCCTCAAAACCCTCTAACTTGCTTTTCACAACACTCTAGAAGTGGATTACTTTTCCCATTTGAGTTATGCAAGTTGGTCTACCATTGCTGACTCTTCCTCACTCCCACTTGACTCCATAGAGGGTTCTGTAAGTCTCTTGGACATGGGTGAGGGGTTATGAATAGTGCTAGGAGACCAAAACTTGCCATTTTCCTAACTAAGCAACTATATCAAAACAAGGTAATAAAATATACAAGGTTGCAAGATCTAACTCTACACATCTATAAGTATGGTAATCTCTATGACCAATACAGTCTAAGATCCCTCATTTGGCCAATCTATAATTCTGCACACTCAATGCACACTTCAAAATGTACAATCCTTGATATGGCTGAAGCAAATAAATTGCTTAGTCAATACAATCAAACAATCTATACATAAGGAAATCAATACATCGAGAGAAGGATCTCCTCACAACACTCATCACACGAAGTAATATATCAATATGTAAACAAGTTGACCTACTTCCAACTCACAAAGTATCCATGGTATCCATATATCAATACAAACCGACTCCCACAATGTCCATTTACGTAACCACAAGATATACACATGCTAGCTCAACTAGCCTTACACACATACATAAACCAACTCTCCAAGAGCTAAACAAATAGTACTGGCACCTCATGTCTTAAAGTCAGTGAGAACTAAGTTTAGCAACCAGTGCAAACCGGATTTAACGAACAAAGTAAAAATTGGGCCTTACGGAGAGAATGCTATAGAGGAAGTTGAAAGTGAAGTTCATTATGAGAAAGAGCAGACATACTTCAACACCAAAAATGAAGAGGCATAGTTCTCCCTTCCTCCCTGCCATTCTCTTGCTTCCTCCGTTAGTGATCCAATAGTTTTAACATCATGCAATGTACTAATCCGTTATGCAGACTTCCTTAAACTACACTTGCTAGTTCACATGAATAAAGAGTAAGGAAAAGATAGATGTACCATTCCAACTTTCATTATGCAATGTCAAAGAAGATCTACTTTCTTTCTCATCCAAGAACATACAAAATAAAGTGTCTAGTGATTATATGAGAGTGCACTGCCATCTAGGGATGAAGGAACTCCTCTGAGCTACACATCACAATGCTAAGCCACTATGACCCAAAACATTCTCCACCCTGCCACCCCTGAGCAGGTACATTTTTTATTGGGGGGAACAAGAATAGTCTGCCAACATCATGTGGAAGCCGCTTGCTATGTGGAGAGCCAACTGCCCTTAACTTTTCAAAAAAAACCACAATCAAGGCCTCAACCATTGCAGGCCAATAATGGGGCCCAAAAATGAAACAGAAACTTTATTAGTAGAAAAAACCAGCAGTTAGGGTTGGAAAAAATAGAAGATAGAAGAGGAAAAAGAAGAATAGAAGAAGATTACCATATATATATATATATATATATATATATATATATATATATATTAGAATAACAGAAAGGAAGAAAGAATGACTAATAAAGAAAATTAAATGGAGAATGGAGAATTTCTAATCTTCTCTATTCTTTTAGTTTTATTTAAATCAGAGGAAGAAAAATAGAATGGGAAAAAATCAGAAAAATAACTTAGAAAGAAAGAAAAACCAGAATTTGTAAAGAAGGAATGAAAAAAGAAAATCAATACATACCTCTATACATCCTGCAAAAGAACATAAAACACGGTGATCCTTTGCAGATGGCATCCTCAAGCTCCATAGACCCACCTCAAAAATGATCAAATCAGTCGAGATGGAATGCAAATCACATTTTTCAGTGTATAGGAGCTGTAAATGGGAAAGCGAGACAAGCCCCAGGTAATTAGTAGTCTCTTTCGAGGTAGATGAATTTCGTGCTTGTTTATTTTTGCATATGTACTCCTTGTCCACTATAACATTCTAGTATGATGGTTCTTTGTCCGAGTTCCTTTTCGTTTGTTTAAGCCATAGTTCACATAACCGTAACCGGCGAGTACTTGCCAAGGGGCAATTTTGGGTAACCGATGGTAATTCCACAGAGTTGGCCAAATAACCAGGAATAACCAACAAAGACAACAAATAATTAAATTTATCAAAAAAACATAAACCGCCAATAACCAGGAATAACCGCCAATAATCATGAATAACCGCCAAAAAAATTGACAATTTTTTTTTTGCAGCGAGTTTGAATGGTGGTTAACCGCCTGGGCTTTTTCTTGGCGAGTAACCGAGTAACCGGCAGCTACTTGCCGGTTATGCAATCTATGGTTTAAGCAATGCTGGCAGGTGGTCTAGTAGCTGCCTTTTTGTAACATTTTAAATTTTTTTCTATCTCAACATATCAAGTGTTTTTTCTTAAGAAAAGAAAGTGAGATATTAGGAGGGCGAAGGGGGAAGTTTGGTTTTAAATATTAGGTTCTTTTAATGTATGATTGCCCTTTCTGTCATGACTTGCAAGTCTTGCATACGGTCACGGAATCAATTGAGTTGAGCCAGTCATACCCAGTTTGTCTGGAACGGTTCAGGACTCATGCTTGCTCACATAGTCTGTTTACTATGATTAGGTGGGAATTGTTCTGCAAACTGGATAAGTTTCTGGATGGTCTTACATGATACCCTATGATGACCATAATGATAAAAATTAGAGGGCTGTAAGTAGACAACATGACAGTCCATACATGGAGATGACGGAGAAGAACCACCTACCCTCTAATCAAACCATTGACTAATGTAACGAGTCATTACATTACTCTGGGATACATGAACATGTCTTAACATAATATATACTTCTGTGAATGAGGGTGTTCACAAATGATATGTTCATGAATGTCATGCCTGCAAAAGGCACTGACTCAATATAATCACTTTTATTATATTCAGAGTGCACATTGCTTATTCTTCAAGCCAAAATGTTAAATTACATTATTTACATGAGATCCATTCATGAGTCACAGCAAGAACCTACATTGTATGGCCATTTACATCTAAGTATTCCAGATCAAACTTGTATTAGATAGCTATTTCCTTATACCCAAGGGATTGTTACTTGGTAGGATGTATCAAGTGACAAGTAATACTAAGGATTTGTTGGCTTTGTTATGCTTCCATATTTAAAATGAACTCTATAGTTAGATGAATATCCCTAGATCCATGATTATATATATTTGGCAATCTATATTTGTATAGTTCTTGTTGGGAGGGAATTTTGTTGTATTATATATAGATAGTGATCCTTATCTCTAATAAATGAGTGGGCGTGCTTGAGAAAATTCCAGTTAGTGCTTTATAAAAAGGAAACAATAATGTTTGATGTTATGAAACATACTGAAAGAAACAAACCACCTTAGTGCCACAAGTGATGCGAAAAGCATGCATACTAGTTCTAGATGTATTTTGAAACTAAAAATGATAGTTATGGATTAGTCATTGGAATGATCTTACCTTGAATAGGGATCTCGACCCCGACACTTCCCTTCCCCTTTGTTATGATTCTGAAGCCCTTATCTAAAATTGCAAATAGTGGTCTAGAAATTATGTTGATCTTATTTATGGTTAGCATTGATGAATGGTCTTGCAGATAGTTTCATGGTACAATTATTAATTATAATCAGTCGTGTGATGTCATGTCCTTTTTTTGGAATTAACTAATCGGAAGAGCCATAACCTATTCCTTATTTACCCTATGCTAAGGGATAAAGTTAGGGAAATAAATTAATAATAATACTTTAAGTTGTCCTAAGTCATCTTTATTTTATAACATAAAAATGACACTTATGGATTATTATTATTAAAGAGGGCCAAAAAATAATAATTATTAACATGATGAAAAGTGATATTTAATTAAAAGTATTTTTAAATAATTTATTAATTTTAGGGTGAAATTGGAAAAGTAAATTTATAAAATGACAATTTGGGCCAAAATAGAATTATTATTCATTATTAATTGTTGACAATAAAACCGTAATCTAGAGCTTGAGCCATTGTGTACAATCTTTTCATTTGAGGACAAAAACCTTCTTATATACAAGTGTGGAGAACGAAAACTCTCTAACCCATCGAGGTGATTCCATCTAGGGATCATATTTGTGCTGTTAGATCAAGATTTATTCCATTTTCAGTTTGTTACAGCACTGCGATAGTGATCCGTGCCATTGGTATAGTGATCTATACTACTGCTATAGTTGTCCGTACTGCTGTTACAGTCATCTGTACCGCTGCTACAATACTTTCGTACCTGCTAGGATTTCTACAGAGGGTTTGGGTAGTGTATGCTGCTGATTTGCCCTACTATGGTGTTGCATGTGATCAATTTTGCCCTAGCTGATTGGTGGCAACCTTGCCGAACGGGTTAGTTGTAAAAGAATCAATAAATTTAGTGTTATGTATTGTCTAGTTAATCTAGGTTAGGGTTTCGTATCTAAATCATAGTAATTTTCCTATTTATGTAATTAATTCTATTTGCATGCTTCTATTTCATTACAATAAAAACCTGTGAGATTTGTTATCAAAATGGTGTTTCACTATCTAGTATTCAGCTGATATTCCAGAATTAAATATAAAAATCAGAATTCGGAAATTTACCAAAAAGGGTTTACGGAAAAATCTGAAATTGTTATTTTTTGTCCAAAAAGAGACATTACATGCGATCTATATATTTGCGATTATCCCTTTCTTGGTACAGATTTGTTAATTATGTCCATTATTACCTATAATTGTTAATTATGTGAAATACATAATTATATCAGATAAAAAATTTATGTAATTAACAATTCCATGTGATCCATATAATTAATAATCCCTCCGTCTATCTAATTAACTGTCATTAGGAGGGCCCCTAAGAACAGGGATGGACTTTATACCACAAACAAGTCATTCGTTGCAAGAGATTATTTATATCATCATTTTACCTTTGGGACTATGATTTGTGACCCCCCAATGGTTTTCTGATCCTTAGTTTTTAATGTTTGGTATCGCTCCTATCTTGTAGAACTTTAGATGGAGAGAAATCTGTATTGCTAAGAAAATGTATTAGAATTCCCCTTTCTGAACTCTATAAGATAGAATATATGTCCAATGTTTGGAAACTGTCCATGCATCCTTGAGATATGCCCCTAAGATGGTGGCATTTTCTGGGACTTTCCTAATGAATCTGTTGTTGATGACATCTTGCCTTTTCAACAAAGCCTTGGAAAAACCACCCTTGAAACAAAATTTACGACCAACTATTTTGGTGACAATATTTTAGCGGGTTTTCCCTAGTGACAACCTTCTCAACACTTTAGTTTTTGCAAAGATGGTTTTGGCCAATAAGTTTTTCGTGACACTTTTGTTGTCATTGTATGCACTAATTTTATTTCATTTGGTTTCCTTCAATCCAGGGCTTAAATTGCAGATTTGGTCCCTGTCATGATAGAACGAACCTGCTGACTTTGACTAAGTGCCACGGTGTCATATTCATATGTAGCTTCTTTATGTTGTCTTAGTTTTCATGTCATCTCACTTGCAGCAAGCTATGCTCCCTAACATGTCTAGACTTGGCCATTTTCATCCTTTCCCTCTATGGATCCAGATCTGGCAAGCTGAGAGGACTTTTCACATTATTTCTTGTCATCTTTTGTTCCTAAATTGAATCATTCTTCTTATTCCATTACAATTCGCAACCCTCCACAGACTTCCTGTCTGTACCATTCAACAAGTTGCTGGAAGCCTTGTTTCCAAGTCAGTGGTGACACTGTCAAAATTATGTATTCCTCCAGGTATTGTAGATATCAAATATTATCTGCAGCACTTTACCTAGAGCATGTCTCCACGACAATAATTCAAGATTGTCCTCCACGGGGTGCATTCTCTAGATTGGGCCTCTGCAATGTGGCTGTTAAAATAACTGCCTCCATGGTATTTGTTCAAATTGTTTCTTCCATAATATGTCCATGATATTTGTGTCCATAGAAAATCATTGATGAAAGTCTCAAAGACATGAAATTTCAGAATACTATCCTTCACGAAAGATTGGGAAATGTCTTGACTCTCCATAACAATGCAACCTCCTTGGCTTATTAGGGTCTACACGAGCCTTATTTTGAATAGAACAGTATGGCTTGGGTCGAGTGGAAGTATAGTGGGCATATACCTTTCAACCTATTGTCAACCATAAACTTGTAATTTGTGGTTCTGAAACATCTAGGAAGCTCTCAATCACCAACGCACTGAAAAGATTGATAGCCCAACATCTTGAGATTGTTTCTAAATATAGCAGTGTTGAGGATGTAGTAGACTCACGACGTCGTTATTTATGAATCAAGCATTATCATCACCATTGATTCGTCACCATTTGTTGGCATCTTTTATCTCCTAAAATTTTCATGACCTAGGAGTCATTCCTATCCTCCACTCCACCGTATATACTCAGATGTTTATGTATTTTTCTTTTTGATACATATGCATTTCCTTTCTCCAGAAACAACATGCAGACATCATAGAATATTATTAGAATTTCTATCTCATGAGTGGACTGAAAATTGAGTGATTTACAACTAGGGTCATGTTCAATTCCATCCTATATTGCATCCAGCTCATGAATTGAATTGTCTGTCTGTTCTCAAGTAATCACTATTCATCATTGAAAATAGGTTGGATAGAGCAAGCATCTTCCTTGAATTGTTCAATTTCCATCTTATAGCTTACCTTATAATGTATATTAACTTATCTTGTGAGTAAGATGAAACCATCACAAAATAAAGGGAAGACGTCATGCTTGTTTAAAAAAATCTCTGGCATACAAATTACCAATTTAATGCGTAATGCCAGGTATTTTATGTGCACTGCTTTGTTAATATTCAGTATTCTATGTCATGACATATGCTTAAGAAATAAGAGTTCAGGATTTAAGCATGTCTTTTTTTTCACTTCACATTTTTGTTCTTGTCACGGATTGGCCATTGTTTGATAGTGCTGAATATTTTTTGTTATGCTTCTTTCTTTTCAGGTTACAGTGCTGACATGGGTAATAGGTTTCTGTATTATACTAGTAAACATGTTCTATTTAGCCAATGGATTTCTTCATTGGATTGTAAATACTGAACTGTCAAGGCCAATTGTAGTATTCCTTGGGACACTTGGCATTGCTGCCTTTACTGCATATATTTGCTTTACGTTGTATTTGGCACTGAGGACAGATAGGGCAGAGACTTACAACTCGCCTGAATTTGTTGAAGCAAACATGAATGAACCCAACGAAAGAATTGTAAATGATATTGAGGAGGGAAGGCCTTTAGTAGTGCTCTCTTATGGTGATAAATATGTGAAGGAGCTTCCAAATTAGCTCTTAATTTTGTATTCTATAGTTCTCAGAAATTAATGCTGATTTCATTATTCGTTATTCTTTTTCCAGTAGGTGCTTGGTAAGGTAAGACTTTTATCTTTGATTTGAGTTTTGTTATTTCTACAGTTTGGATAGGTAACGATTTTAGAAATGATGAAAATAGCTTGATGTCTTTGAGACATCATGGGAAATGATGCGGGGCCCAATCAAAAAGCTTTAGATTCCCTGTTATGAAATGTTGGATTGGAACTCATATTTAGTGACATGGATATTATTGGAAAAGAACCCCCAAAATGGGCATGCAATAACGTAAAGAAACATCGATGACACCAATTCATAATTACTAGAAACTCATACACTTCTTGGAATGTCCCTATTAGGAAATTTCTTGTAGACGTTCCTTAAATGCGGCATAAATTACATGGAATTTTTCTTTTTGGGCTAGTAACTAGTTGAAGAGAGTTAAATGAAATAAAGAAAATGCTTACTAGCATGTATTTTTCTTAAACATTTACATGGTTTCTAGTAGAGAATTTTCTTATTAAAGCCCAATGGTACTATTAAGAAGAGAAAACAATAAGGGTTAAGAAGTCTTTGTACAAAAGCTTTATCAATTAACTGAAATGGGCAAGGGGTACTCCATACTAGTGCTTTGTGCTAATAACCAATACATGAAGGAATTCTCTTTGGTCATTGGCTTCTGCAAATTTAGGCCTCCAAGATTATTCAACAATATTTGGCAATATAGATAAGGGAGTATTACCTCATGATGAAGTGTAGGAGAAACTAATTATTTTGTAATTTTTTACTCATGCGATCTTTAACACTATGGAATGAAGTAATGTTTCCAAGAACCTCATGGAGGCTAAAGGGTTTCTGATTTGACCTTGTTAGAGAGCTCCTTAATTAATATGTTTTCTAACATTTCTTGACCTTTCATATAGTGTATTTCAATATTAAGATGTATTGTTCAATATTTACACAATATAAAAGCTGCAAGAATTGGGACGAGCAAATCGTCCTAATTCTTCATGTGTCTTTCTATTTTATATTTTATACAACTTAATTTAAAATATTGTAGGGACTTGAATAAAGTTAAACACAAGCATCCATCTTTCAATTGTATATTAAACAACTTCTGCCATTCAAAATGTTGTTGTAGGGACTTGAATAGAGTTAAACACAAGTATGTCTAAACCACCTTTGCCTAAATCACACCCATAAAATGGCCAAAAGTCCCATATATAGCTCACGTAGAGACTTTAAAAAACATAGAAAATCTTGGTCTATAGACCAACACAAAACAAGACACCCACAAAGCTTTGACATACATGTTTCATCCATTCATCAACCCACACGACACCCATGAACAAGACAAACTACACATACAAGAAACAAGAAGAGGCCCAAGGCATTAAGAATCACTTGGCAAAGTCGATTTGGCATTAAAGCTCCTTGTGTTGGGATTCACAACCCAATTATTCTAGATTGTTTGGGGTGCCTGCCTCTTCTGTTGTATGAACTTTCGTTGTCTCCTCTAAGTCAAGCATTGGGAAGTTGGACAGGCAACATTGACAATTCGTCGCCTCCACTCTCTAAGGGGGTCTTTTAATTATGTCTAATTGTACCTTGGGCTCTTGCACCACATGCATCCTTGTTAGTTGATAAATGGTTTTGAGTTTCTTCAAAAATGAGAAAGTGGTAGAACTGGATACCACCATGAGACCATCCATGGGTACCGCTATGAGATCCTTGATATATTGGTTGAAGTCTTAGTAGTGGTTGTTCATTCTCTCCAAATTTTTATGACCTTGTGGAATTTCCTTGCGCAACACCACCACCTCCTTTTTGATGGATGATTGCACATCCCCTTCCTTTGCATCTGCCATCACTTTCCAATGGATGCAACAATCTCCTTTGAGCATTGTATTCATAATTTGATCATAAAGTTCCTCATCTTTTACCCAACTTGCAAGTTTTATTTGAAAGCCAACTTCAATGGTCTCAATCTCAAGGCCCACTATTTACCATGCCATCACCCCCAAGGACACTAAGGGAAGTGTAAGCTTTAGTTGAAAATCCACTTCAATGGTCTTGATCTTAAGGTCCCATTGTTTCCTATGTTGTCATCCCCAAGAACATTGAGGAGAATGGTTATGGTGTTTAGATTGCCAAAATTGAAGGTGCACATTAGCCTTCAATAAAAAGTTGCCCCAGCTTGGACCCCTATTGTATGGTGTATCATTTGCGATTATCATAGTACGTAGGGTGTCAAATGCAACTTGCAGATCCAAGGATGGATACATTTTGTGAAGGATTGTGTATGAAATTATTGGTGATAATATTTAGCTAGGAATTACATTAGTAGCCAATATAAAGTTTGTTGTGTGCACCTAATTTGGGTAGATATTTTGTTTTGCTTTTTCTCTCGAGGAATTTTCCACATCTTTGTATACTTGCACTTGTGCATCATACCTCTTGTGCTTTGAATGCTTTGTGGAATCTTCTACTTGTAACTTGCATCCTTCCAAATGTTCTTTGAATGGCTTTTTGGAATTTTCCAATTGTAACTTGCAAGCTTATTAAATCCATCACTTATGCTTGTGCATCTTTTATGTGCAAGTCTATATCCTAAGAGCTCTCCCTTTCGTTGTGGCTATCTTGAATTCATGTGTTGTAGCATTGCACTATTGTGGATCATTTGAGTTTTTGAATACTAATAGCATCCACTTCATTTCATGTGTACTTGTTTCTTTGCTATTTTATTAACTATATTTTTTTCCATTTTATAATGGTGTACTTAATTTGTACAATATATCATAGTCATCTTTTAGATTTGGTTATTAAGCACATTGATTTCTTGATTTTAGTGTCATAATTTTTTTGGCTTATTATGTTGGAACACTTTTGTTCAAATAGAGATTTTCTCCTTTGGCAAAACAAAGAGAATGTCTGCATCAAGTTAAAATTGGTCTTTATTGAAAAAACAATTTTTTTTTTTGGCATGAACATTTATTAGAAGAAAGGTTTTCACATGTACATCATTATTTCCTTTTTCTATATGCACATATTATACTTCTAAGTTAGGCATATATAGAAGATTAATTAGGATGTGTATATCCAACTTTTCTTCTGTGTCAAACATTGATTCATTCTTGTATGCATGCGAATAACGTGCTAAACTGTGCACTTGACTTCTCAAGGTCTAGCTGAGACAATTGTTGTAATAAATGGATGATGAGTGGAATTACAGATTGTGCCAAGTGTTTGGTGAAATTAGAATTGGAATGATGAGTGGCAAAGGATGTTCGTCATGGAACCAAAAGAGTTCTGCTATGTCGCGCTGCTTGTTAAAAGCATCCAACTAAGTGGAAACAAAATTCAAAGGTCCCTCAGTATTGATGATGACAAGGAGATAAACTCTTGATCAATGCTGAGAATGTCAAAGTGGGAATGGTTTGGTTGAATGACTTGGGGAATGTGGTCAACTTTGCAAGGTTAACTATGCTCTGTCAATGTCCGATACAAATGTGAATGATATATGATGAAGCTAGACTCAAGGAGAAGAAAGGGGATGTAGATGAGAATTCAAGCTTGAAATACATTGTAATATCAACCTCGATTTTGTGGGAGGATGATCTATGCTTGCTCCTCTAGGGCATTAAGAGCATTGACAAATGAAAGATAGGTGGATCAGAAAACCTCAATTCTAAGCTCGACACTGATATCTGATTGGATGTTGATAGTTGGATCTAGTGCTCTAACTATAGGAAAAAATCCTGCTCTATGGAGGTATGGATGTTTAGGGAGTGTCATTCAAGAGGTTAGATGCATGAATGTATAAATGTTAGAGCTTGTTTTGATGTTGGTATGTGGTAAGAGTTGTTCTGTCAGAAGCAAGGTTTTAGGAATGCTTGTGCTCGTAGGTACAAAGCTTTGGTTGTTGAATTGTTTTTAGTTTTTGGTAATGTTTTGATTGAAAATAAAGCTAACTACTTGTTGAAAGTAATCGACTGAAAGTAAATAATAATGTATTGCTATAAATAAATGGAAGAATGTTACTTTTTGGTATTTTTTGATTCATTTTTTAATGCATGCAATACTAGAAAGCAAAATCTAGACTCACAATGCAAATATTGATTTCTAGGTTTTCTAGATGCAAATTAAATGAAATTGTTTGTGTTTTCAGATTATGGATTGATGAATCTGTTATGCAAACTGAGATTATTTAATATGCAAGTAAATACAAAATTAGATTTAGACCCTAAGCAACATTATTACCAAGCATCTAAATATTTTTTACATATGCAAGTTAGAACTATTTTTTTATGTTTCTAGATGGACGTAGACTAAGTTTGAATGATTTGTATCAAATGAAAGTAAATATCTAAGTTCGAATTTCCTAATTTAATAAACCAAAAATAATGTCTTGAATTTACTCAAACAAAGAAAATCAAAATCAAAATATTACTTTTCACTCTCCTAGATTTGGTTAGATTTTTCTACTTGATAGTGTGCTTGTTTGAGCATGAACAAGAGTTTGAGTTGGAAGTGTTTTATTTTGTGTTCTAATATTTACTTAGGGTTTGAATGCACATATATTTGCTTTGAAAGAATCTATTGTATGGCTGCAAACAGTAAGAAAATTAACTAATATTTTTAATGTAAAGAGAAGAAGAGAGAAGAATTATTTTTCTTATCTATGTGACACAACCGCCACTTAGGATAACATTGTTGCTAGATAGTAAGACAACCATTATGTCTTTGATGCTTTTGTCACCTTAAGGGCAATTTAGTGATGGACCGTGGTGGTTTTGTCACCAGAAAGGACGGTTTTATCTTATATGAAGAGTGTTTTAAACAAGTTGAAAGAGGTTGCGAACGACAAAACAAAAAGGGGGTTTGAGAGGCTCAAGAGAGAGATAGGGAGGAAAAAAGACTAGAATGTTAGAGAGCTCTGCATTGAGCATAAAGTAGTAGATCATTGTATCATCACTGAACATCGTACCAGAAATATCGTACCATGCAAATTTTTGGTGCATACATATTGCCCCCTCGGGATGACACCTTATCATGAATTGATAGTGTGGTCTCAAGTATTGGGGTGCAAAAGGGAAATACATGATTATATATACTTTACTTAACTTGGTGGTGCAACATAACTATTCGAGACCTCATGCAACTTGCAGACAAAAGACAAGAATCAAGTGCAATTTAATAAAAAATTAGAAAATATACTATGTAATCAAATCATGGATGAGAGTACTTACCATTTGTGCGAGGAATATCATACTCCCTAAATCGTCCTTTTAGGAGACTGAAATTGGTGTCAAGTTATCTTGTACTTGCAAAACCTTAAATCGTGCTATGGAAGATAGAAAGCCATTAAATTGTTAGTTTTATAGAAATTTAGTATCAATATGACTTGTTAAACATGAAAATGTGCACTATTGAGATAATTTATCAAAAATAGATAACTTCTAAATCAAAACGGCTAGTTTGGGGGTCTACATATTTAAAAACTTGTCAAAAATATAGGCTCATTTTTAGAAATTGACTGTGAGATCTCAGGCTCTATATTGATAGTGGCAGTTTTGAGTGAGAAAGTAGTCAAAATAATGAAAATAGAGCAGGGATGATGAATATACCAGTGACAGGTGGAACGGGCTAGGAATATGTAGGTTTTATTGTTTTTTCTTCATTTGCCCTAGTTTTTCAAATTTGGATAGAAGTCACTAAAAATCCAGCCAAATAAAAAATTTGTAGTTTCAAAATGTTTGTGGGAGGGTGTAGATTAGGAATTTGCTAAATTTTAGTGATTTGGGTAGGTTTTTGGGTCACTTGGGGGGGGGGGGAGGGGGGTTGGAGGGGGCAGGAGGATTAAGTCCTAGGTGTGGTCGACAGACAGAATCACCACATCGTGATGGAACTGACAGTCTACACAGACCGATGGTTACGTAACCACCACAACAATGTTGAAATCATCTGTTTCTACAAGCAAGGCGGTGATTTCTTCAAAGGAAAAGGGAAAAACCCCTTGGCTTGTTTGGAGCCCAGAAAAAGGGAAAATAAGCCAACTCATGGTCTCTTCTGTCTGTAGGGGATATATATTCATTGGAACAGATCCCAGGAGTAGGAGTGTCTCCCTCGCACATTTTCATGTTCCCTTAGGACTCAGGAGAGTGGAATATCACTTTCATTGAGGTATATAAGGTTACAAGTCTACCAATGCTAGGTTGGTTGGTGGCCCTCCAGGAGGGCCACAAGTAGGGATGAGGTAGTGGGTGGGGTCAAACATTTCGGTAATGTTGGCGCACTTGATGTGGGTGCAAAGTGTGGAGTGAGGCTTTTCGGGATAGAGGGATCAACGATCCCCAATCTATAGAAAATGATTATTGGTATCCTTGCTTCCTGACTGGTGAGGGACAAGGGTACTGAAAGCCTATTCTATAACTGGTCCTCGATTGTCCATTAGATAGAGAGGGGAGCTCAATTTTCCTAGGGGCAGGGGATCTTGGTCCAAACCTATAGCGACATGTACTGCATGGCTAGATTGGGAGCACTTTCTATCAGTCACCCCACGCTCCTCATGAGTTGGGTATATGAGTAGATGATCCCCTACCATAGAGGATTTGTAATTGGGGATGTAGATGCCATCAGGGCGTCGAGATGGACAGATGTGGCATCATTCTAAGCTTTGCCTCAGGTAGTTAGGATCTTGACAACAACATACTTGATAGCCATGCTATACCAAGGCATGGTTGGAAAATGGGATGGGGAGATCGTCTACCTTGCAATGGTCATTGGGGCCTCCTAGGTACACGACAAACTACTACAGGTTGAGGTACACCCAGTGGATAGGGTGCCTCAATAATTTGGCATGCCCTACGTGGGCAACCTTCCCATTCCAGTAATGGTGTACATAGACATGTGAGAGACATGGTTATGGAGATTGTGGCAGTTGGCATGGCACCCACTTGTACGAGGGATGCCCATTACTCCAGTAGTTCAGTCAAGAGTTGCATAATGGGGACATGCTCTGATAGGATAACAACAGGGGCTCCCCCACCACCATCGCTGCAATAGGGCCTTGCTTAGTAGAATCCTAGGCAACAACAACAATTGGTAGGTGGAGACGACGAGGGTCCAACGTATGTTGAGCTAGATAAGGACCTCAATTTTGAAGAGGAGAAGGTTGACGACTACGACTCATTATTGTAAACTTGTTAATTTACACATTTTAGGTCATTACTTTATATTTCACTTTTTAACTCGATTACTTAGCTGATTTATTACTTTTGATTTTTATATGACTGGATCTGACATTGATTATTCTATTTTGTGATTGCAGATACTTCGACTAGATGGAGGACCATGATTAGGGACACCCTGATCAACCTTTTTCAGTTGGGCACCGATATGACTAGGGATGAGCTACTAGCGGATCTTCAATTACTTGTTGGGATATGTCAGTACATTGATGTCTTCGCTACCACTTACCATCCATATGTGACACTGACTATATTGAGAGCGAAGAACAATGCTTTGGAGGCAAGAGCCAAGAGCGCAGAGGTCTAGGTGGATGCACTGATATCTAGAGGAGGTCGGGCTTCTTCTAGCTAATAGATAGGAGACAGCCTCATAGGGAGGCACTAGCAGGGGACGAGACAAGAGCCCTCAGGCTAGAGAGACAGTTTCTTAGGGTGGTTCTAGTAGGAGATGCCACATGAGCGACAACTCTCATCATTCTTTGCATTAGGGCCCTCTCAAAGGAGGATGAGATTTTGAGCTACTATACATATTGATACATATTGTACACTTTTTTATTTTATTTTTGAGATGTTGAGACACATTGGTCTTTTACGGAGGTGATTGTACTGGATACTCTTATTGTACAAACTCGACAATTATTATAATATATATAAAGACATTTTGATTGACCTCTCAGTGATTTGTCATTATGTGTAATGGGCTTTAATTTTCATGTTTACTTTTCAGTTTATGCATTTTAGATGACTAGACATATGATGATATACCATGTATCTATGTTTTTGATAAAATGATATGAATAATATATATATATATATATATATATATATATATATATATATATATATATATATATATATATATATATATATATATATATATAGACACACACACACAAACAAAATGCATAAAAAAGACGTAATATGGTGGATATATATGAAATTACGCATATGCTAACAACCGATTTGCAGGTGACAACCCAATTATTTTGTTACACATAACATGGCTTCCAATTTGCAATAGGGGAATGAAAAATGAGATAGGATAAATGTGAGATGATGAAATATGAAAACTATGAATCAATATTTTTCAAGAAATTGAAAGATAATCTAATCCTTATGAACAAAAGGGAAAATGTGTTAGACTCACAGAATACTAACTTTATTGGCTTGATCTCGAGATAACTAGTCCTGACAAAATCAACAAGTGGGATAAAGCTACCTTTTTTAGCATAGGCATGTAGATAAGCTTTTTGAAGAACTTTTTCTTTGGACACCTTTTTTGATTTAATATTGCTTATACATATTGCTTTCACTTTTTTTTGTGACCCCCGATACTTAGTCTCATTTGACTAGGAAGTTACATGGGCTCATCACCAAAGGTTATATGTAGGCGAGTAAGGGCACCTCTCCCTAATGTTAACCCCACACAACTAGTAAGATGTGAGGGCTCAACACTAAAGGTTAACAAGGATGAGAGATTTGAAATTTATTTTTATGTTGCATAAGCTTTTGGTAAGAGTGTTTTTTTTGTTTGCAAGGCCTTTACCCCCAAATATTGGCCCCATACAACTAGTAAGATGCAAGGGCTGATCATCAAAGACCAAGATAGGTGAGTAAAGTTACCTATTTTTTATCATGCTAATGTTCTACTTTAGAAGGCACCGTGAGAGGAGACTGTCATGGATAAGCTTCTAGACTAGGTTGTAGGTTAGCATATCTAAGTTTCATAAGAAGGTATACAGAAAAGAGGTATATTCTATCCATGAGAACTAAGGCAAGAACTAATATATTGTTGATTTTGAAGATGATTTTCATAGGATAATGGGGTAGTGTGAAAAATAGAATGATATTATATGTTGTATTTTGAAAGTTTCATATTATGTGAACTAACAACCAAGCAATCACCAAACACCTCTAATATGTAGATCAACACAAACTATGGAAAAATGCAATGCAACAAGGGCATGTGACATGCAAGAACTAAATATAGAAATGTTTAAGTTACAAAGAGTTCATGGATTCATCGAATTCCTTTCCCTCCAAAGTGCATCGCTGATAGGCTCTATTATTAAAATTTTCAGTCACTAAAGGCCTAACCAATTAGGCTTGAACTTCTGAACCTCTCATTTCTTCTTGTAAATATGGCTATCAAGCATAATAAAAAAGTCTCCTACATAGAATGTGCACTTATGGAAATTTTTATTGTAGTGTATGCCCATGCGATTTGCATACGCAACGAGTCCACGTTCATCAAAGTCTCAAGCTTCACTAGTTGTGTGTTCCTATATTCCTCATGGTTAATAAGACCTTGGAGAGAGACACAAAAGTTAGGTATCTCAACTTCAAGAGGTAAAATAACTTCATATCTAAACACAGGAGAGTATGGGGTTGCCCCCATAGGTGTTTTAATGCTAGGTATATAGGACCAAAGTGTTGGATGAAGGTACTTGTGCCAATTTCGTTTAGAATCTTTGACTATTTTGCTCAAGATTGACTTTAAGATTTTATTGGTGGCTTCAACCTGGCCGTTAGTCTATGGATAATACAAGGAGGCTGTATGATGTGATATGATGAATTTATTACATATTCATGCACCTCAAAGTTTTTAAAGGGATATCCATTATCTATTATGATAACTTATGGAACTCCAAATCAATAAATGATCTAGTTCAAAATAAATTTTGCAATAACTGAACCATAACAATCATAATAGGCATTGCTTCAAGCCACTTAGTGAAATATTCGATAGCCATGATAATGAAATGGTGGTCATCCGAAGAAGCGAGGGAAAACTTGCTTATCATATTTAGAGTCCAAGTGGAGAAGGGCCAAGGCGTAACAACGAGATACAGAGCTAGAGGAGGAATGTGGATATCATGAGAGAAGTGTTGGCACTTCTCACATTTCCTAACATATTCAATGACATCAAGTTCAAGAGTGGCCCATAAATATCTCACTTTGTGTATTTTGTGAAAAGTTGCGTGGTCACCAAAATGACCACCAAGAACACCATTGTGACAATGGAAGAGGACCCTTTCCAACTCCTCTTGGTCTACACATCTTAGAAACATGCTTGCAAAGGACTTGTGGTAGAGATCCTCATCTAAAATGACATACTTGGAAGTGATAATGTGGAGATGCCAACTCTGTTGAGATTTGGCCCCTTTAGGACAGGTATGGTCAATTAAATAATGAATGATATCAACATACAAAGGATAAAAAATGATAGCATGTTTCTCTCTTTAACAAATTAATTAATTCATTTTTTTTTGAAACGGCTGCGTGTGGACAACATTTGAAACTAGTTTTTTCCCGCCAAGTTGGGCCCCCTGAGTGTGACCGACGGGATCATGGATCCAATGGAGGACACTGCTGGTGGCAATGCCTCTGGGGATCTATTCAGAAATCTGGTAGTGGATAGTCCATCCAACGGATGGAAGAAGGCACTTACAGGTGAAAAGACGTGCCCCTCGAAAAGCATGATGAGCCTCCCTATTATCTTAGAGGGCACGACCCTGCATATCCCAGATGATCTGGTGGAGAAAATCATGGCATCCATGGACCTTACATTGGTAGGTAAGTTTTTTTATTTCCGTCCTAGTATCGAAATGATTAGGAAATGAGTTCTGTCTAAATGGAAAGTTAAGGGTAGTGTTTCAATCACTGCCATGGAAAGAGGCCTATTCTTTTTTAGTTTTACAAATAGGGAGGACATGATCGTTACTCTTGTTGGAGGACCATGGCTATATGGCCCACATTCTCTTGCCCTATGCTCGTGGAAACCAGGATTTGATCCTAACTCGGACCTTAATAAGTCTGCTCCTGCTTGGGTAAGACTGCTAGGGTTCCCTTTGGAATTCTGGGATGAATTTTTTTTACAGCTATTGGCAATTCTATTGGCCAATATGTCACTACAAATCATACAACCAGAACAAAGTCCAGATGTGTGTATGCTAGACTTTGTGTCAATGTTGAAATAAATAGGACTCTCCCTACAACCATAGAGCTAAACTCTAAATATGGGACTTGGACTCAGTCGATTACTTATGAAAATGCTACCACTTTCTGTCAAATATGTAAGAGAAAGGGACATTTAATGACACAATGCACAACAAAGCAAAAGGGGAGGAAAGATGATTCCCAGATTGAAGGGGAGGATCAGGCTCTCAATTACAGAAAGAACAAGCAGGAAATGGAGAGTAATGTGGAAAATCTCGAAAACACAGAAAAGGGAGAGGAGGAGACGGGAAAAGAGGATATCACTAGTAGTGAGGGAAAAGCTGTCCCAATGGAAAATATAGTATCAGCTGATAGTCAGAAGGCTATATTTAACACAGCCAACCCTCTAGAAAAATAGACTAATATGTCTAAGGAAGGAGAAAGAGGTAACCTTTTGATAGAGGAAGTCAATGAAGAAGACACAGTTCCAAGAGTTGGACAGGAAGAAGTAACTCCAAAAATTCCCACTAAAGAAGCAGACCCACAGCTAAATACAAACATTTTCCATGCTCTAGAAGTTAGAGACCAAGTAGGAAACTACTTAGCAATAGGTGTAACAGGACAAAGTGGTAGTAATGAACAGGTGGAATGGGTTACCCCAAAGAAAAATAATCAAAAAGGTAAAAAGTCAGTAGATGTTGGCACTGAGCCCAAACAAGGGAGGCCAACCCTAAGAGAAACAAGACAAAGAGAGATTACTAGGGAGATTGCCAGTGGTAAACAAAATAAACTGGAGACCCAACCCCCCAAACCCTCTAAATGAGAATATTATCTTGGAACCTGAGTGGCTTTAACAGTCCCTCAAAGTAGTTTGAGGTAAAAACTGCATTTTAGATAATAAATTAGATATTTTATTACTTCAAGAAGTCAAGATGAATGAGGAGAATTTTACGAAAATTGCTGCCTATATATGGCCTAAGGCGGCTTTTTGCAATAGTCCTACTGAAGGGGCTTCAGGGGGGATTGTCACTATGTGGAATAGTGCTAAAATCCAGGGGTCTGTTATGGCTTATAATAAGCACTTCTTGATTACCAATTTTTCTATGAAATCTTTGAACTGGTCGTTGATCAATGTCTGTGGACTGAATAACAGAGCTTTGAGATAGAAATTATGGATAGACCTGAGCAGTTTCAGGAATAATCCCTAGAACATTAGATGGATGTTAGACGAAGATTTTAACACTCCTCTATACCCTTCTAAAAAATAGGGTGGAATTATGGATTACTCGGACATGTTTGACTTTGTTGAATTCATCAATGATTGGGGATTATTGGACATAGAGCTGCAAAACCAAAATTTTACTTGGACCAATAGAAGAAGAGGAGATCAAATGATTCAGGTTAAATTAGATAGATTTTTTATATCAAGCAACTGGAAGGATTATCATAATATGCAGGGGCAGGCTTTCCCTAGAACCATGTCTAACCACTGCCCGATCTTTCTCAGTTGGAGAGAACAGGGACATTCCAGACCTTCCCCATTCCGTTTTGAAGCTATGTGGATCAAACACAAAGACTTTAGACAAATGGTGGCCCAATGGTGGAAAATTCCTATTCAAGGTACTCCTATGTTTAGAATAGTCAAGAAACTCCAACGCATTAAACAAGAAGTTCATGGATGGAATAGATACAGCTTTGGGCAGGTCTTCCAGCAGAAGAAAAATATAGTGGGAAAACTCAAGGATATACAGCAACTGATAGATCAAGGGGATGACTCTGAGGACACTTTAGAAAAAGAGAATATCCTGTCTTCAGAATGGAAGAATCTTATGGAAAGAGAAGAGGTTTTCTGGAAACAGAAATCCCGTGTTTAGTGGCTTAAAGAGGGGGATAGGAACACTGCCTTTTTTCATCTCTCAGCTATGAAACATAGGAAAGCCAACTCAATAACTAAGCTTGTCCTAGATAATGGTGACATTATTATCGAGGATAATGAAATAGGGGAACAAGCCAGGGCTTTCTTTCACAATATGCTTATGGAAGAAAACAATAATGATAGAATCGATAGACCTATAAATCAATTTATTGATAAAATCCCTTGTTTGATAACGAAAGAAGATAATCCGGAGATGTTAAAGCCTATATTCGAGGAAGAAGTCCATGCTGTTTTATTCTCCATGGGTGCTTTTAAAGCCCTGGGTCCTGATGGCTTTCCTCCTATATTCTTTCAAGAATATTGGGAGATAGTAGGAGCGGACCTCACGGCTGCTGTGCGTGATTTTTTAAGATCAAGTAAACTTTTGAAACAAGCTAATAATACCTTCATAGTACTTGTTCCTAAAAAATCACAACCTTCACACCTCACTGATTTCAGGCCCATTAGTCTATGCAACACTGTGTATAAGTTATGTACTAAAATTCTGGTCATGAGGATTCAACCTTTGCTAGACAAAATTATTTCTCCTGCTCAAAAAGGTTTCGTCCCAGGTAGGGAGATTCTTGATGCTGTGATCACCACACATGAGACTATTCACTCCATGGATAAGAGTAGAATCCATGGGATGGCTCTCAAGTTTGATATTTCTAAAGCTTATGATAGAGTCTCATGGACTTTTTTGTTCCAAGTGATCAAAAAATTTGGGTTTAATGATAAAATGTCTCGCTTGTTATGGAAGCGGTCTCTTCTACAAAATTCTCAATGCTGGTTAATGGTGTTCCTAGAGGGTTTTTCTCGTCCTCGAGAGGAATTCATCAAGGAGACCTTCTCTCCCCGTACTTATTCATCATTATGGCTGAGGCACTGGGAAGATACATACAAGCAAATATAGCCTCAAAAAAGCTAGTGGGCATCAAACCTGCCTCCTCCCTTCAACCTATGGTGGTACAACAATTTGTGGATGACACCATCTTATTTGGCATCTCATCAGTGATTGAAGCTAGAAGATGGAAGAATATCTTAAATAATTATGCCAGAGAGTCGGGACAAAGGATAAATTTTCAGAAAAGCAATGTGTATTTCTTCAACACTCTTAATGAACTTAGACATATATTCATTGATATATTAGAATGTGTTGAAGCTAGCCTACCAGCTACCTACCTGGGTCTCCCACTCTCGGTTAAAGAGGTATCTCCTAGATTTTGGAATGGAATTGTAGAAAGAACGCAGAGGAAACTTCTTGGTTGGAAGGGGAAACTACTCAGCAGTGCTAGTAAACTGTAACTTCTTCGGGCTTCACTACAAGGTATTCCTACATACTTCCTGTCTCTTTTTAAAATTTCTGCATATTTTGCTGAGAAAATAGAAAAGATCCAAAAGAAATTTTTATGGACGGGAGTGGAAGACAAATAGAGAATGTCTTTAGTCAGATGGGAAAAAGTGTGTCTTCCAAAATCTCATGGTGGACTTAATATTAGGTCCATCAGGAACATGAACAAAGCCCTTCTCTCAAAAGTTAGTTGGAACCTAATCCATAAAAACAATGATTGGGGGGAAATAATGTATTCCAAATACATGCATAGCATTGATGATTCCAACTTTCTTCAACAGACGGGATTACCCTAGGGATATGTGATATGGAATTAAATGCTAAAAAGTAGAAGCCTTCTCAAACAGGGAATTAGATGGAAACTTGGAAATGGCTGGCATATTAAATTCTAGGATGATATCTGGTTATAAAAGACAAGGCTCTCATCACACAGGAAAACTATGGAGAGATTGCTGACTTGACTACCCAATTTTTTGGAGATAGGGTCAGTGATTATATGGAAAATAACAATTGGATGAGGAGCTAGAAAAGTCTTTTGGATTGCTGTGTGCACCGGGCTGAGCTTTTCTCAAGAGTTTGGGAGATCCAGCAGTGCGTTCAAGAGATCAAAATCCCTCTCTTTCCTGGGAGGATGAACAATACTGGTGGCTAGATAAGAATGGATCATTCTCTGTCAAATCTGCTTACCATCTGCTCATTCTTGAAGCTCAGAATAAAGATGTATGGAAAAAGGTTTGGAATCATAAACTTATTCAAAAAATTAACATGTTTTGGTGGGCTGCTACTCATAACAAAATTCTTACTCAGGATAACCTTCAAAAGAGAGGGTTTACTTTGGTTAACAGATATTTCCTATGTGGTTCAAAAGAGGAATCAATTTCACACCTTTTTATCCACTGTGAGTTTCCCTGGGAATTATGGGGCACAATACTTAACAACTTTGGTATTGAATGGGTTTGCAATTCTGACCTTAAAAAAATAATTTTCAGTTGGAACCCAACCTTCACACATCCCTAGCTTATGGAATTATGGAAGCAAGCTCTGCCATGTTTGAGTTGGACTTTATGGAAAGAGCACAATCACAGAATTTTTAGGGACACTGCTAGAAATGATTCTCAAGTGTTTAACTCCTTTGCTAAGACCATTATGAAAAGTGTTACAACAACTCATATTCGTGTTGCGGAGAAACCCCTATCTCAAATTGAAAGCCAAATTGCAACCAAATGGAAGGTTTTAAACAAGATCCCTGGGTATATTAACTCCAAAATTCTATAGAGACTTAATACTAGATGGATCCCCCCTAAACCTAACTGGATGAAACTCAACTTTGATGGGGCATCCAAGTTGGATGGTAAAGCTAGTGGAGGAGGAATTATAAGAAATGATAAAGGATGGATGTCTATTGTTTATGCTGGTGGAATTGGATGCCAGAGCAACAACTATGCTGAAGCAATGGCTTTAGTATGGGGATTAAAGTTAGCTATATCCCTAGGAATAAGGAACTTGAATATACAAGGAGACTCTAAGATGGTCATAGATGCTGTTAATAAAGCTTCAAATGTGGGAATCAAGCTAAAAGACATCATTACTGATATCCAATTTTTTTTACAAAAGTTTTCCAAAGTTGAGATTTCCCATACCTACAGAGAAGGCAACAGGGTCGCTAATGTTTGTGCCAACCTTGGGCAGCAATTTTCAGGTTGGAGGGTGTGGCAACAAGGTGTTCATATTCCCTTAAACATTAGGGAGATCATTCAAAAGGAGATGACTTGTCAGGAATGAGGCGTATTGATGACCCTAAAAAGACCCCTGTTGATACCCCAGTGCCTTTGCGAGCAAGAAGGGCAAGAAGAGAAAGGTTGATGAAGAGGAAGAAAATATTAAAGAGACTATGGAAGGGACCCACAGGAATCTGGGCAGGGCCACGGGGGGCCAAGGTGGAAAATCTCACAAGCCTTTCAAAATTAATAAGGAAGGATTCCCCTCCGGAGTGCGAAGGTCGGGGTAGATTGCTGGTAAACCAGCCTTGAAGGCCAGACTGATTAATTATTCGAAAAATGCTTCGGAAGAAACAACCTAGGAGGAAGAGTCTGAGGAGCTGGAAATCTAGGAAATTTTGGAGGACACCGGAGGGAAGCAGGCTACTAAGGATTTTAAGGTTACTGAGGAGTAGGGTGCTGACACTATGGGAACTACTGACAATAAGGGAAAAATGTATGTTGAGGAAGCTGGTGAGGGCACTGAGAATGAGACTGATTGAAAAACTGAAATTAGGGCCCTGAAGGATCACATTCAGAAGCTGGAGAAGGTCTTCACCAAAGGGCTTTGTAATACAATTATGTTGAACATGTCTATGCTGGAAGTGGTGGGTAATACTGGGTATGCTGACAATGTGGAGAATGAGAAACTCAATGATCTTATCAAATCAATAGTTATGTAAGGGGAGACCTCTCTAACTCTGGTCTTCTTGTGGCTTGTGTTTTGTTTTTGTCTATTGTTCTTGGCTGTGTCGTCATCTCTCTGAAGGCATTTTTTGTTTGTTTGCCTTCTTGTCTTTTTTGATTGTATAGGGTTCGGCCCCTGGTTTTCCACCTTACTTTATCAAAAAAAAATTAATTCATTAAATAAATTTGTATCAACTAGATTGTCGAATTCTATAGGATAGTTTTTAGACCAAACAACAATGAGTTGTCCCTTGATGGACTTTTGGTTGATGTAAGTAAGCTCAAACTCACTCAAAATCTTGATAAAATTTCAAATGTTTCATGAGAGGGTTGGTTGGATCAAGAATGTTTGTAAGGCCTCAAAGCTTATTATAACCCGCATTTCATGATTAAGTATATAGTGCTGTAATCATTTGGTTGTAAACACAATTGCCAACAACTCTTTCTCTGTCTACATGTAGTGTGTTTCATATTTCATGAGAGTGTGACTAATGAAGTTGATGGCATCCTCCTTACCATCATCATCCTCTTGGGTCAACATGTAGGTGAGAGATACCTCTGTTGTCATAATATAAAGTATGAGGGGTATGTCATATTTGAGCACCATAAATGTCGAAAGAGACAAAAGGAAGCATTTTACTACCTCAAACACATCCTGATAATCAGTTGTCTAGGTCAATCCACTTGATTTCTTAAGTAAATTATTGATTGGATGAACTACATAGATGAGGTCCTATATGAATCATCGAATGGCCCCCTAATTCCCTAGGAATGATCTGATCACTAACTCATCAGTAGGGTTAGTGTGTCCAAAATTGCATGAATTTTGGTGGGATTAATATCAGTTCCACACTAGGAGATAATGTAACTAAGGATTTTTCTACCTTTAACTCCAAACACACACTTCTCAAGATTGAGAGTAAGGTCGTATTCAATTTGACACGTGAGGATAATGTGTAACACTCTTACATGGTCAACCCTTTGCTTTGATTTTTCTAGAAGATCATGTACCTATACCTCCACTATCTTATGAATAAAATCATGGAAAATATGGGTCCTGGCCCTCTGATATGTCATCCCAATGTTTTGAAGGTCAAAAGACATGACTACGTAAGAGAAGGTCCCCCATGGTGTGATGAAGGAGGTTTTGCTCTAATCTTCCTTAGAGATGCAAATTTGATTATAGTCAGAGAAACCATCCATGAGGGATAAAAACTCATAACTAGTTGTAGCATAAACTATAATGTCGATGGATGTAAGAGGAAAATCATCCATAGGGCATGCTTTGTTAATATCATTAAAGTTAATACATATCATGATTTTGCCTTTATTTTTGAGGATGGGGATGATGTTGGACATCCATTTGGAATAATCCATAGGTTTTATAAACCCCAATGTGAGGATTTCAATGACTTCTTCTTTCATTATTAATTCCACCTTCAACTTGATTGGCTTGAGCTTCTATTTTACTAGCTTTGCATTAGACATCGTGACCAGATTGTGGACAACTACTTCATGGTTGATTCCAACCACATCCATGTAGGAGAAGGTGAAGTCCTTAGGCAACTTAGTGCGTAGCTACTTGTGGTCTTCTACTTCCTATGATGAAATCGAAGACCCAATCTTGGATTCTGGGATTCTCATCAATTCTTATGTTTATATCAATAGTCTCTTCAATAAGGGAAACATTCCCCTCCTTGAATTGACCAAGAGCCAACATAAGGTCAATATCCTTACCTTCCATGTTAAAAACATCAAGTTATTCACCAAAATACAAAATATATTCAACATTGTAGTAAGAATCATAGTAATCACTCCCAAAGGTAGATGCATGATAATAAGTGAGATCAAAACTAGTCTTATGGTAAAAAGGTAAGAGGTCATCATAATCATGGAGGAACTCTAAGATAACTTCATCATTTTTAGCTAGGTTGAGGACTAATGGGATAATTATCAGGTTTGAGTCCAGGTTTTGAATATGTTGAATACAAAAGCCAAGTGATTACACAAACCAAGTATGTGCATACCACAAAGAAGCTAAAAGAAAAATGAAACAATAATGCAAAAATATTGCACAAGATAAGATAGGAGCCAAAATCCAAACATCCATTAACAAAACTCACAAATGTGAGAAGTACAAATAGGAGAGTGTTGAGTAATTCCTCTAGAAAAAGTGGTCAATAGATCCCCAAAATATAATAGTAACTCTAAAAAAGGAGGTCAATAGGGCCAAGAATGGAGTAACTCCCATACTTGAAATAGTCAATCAAGGGAGTTACTTTCTACTCACCTGGTCAACTTGCACACATAAGCAAGCTTCTCCACGAAATTAGAAAAACTCCAAGTGAGGTAAAAAAACCCATAATAAATAAATATGGGGAAAAATAAAACCCCTATGCTAACACCCTCTCATAAACACAACTTAGGTGGGTAGTGTAAAAAATGGGTCTCGACAACTAGGCTTAATGAGGTACCCATGTATAAAACAATATCTCTTAAAGTAGAGAAAAGGAGAAAATCCATAGAAAAAACTCCCCCTCAAAAGAAGACATAAAAATAAGAGGCTAGAATGCCTTCATTCCCCTCCACCCACCCTGTCGGCCCTCCCCCTCCCCCCAGAAGATGATGTTATAGTGTCTCGAACCTCAAGAAGAGCCTGCAAGTGAAGATACTTGCTCTCCATGAAAGGTTTGGTGAAAATGTTTACAATCTGCTTTGTTTTTTGACAATATCTCAGATCAATGATGTCCCCATGATTGATCTCTCTAATGAAATGCATGTGAATCTCTATGTGTTCGGTCTTATGATGTTAGAACAAATTATTTCAGATATGAATGTTACTCTGGTTGTCACAATAGGTGATGGTAGGTCATTTGAAATAGATACCAAACTTTGTGAGAATCTTCTAAATCCAGATGGCCTTAGTGGCAACATTGACAACCCCCCTATACTTTGCCTCATTAGATGATAAAGCAATATAATTTTTCTTCTTGCTTGACCAACTAGTCGAACCTAAACTAATGGATAAACTGTAATCTAAACTGGACTTGTGATTCTGAATATCGCCAACCTAGTCTGAGTCAGTATAGGTAATCAAGTCAATGTCAATGCCAACTCTGTAATGAATCCCAAATCTATGTGTGCCCTAAATGTAGTGCAATATTCTCTTAGTTTCTTTTTAATGCAAATCATGGAGTTCTTTCATGAATCTAAAGACTAGGCCCACTACATATGATATGTCAGGTCTAGTACATGTCAACTAGATAAGGATGCCCACAAGTTATCAATACAAGGTAACATCAACCAAAGGAGTAGTGCAATCTACCTCAAGATTGACTCCAAATAGAAATGGAGTCAGAGTTGCATTATAATCAACCATGTGAAACTGATCAAGTAAGTCGAGAGCATACTTAGGCTATGCAAGAGTGATCCCTGAGTCTGATTGAGAAATTTGAATCCCAAGGAAGTAATGTAGCAAGACCAAGTCTGTCATAGAAAACCTATCTTGAAAATCCCTTTTCAGTGCTATAATAGATGAATAAGAGATACCAGTGATCAAAATATCATTAGCATAAATAACCATAATCAAGAGTGAATCATCCTATCGCAAGAGATAAATGTTTGGATCTAAATGACATCTAGTGAATCCTGCGGAAAGAAGAAAGGAATCCATTTTGGCATACCAAGCCTGAGGGACCTGTTTGAGTCCATAGATAGATTTATAGAGTTTGAATACAAAGGAATAATCCTTAATAAATCCTAGAGGATGCCCTATGTAAATCTCCTCCTCAAGATCATTGTGAAGGAAGGCACTCTTCACATCCATATGATGAACATCCTAATGATTGGCTATGATAATAGCAAGTTTGAGTTTGAATGAGTTCATATTGGTGACTGGTACAAATGTCTTTGTGTAGTTGATGCTAGGCACTTATGAAAAACCTTTGTACACCAACCATGCGTTGAATTTTTCAACGAACCCATATGATGCATACTTAATCCGATTTATCCATCTGCATTGAACTATCTTTCTTTCCTTAGAAAGAAGTGTCAAATCTCAAGTATGATTCTTGATTAAGAAGTTATACTCCTCATGCATAAAATAATATCACTTAGGAATACTTAATGCCTCCTAAAAAGTCTATGGATCTGAAGCAGAGGCATAATAGGCATGTGGCTCGCTTTGAAACTCAGAATGTGTTTACCTATCATCTAAAGGATTCCCAACCCATATACCCATGTTCTATAGTGTTTGCCTAGCCCAAAAAGGATCATAAGTGGATGCGTCATGTATATAAACATCATCCTTTAAAGTGTGGCTATGTGTGGATGAAGATGAATCCCCATCACTACTCTTGCTATCAGAATTGGAAGAACTGTCCTCAACCTTAAAATGTGCTCATGCTAATATGAATAATTATAATTGAATCCAAGTGAGTCCAATGAAGTGGGAGAAGTGTCAAGTGTCGATCCTATGGGAATATAATGAAAGTGGGCACTTCTCTTAATGAACAACTCATGTGTGGCTAGATGAATAAGACTGCACCCCTTGACACCATATAGATATCCTACGAAGATGCAAGTCTTACTTTGAGCTTCCATAGCCTTATGATTCTTCTTTGATATGTATGTCATAACTAGAGATTTAAAAACCCTAAACTGATCAATTGCATGTTTCCTATTGTGACAAGCTTTAAAGGGAGTTATACCTTTAAATATTTGTGAGGAAATCTGTTCTGAATGTAGCAAGCACAATTGATTGCTTCTGCCCAATACTATGGTGAAAGTGACTTAAAGTGAATCATATAGTTATCCACTTCTTTCAAGTATTGTTTTTTACATTCTACCACACCATTCTGTTGAGGACTATACAGAACTATGTGTTGTAGATCAATTCTCTTTGTTGTGCAAAATTGATCAAACCTGTTATTGACATACTCACCCCCATTATTAGTTCAAAGAACCTTGATGTATTTATCATATTATTTCTTTGCAATAGCCTTGAAGTCTCTAAACTTGTCGAAAACTTTATATTTATACCTAAGTAAGTGAACACATGTGTATATTGAGAAATTATAAATAAAGGTAAGGACATACTTAGCCCTTGTGAAATATAGATTGGGAAAAGACCCATACACATCATTGTGTACTAACTCAAATCCATGTGAATCCCTAAAAGCTTTGCCTTTGTCAAATTTATCTTTGGGATGTTTCCCAAGGGAACAACCTTCACAAAGACCCTTAGAGAAATGGACTCAAGGCAAGCCTATAGATGATGTCATTTTTATTGAGTTGTTTTAGGTAGTGGTAGTTGAGGTGGTCAAACCGCTCATGCCAAAGTTTGATAACTTCATATGAATGAGTCAATAATGCATTCAGAGAAGAATTAGGTGAAATTTGTGAGAAGGTATATAACCTAGCTTGGTGATCTGCCATATCCACTACCATTGTAGAATCATTGTGCAACTCTCTGATTGTGACTGAATCTGGTGAAAACTCTATCGTCATTCCCTTACTGATGTGAGTGATTTGGTACACTAATAGAAGATTAGTTTAAAGTGATGGAACATGTAGAACATTATTGAATGTTTCTCCATCTATTTCAATAGAACCTCTCCCTATAACTTATATTGAAGTGTCATCAGCCAAAGTGATAGAAGACATGATATGAGGCTCTAAGAAATAAAAATAAACTATTGAAGATCCCATTTGGTGGGAAGAACCTGAGTCAATAACCCATGAAGAGGTTGGAGCTACAATTGCTACAAGAGCCTTGCCCTTTTCTTTTTGTTTACCTTTGTCTTTTGCCTTAGAAGAATCTTTACTTGATAAATTATGCTTGATAGACTCAGGAACACCTATGTTGTTTTTCTATAAAAAATGAGTTAGGTGATCAATTTATTTCTTCATGCACTTGTGTTAATTATGTCCATTTTTATTTCAATAGGTACACTTAACCTTCTTTTTCTTAGGTTTGTCATTGAAAGAGGAGGTTTCAATGGTTGTTTTGACAGAGGTTAATTCTTTCTTTTTCTCTTGATCTTTGTTCTTCTTCTTCTTCTTCTTCTTATCTTTATATGAAGTCTTTGTTTTCCCATTCCCACAAATTAGGGCTTGAGGTTTTTTGGACTTCAATGTTCCCATTTGTATTAAATTGCCTTGCTCTCGACTCAACTTGACAATAAAGGAATTTAAAGATGGAATTTTCCATGTAGTGCCTAAAGCACTTTTAATGATATGGAAAGTAGAGGCAAACACTGAGTAGTCAGGACCTAGATTAGTGAGTATGAAAAGAATAATTTGGTCATATTTTTTTGTATTCCGCATATTTTTAACTACAATCTCAAAGACTTGAATTTGGTGAAGAAATATTGAAGAGTGTAAAAGTTACTAGAACTTACACTGATAATTTCATTTTCAGGTTCATGACCTCTTATTACATATAAATTACTAAAAAGCTTTGCCAATATGGTCCACACTTCATCAGGTGATTTAGCTAGTTCTAAGTGAAATAGAAGTCCAGGAGACATAGATAGACACAACAACCCATAGGCTTTGTCACAACGGTTGTACCACTTAACTTTTTTTTGATTTTGTACTACATTCAATTTCATTGCCCATTTTAATATGATATAAACCCTTGATCCTTAATATAATTTACATTTTGATTCTCCATTCATAGTAGTTAAATTATGATAGTGGATTAATTGAACTTGAATGTATTAGTGCAAAAAATGAAGTTAAAATAGTGCAAGTTGAAGTTGTTGTTGCATAAATGAAATTAAAAGAGGAAAGAAAGAATGAATCAAAACACATTACATACCCCTTGAAATATGAAATGGTGAACCTCCCTCGAATATTGGAAATAATTCACACTCAAAATATGTCGATCACATCCAAGAATGCATCTAGAGAAACTAGTGTAAATATTAGAAAATATATGTTTTGTAAAATAAGATGATGATTTCGGGCTCAGACGATAATGCATCTAAGGAAAACTTGTACAAATAACGAGAGAAAAGAGAAAATGAATGCTTTGAATGTGATGGTGTTTGGCCACATACCAAACTAGACCTCACCTTCTTGTCTTCAACTAGCAAAAATATGAAGAGTTTTTAATTTTTTTTTTCATCTTTGTAAAAAGACACAATATATTATTATTTTTTAACTAAAAAACAATAAAAAAAACCTAACTCACAAGAGTTAATGTTTCCCCATTATATAAGTTGACTCACAAATATATTGTTTGTAAAAACAATACAAAACTCCCCCTTATAAAGTTTTATAAAAAAACAAGTAAACAAATCTCCCACCTAAAGCTTTATGAATAACTTTTCCAATGTATCATTTAGATATTAAAACATATATCTCTCTTATTTTTTAAGAACACCACCATAACATTTTATTAAAATAGAACTCTATTTATAGGGAAGTCATTCTAACATACCGTGCACATTGATTATGCATGTTCCCTAAGGGATAACTACATGTGATCTGAGACCTCTAGCATTGGGTTTAATGTAGGTAGCAACTAAGAAAATAGGGGATCTTTCATACATGATCATAGTATCCCACAATTTAGTTTTTTCCTTTATTTGGATTTGATCCAGTTGTTATTTCATGTGTGTAGGTGTTCATAAGGGTTTTGAAATAGATTCATGTAAAATAATGACACATACAGACTTTCAAAAGTCACAGAATCACGTACAGGTGCCTCAAAATCTCCTACAACATTATGAAAATTTTAGGTAGCTTTTCTAAGGGGGACACTAGCACCATAATTGGAATTAGCACCATTGTTGTTATTGTTCTCATAAGGGTGCTACTATCTGAAGTCTAGTTTTAATTACAATCACAAAATGAAAGATGTCTAGCTAATCTCCAAGCCTGTTCCAACCCACTGATTCAAAAAAACACCTATTTTGATCCAAATAAGTACACTTTCTCATCGTCTTTACTATTTTTGGAAGAACTTAGCAAATTAACTATTTACTATATTTATTTGAAGTTATTACTATAATCAACCCTTTAACAATCTAGGATCTACATTTATTAAGTCCTAAATAGTTATAACATTTGGTTAACCTGACTTACTTTGAATATTTACTAAAAACCCTAGATTGGCCTGGGGTTTACCTTCTACATTTTTTGTGCACTAAATTAGGGTTACAAACTTTTATTTTTTTCATGATTTTTGGCACAACCTAACTCATACAAATCATTCCTATATTAGGGTTTCATTAATTAAATATAATTCTAATTTTTTCCAAACAACCCTCATCAAACCCTAGATCCCTATATATCCAAATAATAGCCTTTAGGGTTTCAAGTATAATCTTGATTTTTTCTATACATTGGTTTGAATATTTTCCATAGTTGCACATATAGCTATGTTATATAACATTCTACCTATTATGTGCTTGTTATTCATTATTTACATTATCTTCTTTGGCATGTTTAAAATGACATCAAAGAAGCATCTTACCCCTCACCCAATTGATGAATTTATGAATTTTTCTCATACTTATAATAATGAATGGACATATTTTTAAGATTTCACATTATCAAATTATAATGATTTCATTCATAATGATGATGATGATTGTTTTAATGATGGATATGATGATTACTATGAACATGACAATGAAAGTGTTGATGAGGATATACTAGATGCATCTTCTTCTCTTTCCTCACCCTCTTCTCCTACACCTCATAATCAAACTAACAATATAATGCCAAAATAACCTCTTAATGGTAGTGCTTTGTTTCAATGTGATCTTAGCTTTTCAACTGATTTCACTACATCCTTGTTCAAATTAAAATAATATAATTGCAATAAATGAAATCTACTTTCACGTGATTCAAATAATATAGAAAAGAGAAATGCATCTTCTTTACCCTTATCAGTTAAATTTGAAAAAGCAAGTACAAATGTTATCACACCTTTAACCAATGCATAAACTAAATTACATAAAATTATTTTATCACCATCTTTTACATTCTAAGCTCAATACAAAGATTCTTTTAAAAATGGTTATAATGCAAATATCTCTAACTCTTCTCCTATATGTGTCATAATATTCCAGATGAAAACATGATTGTTACTTCTATCCTTGACTCCAAGTTTAAGAGTAATAATCATACATGCACTCCACACATAGCTAGTGAAGACATGAATTGCATTACACCCACACATGACGATATATTGCTTAGGAGTAAAATTTTCAAATCTTCTCCTACTCTCTTTATTAGTGAGCATGCGAATGATAATTCTTCTATTCTTACTTCTACAAGTGAATTAAAGTCTGATTTTGATGAACCTTGGAATAACAATGATTACTTTGATTTTGGTGAAGAAGACATTGAGTCTAAACCTTATAGTTATCTCCCTACTTCACCTATTTATCATGATGAAACTAAGGGTAATTTAAATGCTAAAAACACACACACACTTATTATTATGTTCATAGTTTACATAACTTACATTCACATGATAACAATGTGTCTTCTAGTCAATTAACATGTGATACTTCTTTGAAAATTAATGAAATAAGATGTACCAATGAATCTCCCTCAACCCCCTTACTATAGTAGAACCCATTTTTCAAACTAACCTCCATTAGGGTGATAACCCATTTCCATCTCACCAAGTCCAAGCTATCACCCTTCCAAAGGTTAAAGAGAGCAAAGGAATCCTACCTAAGAAAGGTCATCGATGCAATGTACCAATGACTAAGATTATTAATAAGATTTAAGAGTTAAATGAACCTATTGATGATGATAATATCCTTTCACAAGAGGTAATATCTTTGATGCATGATGTGGGTGATTTACAATAACAAGTACACCATCTTACATTAAAAAGTAAAGCATACCACTCTTGGGCTGATTCCAATGCCACCCATGACAATCCTATTCTGTGCATAATCTTCACTATACGTTTGCCACCCAAATTTAAAATACAAGTGTTACCAAAATTTGATGGGCATGAAGACCCATACTTGCACCTTCAGGCTTATGGGAAATCCATGTTACACCACTAACAATTCAACTCTACTACAGTTATTTCCAAAGTCTCTAGAACGTGAGACATTAAATTTGTTTCATCATGCAATCCCTAATGGTTCAGTACATATGTATGATGAGTTAGAAGCAGTCTTTCTCAGGCATTACATACAAAATAAGAGACCTCAAGTCACATATGAGAGGTTGCCTTCACTACACCAAGGTGAGATAGAACTAGTAACTGAGTACATTATAAGATTCAAGTCATATATGCATTAGTTGATTTACGAGTTGACAGATTTAGAGGTATAATACATATTTTCTAGAGGCCTCATTTTTCCTCTTAATGATAAATTATTATATTAGACATTCAAATCATTCTGGCATTTATGTAACACAACTATGAAATTAGAGAAAGAGTTGGTATTAGTTGAAACACATTCAGGGGTAGATTTGGATGTAAGTTTCCTAGAGCCATAGTCATCTAATATGGTACAAGAACCTACTCCATTTATGATAAAAAAAAAATTGGAACAAAAATAACCAATCAAGATACTCAGCAAGGGCAAATAGACACTTCATAGAGCACCTCCTATATTGAGTAGAGCATGGGACACCAACATAGGGGATATACAATTTTTAGACAGCGATAGGCCTCATGATATCTTACTTACATTATTAGATAAAGAGATGACCACACTTCCTTCTATTCATCACCATCTATCACACCAACTGCACAGGTTATAAAATAAATCATATTGTAATTTTCATAAGATATATAGACATTTAGACAACAACTATTATGCACTCTAAGATTGTATTGAATATTATGTTGATAGAGGAATTATAGCATTTAAATATGGGGCATCGAGATCTCATTATGCACAATCTTCTAGAATACACTCTTTTGCGACTGCATTATCCCAAGATGTTCCTTTTAAGGAGCCATTGGTTACTCATCATACAATCCATGTGGTTTGTATGACACCCACTTATTCAAGATCTTGTTTAGTAGGGATGGAAACCATTTCACAAAGATCCACCTACTTATAAAAACATGGTAAAAAATGGAAAGTATTTCAATCCCTAGTTACAGTTTAACAATTGATTAATATATTTTTCATAGGTCACATAAATCAAAACACTGTTACATAGCCAATTAAGGTATTATCCAAAGATCACATAAATAAAATCATAGTTCAATAATTAATTAATATATTTGCCAAAGATCACATAAATTAGAACATAGTTTAATAATCAATTAAGAAATTTGCTAGATATCACATAAATCTAAACATAGTTCAACAACCAATTAAAATATTTACCAGAGATCATAGATATCACAACACAATTCAAAAAATAATCAATATATTTGGTAGAGATTATATAGATTGGAGCATAGTTTTAGCATGACATTTGATTAAGCTATTTACTATAGAGTCTACACACAAAGCTACTAGTAGTGTACCATGAGCAGTACTAGTTATAGAATCTACTCCTACATTGATACAACATGAGAAATATGGTCACTTTTTCACCATGCCATCTGGGTTTATATAGTGTATACTATAGTTATCCACACTCAGATATCCTATGATATTCCTATAACACCCATACTGACAACTAAAATTCTTAATCCACTATACATGTTTACTTAAACATTTAGAAATAGATAAACAATTCATTACCATTACTTAGACATGTAACATATTTCTGTATCACCATTTAAAACAATAAATATAATCAAACACATGTGAAAATGTACAATACCACAAATCAAAATACCAATATACACAATACCCATAAAATAATAAACATCCATATATATTCATAACTCATAGCATAGTTTCATTACAATACTAAATGTCACTCAATAATCTGGGCTTGGGCACTAGAATTAGGCCCCTTACTCTCATTTTCTGATACATCCATACTAGAACTAAAGGCCCCACTATCCCTCTTAGACCTTGATCGAGACCTGTATCTACTCTCTCTCTCTCTCTCTCTCTCTCTCTCTCTCTCTCTCTCTCTCTCTCTCTCTCTCTCTCTCTCTTTCTCTTGTAACACCCATAACTTGACTAACACCTCTGCATGTTTTCTCTATAGATGTATATAGTCATTCACCATATTGATACTTGCCCCACCCAGAGTATCAGGTGTAGGCATAGATCATCTTTGTAGCTACACATGTGACTCATCCTTATCAATAATTTATTGCCTATATGCCATAGTAGTAATGGTTGCTCAATCAAATAAGTAAGCATGGATGTTGACAACATCTGTGGCCCTCTCCACTAGTCCATCATCCATGACATCATTAGGGATATGATATGTCAATATTTAGAGCATAGAATCAATGGTAGTCTCCCAATACTCATCATCACTTTGACCTACACATACCAATACAATAGATTAGATACCTACCCAAGTAAATAAGTAACAAAGTAAGCAGAATATACAAATATATGATAGAAACTTACCTTCAATGACCTTAGGGGGTTTGAAATCCAATGCATCTTCCATGATGATCCTACCTCTTAGGAATAGTGTTGCCCATCTATGCTCTCTCCACCATGCTATGTAAGCATTGGTCATTCCTACATCATCCACATCTGATATATCAAGCATTAGATCCCACTCTATCAATGGAATTAGATCTAACTCTATAGTTGATGGTTTGGGCCTAGTCCCTAGCCTCATTGGAGCTCAATAAATCCTTAACCACAATAATGGTGTTGGTGGCACATCTTGAGTAACATAAAACTTCCACATCACTCGCTCATATTGAAACCTATTGAATACATTGACCTAATGGTCATACAACCATCAAATCACTCACACCCATCTTAGTTGAGTACCATCCTTAGGCCATCCCTCATAGCCCCTATAGGGACTCAAGATAACGTCTCCATCCATCAACCTATCTAGCACCTATCGACACTACATTGTGCTCTTCCTGGGCATATGGGCCATACCTTCCACCTCTATACAAACATCTAAAGGTGATCCCAATCATCATGTCAAGGCAAAAGTAGTATACTCACTGCTATATGCTTGTAAGCCTAATACTGCAAAAGTGTAGAAGACCCAAAACCACCTACACACATCTCCTAAGTGAAGAAATATAAATCTTGATACAAGTAGGATAGCATAGCACAACCCCATGAGTACATGGTTTATGTTCCTATATATATTATACTATTTCATACACCTTATATTAGATAGATACCATACTCCCATCCTTCATAACAAATGAATCCAACATAACTCTTAAAAAAATTTGCAATCATGGAACATTTGCTATAATAATTAATAACAACAATACATCACTATTAATCCTACCCAATGAGTCCTCATAGACATTTATGAAAAATACATTACAACCCACTTTATAGCTTGATCAACAATGGCCTCCTATAGCACTACTCTCTAGCTATTAATTGACAACCTTAGGATCCTATAGAGATCTTCCAATAGGATGGTCATCTCCCTAATAGGTAGCAAAAATGTACTGGTGTTTGAGTTCCACCTCTCGCATAATGCTATAATCATATGTTTATTCCAAGTCATCAGATCTAATGATGCCACGTGACCCAAATTAGATCTATATACCATATCCATATTCTCATCTATCAAGAGAAATCCCCATGACTCTATCATCTGACCACTCCAAAACTCTCTCATACACACATCCACCTACAAAATACATCCAAATCAACCATTAGCATCATAAGCTATTAGATACACATACAATAATAGTCATACAACACCAATAAACAATAATAAGCACTAAAAACTTGGCCCAATGGACACTATCACTGTATATGTGATAGTAACACCCTACCCAAGACACTAGTGCCATTATCAGGACAGTAGTGCCATATTCCTCAAAATATCCCTAAACTACAAAATTTTCACTAAAAATAATAAAAAATGTAATAAATATGTCAAAAGTAGGGGAAAAAATAGATCCCTAATCAAGGTGACCTCCTCCCCAGGTTAGATAAGTGCCTTCACTTCTTCATACTGGGTCACACTCACTCCTTGTCTCCTTAGCATACTCTCTAGCTCATAACAAACAATCACTAGCAAGTCAAATGGTTAAAATGTGTTATCAAACAAATTAACCAAACCTATTTTAGCCACATTTTAAAAATTCCACCTTACTAAGGTTGACCTTGCACACCAATTTTGCTAACTAATACCAACTTCTTCCAATCACAATATCTAGAGAACCATATCTCCAATATGTAATCCATTTCTTGTGCATGGGACTTGATGTAATATCCCTTCGAATATCAAAACAAAAGCTCCAAATTGCTTATCTAAATTTCTGCAAAATATCTTCAAATAGATGAATAAATCACAATATAATTTCTTATTTATTTGTTCATAAGCTTACAATAGAGATCCTCTGTCAGGTATACAAAGAATATCGAAAGTTCGGCCTTATAGCCTGAATATTCCGTGAACTGGGCTGAATCTGGAACGTCTCGGCCTGCTGTGTAAAAAACACAGTTGCCGATGTCGGTTATACTGCCGTCGTCGGTCGACCTGTAGTGATCCCCTTGCCAACGTCGGTGATGAGTCGACCGATGTCGGTCTCTGTAAGACTCTATTCGCCGATGTCGGTACCTAAACTTTTTGTAGAGATTTTCACAGATCTGTACGGAAGTCATACGGCCACTGATATTGCTCAACCTATGTGCTTGATCTTGATCTGTAGAATTATGGGCTAATACAAAGATCTATATCTGGATAATTCTGGAATCAAAACCCAAAATAATGAAAATACCTGAAACCCTCGTGATAGCTTCTGTGTGAAGTTATCTCTCAAACTTGTAAGTACATGTGATAGCTTCTGGATGAAGTTATCTCCCAATTCGGCAATAGATCGGTTGATCTTTCACAACCTCTGAATCGCTCACACTGAAGAGTTGACGTTCTTCAATGCAGTTTGGCAATAGATCAGCTGATCTTTCACAGCCTCTGAATCGCACACAATGAAGAGTTGACATTCTCCACTACAAATGGAATACTGTAACCCTTGGCTCAGTCTTCACAGAAGAATTTCTTAACAAGAATCAATATCAAATAATCATGAATACAAACTCTCTCTCATGAGAGATTCTTATACACCTCCAAAGGTGTGCTTGCTAAAATTAGACTCCCTTAAATTAGAACTAGGGTCTTAAAATTAGACCAAGTCTTAATTTATAATTTGCATCCTCAAATTGGACCAAATCATTAATAATTAATAATTAATTAATAATTAATAATTAATTAAAATTAGTTCAAATAATTAATATTTGATTAAATCAATCAAATATTAATATCTCCCTTAATTCATGCCCGAAAGAGCTCGAACGAATTCCAACCCATCTCTATCAAGACCCTCTATCCATCCTATCAGCCTACGAGGGTTGCATAATAGGCTAATAATCCGCTCGAAAATATGTCAACTAGAAGGGGACATGACAGTCCGCCCCTCCTGAAATTGCTTGCCCTCAAGCAATCTCAACTCTGGATGCTATAGAATATCTTCGCTTTCCCATGTCGCATCCTCAACTGGCAAATCTTTCCACTACCAAATATTCCCTGATAGTCCGTCGACGCAACTGTCTCTCTCTAGATTCCAAGATGGACTCAGGTACTAAGATCAATTTTCCCTCATCATCTAAGGGAGGTAAAACTATAAAAGGTATCACACGGTGTCCTAACGCCTTTTTGAGGCGTGATACATGAAAGATATTGTGTACCTTGCTCTCTGTAGGAAGCTCTAGCTCATAAGCCATCTCTCCAACGCGTCTCAGGATCCTGAAAGGACCATAGTAACATGGCTTGAGCTTCTCTGCCCCACTCTTCCTAAGAGTAGACTGTCGGTAAGGCTGCAGCATAAGATAGACCATATCCCCTACCTCAAAAGATCTCTCGGTCATCCACTGATCTGCATACTGCTTCTGCTGATTCTGCGCCTTAGCAATATTCTCCTTGAGAGTCCTCATAGTATCTTGACTCTCCTGCAGTAAGTCTCCAGCACTCGACACTCTACTGTCGCTCAGTAGCAAATCTAGAAAACTCGGTGCCTCATACCCATATAATGCCATGAAAGGAGACATCTGAATGGTCATGTGGAAAGTCGTGTTATAGCAATATTCGCATAAATGAATCCACTTGACCCAAGCTTTTTGCTGCCCTGCAATGTAGTTCCTAAGGTAGCCCTCCACCCATTTGTTCACTATCTCTTTCTGTCCATCAGTCTGCAGGTGGTAGCTGGTACTAGGTGTAAGCTCGGTCCCACAGAGTCGAAACACTTCCTACCAGAAGTGACTCAAGAATCGACTATCCCTGTCGCTCACTATGCTCCGAGGTAATCCATGCAATCAAAATACCTCTCGGAAGAAAACTTTTGCTACCTGTGTAGCTGTATGTGTGGTAGTAATCGGAAAGAAGTGGGCATACTTCGTTAACCGATCCACAACTACATATATGCAATCTCATCCTTGGGCTTTAGGTAAGCCCGTAATGAAATCCATCGACAAACACTCCCACTTCCTGTCAGGAATTGGAAGTGGCCGCAACAATCCTACTGGGTACGTGTTCTCTTGCTTGTTCTGTTGGCAAACAGGGCACTCACGTACATATTGAAGAACATCTACTTTGAGGCCTTTCCATGTAAATCTCTCCCTAACCTGTCGGTAAGTCTTAAAATATCTGAGATGTCCTGCAGTAGGTATATCATGAAAAGCTCACATGATAATGTTCTTCATCGATGATCCTGGGATCAAATAAACCCTGTTCTTGTAAATGATCAAGTCATTCACAAGAGTATATCTGGTGTCAACCGTTGATCCCTCAACAATGCTAGATGCCCATGTATCCTTGGCATACTCTGCCACAATCATATGTCGCCAATCCTCGGTAATGTGGACCATGGTACTCAAATACGGCCTGCGTGAAAGAGCATCGGCCACAACATTCTGGGTGCCCTTAATAAAAGAGATGTCAAAATCATATGCTTGTATTTTACTCACCCACTTCTGCTGACGATCATTGAGGTCTCGCTGCCCCAAGAAATGTCTCAAACTGTTGTGGTCCGTTTTGATACAAAATTTGCTACCCACGAGATATTGCCTAAATTTTGCTAAGGCATGCATGATAGCGAGCATCTCCTTATCATATATGCTGTATAGTCTCTCTGGTCCCCTGAGCTTGCAGCTCTCATATACTATGGGGTGCTTGTCCTGCATTAGCACCGCTCCAATGCCCTCGCCTGAAGCATCGCACTGAAGCTCGAACGGCTTCAAAAAATCAGGTAGTGCCAGAACTGGGCACGTAGTCATCAACCCCTTAAACCTTTCGAAACACTCTTGTGCTTCAGGTGTCCAACAAAAAGCCCCCTTTTTAGTCAAATCTGTCATAGGAGCTGCATGTCATGAATAACCATTCACGAACCTCTGATAGAATCCACACAAACCTAGAAATCCCCTTAGCTGTGTTAGGTTTGCTGGAATAGGCCAATCTACTATCGCGCGGATCTTCTCAGGATCCATCCGCACTCCCCCTGCACTGATAATATGACCCAAGTATAACAATTCGGTCATCCCCAAATCACATTTGGACTCCTTGGCATACAAGGATTCCCTCTCCAAGATGCTGAGTACAGTCTCTAGATGAGCCAAATGCTCCTGCCAAGTCCTACTGTATATCAGAATGTCATCAAAGAAGACAAGTACGAACCTCCTCAACAGTGAATGGAAGACTCTATTCATGGTGGACTGAAATGTTGCTGGCGCATTAGTGAGCCCGAATGGCATCACTATAAACTCATAGTGTCCACAATGGCAATGAAAAGCTGTCTTCTCCACGTCCTGCTCGCGAACCGTGATCTGATGATACCCCGACCTCAAGTCTATCTTTGTGAAGTAATGTGAACCATGAAGCTCATCAATAAGCTCGTCAATACGAGGAATAGGATACCTGTTCTTAATGGTTCTCTTATTTAGGGCTCTGTAGTCTATGCACATGCGTAGGGTGCCATCCTTCTTCTTCACTAGAACAACTGAAGAAGCAAACGGTGATTTGCTTGGCCGAATATGACCCATAGCCAGTAACTCCTTAATTGTTTTCTCGATCTCATCCTTCAACCGCTTAGGATGCCTATATGGAGTAATCATAATGGGCTTAGCGCCCTCCTCAAGCTCAATAATGTGCTCAATGCCCCTGTCTGGAGGTCTCCCTGGTGGAATGTCACTAAATACTTTATCATGCTTGACTCTCAACTGCTGAATGTCAGGATGATACTCAGTCTTCTGCGGTCCCTCCTGTATTGGTGCCAATGTGCACTCGGCAGCCCACTCTACCATGTCATGTCGCATGAGCCTCTCCATCCGATGTAAAGAAATAGTCTTGATGTTGCCATCCCGTATTGCTTTGAGAATGTGAGTCTTCCCATCAACATCAAAATGGATCTCCATATCCTTAAGACTAAGAGTGACTACTTCAAGGGAATGAAGCCACTTCATGCCCAAAACCAAGTCTATATCTCCCATGTTGACCACATAATAATCTGCCTTGAACTCATAGTTGTTCAAGCGTAATGGGAGCTCTCTGATCATCTGATCACATCTGAGGGTGTAACCGTCAGCTACCTTAACTCTAATACCCTCAAACTCTTCTGTGGTGAGTCCACGCTTCTCCACAAATCTAGTATCAATAAAATTATGTGTGGCGCCCGTGTCAAGAAGGGTAATGACCCTCTGTCCTACTAAAACTCCCCAGAGTCTGAATGATCCCTCGTGCTGGATGCTAGATAGACGTGCTTCTTGAATCTGGAGCTCTGACTCTGCTTCTACCTTAGGCTCTGAAGCCTCAGCGTCTGGCTCCTCGGAACAATCATGATGTTCAGAATCTTATGATTCCTCATCCTCATAATAGGCCCACATCACCCGATTTGCTTTGCCCTTAGGCCTCAACGGACAATCATGATTAGCATCATATGGAACTTTGCAATAGAAACAAAGTTTCTTCTTGCGTAGATCATTAAGAGCATCTCTATCCAACGATGGTGCTGCTGGGTTGGCCTTTGAATTATTCTTAACACCTGATTTATCCACATTGAAACCTGGTCTCTCTCTGTTCCTGTTGAACCCCTTACTATCCCTGGATGAAGAAGTACTTCTGGAGTTAGATCTACTTGATGGGGCTGCCATCTCCATGCTACGTGCCTTCTTCATAGCCTCTTGTAAGGAAGGAGGATCAAAGCCTTTGATCCATCCTCTCAATGGTTCTGTTAGTCCCTCCATGAAGAGTACCACCAGTCGCCTTTCTGAAATGTCAGGAACCATAACTGATAACTTTTGGAAGTCACCAATATAAGACTCTAGACTGCCACTTTGACGTAACTGTGCCAACTCTCGAAAATAGGACTCTAGATCCCTCCTATCAAAACGCTCTACTAGCCTGTCCATGAACTCCTGATAAGAGGTGATCTGATCATGATGGAGTGTCACCATCCCGTGGTGCCACCAATCGTGAGCTACTCCCTCAAGATGTAGTGTTTCATATCTGATAGCATCTTCCTCAGCCATCGGATGCAATGTGAGAAAGGTGTCCAACTTACTAATCCAAGCCTGGGCTGTGACCTTACCACTTCCGTCGAACATCGTGAGTGTGAGCCTGCTCATAGCATGCTTAAGATCATTGTTCTGGTGTCTAGGTCTTCTGTCCTGTCTAGCCAATCTGTAGTGCTCTCTCCTCAGATTAATAAAAAGATCAAGGGACGTCCTCTCTCGTACATGAGGAGGTAATAAGTTCCACTCCTCATCTGCAGCCATGAAAACATCTGTAAATGAGGGATCTCCCGCCTCCTCCTCTGCTGGAACGTCTGGTTCCTCTTGAACAAACGTAGGGCATGTAGGTCTACCTGCTATCCTGGAATGGGTCTGCTGTGGTCTCTGATTAATAGTAGCACTCCTACTATCTCCTTGTTCCCCATTCTGTCTATCGGTTGCGTTCATTCCCCTTATCATAGTAGTAAGTGCTTGTAGTGTCTGATTCATCTGCTATTGACCTGACATCATAGCATGATGGAATTCTCTGGTGTCCTGGTCAGCATCATACCTGTGGCCCCTGGGTGGGCTATCCTCACGTCTGTCACTCATGGTAATCTGTTGCTGTTCTAACAGCTGGGTACCTTCAAGCAAAGCTCTACTGCATGTGTAATACCCGTGTGGTCGCAACTCTTGTGGCTGCATAAAATTTCTAAACCCTCAGGATGGCAGGATTTAGCTCTGATACCACTGTAATATCCCTTCGAATATCAAAACAAAAGCTCCAAATTGCTTATCTAAATTTCTGCAAAATATCTTCAAATAGATGAATAAATCACAGTATAATTTCTTATTTATTTGTTCATAAGCTTAAAATAGAGATCCTCTGTCAGGTATACAAAGAATATTGAAAGTTTGGCCTTATAGCCTGAATATTCCACGAACTGGGCTGAATCTGGAATGTCTCGGCCTGCTGTGTAAAAAACACAGTCACCGACGTCGGTTATACTACCGTCATCGGTCGACCTGTAGTGATCCCCTTGCCGACGTCGGTGATGAGTCGACTGATGTTGGTCTCTGTAAGACTCTGTTCGCCGATGTCGGTACCTGAATTTTCTATAGATGCGTACAAATTTTCACAGATCTGTACGGAAGTCATACGGCCACTGATATTGCTCAACCTATGTGCTTGATCCTGATCTGTAGAATTATGGGCTAATACAAAGATCTATATCTAGATAATTCTGGAATCAAAACCCAAAATAATGAAAATACCTGAAACCCTCGTGATAGCTTCTGTGTGAAGTTATCTCTCAAACTTGTAAGTACATGTGATAGCTTCTGGATGAAGTTATCTCCCAATTCGGCAATAGATCGGTTGATCTTTCACAACCTCTGAATCGCTCACACTGAAGAGTTGACGTTCTTCAATGCAGTTTGGCAACAGATCAGCTGATCTTTCACAGCCTCTGAATCGCACACAATGAAGAGTTGACGTTCTCCACTGTAGATGGAATACTGGAACCCTTGGCTCAGTCTTCACAGAAGAATTTCTTAACAAGAATCAATATCAAATAATCATGAATACAAACTCTCTCTCATGAGAGATTCTTATACACCTCCAAAGGTGTGCTTGCTAAAATTAGACTCCCTTAAATTAGAACTAGGGTCTTAAAATTAGACCAAGTCTTAATTTAGAATTTGCATCCTCAAATTAGACCAAATCATTAATAATTAATAATTAATAATTAATTAATAATTAATTAATAATTAATAATTAATTAAAATTAGTTCAAATAATTAATATTTGATTAAATCAATCAAATATTAATATCTCCCTTAATTCATGCCCGAAAGAGCCCGAACGAATTCCAACCCATCTCTATCGAGACCCTCTATCCATCCTATCAGCCTACGAGGGTCGCATAATAGGCTAATCATCCACTCGAAAATATGTCAACTAGAAGGGGACATGACACTTGACCCCGATGTACCTCATCCTATATTAGTTCCATTAATATCTTAATTAAATTCAACTATGTAAAATGACAAAACCTATATTTACTTAAACTCAATATAGACCAAAGGTCTATCCCACTCAATTCAAAAATAAGTAACTCTGTTACAATCAGTAAATTAAACATCATTACCCCAACTAACTATCATTAACATACCGATCGATATTACTTTTGGTTAGACACCCTTACCAAATTTTTAGCTCTCTCACCAAAAGGGGGGCATATACACACTATTTATACAAATTCACACAAACATAGATTGGTTCAGATATAGATTCACATGGGCACACAAATTGATTTAGATACATATATTTAGATACACAATTTTACTTAGATATACAAATATTTAGACACACATTTTTACTTAGATATACATATTTAGTCACACATGTTTACTTAGATATATAGATTATGTACTTTGACTCATATATCCATATATCTAGATACATAGTTACATTACTTAGATATTAAGTTTGGGAGCATGATGTAGGACACATGTCCTCAATCCCATAGGGATTTACCATATTGTACAAATGGGATGGTAATTTATACCATTCTCTATGTTTAGATTGTTAGGTTACAGTTGATCCATAACCTTTCACCCTACCCAAATTATGTAGGTTAAATGACAATTTTGACCTTTGGTTTCAAATTACATAGTCATATTCAGTATAAATATTAGAGTGGGGGAAAACAAGTCTTGTTTCTCCACATTTTTGGTTTACATACTTAGATTTAGTCCATATATCAGAGTGGGGGCAATCAGACCTTATTTCTACACATTTTTAGTTTACATACTTAGATTCAGTCCAGATATCAGAGTGCTAGTAAGTATGACTTGTTTCTTCATATTTTTAGTCTACATACTCAAATTAATTCTAGATATTAGAGTGGGGGTAAACAAGCCTTATTTCTCTACATTTTCAATTTACATTCTCATATTCTATCTAGATATTAGGGTAGGGTCAAAATAGGGTTTTATTCATCATAATTTAGTTCACTATTTAGATTTAGTATAAGGGAACCCACACTATGGATTTAATCTTTACATACTTCATTCATTTTGGGTTTTTTGGTATTTCTTACATCTTGTTTGCATAGTCATTTTGAGTCTTTTGGTCTTTCTTATGTCTTATTTTCACTATTTGTTGCACCCCCATTGGTCCTAGGTCATCCCCTCCAAGTCGTAGGGACCCCTAGCCTATTTTCACTAGTCTTTGCTTTGTTTTATGATTTTAGTACACTAACACCCTTATCTAGACAATAGCCTCATTGGCACTAGTGTCCAATAGTCATTTTCTTCTATGTTTTGGGTCCTAACCCTCCCTTGAGCCTTTTCTTGAGTTTTTCTCTCTTTTATGTCTTTTTCAGCCAACAAACAAGATCTTACATTTAAATCAAAGTTACTTTTATATAAAGAGCCTCACAAAGCATTTTACATCTTACACTCATTAATTTGATACATAATTACATAAAATCAATCAATAGTACAACTCAACACACTATAAATTACTCTTCTATCACATCTAGGCTTGCATGCTTGATAATAAATGGGCATAAGTGAAAGTTATTCTAGCATATCATGTGCATTGATTACAAACATTACCTAAGGGATAAATACATGTGATTTGAGACCACTAACATGTTAGGATCCCCCTTATCCAACGGTAGCACAATTGATTGCTTGTATGTGAGCAATTAAACACAGAAATTATACCAGAATGATTAAGAAACTAGAAACATGAGACAACAAAGAATTTGAGAGACAATACACACTCTTGTATTAGATAATACTAGAAGAAAATACAAATAAGGAAGATGCCACTTCTTCCTCCACCTCAAAGGCTTGCCACACCTCAAGACCTTCTTCCCTCTCTCTCTTGCTCAACACAAAATCAACTCTAAAACCTGAGTTACAATCCCTCCTTGAATGCTTCAGCTGATCTCCTTGACCTTACACCGGTAGATCTCCTTGACCTTGCTTGCTTCAATGCTCTTACTTGATCAATATGATAATTACAATACATACCTCATGGTTCTTTAAATAGAATCCCATGGTTACAAAAATAGACATCTAACTACTAAAATTAGACACACAGCTCGCAACTTAAAATAGTCCCTTAGCATGCAAACACTCAGTTTAACTAACTGACTGTTCGTAAACAATAGTTCTAGACCACACAGGCGACCGACGCCAGTCCCTGCTTGTCTGGTGCTACCGACGTCAGCTGACTCCCTACCGTCGCCGGTCTCCTTCTCCACTGCATCTGACCGACGTCGGTCATACTGTCGACGCCGGTGGCTCTGGTTCTTCAGCATCCTTTCTTCATGTGTGTACAAATAGTTGAAGCTTTTAGCTCCACACCTTAACAATCTCCCACTTGGAGATAAACAACTGCAACATGTACCTGTACCTATACACCATCTATTTTGTTCTTTAGGCCCTGTATCCCTCTTCAAAATCACCCTTGAAAACCAACCACCATGCAAACCTGTGATGCTATATCTGTCACTTATGCCACAAGAACTTTGCTGCTCCCAAATTCTTTATGACATACTTATGAACCAACTTTACCCTTAGCTCAGAAAACTCCCTGTATATGCAACCCTGCAAAAAGTAACACAATACAGTAACAGGATAATGTAGCTAATATTATCCAACCTGGTAAATATAAAAAACAATGGTCAAACCTCCATTGCCCTGCAGCTAAATCAAGACCATATACCATAGCCTTCTGTCTCAGAGGTCCATCCACTCTCTTCTCTAACACGGGAATCCATCCCTCTATCCAGCTGACAACTCCACCAACAAGTACCTGTTTGGCTTTACTCCAAGGACTCACACTCCTCATCCATGTCAAGCTCCCACTATTTTTGGATTCTACCTGCATTGCTTCTTCCATCTTCCTAGTTCATGACTATCAGTAAGCAATATAAAGAAGGTGAACAACGAATATGAGGTTCACATACCTTTTTTGACCTCCACATGGGTGTTTGAGACTTATAGATCCACCCAACATCCGTTCCTGTGATCGATCTCGACCAACTCCCAGTCTACTCCCGACCGATGTCGGTTCCCTGCACTGATCCTAACTGCCGACGTCGTTACCCCTGGCCGACGCCGGTGTCCCCCCCTGCCGATGTCGGTCCTGATGACCGACATCGAACTTCTCCTGCCCGACCTACCGACCCTGCTGGTCTGTACATGACCGAAGCCGGTGTCTGGATGACCAACGTCAGTTCCAAGTAACTGACATCGGTGCCTATGTGTTCCCGTGAGTGATGAATTCTTCATCCACGAGCTCTTCTTGGATCAAATCTCTATCCATGCTGCCCTGCTCAGATTTATTTACTGCATGTAACTGTTCTCTGGCCTTCATCTCCTCCAAAAACACCAAGACATCCCTGTTCTTGTCAAAAGCCTCAAATTTCCTTTTCCTGCAATGAATTCTATCTATGCTTTCTGAATTTGAACTCATACCTTTTGAATCAAGAACTTCCATTCCCTTCCTATTCATGTGACCCTGCCTATTAGACCACATCTTCGAATCTGTACCAAAAGTGGAATCAGTAGTACAAGTAGATAGATAAAAAGTACCTACTTTCTTACCTCTTGCTAAAACAAGTGCTCCCTTGGTAACCTTCCAAGAATCCGCTGTGAGGGTTATTGTGCATTCCTCATCCCCCAACCTTCCTACAGAAATCAAACTCTGCTTCAGAATTGGAACATGCATGACCTCCTTCAACACCCATGTGTTGTCAATCTACAATCTCAGCTGCACTTTCCTTTTGCCAACTATCTGACAAGGCATACCATCCCCTAAATAGAGCACTCCAAAATCTCCCTGTTCATACTCATGAAACAAATATCTGTTTGGGGATGCATGAAAAGATGAACCAGAATCTAATATCCATGATCCTACGTGACTATCCAAAGAAAGTATGAGAGCATCCTGTACCACAATATTTGCATCCTTTGCTTCTTCAATACCTGTATGTTGATTCTCTTTATCTCTCAACCAACACTCCTTTATATGTCCTTTCTTTCCACAAAACCAGCAGGTAATACCTTTGGACTCAGATCTCCTTCCCGACCTTGATTTCCCTTGCTCAATCTTCTCCTTTTGCCTTCCTCTACTTTCCACACTTAGAGCGTTCCCTGATGATTCACCTGTGCTTCTCCTGTTTATTTCTTCATTCAAGATCACACTCACAACATCATCAACTTTTAAGATTTTAGAAGCAGATGCAGAGTTACTTACTGCCATAACCATACCGTCCCAACTTTCAGGCAAAGAACATAAAATCAAGAGAGCCTTTACCTCATCATCAAAAACAATGTTGACTGAAGCTAATTGGTTTACCAAACCATGGAAATCACTGAGATGAGTATGTACCGAACCACCTTCCTGCATTTGCAAAGTAAATAGCTGCTTCATAAGGTATACCTTATTAGAAGACGAGGGCTTTTCGTATAAATTTGCCAAGGACTTTATCAACTCTTCCATTGTTTTGCACTGTGATAAGCTGGAAATCACAGAAGCTCCAAGACTCAACCTTATGGAACCGAGAGCCTTCCGATCAAGAACACTCCATTCTTCATCCTTCATATCTGTGGGCTTGCATGCAACCCCACCCAATGGTAAGTACAGATCCTTCTGATACAGATAGTCCTCAATCTGCATCCTCCAGTGTTGATAATTCTTGCCGTTAAACTTCTCCATTCGTAGCTTGATTTCTTTTGCCATTGCTGAACTCCCACTCAATCAGAAAACCCTGTGAATGACCTGTAATCAAAAAACAATAACCTGCTTCCTGCAAACCATAGCTCTGATACCAACTGTTAGGAGGCCCCTTATCCAACGGTAGCACAATTGATTACTTGTCTGTGAGAAATTAAACACAAAAAATATACCAGAATGATTAAGAAACTAGAAACATGAGACAACAAAGAATTTGAGAGACAATACACACTCTTGTATTAGATAATACTAGAAGAAAATAAAAATAAGGAAGATGCCACTTCTTCCTCCACCTCAAAGGCTTGCCACACCTCAAGACCTTCTTCCCTCTCTCTCTTGCTCAACACAAAACCAACTCTAAAACCTGAGTTACAATCCCTCCTTGAATGCTTCAGCTGATGTCCTTGACCTTGCTTGCTTCAATGCTCTTACTTGATCAATATGATAATTACAATACATGCCTCATGGTTCTTTAAATAGAATCCCATGGTTACAAAAATAGACATCTAAGTACTAAAATTAGACACATAGCTCGCGACTTAAAATAGTCCCTTAGCATGCAAACACTCGGTTTAACTAACTGACTGTTCGTAAACAACAGTTCTGGACCGCACAGGCGACCGATGCCGGTCCCTGCTTGTCTGGTGCTGCCGACGTCGGCCGACTCCCTGCCATCGCCAGTCTCCTTCTCCACTGCATCTGACCAACGTCGGTCATACTACCGACGCCGGTGGCTCTGGTTCTTCAGCATCCTTTCTTCATGTGTGTGCAAACAGTTGAAGCTTTTAGCTCCACATCTTAACATAACATTGGGGTTAATATAAGCAACAACTAGGAAAATATGGGTTTTGTCTTACGTGATCATAATTTCCCACAAATCCATATTTTATTTTATTTTACATTTGATCCAATTGTTGTTTCATGTGTGTAGGTGTTCATTAGGGTTTTGACACTTGAGTGCTAAGAGTGCTACTTGAGACGACCCATCCCTAGATTAGACCTAGACCTATCTTAGGGCCTATTTAGACACTTATCCAACATTCATGTAAGCCACACACATCCTTAAAAATATTTAAATCAGTCCTAAACCTCTACTTAATAATCTTTCCCCTAGTTCCTTAGGTTCTACCACCTAGACACTAGCAATATAATTAGGATATTAACACTAATGATGCTAGTGTCCTAGTTTTGGTGCTATTATCCCTTTTCTACCTTTTGTTACCAATGAACATTTTTTAAAATTAGAAACCACCTAGCGTCAGCCTATACTTATTTTAAGATCAACATAAGTACTATAATAATATATATACATGACTTTTAATCCTTTATCTACTAGATGGGAATCAAATGTAAATTACACAAAAAAATAGAGAATAAGTTGTGCACAATCAAGGTTATCAATCCCTATTCTTCTGTACTTTTGCATACAACCATCTACAACCATCCCAAGCTCATAATACTTAGATTTCTAGTCTCAAGATCCACTCAAAAACACTCAAATTGGAATTCATACTATCTTCACTTGCACTTGTACCAACACTTAGGTGGGGAGAACTACATCAGGCTTGATCCTTCATCAGTGCAGTGGTATGTAGGTAACTCTCATCATAATGGGGTGTTGAGGATGTCTAGTTTACCAAACTAACATCATACTTTTTTACTTGTCACAACTATATACCCTAACAACATGGAGGTTTAGATTTTACATACAAAATCAATCAAAATGGATCACCTATAAGGAATCAAAACTCATGTGCATAAGAACAGGCTTGGTAGACTCAGACATAGGTGCACCTAAAAGCTTAAAATATTTTTGTAAAAAGGAAACTAGCACTATATGGAACTATTGTCAAATTAGGTTGCTATTATCTAGAAAGGGTTTTGAGAATTGGATCCTATCCATGACACTCTGATCAATTCTTGGCCCAGTTTACAACCTCTAAATCTCCTATCTCAGTCAATTTCTAGCTAAGTACTTGTTTACATCATTTATTACTAATTTTGGAAGGGTCAAACTAGGCCTATTTTATTACAATTTAGTGGATGTATTTATTGCATATTTATAACCTGATTTACTATACTCAAGCCCTTTAAAGACTTGGGGATTAAACTCCATAACCCTAAAAAGTTAAATTATTTTGTGAACCCAACTTACTTTGATCACATTATTTCAAACCCTAGTGCACCATTAGGGTTTTCCTTCTTATTTATAGAGTATAATCAATTTTTAATTTACAGCGTATCATCATGATTATCATGATGGATGCTATTTTCTAATATTTGGTACAAAGCCTTGTGGTTTCTCTTGCATGCCTATTACCTACCACTTGTATAAATATTGCACATGTGTGTTACTCCTCTCATGGATTATGTAAGATCTTAGCTTATTTTACACATTTGTCCACCCTCTCTTGCATCCCAATTTATGAGGATCATTGTTACATGGATCACTCTAAGTTACCTCCAGTTACTATTTGATGATAGAGAGCTCAAAGGACTCCTTTTGTTCCACCTCCACCTAGACCAGATGATTACCTTCACTCACATCTTGCCTCTAATACTTTCCCTTGGAAAATAGTATATCCTACAATTTGAGTTGTTATTAGGTAGAACATGATGCCTCCTCAGCCTATACAAGAACAATGTAAATCCACCATACATACTCATACACAAAACACTACAATGGAACCTAGGGATCAACACAACATTTGATATTGTGGATTAGTTGAGAAACACACCAACTAAGATCTTCATATTGGAATTACTTCAACAAATAATTATTTTCAAATATATTATTTTTCAGACACTCAATCATACATCTTTTCCTTGTGACACTAAGCCAACTTACTTTGCATTTATCATGAACACTATCAAGGACATTAAGGATGCTACATATTTTTCCAATGAAGATTTGCCATCACATTCAATTATTGATCATAATCTACTACTCTTCATTCAGGCACAAATAAATACCACCACTATTAAATGATTTCTAATTGATAGTGGTTCAGGAGTTAACATATGCAACCTCACATTTTTATAGACTATGATGATTGATATGACATCCATTCAAAAGATATACTAATATCATAGGTTCTGTTGAGATTCCTAGACAAACATTGGGTTTTATTACTTTGAATATTATGGTTGGGCCAAAAAACCTACCTACATAGTTTCAGGGGATGCCTAATCATTTTCACTGTGACCTATTACTTGGGAGACCTTGAATAGATGCTATGGAGGCCATACCCTCTACATTGCACATATGCATCAAGTTTTTACATTATAAATACTTATACACTTGTCCAATAGATAATCAACCCTTCATATATTATAGAGTCATCGAGCCTACCACCCTGAGTACATCTTTAAATGTGACACCTCATGTTATTATAGGGCCCCCACCTCATAATATTTTGATTGAGCAGATACATACATATGAGGTTGGGGAATCTAACAATGCTATTCCTACACCCACTCTAGATCCTCTTACAACACAATTACCTTCACCCATAATGGAGGAGGGCCCTCCTATAGTAAAATTATCTCCACCCAAGGTGGATGATGGGATTATCATAACACAATTACCAATACTTGTTAATTTAGAGTAAGTATATATACACAACTCTGATACAGATTCCCAAGGCACCATATAGGATGATTCAACACCCATTGACATTGATGATTAATTATGTGGATTAAGCTTCACACCAGTGGGACTTGGAGAGTATAGAGATGATTCTAATGAAGTTATGCCTTTTTATACATTATCAACACCACTAGTCCATAATCCTACAGCTACAAGTACACCTACTCAGTTATAGTTAGAGGTAAATCCCTCCATTTACTCAATACATATGGTAACATCTATAGATATTGACCTAGTTATATGGATTCAAGAAGTTAGTTCACAAGATATACTGCATCAAATTCTACATATAAGACATCAAGAGGATGAGTTACAACATGCCATACATTACCAATATTCCATATGACATCAAACTACCATTTTCATGTGACCCCAAGGTGACCAAAATATTTTAATTTATCATGAGCATAGGCACTCATATACAGGTTACACTTGGTAGTACATGGTTATAAGTGATGGATGCCATAGTTGATTAATCAAACAAATGTTTGACATTCAATCATGAGGGACACATGGTTTGCATTCTTCATGATGGTACAAATGAGAACCATAGGTTTCTTACAGCTACTCTATGGTTCAATATGGTTTACCCTAGGACCACATGGGAGGTATATTACATAGTAGAACATCACACTATTTAGATGCATAAAATCCAAACTAACACCAAGGGTAAGGCTACAATGATACATACAACATGGTATGCTGATCATGATGATGATGAATTATTTGAGTTCAAACAAATCCAATATATGAGATTAGATGACCTCCCACCTTATCCACCATTTAATTATCTAGATCCCATGGATGTGCTCTTGGGTCTATAAAGACATTACACTTTAGTTGTGCATTATCTCATTTATTTCCAGCATTTACTTGTACAAAGATTATATCTAGAAAATAAAAAATAATATAATTTGTCAAAACACAAAAACATTAAAATATTTACTTAGAAAATAAAAATTATAGATTGTATGCATCTTCATGTTTACATTTCTTATATTTTCCAGAATCTACATATGTTTGCTATCTTAGTATAGTCAATTTTTATCACACACACATACTTCACTTTTTCTTGTCGAGTGTTCAAAGATACTTACTGGATCTAGGTCCACTACACAGATATAGATTTTATATTATCTATTCATTGGGGGCATATACATAGATACATGAGTTCCTCATTTGGTACATTCACTCATTTGGGGGCATCCTATACACTATTTCAATTTCTAGGTTACATATTTCTAAACTTTACATCACAAATTTAGCATTGTTATATCTTGATATTAACCATCCTATATCTACTCAGATTCATTACCAACTGCTACTACTCTAGACTCATATTATGTACATCTTATCTCCTATATATATTTATACCACATGTTCATGCATAATTTTATTTCTAACTTTCCTAGTTTAAACTTGATTGTGGCTCTCTACTTTTTGTATTCAAGGGCATTTGAATATTTCTAAACTTTACATCACAAATTTAGCATTATTATATCTTGATATTGACCATCATATATCTACTCAGATTCATTACCAACTACTACTACTCTAGACTCATATTATGTACATCTTATCTCTTATATATATTTATACTACATGTTCATGCATAATTTTATTTCTAACTTTCCTAGTTTAAACTTGATTGTGGCTCTATACTTCTTGTATTCAAGGGCATTTGAATATGCCATTGATATACAACACTACACCACTTATTTTCATTGTATATATTCTTTGTACATGTGTCCATGTCCTTGTGTGTGCCTTCTTGATTGTGTATGCAGACATTTGAACATGACATTTCATGTGGCTCTAAGCCATCTTACTTTCTATTTGCATATGTGGACATTTGAACATGTCCTTGTATGTCTTTCTTTCTCAAATTTAGTGACATATGCCCATGTATCTTATAATATGATCCCTTGGCCTACTTTGCATGCCTAATTTGTATTTTATGTATGATTTCTTGTATGCATCATGGCCATGAAACTTGTCTCTTGCTTGTTACACACTCCATTTTTAGATGTTATGAGGGACCTCATGCATCTCCCCTTCCTACTTGGGTGTCATGATGGACATCATGCCCCTTCCCCCTATGTATCTACTTAGTTATTAAATAGATTTGTTATTTATATAAATTATTATATCTATCTTGAAAATATTGTGAATGATAGATCTAACATACATTGTACATTACAAACTTATTCTCAAATTATCTTATATTTTGATGTTATTTATACACATTATATTAGTTTATTATGTAGATATCAAATGATCTAGATAACACACATTTTGTAGAGATTTTTATTTTAAGGATAGTTATTACACAGGTTCAACAACTCCCCTAAAAAAATGGGGCATTCATAGAGGGTTGTCATAAATATTAAGCTATCCGAATGCACTCAGATTACAATTTTCAACACAGGTACATATTACAAAAATCAATTTTAGGAAAACACAGTGGAAAATAGTGACATAGAGATAAGTTTTAGTTGCACATAAATCACTATTGTTAGACATTAAAATTCAAATTGGGACACTAGCACCACCAATGCTACTGTCCAAAAACCTCAATTTTAAGAAATTCTAGATTGGCTAGAAAAGTATAATAGTTACAGTCCAAGTTTATACAGGTTTAGTTATAGATTATTAGTGTTTTCCTAGTTTAACATATATTCATACCAATTTGCTTAGATTGGGGGCATCGTGTGTGTCATGATCATTTCCATTTCAATTTAGATGCTCATATACATATTGTTATAACTAAATCTAGAATTTATATACTCAGATATCAAATTTGGGGGATGTGCATGACACATTGTTTTTGTATGCTCATTTATACAATGGTTGATCATATGGAATGATAAAATCCATGTCATTATCTACATTATACACACCAAACCACATGTTCTAAGTTACACACCAGATTCATGCCTTACTACATATATAATGGTTAACATTCCTGAGTGACTTGGAGCCACCTAATATTCGTGAGTGGCCTAGAGCCATTTTACATTCCAGAGTTCCTGAGTGGCCATAGAGACAACATATACAGTTCCAATTATAGTTACACATCTTCAGTTTCATCAGATAGATTCAATTTCAGATGCATTTAATACACATTGGTAGGCAATTATGGAGTCATAGTCTACTTGAGTTCTTGAGACACCCACACATGGGGATTGATCAAGTTATCAGCTCAATCCATGCTATTTCACTGATTGATCACTATCTAAATATGCACACACAAGTTATCACCTTTTCTATGCATTAGTTCACATACCTAGTGAGGTGTATTTGTTCATTTCCTCTCTCTTATCTATTTACTTAGTTTGTTCTTTGCTTTTGATTTCTCTTAAGTAAGGATTGATCTATGCACATTTCATTTACAAGACACACAATGGAACATGCTTCATATACTCAGATCTAGATTCATGGGATTCACCTCTTAGATAGGTCCAAGTACGCTTATTTTTCATTTATTTTAAATATTTTAGTTTGATGCATTTATAGAATAATGGGGGGAGGTTAAATGTAATTATTTAAAAATGACACTTGAGTGCTAAGAGTGGTACTTGAGACCACCTATCCCTAGCCTACCCCTAAACATATATTAAGGCCTATTTAGACACTTATCTAGCCTTTGTATAGGCCACACACATCCCAAAACATCCCTAAATTAGTCTCAAACCTTCACTTTAGCATCCTAGCCCCTAGTGGCTTAGGTTCTACCACTTGAACACTAGCGCCATAAATGGGATAACATTGCCAATGGCACTAGTGTCCTTATTTGGGTGCTATTATCTTTTTCCTGCCTTTTAATACTAATAAATATATTGTCAAATAAAAGACCCTCACAAACACTAATATATATATATATATATATATATATATATATATATATATATGTATATGTATATATATATGTATATATATATATATATGTATATATGTATATATATGTGTGTGTGTGTATATATATATGTATGTATATGTATATTTACATCTGATTTCTATCTAATGGATAAAAGGACAAAAGATGATATATATATATATATATATATATATATATATCACCTTTTGTCCTTTTATCCATTAGATAGAAATCAGATGTAAACTACACAAACAAACTTAGAACAAGTTTTTCACAATCAAGGTTATCAATCCCTATTCTACCCTACTTCTACATACAACTATCTAGAACCATCCCAAGCTTAGAATACTCATATTTACAATCTCAAGATCCACTCAAAATCACTCAAACTGACATACATGCTAGTTTCACTTGTACTTGCACCAATACTAAGGTGTGGAGAACTACATTATACTTGATCCCTCCTTACAGTATTGGTAAGTAGGCAACTCTCATCACAATGGGGTGTTGACGATGTCCAACCTACCCCACTAACATCACACTTGGCTACTTGTTCCAATTGGATGCCTTAAGAGCATGGAAGTTTAGGGTTTACATACAAAATAAATAAAAATGGGTCACTTATAGGGAATCAAAACTTATGCACACAAAAATAGGCTTGGTAAACTTAGACACAAGTGCACCTAAAAGTTTGAAATAGTTTCATATAAAAGACACTAGTGCCAAAATAAGGACACTAGTGCCATATTATGATACTATCCAATTAGGGAACTACTATTAAGGAATGTTTTTGACACTTGGATCCTATCCAAAACACTTTGATAAGCTCCTGACCTAGTTTTAAACCTCTAAATCTTATGTCTTAATCAATTTCCAGCTAAGTACTTGTTTACATCATTTATTGTTATTTTTTAGAAAGGTCAAACTAGGTCAATTTTGTTACAAATCAATGACTATATTTATTGCATATTTTTGTAGGGGAATCCAAGAACAAACACACCTATTCTGATTCCTCTTGTTAGGATCTTGCTCCTCAGAAAGAGCACAATATGATTACCAAATATAAGCAATTAAATATGCAGAAATAACCAGAAACACAAGTAACTAGAATTCACCAATAGCACAGAATATGAGAGACAATACACTATCTTGTATTAACACTTTATAGAAAAGAATACTACAAAGAGCTGCCACACTCTTCCACCTTATAGAGGTTTCCCACACCTCAAGTGTACAGTAATTCTTCTTCACAACACTCTCCTACACAAAAAATAGTCCCAACAACTAACTCACACACAGAATTGGTGTTCACCTCTCCAACTAGTCAGTAATAACCCTGCCGGTACACCAAGCACTCTATAACACTTCAAGTTGATCTCCCATGAACCTGCAACCTACAATTCAACAGACCAAACTTACATGTAGATCCCCTATGAGCTTGCAACAACCTGCAACTCAATGATCTTACAATGGAAGGAACTTGCTTGCCTTCCTTTCTATCTCATACATATACAATACATGCCAATGGGTCTATAAATAGATCCCAGACTTAAACAATAACTTAGACTCTTAATTTAGACAATTATCCTCACAGCTCAAGACTCTAACTGGTCTTTACATGCAAACACTTCATTCACTTAACTAACTGTTCGTGCAATGAACAGTTTTAGAACACATAGGTGACCGACACTGGTCCCTGCTTGCCTGGTTCTACCGACGTTGGCTGACTTTCTGTTGTCACCGGTGGCCTTCTGCACTGGTCACGACTAACGTCGGTCCTGATGTCGATGCTGGTGCTCCTGGATCTCAACAACCTTTTGTTTCTACTGTTTGCAAAGAGTTGAAGCTTTTAGCTCCACAACCTAACAATTTCTACCCTAATTTACTATACTCAGACCCTTTAAAAACCCAGGGCTTAAACTCCATATCCATAAAAAGTTAAATCATTGACCCACAAATATATTATTTTTAAAAACAATATAAAACTTCCCCTTATAATATTTTATAAAAAATCAATTAAAAAATATCTTGCCTAAAGTTTTATGAACAATTTTTCTAATGTATCATATAGATATTAAAACATAAACCCCTCTTATTTTTTTAACAACCCCACCATAACATTTTCATAAAGTAGAACTCTATCATAGGGAAGCTCAAATTTTAAAAAACTTTCCCCACATTTTCATAATACCAGAATGAAGTTTTCCAATATTAATAAATTTACCAAAGTGGTTTTGAATATCATGAGGAGAATAAAATGGTCTTTTTGAAAGCTTTATGTATATTTAGGCACAACCAAATAGGATAAAAAAGATATAGGGATGTCATGAAGGCAGTATGCAGGCTTGTAGGGTGACATAGAAATTGAGGTTCCCAATGCAACTAACTTACACCGATGTATAATACCACTCTCAACCTTAACAAGATCAAGTTGATGGTGGAACATAACTACAAAATCATAAAAAACTAGTAAGAATGGATAGGTCATGAATGCATAAATTGATCTAAGGCAAAAAACCTATACAAAAACCACTCCTAAAAATTATAATATCCTGATTTTAAGAAATAAACCCCTTAAAATTTTTCCCAAGATATATATAGATTATTAGTGAAGCTATAACTATATAGAGTCAGGTTGGCCTGAGGGACTTTAACAAAACCTAAGGTTTTTGAGATTCCAAAAAAAAAATTATATTTTTTCAAAGCCTAAAAAAAATTGCCTCATAATATATGCAAATAATCTCAAGAATTAAAACAATAGTTTAAAATGAAAACAAAAACCAAACATGTGATTATCGTAGTGGCTCTAATACCATATCAGAGTTGGGTATAGGTTCCATATACATCAAATGCATAATCTAAGTGATTACACAAACCAAGTAGGTGCATACCATAAAGTAGATGAAAACAAAATGAAACAAAAATGAGAGAGAATTGCATTAGACAAGATAGGATCCAAAAGCCAAAATTTTATTAACAAAGCTAAAAAATATGAGAATTAAAAATAAGAGAGTGATAAGTAACTCCTACACAAAATGTGGTCAATAGAACCATAGAAGAGAATATTAACTCCTTCAAAAAATATTTTTGATAGGACCAAGAATAGAGGAGTAACTCCCATACCCTGAATAACTGGTCAAGGGAGTTACTTCCTAGTCACTCGATCAACCTACAGACATAAGTGAGATTCTCCATGAAAGTAGGAAACTTTAAGTGAGAGAAAAAACCCATAATAAAAAACCCATAATAAGGGGAAAGAGGAAATGCCTACTCTAACACTACTATCCCTCCCTACACAAGAAATAATTTGGTCACTAAGCACTTTTTGCATAAGGGGTTTATTCTAATAGACACTATGAAATCTGACTTAGGTATCTCTAAGTGGGGACAAAATGAGAAAATGAAATAGCCACAAAATTGATAAGTTGGTTGTTTTCTCTTAGAACTGCTTCTATAGAAATGAAATTAAAACCCTTGGTGACTTCTTGTATAATGAACTTATAAAGTTGAACGTGTTCGACTTTAGTTTGATAGATTTCTGAGACTCGATTAGTTAGTAGATTGAAATTATTTTGGATTTTTAGGTTTTAAATTTCAAAACATTTAGTGATGGGTATTCCAATAAATAAATCTTCATACTCAATCTCATTGTTGGTGCACTCAAAATCAAATTTAAAAGTAAAAAGCAAGACCATTCCTTTTGGAGAGATCAAGACCACTCATGTTCTCACACCAAAATGACATTTGGATCCATCATAGTGAAGGACCCATTGACCATATGTAAAGGAATATTATTCACTATGGAGGGCTTCCTAGTCTTAGGATATCTTGACTATGTGAATGCTGAGTATACTAGATAACCGCTTGTAGGGTTCCTTATTCTATGATTTAGAGAAATTATAAGTCCTCACCCCTCTTGGGTTAAATAAGAGAACAAGTGGTGCATATTTTCCAAGATATTGATAATATCAATCATCAACAGAGTTGAAACTACTAGCATGACTATTGGATGTGAACCACTGGCATTTTCTATAGTTTCTACCTCTTTTTCCTTTAGTTTGTATTTTAATAAGGATTGAGGGATCTCTGCCCCTTTTTCTAGGGTAATCACTTTGGGATTTGCAAATTCTATAACATCAACCAATTGCAGTGGTTTTTTGACCTTGTTAGTAGGTAAGTGGAAGTCAATGTACAACAAGGGGTTTTTTGAATCATGGAAAAAGGCTTAGGATCCTTGTGGGCCACAAAAATCTTACCTAGATGGATGGACTTGATTTATTAGAACAAGGTTGATAGGATGTCTTTCATCCTATGAATCTAAGGTCTTTCCAAGATCATGTTATAATTTGTATCTTTCTCAATAACATAATTTTTTATCATAGTCTTGGGTCCCAAGGTGACTAGAAGCACAAAGGTTCCTATAGAGGGGATTTAAGGTTATTTTAACCTTGCAGGGTATTACAAGTTATGGAACAGTTGGTTTCCCTATAACCAAGTTTATGTAATAAAGAGAAGGGGACAATGTTTACAGTTGCTCCATCATCAACCATGGATATCTTTACATAGTTATTATAGATCCATACTTTCAAAAATAAGGTTGGATCCCTCCCTCCTTGCCAATTTAGAATCAAGAGGGAGACTACTAAGGTTGTGTCATGAAATTAGTTTACATGCTATATTTTATGTCTATATCACTGCTAGTTTCACATTTGATTACTAATTAACATATATCTTAGCTATGTTAGTAGCTATTGAAGTATTACTTAAATGTTACTGAGACTCTATTTCATGATATTATGATTTGTTGTGTACTAGACATGTTATGTTGACACATGGAATATTTGATTCAATTTGTTATAAAATTGATAAATGTAAATTCATTTGAAAATTACTTGTGATGTTTGATATTGGTTTTCTATTTAGATACTGTTGATGTATCATTCGAATGATTTTAGGAACATGAAAAAGAAAATGAGCTAGGCTATATTTGGTACTAAAAAATAAAGGGTACAATAAGGGTAAATAGTGAGTTATTAATCTTTTAAGCCAAGATATTCTGAGCTTTATATGGTTTGGTCTTTATTGAATGTTTTGTTTGATTATTTAGTTGGTTGATGAACAAAGTTATTTTAAATTAAGCCTTTGAATATGTTTTTGGTTTTTTGGTTTGACTTCTTGTTTGCTGTGGTAACCAATTGCATGTGATTCTCTTGCTTATTATTCAAAGAAACCAATATTTATATGGCTTTATTAGAAGTCAAGAGACTACATAAAGCTTGAAATACATTTTATGCTTGAAACACATGCATTGGATTTTATCGATGCATCAAACTAGTTTTTTTAATATAATTTTGACTTGGTGATTTGATTATCTTGGTAACTTGAAGTTGTTATGATTCAGGTAGGAACCATGACTAGGTCATGGGGTCTTTATTAGTTTTGATTTGTGATAATGATAGAATTTTGAACTTTTAGTTTTGACTTCATTAGGAATTAGGTCACAATGATCTAAATCCCAAAGTTTGCTTATCGAGTAACTTTGAAGTCTTTTTGTTTTGGTCATTTGGTGAGCTTAGTCAGCCAAACTCTAGCTTAACTCTACTAAAATATTTGGTGAAGGCCATTTAAGACCTAGTGGGACTGGTTTGTGACTATTAGTTTGGTTTTTTAGTTGCATTATAGGCATAAATGATAGTGGTTTATTGGACCACATTGTCAATTGGTCACGACAAGAATGCAAGATCATTGTAGGCTTTCATGGTAGTTAGTAGAGTTTGTGAGGGCTTGATTGGGTACATGAAAAAGAGAAGTTTTACTTTTTGGGAAGGTCACAATATTATTCTACATTGTTGGCATGTTAAACAAATGGTTTATTTTTATTTAAGATGGAGTAAAATACAATAGTTATTTTGTGTTCATTTAAAATAGAGTATAATCAATATAATAACAAACCATTATAGGTTCATGGTGAAGTCTATAGACTTCACGATGAACCCATAATGAAATGGTTGATGTATAGTTGAATATAATCTTATGGGAATGTTTTGGGTTTATGTTTCATGTGGTTCAATGCCTAGTTTTGATACTTGATTGTGTAGTTGTTTACTATTGTGTATTACCATGTGTTATGATGAATGGATATTTAACATAGTGTATGGTTAAGTCACAAGCTTATTAACATTGAATAAGTTATTTCAATTGTTTTTAAGTGAAAGGGATTTGGTTATTTATTTTATTTTTGATATTTTCCCTAGTTTTGGTGATGGGTTGTTTATTATGACTATGGCAAAAAAATTTAAACTGTATTTATTATCAGTCATTATATGCATTATAAGCTAGTTGCAGGTGTTTATTTTTTAAATTTACTAGGATTTTGGTAATCCAATGTTTATTCTAATGGTTATGTATGAGCATAGGGTTTGATTCAATTTTAACATGAGTTCATATGTTGTTGGAGTATTAATGCATTTTATGAGGGTTAATATGCAAAATTCTGAGATGGATCTTTGTTTTATTTTGTATATACTTTTGATGACTCTTTTGGTTTCATGAATCTTTTGATGTTAATACAAATTTGTATTGTTTAATGTCTTCTTTTTGAGAATGAATGTGGGGAAAATAAGTAGTTGTGAATATATTTAGTACTTTTTAATTATTAAATACATGTATGGTATATACATGAATATCAAATTTGGAGTTAATGGATATAAAAATCATTATTTGATTTGAAAAATTCAAATAGATCTGTTCTAATGGTAATCATAAGTATTTTTTCTTCATGCACTTATAGTTAAGTCATTTAATTTTAAATTTTTTATGTTCTTATTTTAAAGATCATAATATTTATTATTATTCACCCTTATATAAACCCTGTCGCTTAACTCTACATCCATTTGATGGATGGGGTGGTCTAGGGCCATTGATGGGGGGCTCATTGGGCAGGACAGGTGGATGTTTGCATGATACTCTTTGTAATATGATTCGAATACTTGGTCTCTTCATGTAATTAGATTCATGTTATGTTGTTAATTAATGTAAAGATATGATGAGAATCAATCTCTCATTATATGATAGTAAATACAATTCTTGTATAGTCTTGTTCTTAAGTGGAATGAATTGTTAATCGAATATGGAAAAAAAAATTGTTATGTTGATTAATTATAAAGTGGATCTAACATTTTTTATGTTTTTATAAAACACACATGCACACACACACACATATATCATCTTTCTTGTAAGTACAAAAACATATGAATGTTATTCACATTGAAATTGTTGTTCAATATTTATTTGTATGTTGTATTTTGAAAGGTGGATTTGTTATCTGTATTAGAGACATTAAATTATTTTCTAATGTATTAAAGGAGAATATATTGAGTATTGAAGTGTTATTAATAGACTTAGTTATATTAAATTCTTAAGCTATTTTTTGAGGAGTACAATTTAATTATCATATTCATTAATGCATAAAAAGCTAATCTAACTTATTGATAGTTTAATTTTGGTAGTTGTTGTATTTTTGTTAATTCGAAGTGTTATATTTTTAAAAGGTAACATATATAAATTTTAAACACATTGCTCTCATTTCATTAGAATTGTATTCATAACAACTAGTATGAAGTCATGGTATATGTATATGTATTATCTTAATTTTGTAAGATTATTTTGAGTTGAAGAATGGTTGAGTCTAAGTGTGAATATTATATCTTATCTTAGTTTTAAATTTTGTTTTGGTTCAATGAAATGAAGTTGTCATTCTTTTGGATTAGGTATGAGAGTTTAAGAGTTGTAGATTTATTTTGAAACTTGTTTTGATACATGGATAGATGATTATAAATCAAGTTGAAGATCAAAATATAAGCTGAATGTTATTTGTAATGAGTTCATTAATACTCTTACTAATGATAGCTATAAATTATCAATTGATCTCATTATCGTTAAGTTCTTACAAGTCTTCAAACAATTTTTGAAGATAATTCTCGACATCGAGTTAGATGACTTACACTTTTGTTTTCTTTTTATGTTCAATTTTTATATTAAGTCATTAAAGACTAAGTTAGAAATTGATAATATGCCATAAATTGTAACTTTAATAAATGAAAAACATAAGCATGTTTATTCAAACATCAATAATATGACTAATTCTTAAGGGATTGTTTGATAATTATTTATTCTTTATCTTGATATAAATAGATCATATGACTAGCACATTTTACATATAATAAAACATTACTATATGTAATTGTGAGATGGGGGAATGTATACACTAAGTAAAATGGTGTGGATTTGATTATTTGTGTGATGTATAAATTTGAGGTGATCTAATTGATGTAATAACTATGTGGTAATGTTTGTAAATAGAAAGGATCAACAATGTAATTTTACTTAATTTTGGATTGAATGTATAAAATCATTGAATGATATAAATTTTAAAGCCATGATGGTAGCTATACTAGCTCAAGTCATGATGACATAAGCAAGTAACTTGAATTGATGGAAATAAACTTCACGTAACATGTATTTATGAAAGAATGTCAAGTAAATTTTATTGTATTGCTTTTGAAAATAAGTTTGTAGATTAAGTCTTGTTGTTCACATAATTATATAAATCATTTAAAGTAAAAGCTTAGTATGATTATTCTATTGTGAATTTAATTATTTATACTTTAGGTAATTGTGAATCTTCTTAATATTGACCTGTATCTTGATTAGAGTATAAATTACTTACATGGTCATAGTGCAGATAATTTTATGTCAAATACATGCATTTTATTAAGGTTAAAAGTTGGTATTGGTCCTTTTAGAAAGGCCATAGTTTTAGTAATTAGATATGAGTGTATGAGTGTACTATTAGCCAAATTTCATACCTTGTTTTGCAGCTTCCTTTGGCTAAGTTCAATGTTCACTTGTCTTTTTTAACTCACTTGTAAAAGACTAGTTGTTTTCTTTTCTTTTCTTTAGAGCTATTGTTTGGCCTTTTCAAAGTGTCTTTTCGGTATTTTGCCCAAAGTTTGAATTATTTTAGGTTTTTTTGTCTCAAAATTTTATCTTAGATAAAAATTCTAAAATAATTCTCTCCTTGTCTTCCTTGAAAGAATTCTTTTAGCCTTTTTTTTATCTCAAACAAAAAGTCTAAAAGAATTCTCTCCTTGTCTTCCCCGAAGGAATTCTTTCAGCCTTTTTTGTCTTGGTCAATAAGTCTGAAATAATTGTCTCCTTATCTTCCCTAAAGGAATTATTTTATCCTTTTTGTCTTTGAATTTTGTGTAGGACAAAAATTCCAAAATAATTCTTTCTTTGTCTTTTCTCAAGAGATCATCCTTCGCAACTTTTTTGAAAGAATTATTTCAGACTTTTTGTTTGAAACAATCTTTTTGAAGGGTGCCTTTGAGTTATCTAAAGGGTCTCTCTCTCTTCAAAGTTTCCTTTGAATTTTTTTTGAAGGGACACTTTACCTTCAAAGTGTCCTTCATAACTTTTTTGAAGGGACACTTTCAAGCCCTAAGGACCATTTATTATGCAAAAGGGATAGTTCATTTCTCTAAAGGGACACTCAAGAAAATTTTGAAGGGTATAGACACCTAAAAAGTCTATAGAAGGATGGTTTTAAAAGTTTCCTTCAGAAGGTTTCTAAAGGGACACTTGGAAAAGGGCCTGAAAGGATATGGAAGAGCCAAGATAGAACCAAAATACCATCTCCTTCAGAGAAAGTGTCCATGGGGAAATTATTGAGGATGAGTGTTGAGCAAAGACTCAAAGAAATAAGGGGCCCAAAGGAATTATCCTAGTGAGTGACGACTATATGGACGTCAATTTCATGATAGAAGACTAGCTATTGGCATTCAAACACAAGGATTCCTATAATAGTAATGGTCATTTTTCAAATCCTAGGCATCTAAGGGCTCACATTCTCCATTTGACAAAACATACCAGAAGGCCATTCCACCATTGATTAGGTCATAATCTGGGTCATTGTGGATGATCAATGGAAAGATCGATCATTGTGCACATAGATTCCTACCAAGGCCTCTTCAAGGCTAATAGAATGAGAGTGACTCATGCCTTATGACTTTGCACACCTCAGTAAGCTGGTGGGAGGCTGTTAAGCATCAAGATAAAACTACATAACCAATTTATGTGGATTTCTTTTTCATAACCAATTTATGCCTTCTCAAAAGTATCTTGACTCTGTTGAGCAATCATAAAAGCATATTTAAAAAGATAGGCCAAGAGTGCAACCACTTGAGATGACATGGATCAATCATGTGGCTGAAAAGAGCATCATTAACAAAGATGGTTATAATTGAAGACAATGACTCCTAACAAGTTGATTCCTCTCTTTGGTGATCAAAGGTCTCTCCCTCTCTCACATCTCTTATGCTATATATATAACCCTTGGGCTAAGTTAAAATCATCCATACAACATATGGTGAAGCCCTATTGAATCATTGTCATTTCCTTGCCTTTAACAAATTAAGTATATGTATATTCATTTCAAGTTCTAAATAATTGTCTGAGTCTGTAAGAGACACATAGTGACAACATGTGATGGTTTCATCCTTTTGTCCTTTGTCATTCATTTTTTGAGCAAGATTTTTGGTCTAAAAATCATATATAGTGTATCCAAGTGTATGGAATTTATGCATGTGTATAACTATTCTTGAAATATACATGGTGTCTTTTAGTTCATCTACCTTGCATCCTTTCATTCATCTCACCTCTATTTGAAAATTATGTTAGATTCTTTAAAGCTTGAGAATGGTCTATGCATTTTACTATATCATGAATTAGGTTATAGCATTCACGTAGAGGACAATCTTTGGTACATCACCATTATTAGAATAGGTTTCTTTCATGCAAATTCTAACTCTTTTCCTTTTAATCAACTAGTTTAAATACAGATTATCTTGCAAAATACATACATGGAACTAGCCCTTTAAATTTAGAGGTTCATTTCCCATATAGGCACACCCACATGCCTAGAAATTATCCAAAGTTTCCAAAATATAGAAGAGGACTAGACACCCCCTTCTAGGTGCAAGATTTGGAGACAATAGTTCTGGCATGCCTGGTAGGACCCCAATTCCTAGTTATTTACATGTCAAGGTGAATGTTGGTCTTGCAAAACCTAAGTTTTTACTCTTAATACAATATTTACTGACTCTAAAAGGTGATAATCTCTAGTTGTAGATCAATTTTCCTACATTATACTTCATGGTCCCCACTAGGTCATCTAGGACTTCCAATCAAGCCCCTCTAGATGAAGCTCTTCTTGAAGAACAATGCCCTAAACCATTCCCAATGCTTAGTGATATTTAACAAGGAGGATTTTTAGAAGAAGAATAAGAAGTTGAGGAAGTTGGAAAAATAGTAAATCAAGAGGAAAGAAGAGAAATGGAGAGGTATCAACCTTTCTTAGCCTTCAACACCCAAAATCTAATTGACCTTCCTGCATAGGACCCTATTCCTCCCAATGCTACCAAGAGTCTCCCTAGTTTTAATGGAGAGGGTCCTATTACTCTATCTAAGCATATTAGGGACATTTCAAATTTTTGTAACTTTCATGATGTCACTCAAGCCTACATAACCATTAGATTACCTGCTATGTCTCTAAAAGGAAAAGTACTTGATTGGTATAGGACTTTGGAAGGTGGTTACATTAAAAGTTGGGATGGCTTTAGGGTGACTAGATTTGAGAATAAGAGTGACCAAACTTCACTGATCCATCAACTGAACATGATAAAGAGAGGTCTTAATGAATCCATAGGATATTTTAATGAAAGGTTTCAAAGGACTTGACATAGGTTGCCATCTATTATGAGACCTCCTCCTAGATTTTTGTTCCCCACTTATCTCAAGGGTATTGGTACTAATGTGGTGGTGATGTTATAGTTAATGGGAGGATTCAATCTTCCAGACACATATAAAGATAGTTATTGAAGTTGAGAATAACTTAATACATGCTAGAAAACTACCTCCAAGAGTTTTTATGCCTTTGTTGTCTCATATCTTTATTGAAGGTCCAAGAGTAGCACAAGTTCATAATGCCAATGTCAAGCCAAGAGCATTTTCAAAGAAGGTGGATAATTTTGTGGATAAAGATGAAGAAATCTGGTCATTATGAGCTCAACTCAAGAAAGCTTCATTCTAAACAAGTGCTCCACCTAACCATCAATACTATCCTCAACAAGGTTATAGAGCTCCACCATAATACAAATAATAAGGAAGAGGATAGGGTCAATAAGGTTTCAATAGGTATCCCAATGCCTATAATCTTAATCCCACTCCTTCTATAAAGTTTGTTGTTATAGTACATGCTAATCTAGTCCAAGAAGAAAATCATTTGGACCAATGGGGACAACCTCAAGGTTAGTTTATGCATGATGGTGTAGAAGACAAAAAATATTTGGTGGCACAAGAAGAACTACTCCTTACATGAAATTAGAAGAAGCAAATCCCAGTCAAAGGGATATTCATGGAGAAGGTAGCAGCCAAAGTGTAGGTATGATAAACTTTCAAGCTAAGTATGACTACATGTTGATTCAAAACACATCGATTGCAGCCAACATAAGAGCCAATAAGAGAGCTTTAGGATATTTTTTAAGAGTGTGAGTGAATCCAAGAGATTCCTCTCCAAGGCCACTAGTTATGGATCTTAGTGCAATTCTTATTATGAGTTATGCCCCTCAACAAAATTAGAATGAAAGTTGGGTTGTCAAGCCTACAACACAACACGTTTAGACTTCTTTTCTACCTTCAAAGGTCCAATAAAATATGAATTCTTCCTCTCTAAAAATTATTTATTATTTGAAGAGTACTAAGACAAGCATAACTCTTTAGGAGGTCTTGCACATGCCTGATCAAAAGGAGCTCTTGCAAGAACAGATTGCAAGCATCCATACAAACCCCAAAACTTCAAAGCACAATGGTTTATCCCTTACCAATGATCCAAGCCATGTCTTAGATCTATACACAAAGTATGAAAAAACTCCATCCTTCTATCTCACCCTCATTGTGCGAGACAAGCTGATCCATAATTGCATTATGGATAATAGAGCTAGTACCATTGTTATGCCTAAAATGGTGGCTGATAAGCTAGGATTAAAAAATGAGCCACATAGCAAGGGTGTATTACATCTTGATGGGAATCCAACTAAGATAGTGGGATTTGTCAAAGGTCTTTCTACATGATTTCCCAAGTTTCCCAAATTTTCAAGATGTTGTGGTGGTAGACCTTCCAGCTCATTTTGCTATCTGCTTGTCAAGGGACTTAACAGCTAAGATAGGAGGGTATCTTTCTGATGATTGGTATTTCCTATATTTTAAAACAAGGAATGGAAAAAAATTAACCATAATGACTCAACCCTTAACAAGGTTCCATATCAAGCCATACATGGAGATAAGTTCAAATAAAAATTGTCTAATTGGCAAAGAGCAAGAAAGTGTTATAGACGGTAAAGCATCCTCCCCCCTTGAAGGTATTTTTGATCTCTTCTTTGATAAATATATCACTAAAACACATTGACTTGATCCATATAATTTCATTGAAGAGACTAATTTTGGAGTTTATTATATGCGTAAAGGGGATATTCTAATCCCTTCACTCACTAATGAAGACCATGAGCTTAAAGGAATTTGGTAAATGTTTTTTGATGGCTCAAGAATAAAATTAGGTGCAGGAGTTGGCATTATGTTAGTTTATCCATAAAATAATTTTTATTACTTTTCATATATATTCCACTTCAGCTTCACTTGCAATGTGGCAGAATATGAAGGCCTAGTCCATGGTTTCTAATGGGCAAATAAGAGAGGAATCAAGAGTTTAAAGGTTTATGGAGATAGTGAGCTAGTCATCCACCAAGTAAGAAATTAGGCTATAGCCAAGAATCCCTTGATTAAATCCTACAAGCATAGGGTATGGGATCTACTTGAAGACTTTGATTCCTTTTACATACAATCCATACCAAGGGATTCCAATAAATATGTTGACAGATTGGCTGCCATAGGGGCACGATTTGATATAGATGCTAATGTGGGACAAGAGAAAGATAAATATCATATCAAGATCATTGTGAGACCCTCTATTATAGTTAATGAAGTGTCATTTTAGGTTTTTGAAAGTGATGAACACATTGCACACTTCTTTGCAAAACAAGGCAGGTTTTTCCTCAAGAAACCAAGAGACTACACGATCAATATGAAGAGAAAAGCATTCAACTGAAGACAAACAAGGTACCTAAAGGGATGATTACTTAGAGAGTGTTTTCAATGAGGATGATTAGAAGAAGAAATAAAGAGTGAGCATGTAAACAAAGGAATAAAACTATCAAAGAGTCCTAATTTTCAAGGATAGACTTTTGAAAATTGGCAAGGTATGTTCTCAGCCTGAGAGGCAGAATTTTATTGAATTGTGAAAAGAGTTTCATGACATCTTTGCTTGGGAGTATAAAGACTTAAAAGGGTTTTATATAAGTCTATCTCATCATACCATTTATTTAGAACCTAGATCTAAATTGGTCAAGAAAAATTAAAGGCCTATCAATCCTAAAATAGAAGAACTCATGAAAAAAGAGCTAACCAAGTTGATTGAGTCTAGGATAATCTTTCCTATCAAACATTCAACTTGGGTGGCCAAACTTGTGCTTGTTTAAAATAAGAATGGATAAATCAATCTGTGTATGGCTTTTCAAGACCTAAATAGAGTGTCTCTCAAAGATCATTATCCACTACCCTCCATGGAAAAAATTCTACACATTATTTTAGGTTCCCAATGCTTCTCTCTTCTTGATGGTTATTTAGGATACAACCAAATATTTGTAAATGAGGAGGATCAGTTCAAGAAAACCTTCACTAAAAAGTGGGGAAACTTTGCCTATAAGAAGATGCCTTTTGGTTTGTCCAATATTGGAGCCACTTTTCAAACAACAATGAACTTGGATTTTAAAGGTTTGATCAATAAGTTTCTACTTGTGTACCTAGATGATGTAATTTTTTTTTCAAAAGATCTTGCTAATCATATGAAACATCTAAAACAAGTGTTTGAGAAATTTAGGGAGTATGACATATCCCTTAATCCAAAAAAGTGCATCTTTGTTGTTCATGAAGGTAAAATTTTGGGGCACATTATTTTAGAAGGAGGCTTATCTATTGACCCCAAAAGGATTGAGGCTATCCTAGGCTTGTCTTTGCCTCAACACAAGAAGGAACTGCAAAGATTCTTGGGGAAAATAAATTTATCAGAAGGTTTATTCCATACTTTTTAGTTGTGGTAAATCCTATCACAACCATGCTAAAAAAGAACCAAGTTTTTACTTAGACAAAGGAGGGAAAGAGTAGTTTTGAGACAATAAAGAAAATAATTGTAAAATACCCTACTCTCTCAAATCCAAACTTTGTGAAGGATTTCATATTCTATATCTTTTCCAACCTTGATATAATCTAAACCATGCTTATGCAAAAGAATGATGAAGAGATAGAGCAACCAATTACATTATTCAACCAAGGAATGAAGGATTATGAGGTCAGATATACATTTGTTGAGAAGTAGGCTTTGAAAGTGATAAGGGGATTGAAAAAATTCAAGCACATGGTCTCAAACAATAATATACATGTCATGGTTTCTCATCCCAACACCAAAGAGTTTCTCCTAAGCAAGGGCCTCAATGAAAAGAGAGCTGGTTGGATCACAAAGGTGATGGAGTATGATGTGAACATCAATGTGAAAAACTTGGTGAGAGGACAAGGATTATGAAAGAATTTATATTTAGATCTGCAAGATCTAAAAGAAGAGGTCTTGATCAACCAAGTTCACCCCCAACTAGCTGATCACATACTAGTTTAGAGCTGGACACAAGACATCATCAATTTTCTTTAAAATGATGAGTATCCGAATGGTTTGAGCAAGTCTCAAAGGAGATACTTTATATTGTAGACCATTCCCTATTGCCTTGTTGATAATGTTATTTTTATAAAGGACACAAATGGTGTGCTATTGAGTTATGTTGATAGTGGTCAATTTGATATACTACTGGAAAGTTGTCATAATGGTACAAATGGAGGTCATTTCTATCCTAGAACTATAGCTACAAAGATAATGAGGGTTGGTTACTATTGGCCTAGGATTTTAAAGGACTTTTATTATTGGGATAAGGTTTGTTCTCAATGTGCCTTCTTTTTAGGCAAATAGAAACTTATAGCCCTTCCATTTAATCCTATCCAAGTGGACCATCCTTTCATGGAATGGGGCCTTGATTTCATTGGTATGATTAACCCTCCATCAAGTGATGGACACAAATGGATATTGACTGATATTGATTACTTTATAAGGTGGGTAGAAGTTATTTTATTGAAGGAGTCAAATGAAAATGCTATCTTGGAGTTCTATGAGAGCATTATAACAAGGTTTGGAGTTCCTCATGTCATCATTTTTGATAATGCACTTGCTTGCATAAGTGCTAATTTTTTTGATTAGGCAGGTAGGAATGGAGTTCACTTGAGTACCTCATCTAATTATTACCCTCAAGGTAATATATTGGCTAAGTCTACCAACAAGAACCTCATCAAGATCATTAAGAGAACATTGGAGAATATTCAAAGATCCTATCACAATAAGTTGAAAACAGCTTTATGGGAAGACATGATTACTCTTAATAAATTAATTGGTAACTCTCCCTTTATACTTGTTTATGGGAGAGAAGCTAGGTTGTCTATATACCAAGAAATCCTTACCCTAGAACTTGCACATTAGCTAGAATTACTTGATAACACTCCAATGGAAGTCAGGTTGACATAACTAATGCAGCTAGAAAAGGTAAGGGATGATACATATAAGGCTATGGAGTAGCATCAAGTACTCATGAATAAGTTATTTAACAAAAGAACAAGTACAAGAGTGTTCAAAGAGGGTGACTTGGTATTAAAATGGGATGAAGATAGAGCAAATCTAGATAGATAAAGTTTGACACTTTATGGAGTGGCCTTTACATCATTAAGAAGTGCAAGCAAAACAACTCCTTTTAGCTATCCAAGATGAATGGAGAAGAGTTGTTTATCCCTGTGAATGGGATAAAATTGAATTTTTGTTATTATTCCTTGCTTGTCTTTTTATAAATATAGTTTTAGATGTGTGTTTCCTTTTGGTTGGCTATTGTGTTCTCTAAGTGCTTTGTTTCACAAGTGTTTTTCCTTCCTCTTATTTGTCATGTGTCTTTGCCTTTATGCATTTGATCATCCAACTTGTGTGTTTTTTAAGCCAATAAGCTTGTTCAAGTTCTTTTGAGTGCCTTATGCATGACTCCATGCCCAATGGAAGGATGTAGGTGTCTATTCTTTGGCATAGCAGGCATGCCTCCCCTCGAAATCACTAAGAATATTAGCCAAATTTTATACCTTGTTTTATAACTTCCTTTGGCTAAGTTAAATGTTAACTTGTCTATTTTAACTCACTTGTAAAAGACCAATTATTTTTTTTTCTTTTCTTCAAAGATTTTGTTCGGCCTTTTAAAAGTGTCTTTTTGGTCTTTTTCCCAAATTTTGAATTACTTCAAGTTTTTTGTCTCAGACAAAAAGTTTGAAAGAATTCTCTCCTTGTCTTCCTCGAAGGAATTCTTTCAGAATTTTTTGTCTCAAAATTTTATCTCAGAAAAAAACTCTAAAAGAATTCTCTCCTTGTCTTCCTCAAAGGAATTATTTCAGCCTTTTTGTCTTAGATGAAAAGTCCAAAAGAATTCTTCCTTTGTCTTTTCTCGAAAGATCATCCTTTGGAACTTTTTTGAAAGAATTGTTTGACTTTTTGTTTGAAACAATCTTTTCGAAGGTTTGAGTTTTTCAAAGGGTCTCTCTCACTTCAAAACTTTTTTGAAGGGACACTTTCCATTCAAAGTGTCCTTCAAAACTTTTATGAAGGGGCACTTTCCCTTCAAAGTGTCCTTCAAAACTTTTCTGAAGGGACACTTTCCAAGCTTGAAGGACCATTTCTTATGCAAAAGGGATAGTTCATCTCTTTGAAGGGACAATCAAGAAAAGTTTGAAGGGTATATACACCTATAGAGTCCATAGAAGGATGGTTTCAAAAGTTTCCTTTGGAAGGTTTTCGAAGGGGCACTTGGAAAAGGGCCCAAAAGGATATGGAAGAGCCAAGAGAGATCCAAAAGACCATTTCATTCAGAAAAAGTGTCCACAAGGAATTTATTTAGGATGAGTGCCAAGAAAATACCTAAAGCAATATAAGGGCCTAAAGGAATTGTCATAGTGAGTGATGGATGTATGGACATCAATTTCATGATAAAGGACTAGCCGTTGGCATTCAAACATAAGGATTATTGGTAGAGCAATGGTCCTTTTTCAAATCCCAAGCATCTAAGGGCTCACATTCTCCATCTGAAAAATCATACCATAGGGCCATTCCACCATTGATTAGGTCATAATTTGGGTCATTCTGGATGGCCAATGGAAAGATCAATCATTATGCAAAAAGATTCTAGTAAGGCCTCTTCGAGGCTAATAAAATGAGAGTGACTCATGCCTTAGGCCTTTGCACACCTCAACAAGCTGGTGGGAGGGTGTTAGGCATCAGGATAAAACTACATATGTGGAATCCTTTGTCATAACTAATTGATGCCTTCCCCAAAGTATCTTGACTCTACTGAGTAATTGTAAAAGCATCTTCAAAAAGATAGGTCAAGAGTTTAACCACTTGAGATGACATGCATCAATCATGTGGCTAAAAAGAGCATCATTGGCAAAAATGGTTGTAGCTAAAGATAATGAATCCTAATAGATTAATTCCTCTCTTTGGTGCTCAAAGGTCTCTCCCTCTCTCATGTCTCTTATGCTATATATACATCCCTTGGGATAAGTTAAAATCATCCACACAACGTATGTCGAAGCCCTACTGAATTGTTATCATTTTCCTACCTTTAAGTAATTAAGTATGGGTCTATTCATTTCAGATTATAAATAATTATTTGAGTGTTTAAGAGAAACATAGTGACAAAAAGTGATGGTTTCATCTTTTTGTCCTTTGTCCTTCACATTTTGAGCAAGAGTTTTGGTCTAACAATCATATAGAGTGCATCCAAGTGTATGGAATTTTTGCATGTGTATAAATATTCTTGAAATATACACAGTGTATTTTAGTTCATCTACCTTGCATCCTTTCATTCATATCACCTCTATCTAAACATTGTGTTAGATTATTTAAAGCTTGAGAATGGTCTATGCATTTTTATGTATCATGCACTAGGTTATGGCATTCATGTGGAGGATAATGTTTGGTGCATCACCATTCTTAGAATAGGTTTATTTCATGCAAATTCTAACACTTTTCCTTTCAATCAATTGGTTTGAAGAGAGATTATCTTGAAGTATAAATACAAGGAGCTATCCATTTAAATATAGAGGTTTGTTTCCCCTATAAGCACACCGATGTGCCTTAAAATGATCAAACATTGCCCAAATATGGAAGAAAACTGAATACCCCCTTCTAGGGTGCAATATTTGGAGATAACATATACACTAAGTATAATGGTCCACCCTAATCTTCTTATTGATTAGTTAAAATATATTCCTAATAGTATCAATAAGAATATTTAATTTTAGTCAAATACCTATGTTTGGTCTAACACAATTATGGATTTGATCATACTTTCTATGAATTAGTTTTATTTTATTAGGTTTGAAAGTGGTGTTGAGTAACTTGAAGTTAATTTTTTTAATTTTTTTTGAGTTGTTACATTTTAGTGTCAAAGATTAATTGTGTGATTTAAGTAAATTTGGGAAAGAAGTTACTACTTTTACCTACCTAATTTATTTTGTTTCATCTTAGGATGGTGATAGATTAGGTGGTTTAGATGATGATAACAACTTGGAAGTTGAAAATTATGGTAGAGATAAAGGAGATGAAGAACTAGGGGAAGAGGTAAAGGTTTTGGAGTTTGGAACCTTAACTTGGTTAGATAAGAACCTCATTTATAATACTTTTATCAATGTAGGGGAACCCAATGTAAATGTTTCTAGAGGAAATCTCACTTCTAATAAATAAGAAGTTCTTAATGGGATAATAATTATTTTTAATGACTTAAAAATTAAGTTATAAACTTAGGAGCATAGGGTGAACAATATTGAGGGTTTTTGACAAGAATAATTGACCTAATTAGATGAAGCATAGTTGGGAGAGCAAGTAATCCAAGATATACCTTTAATAGTTGTTGATCCCATCATTAAGGAACTTAAATTTTTTTCACCTCCTATATTTTCATGTGAATAGTCAAGTGATGCATTTGTTTCATGGTTGTTCAACCTATATAAATACTTAATTTTTCATAATATACCCTCAAATATGAAGTCAAGGGTAGCTACTTATCAACTAGTTGGAACTATAAATATTTGGTGGAACTATCTCTATGTTTTATAGGGTTATCAACCTTTGACACTTATCTAACTTATTTTTTAAAGGAATTTTCAAAAGAGGTATTTTAAATTCCAATTTAAAAGAGTAAAAGATAATATATTTTTTATTTATTAAAACAAGAAAATATGTTTATAAAAAAATATGAGAATAAATTCTTGAATTTGTTGCATCATGTGAACTATATCCAAGATGAGGAAACTAAGGTAACAAAGTTTAAAATTGGATTGAATTTTTTTTTAATGAATGATGTTAATATTAAAATCTCAATAAATTTGAATTATACCATTTAATTGACTCATAGGGTATAAGAGAAGTAAAGGTCTCAACAAAAAGTGAGACAAGATTTCAAACTTAATATTCAATAGTCTAAAACTAAAAATATTTATCCTTCACTTAATAATTTCAAGAAATTTTATGATAACCAAAAAATTAAAAGGATCAATAGTGTTTTTAATAATTTTTAAGGCCCAAATTAAATTTTTAAGTTTCATAATTCTTCAAAAACTGAAACAATCAATAAAAATTAGACATGAAAATCAAAATTTACTTTTCATAAGCACAAACACTATACCTTTAGCACTTCAATGAACTATAGTATGATGGGAATGGTGATAATCACTACTAGAAGGATTTTTCTAAATTAAAACTAGGGAAATTATCTGACCATAAGGTGTATGCAATTATGGATAATAGAAATGTTGAATTTCAGGCCACCCATATTGAAATCAAAGGTAATTTAGCTAGTTTTTTATTTCAATTTTAATGGATTTTGATGCAAATGATAGCTTTATCTTTCCTAATATTATTAATAAATGTGAATTTAATCCTATTAGTCTAAAAGAATAATATAAGGTTGAATTTGGTATAGATAAAATGGTGCATATTTTTGAATGCTTATAATAAATAAAGCTTAATTTAAGAGTTTTCTCAATTAAAGTAAAACTAGTTTTAACACCTTTGGGATGTTATGACCTTATTATGAGAATGAATTGGATGCAACAACACAAAAAAACACTGGATTTAAGTAATAAAGTGGTGCAATGTTGTGATAACTTGAAAAAAATTGTTAAAATCCAAGGAGATAATAAGATTAAAGTACAAAAGTTAATTTTAGCCTTGCAACTAAAAAAGGCTGTGCATAAAGGTTGAAAGATTTATATTTTTCAAATGCAAGAAAAAAACTTGGATAAGGAAACTGCTTATCAAGATTTTTATTTTTTGAATGAATTTTTTGATGTTTTTCCTAAAAAGTTGCTTGGACTTTCTCCTAGGTGTGGATTTGATTTTGCCATTGATATTATGTTAGGGGCTGACCCTATATCTAAAGCTCCATGTTGTATGAATGTGGTTGATTTGTAAGAACTTAAGTTTCATTTACAAGAAATATTGAAAAATAAAAATATTAAACTGAGTGTATCTCCTTGGGATACTCCTATTATGTTTGTGAAAGAGAAAGATAACACGTTTAGGCTATGTGTTGATTATCACATGCTTAACAAGGTCACAATCAATAATAATAATTATTTGCCAAGGGAATATGATTTGTTTGATTGAATGAAGGGTGAAACAATATTTTCTAAGATTGACTTGAGATTATGTTACCATCAACTAAGAATTAAATAAGAAGACATCTATAAGGCAACTTTCTGTACTCATTATGGCCATTATGAGTTCACAGTAATACCCTTTAGATTGATAAATACACCTATTACCTTTATGAATATTATGAATAGTGTATTTGGGGACTATTTAGATAAGTTTTTTCTTGTATCCCTTGATGACATACTAATCTATTCTAAGAATGCAATTGTGCATGAGTAACATTTACATTTAGTTTTGTAAAAATTAAGGCAACATAAGCTTTATAAAAATCTTTCTACATGTGTATTTTTACAAATTAAAATATATTAATTTGAACATATTATTTCCAAGGATGGAATTGATGTAGATTGAACAAAGGTAAAATATATTCAAGAGTGACCTACCCCTACAAACGTATATGAAGTGCATAACTTTATGGGTTTGGCTAGTTACTATAGAAGGTTTGTGGATTTTTTTTTAGATTGGTTAATCCCATTAATTATTTAAAACATAAAGGTAAAAAATTAGTTTGGTCTTTGTCAAGTGAATAAGGTTTAAAAAGGATTAAAAAGCTATAAACTATAACACATGTGCTTGTTATTACATATCCTAATGGTAATTTTCAAATTTAGTCAAATGCAACTAAAAAGGGTTTTGGTAGTATTCTTATGCAAGATGGTAGATTTGTGTCATATGAGTCACATAAGATCAAATATCATGAAAATAAATATCCTATGCATGATTTATAGCTTGTTTCTATTATGCATGCTTTAAAATAATAATATTTTTTTCTACTAGTTAAGTATTTCAAAGTTAAATATGATCCTTGTATATTGGAATATTTTTTCATTAAGGATGATATTAATTCTCATAAATGTAGATGGATATAATTTGTGAGTAATTTTGATATGAACATTGAATATGTTAAAGGTAAGGAGAATCATGTTTTTGATTCTCTTAGCTGACACAATATCTTACTACCTTGTCTATTTTTCAAGGTAATTTTAGAACTAATATTTTGAAACAACTTACTGATGGATTCTAGTGTGAAGTGTAAGTTTGGATGACAAGTTTGTAGCAAATATATTTTTTATTTTTTAAATTGAAAGTGATGTCCTATTAAGACATACAAATATATTTTTTATGCCTAAGTCAATTGACTCGTGAAATATTTTACTGAAAGAAGTGTATATAACACTTCATTTTGCTCATCCAAATGTCAGAAGATGACACTTGAGCTAAAAAATCACTATTATTGGCTTGTATTAAAATATGATGTTGCTGATTTTGTGCTAAAATATTTATAATGTCAATGGGTAAAAGATAAACATTACCATCTAGGAGGTTTGATTTATCCTCATAAAATTCCATAACGTAAGTGGACTATTATTTTACTTGATTTTATTATTGGTTTACCAAAATCACACAATAATCATGACATTATTTTAGTTTTAATTGATAAATTTATAAAATTTGGCTATTTTATTACTATAAATATGACTGATGATGCTTCTGTGTTTGTATAACACTTTGTGAAAGAAGTAGTTTGGATGCATGACATGACAAAGATCATTATCTATGATACAAATTATTTATTACTTCAATATTTTATAAAATCTTAACTATAATTTTTGGAACACATTTCAACTTGAGCGCTTGGTCTCACACAAAAATAGATGGTCGAATAGAGAGGCATAACCAAGTGGTTGAGGACATGCTAAGAATTTATGTTATGGATAAACAAAACAAATGGGGATATTTTATGCATTTAGTTGAATTTTATTATAATAATTTTTATCATATGAGATTAAAATGGATCTATTTTAAACTTTATATCAGCACATATATAGAACTCTTCTTAGTTAGAGCAACCTATAAAATAGAGTTATTGTTAGACCTAATATTCTATAAGAATCTAATGTGCAAATGGCTTTGATTCACCAAAACCTGAAGGCTACTTTAGATAGACAAAATAGCTATGTAGATCTAAAAAAGACTTCTCATGAATATAATACTATTGAAAAAGTATTTCTTCATGTTAGATCATAAAAAAACTCTATTAAATTTGGAAAATATTTTAAATTAGATCCAAATTTGTTAGACCCTTTAACATTCTAGAGTGAGTCAACCTTGTTACATACCAATTAGCTCTTCCTCCATCTCTATCTAAGATTCATAATATTTTCCATGTTACTTTATTAATAAAATATGTATCTAATCCTTCCCACATTTGGATTAGAAAAATATTCATGTTTCAGAAGAAGAAAATATGTATTTGGAACCAGTGAAGATCCTGGACCATTACATTATTAGATTCTGAAATAGAAAAAATTCTCAAATTATAGTCCAATGGGATCCATTATTTGAACATAATGCTACTTGGAAAGATGAGAATATTTTTAAGGAACATTATCCTTGGATATTTTAGTCATCAAGACAAGTTTTTAAGAGGGGAGGATGTTATGACCTTAGTTTACATGATCTATTTTATGTCTATAACACTATTGGTTTCACTTTTGATTACCACTTTGCATATTTCTTAGCTACAATAATAACTATTAAACTATTACTTAGATGTTATTGAGATTTTGTTTTGTAATATTATGATTTGTTGTGTATTGGACATGTTATGTTATCATATGGATGAATTGATTTAGTTCATTATAGAAATGATGGATGTAATTTCAATTGAAAATTACTTATCATGTTTGATATTGGTTTCCATTCATATACTGTTGATGTATCATTATGATGATTGCAGGAATAGGAGAAGGAAAATGAGTGAGGTTGGATTTGGTGCTCAACAACAGAGAGTAAGATAAGGGTAAACATTGAGTTATTGATATTTTGAGATGAGAGATTCTGAGCTTTATTTGGTTTGGTCCTTATTGACTATTTTTCTCACTTATTTAGTTGATTGATGAGTAAAGTTATTTTATATTAAGCTTTTGACTGTATTTTAGGTTACTTGGTCTAACTTATTATTTACTATGGTAACCAATTACATGTGGTTCTTTTCCTTATTATTCAAATAAACCAATCTTATATCAATTTTTTGGAAGTCAAGAGACTACATAAAGATTGAAATACAATCTTTACTTGGACCCTATTCATTCGATTTTAATGAACACTACAAACTAGTTTTGTTTAATATGGTTTTAACTTGGCATTTGATTATCTTGGTGACTTGACATTTTATCTTCAAGGGGGGGACCATGAGTAGGTCATGGGGTATTCATTAGTTTTGATTTGTTTTAATCATAACATTTCAAAATTTTAGTTTTGACTTCATTAGGAATTAGGTCATGATGACCCAAATCCCAAGGTTATCTTATTAAGTAACTTCAAATTATTTTTATCATGGTCATTTGGTTATTTGGTGAGCTCAGTTGGCCAAATCCTAACTAAACTCTACCAAACATTTTGGTAAAGGTCATTAAAGGCCTATCAGAGTTGTTTCCAAAATTTGGTTAATGCGAGTATAATGGAGACGTGATCACATGAGATGAAGCAAGTGCACACCACATAGATGCTAAAGTAATTTGAAAATAATACAAGAAGATAAATTGCACAAGACAAAATGGAAAAAACCAAAATCTGATTAACATGAGATGGCCAAAGTGAGGAATACATATAGGAGAGTACGTAAGTAACTCCTCCATAAAAGGTGGACAAGGCACCCCAAGAATAGACTGTAACTCCTCTATGAAAGGTGGTGACAAGGTGCTAAGAATAGAGAAGTAACTCCCATCAATGGAGTTACTTATGACATTCTTATGACACCTATGACACATCTATGACACACACCTCCACATAAGCTAGGCTATCCCACAAATGTAGGAAAACTCCATGTATGCACAAGAAATACAATTTCTCTAATTAAAAAATAGGGAAAAATAAAAACCTACACTAATACCCCCCCATAAGCACAACTTAGGTGGGCAGTGTGGAAATAGAAAATGGGTCCCAACAACTAGGCCTGATGAGGTACCCATGTACAAATGCAATCTCCCAGAGGATAGAGAAAAGGAGAAAACCCATAGGAAAAAACTCCCCCCCAAAAGAGAGACATAAAAGGAAGAAGAAGCTAGTGGGCCCCTCCTGAAGATGATGCTACTACAGATGTGGACCGCACCCCAAAAAGAGCTCATAGATGAATGAACTTGCTCTCAGTGAAAAGTTTGGTGAAGATGTTTGCAACCTACTCTAAAGATTGGCAAAATATCAAGTCAATGACCTGACTATGAATAAGCTCCTAAATGAATTGCATGTGAATCTCTATGTGCTTGGTCCACTGGTACTGAACTGGATTCTTGCAAATCTAAATGGTACTCTAATTGTCACAATAAATGATGGTGGGCTGCCTGATAGGAATGCCAAACTCAGAAAGAATACCCTGAAGCCAAATAGCCTCAGTAGTTGCATTAACAACTCCCCTGTACTCTACCTCTATGGATGATATAGCAATAGCATTCTGCTTCTTGCTAGACCAACTGATAGGACCAAAACATAGAGAGAAACTATAACCAAAAGTGGACTTGCAAGTCTGTGAATTGCCAACCTAGTCTGAATCTGTATATCCAACCAAGTCAACCTCTATGCCAAATCTATAATGAATCCCATATCTATGTGAACCCTATATGTAATGAAAGATCCTCTTAGCTTCTTTCCAATGCAGCTCATGAGGTTCCTGCATGAATCTAGAGATGAGTCCCACTATATATGATATGTCGGGCTTGGTGTGAGTCAAGTAGATGAGACTACCAACAAGTTTTCGATATCAAGTGGCATCAACCAATGGTGAAGAACAATCAGCCTCAAGCTTGACTCTTAATAGAAAGGGAGTCAGAGATGGCTTGCAATCAGCCATGTGAAACTGAGCCAATAAGTCAAGAGCATACTTAGGTTGTGCAAGAGAAATCCCTGAATCTAACTATGAGATCTTGATGCTAAGGAAGTAGTGTAACAAACCCAAGTCTATCATGTCAAATCTATCTTGAAGATATGCCTTCACCACTGCAATAGCTGATAAAGAACTCTCAGTGATCAAAAGGTCATCAACATATATAACCAAAATCAAGAGCGAATCATCCTGTCGCAAGAAGTAGACATTGGGATCAGAATGGCACCTAGTGAAACCTACTGTGAAAAGAAAGGAATCCATCTTGGCATACCAAGCCTGAGGGGCCTATTTGAGGCCATAGATAGATTTTCTAAGTATACATACTAAGGAAGAATCTTAAATAAATCCTAGCGGCTGCTCCATGTATATCTCCTCCTCTAGGTCTCTATGAAGAAAGGCACTCTTCACATCCATCTGGTACACATCCCAACCATGTGCTACGGTAATAGCCAAGGTGAGTCAGATAGAAGTCATCTTTACAATGGGTGCAAAGGTCTCTGAGTAGTAAATGCCTGCCACCTGTGAGAAACCCTTGGTGACCAATTGTGCCTTGTACTTATCAACCGACCCATCTGCTACAAACTTGGTTTGATATATCCACATACATCAAATCATCTTTCTTCCCTTGGGAAGTGAAGTCAAATCCCAAGTGTGATTTTTTATTAAGGAAGAATATTCTTCCTCCATAGCACTATCCCACTCAGGTACCCCTGATGCCTCTCGAAAAGTTTGTGGATCTAAAATTGAAGCAAAGAAGGCATGTGGATCTCTCTAAAAATCCCCCCTAGTACATTTGTCATTTACGAGATCTCCTACCCAAGTGCCAACACTCTCAAGTGTCTATCTATCCCAAAGTGGCCCAAAAGTGGGTGAGTCAGGTGTTAACTCCTCATCCTTTGACTGACTAGAGGTGGATGACTCTACATCACTATCCTTGCTGTCTGAACTTGAAGAAGAAGAAGATTCTCTGGCTCAAGAACCTGCTATGGCTGATCTGAATCTAATGAGGAATCATCATGAAGAAGTAGATCTGATGAGGGAGAAGAAGTGTCAAGTGTTGAGTCTCTAGGACTCTCCTAAAAATGGACACTTCTCTCGATGAACAACTCATGAGTGACTGGATCTAGAAGGCAATATCCCTTAATACCATTCGAATATCCTACAAAGATGTAAGGCTTGGAATGACATTCCATAGCTTTGTGTTTCTTCTTCAGAATGTAGGCCATGGTTGGGGATCTAAAAACTCTAAGGTGCTCAACATCATGTTTCCTTTTATGCCAAGCTTCAAAGGGTGTTATCCCTTTCAAAGCTTTATGAGGAGCCCTGTTTTGAATGTAGCAAGCACAATTGATGGCTTTAGCCCAGTACTATGGTGCTAAGGATTTGGAGTAAATCATATAGCTACCCATCTCTTTCAAGAACCTATTTTTGCATTCTGCAACCCCATTTTGTGAAGGACTTTAAGTGACTGTGTGCTACAAATCAATCCCCTTTATAGTGCAAAACTACTCAAACCTGATGCCAACATACTCCCCTCCATTATCAGTTAGAAGAACCTTGATGGAGTTCTCACTCTATTTCTCAACAAGAGCCTTGAAGTCTAGAAAATTTTCAAACACTTCAGACTTTTGTTTGAGAAAATATATCTAAGTGTACCTAGAGAAATCATCAATGAAAGTGAGGATGTACTTGGCCCTTGTGAAAGATGGTTTGGAAAAGGGTCCTGATACATCACTGTGGACTAACTCCAAAGGTTGTGAAGCCCTCCAAGCTTTTCCTTTGTCAAATTTTGCTTTAGGATGCTTCCCAAGTGAACACCCCTCGCAAAGTCCTTTTGAGAATTGGACACGAGGCAAGCCAATGACCATGTCATTTTTGCAAAGTTTCTCAAGGTAGCGGTAGTTAAGGTGGCCAAACCACTCATGCCATAATTTGCTAACTCCATCTAAATGAGTCATCAATGCTATTGGAGAAGAATCTGATGCAAAATGTGAGAAGGTATATAACCTTGCTTGGTGATCTACCCTACCCACTGCCATTGTAGTATCACTATGCAACTCCCTGATAGCCATTAAATCTGGTGAAAACTCAACTCTCATGCCCTGACTAATGTGAGTGATTTGGTACACTGATAGGAGATTGGTTGAAAGAGAAGAAACACTTAGAAAATTATTGAATGTTCCTCCTTCCATTTTAACTGACCCTCTCCCTGCAATAGAAACTGATGTGTCATCACCCAAACTAATTGAAGTCATACTACAAGGCTCTAAAGATGAAAAATCAACTAATGAAGAGCCCATGTGGTGAGAAGCAATTGAATAAATGACCCATGATAATGTAGAGGCTGTTATAGCTACAAGGGCCTTGCCCTTTTATTTCTCCTTACCCTTGCCTTTTGCTTTGGTAGAATCTTGGGTAGATGAATTCTGCTTGATGGACTCAGGAACACCTATGTTGTTCTTCTCTAGAAGATGAGTTAGGTGATCTATTTATTTCTTCATGCATTTGTGTTCATCATGACCTATATTTTTAAAAATAGGCACACTTAACCTTCTCCTTAGGTTTAGCAGTGGAGGATGAAGACTCAATGTTTTTTTTGGCAGGATTGTTGTTTTCTTTCTTCTTCTCTTGGTCCTTGTTCTTTTTCTTCTTCTCCTTTGTTGAAGTCTTATCCTTACCATTTATAGATATCAAAGCTTGGGGTTGAGTAGACTTCATTGTGCCCATTTGAATTAGCTTTTCTTGCTCCCTAGTCAAGTTAGTAATGAATGAATCCAAAGAAGGCATTTTCCATGTAGTGCCAAGGGCACTTTTTGTGGCATGGAAATTAGAGACAAAGACTGAATAACTTGGACCTAACTTTGTGAGAATAGAAAGAATGAGTTGATCATCTTTCTTCTCTATCCCACATTATTTCAATTGCAATCTAAGGGCCTTAAACTTAGTGAATAAGTCTTGTAGGGTGTCAAAGTTGCTAGGACTTAGACTTATGAGTTCATTTTCGAGCTCATGACCTCTCATCTCATCAAGCTTCCCAAATAAGTTTTTCTTAATCCATAGGCTTCATCACTACAGTTGTACCACTTGACCTTTTCAGCATCAGTGTTGGGTTCTACTTCAGTACCCATGGTGATCCTATACAACCCTTTGCTTCTAAGAATGATTGATATTTTAACTTTCCATTCATGATAGTTGAAGGGTGTTAGGGGTTTAAGTTTAAAAGAATCTATTTTTAGTTGAATTTAGGTGAAGTTATGTTGATTGCAAGCTGTGAAATTATGCAAAAAGGATAATGAAAGCAAAGATTTACAAGTTGTGAAAAGCAATCACACCCCCCCAAAATATTGAGCCCCTCCTAAATATGTAAGTGCACACTCAAAAGATGTCAAAATCATATGAGAATGTGTCTTAGAGCAATCAGTGCAAGACTAAAGCAAACAGGATGTTAGACTCAGTCGAAAATGTGTCCTGAGAGACCCAAATTTTAGGCACTTTATAAACTAGTGCATTTTTGACAAATAACAAGTCTACACTGTGGAGAATTTAATTAAAAACACTTTTGAAAAAAATGGCACCCAAATTTGAGCTACCGTTTGCAAGATATTAAAGGTTTAATTTTGTCGTAAACTAGTGTTTTTGCAAAAAAAAACACTAAAACATTAAAAAAATGCCTGTTATGAGAGAGAAAGTGGCCTTCTAACCACTCATTGGATTCATCATGGAATGAGGAATCCAAAAGAGGTTTGTGTGAGGGGGAATTGGCCTCTCACCAAACCAGGCCTCACCCTTTGTCTTCGTAGGTTGAAGATACAAGTTTTAAATGAAAACCCCCAATTTTCCAAACTATCTAAAAACTAAATATTCAGTCAAATTGACTGATTTTTGCTTTACAAGTCAATTTTAAATTGAAAACAAATCAGGCATAGATAGAATGAAGGATTTCCAAGTGTCCAATTGGTGCCACATGGGATGCCAAGTAAGGAAGGGGCACCAAAAAGGCACAGTCCAGAATTTAACTTGCAGAAAAGACAAAAAAATGTAGACCTACTGAAAACCGTACGACTAATGGCACCTTTCTGGAGAAATAACTATGGCATGGCAGAACTGAAAGCACCTTGAAAGTTGACTGTTGACCAGAAGCTAGGTGCAAACCAGAAGAAGGTTGGCGCAGAATGTAGAAGCTTGGCGTGGACTGTGTGAGTGCTGACTGTTGCTGAGTGCTGCTCCTCCCTCTGCTGCTCCACACAACAATGGTGCCCAAGCTAACTACTGAACTAGCCCCTGAAGTGAAGACAACCAAGACACCCAAAGGCCAAGGATCCCAAGATGTAGGAAACGATACCAAAAATGATATTAATTTTTTTATTATTATTTTAGATCAGATCTAAAAATAAAAAAACAAAGAGAACTCTACTCCTCTTGATTTCAAAATAAACTAAAAGCATAACCAGACATACAATTACCGAGTTTGCTCTGATACCATATCAGAGTTGTTGCCAGAATCTGGATAACGTGAGTGCAATGGAGATGTGATCAAACGAGATGAAACAAGTGCACACCACATAGATGCTAAAGTAATTTGAAAATAACACAAGAAGATAAATTGCACAAGACAAAATGGAGAAAACCAAAACCTAATTAACATGAGATGGCCAAAGTGAGGAATACATATAGGAGAGTACGTAAGTAACTCCTCCACAAAAGGTGGACAAGGCACCCAAAGAATAGACTATAACTCCTCCATGAAAGGTGGTAACAAGGTGCTAAGAATAGAGAAGTAACTCCTATCAAGGGAGTTACTTATGACATTATTATGACACCTATGACACATCTATGACACACACCTCCACATAAGCTAGGCTATCCCACAAATGTAGGAAAACTCCATGTATGCACAAGAAATACAATTTCCCTAATTAAAAAATAGCGAAAAATAAAAACCTACACTAATAAGGCCTAGTGAGACTGGTTTGTGACTGTTAATTCAAAATTTTAATTGCATTTTGGGTGGAAATGATAGTGATTTGTTGGGCCGTGTTGTCAATTATTTGTGGTAATAATGCAATTCCATTGTGGGTTTTAATGAAATTCAATAGAGTTAATGAGTCTTTGGCTAGGTGCAAGAAAAAGATAAGTTTTCATTTTTTGAGATGGCTACAATATTATTCTACATTGTTGGTGTGTTTAACAAGTACGTGGTTTATTTTTTTTTGAGATGGAATAAAATACAATATTTATTCTATGTTCATTTAAAATAAAGTATAACCATTATAATAATGAACCATTATAGGTTCATGTTAAAGTCTTTAGACTTCATGATGAATCCATAATGAAATAGTTAATGTATAGATGAATATACTCTTATGGGAATGTTTTGGTTTTATATTTTATGTGGTTTGATGCCTAGTTTTGGTACTTAGCTATGTAGTTTTTTATTTCATATTATCATGGGTTATGATGAATGGATATTTGACACTATGTATGGTTAAGCTGTAGGTTTGTTGACATTGAATAGGTTATTTTCATTATTTTTAACTAAATGGTTTTTGGTTATTTGTTTTATTTATGATATTTTACCTATTTTCAATGATGGGTTGTTTAGTGTGACAATGAAGATTTTTTTAGATTGTATTTGTTGGCATTTGTTGTATGAATTATACACTGACTATAGGTGTTTATTTTTTACATTACCCTATGTTGATTCAAATGGTTATGTATGAGCATAGGGTTTCATTGAAGTTTAAAATAAGTTTGTATGCTATTGGAATATTAATGTATTTTATGAGGGTTAATATGAAAAAATATGAGAGGGATCTGTTTTCATTTTGTGTATAATTTTGATGACTCTTCTGGTGTCAATATGGATTGAGACTGTTTAATGTCTATTTTTTGAGGATGATTGTGGGGAAATAAAATATTTGTGAATATCTTTAGTATTATTTAATTATTCAATACTTGTATGGTATATATATGAATACCAAATTTAGAATCAATAGATATAACAATCATTATTTGATTTGAGGAAGTCAAATGGATCTATTCACATGGTTGAATGTTAATACTAACAGTAATCATAAATAATTTTTCTTCATGCACTTGTTATAAAGTCATTTACTTTTAAATATTTTATGTTCTTGACTTCAAAGCTCAAAATATGTATAGTTGATTCACCCTTATATAAACCCTATTGTTGAACTCCACATTCAATTGATAGATTGGGTGGTTTAGGGCCACCGATGGGGTGGGATCATTGGGGAGGATGAGTGGGCATTTACATGTTTCTCTTTGGAATATGATTCAAGTGCTTGGTTTCTTCATGTAATTGGATTCCTGTTATATTTTTAATTAGTGTAAAGACATAATGATAATTAATGTCTCCTAATATGATATTAAATATAATTATTGTATAGTCTTGTTCTTAAGTGTAATGAATTGTTATTTGAATATAGAAACAATAAGTTATATGCTGATTAATTATAAAGTGGCTGTAACTTTTTTTATGTTGTTATAAAACATAGATATATATGATGTTTTATATTTATTGTAAGTACAAATACATATGAATGTTATTCACATTAAAGTTTTTGCATTTATTGGAAGTCAAGAGACTACGTAAAGCTTGAAATACAATCTTTTCTTGGAACTTGTGCATTGTATTTTAATGGATGCTTCAAATTAGTTTTGTTTAATATGGTTTTGAATTGGAATTTGATTGTCTTGGTGACTTGATGTTGTAATGTTTTAGGGGGGGGCCATGAATAGGTCATGGTGTCTTCATTAGTTTTGATTTGTTTTAATCATAACATTTCAAACTTTTGGTTTTGAATTCATTGAGAATTAGGTCATGATGACCCAAATCCTAAGGGTAACTTATTGAATAGCTTAAAAGTATTTTTATTATATTTATTTGGTCATTTGGTGAGTGTTCAGTTAACCAAACCCTAGTTGAACTCTACCAAATGTCTTGGTGAAGGCCATTGAAGGCCTAGTGAGACTGGTTTATGACTATTAATTCAATTTTTAGTTGTATTTTGGGTAGAAATGATGGTGGTTTGTTAGGCCACATTTTTAGTTATTTATGGTAAGAATGAAATCCCATTGTGGGATTTATTGGTAGTCAGTAGAGTTCATAAGGGCTTAGCTAGGTGCATGAAAAAGATAAGTTTTCATTTTTTGAGAAGGCCACTGTATTATTCTCCATTGTTGGTGTGTTTGATAAGTAAGTGGTTTGTTTTTATTTGAGATGGAGTGAAATATAATAGTTATTATATGTTTATTTAAAATGGAGTATACCCAGTATAATAATGAACCATTATAGGTTCATGGTAAAGTCTGTAGACTTCACAATGAACCCATAATGAAATGGTTAATGTATAGTTGAATATACTCTTATGAGAATGTTTTGGGTATATATTTCATATGGTTTGATGTCTGGTTTTGGTAGTTAGCTATGTAGTTTTTTACTATTGCATATTATCATGTGTTATGATGAATGGATATTTGACACCATGTATGGTTAAGCTTCAAGCTTATTGGCATCGAATAGGTTATTTATATTGTTTTAAGTGAATGGGTTTCAGTTATTTGTTTTATTTTTGCTATTTTCCCTATTTTTAGTGATGGGTTGTTTAGTGTGACAATGAAGAATTTTTTAGACTATATTTATTGGAATTTGTTATATGAATTATAAGCTAAATTTAGGTGTTTATTTTGTACATTCATTAAGATTTTGATAACCATGCGTTGATTCAAATGGTTATGTATGAGCATAGGGTTCCATTGAAGTTTAAAATAAGTTCGTATGTTGTTGTAATCTTAAAGCATTTTGTGAGGGTTAATATGCAAAATTATGAGATGAATCTTTTTTCATTTTGTGTATATTTTTGATGAATCTTTTGGCATCATAACTCTTTTGGTGTCAATATGAATTGGGACTATTTAATGTTTGTTTTTTAAAGATGATTATGGGGAAACAAAATAGTTGTGAATATCTTTAGTACTATTTAATTATTAAATACCTATATGGTATATACATGAACATCACATGTAGAATCAATGGATATAACCATAATTATTTGATCCAAATAATTCAAATGGATATATTCACATGGTTGAATGTTAATTCTAATGTTAATCTTAAATACTTTTTATTCATGCACTTATCGTTAAGTCATTTACTTTTAAATATTTTATGTTCTTGATTTCAAAACTCAAAATATCTGAAATTGATTCACCCTTATATAAAACCTATTATTGAAATCCACATCCAACTAATGGATGGGGTGGTCTAGGGCCATTGATGGAGGGCTCATTGGGGAGGATGGATGGGCATTTGTATGTTTCTCTTTAGAATATGATTTGAGTGTTTGGTATTTTTATGTAATTGGATTCCTATTATGTTTTTAATTAGTGTAAAGACATAATGATAATCAATGTCTCATAGTATGATAGTAAATATAATTATTGTATAGTCTTAATCTTAAGTGTAATGAATTGTTATTTGAAGGTGGAAACAATAAGTTGTTGTGTTGATTAGTTATAAAGTGTTTGCAAATTTTTTTATGTTTTTATAAAACACAAATATATATGTTGTTTTATCTTTATTGTAAATAAAACTACATATATATTTTATTCACATTAAATTTGTTTGATTTGTTGGAAGTCAAGAGACTACGTAAAGCTTGAAATACAATCTTTGCTTGGAACATGTGGATTGGATTTTAATGGATGCTTCAAATTGTTTTTTTTTAATATAGTTTTGACTTGGTATTTGATTATCTTGGTGATTTGGCATTGTTATTTTTGAGTGGGGGGGGACCATGAATAGATCATGGGGTCTTCTTTAAATTTTGATTTTTTTAATCGTAACATTTTGAAATTTTGGTTTTGAATTCATTGGAAATTAGGTCATGATGACCCAAATGCTATGGTTAGCTTATCGAGTAGCCTCAAAGTCTTTTTATTCTAGTAATTTGGTTATTTAGTGAGTTTAGTTGGCCAAACCCTAGCTGAACTCTACCAATTTTTTTGATGAAGGCCATTGAAGGCCTCGTGAGATTGGTTTGTGACTATTATTTTATTTTTTTTAATTACATTTTAGGTGGAAATGATGGTGGCTTATTGGGACACATTATCAATTATTCATGAAAAGAGTCCAAGCCCATTGTGGCCTTTAATGGCAGTCAATAGAGTTCACAAGGGCTTGGATGGGTGCATGAAAAAGAGAAGTCTTCATTTTTTGAGAAGGCCATAATATTATTCTACATTGTTTGTGTGTTTAACATGTGGTTTATTTTCTTTGAGATGGAGTAAAATACAATAGTTATTTTATGTTCATTTAAAATGGAGTATAATGAGTATCATAATGAACCATTATAGGTTCATGGTGAAGTATGTAGAATTCATGATGAACCCATAATGAAATGGTCAATGTATAGTTGAATATACTCTTATGGGAATGTTTTGGGTTTATATTTCATGTGGTTTGATGCCTAGTTTTGGTACTTAGGTATGTAGTTTTTTATTATTGCATATTATCATGTGTTATGATGAATGGATATTTTACATTATGTATGGTTAAGTTATAGTATTATTAGCATATAATAGGTTATTTCCATTGTTTTTAATTGAATGGGGTTCAATTATTTGTTTTATTTATGCTATTTGTCCTATTTTCAGTGATGGGTTGTTTAGTGTGACAATGGAGAATTTATTTTAAACTATATTTGTTGGCATTTTTTGTATGCATTATAAGTTAATTGTAGGTGTTTATTTTTTACATTTGTTAGGATTTTGATAACCCTATGTTAATTTGAATGGTTATATATGAGAATAGGGTTTCATTTAATTTTAAAATAAGTTTGTATGTTATTGGAATCTTAATGCATTTTGTGAGGGTTGATATGTAAAATTATCAAATGGATTTTTTTTTAATTTTGTGTATACTTTTGATGACTCTTTTGGCATTATGACTCTTTTGGTATCAATATGAATTTGGACCATTTAATATCTTCTTTTTGAGGATGACTTTGGGGAAACAAAATAGTTGTGAATATCTTTAGTACTATTTAATTATTAAATACCCATATGGTATAGACATGAATATCACATTTATAATCAATGGAGACACCAATCATTATTTGATCTAAGGAAATCAAATGGATCTATTCACATGGTTGAATGTTAATACTAATGATAATCATAAATACATTTTCTTCATGCACTTATCATTAAGTCATTTACTTTTCAATGTTTTATGTTCTTAATTTAAAATTAAAAATCTTTGTAATTGGTTCACCCTTATATAAACATTATTGTCAAACTTCACATCCAACTTATGGATGGGGTGGTCTAGGGTCACTGATGGGGGGCTCATTGGGGAGGATAGGTGGACATTTGCATGTTTCTCTTTGAAAGATGATTCGAGTGCTTGTTCTCTTCATGTAATTATATTCCTATTATGTTGTTAATTAGTGTAAGGACATAATGATAATCAATGTTTCACAGTGTGATAATAAATATAATTATTGTATAGTCTTGTTCTTAAGTGTAATGAATTATTATTCGAAGATGGAAACAATAATTTATTATGTTGATTAATTATAAAGTGGTTAATTTTTTTTTTATGTTGTTATAAAACACACACACACACACACACACACACACACACACACACACACACACACACACACACACACAAACACACACACACACACACACAATCTTATTTTTTACAGATTATTCTAAGTTGAATAATGGTTCATCCTAAGTGTTGTAGAGACCTTGTTTTGACCACATCTATGTCTAAACTGGATATCAAACTAATTTATATAAAATGATGTAAATAAAGCCTGAAAATCACCTAAAAAACACAATTTCATCTACATATCAGGTGTTAGTTACCATAATTATGTTGAGGCATCCCTATTTAGGGTATTATCCTATATGCAATAGTAACCTCCCAAAGGTTAATCTTTATTCAAGTTACAACTCAACAAATTGACACATTTAACCTATTAAAAGAGGCACTTAATCCAATTCCTTAAATGACAAAAATACTAAACAAAATTATTTAAGAAAATAAGTAAAATTAAATACTTAGTTAAATATTCTATGTTGAATTAATGAAAATACAATTTTTAAAAATTAAAACTTAAAAAATATCAGGAAAAGTGAGGTCATGATGACATAATCATCCTTAAAGTTAAAAATAGAAAAAATATCAATATTAATGCCTTACAAAACAGAAATGTTGAGCCATACCTCCATAAATGCATAATTAATGACCTTATTTATTACATTTAGACTCCAAATATTGACCCAGGGTTAACTTAAACCTAACTATACCTAGGTTGGGGTTAGTGTGAAGCCTATAAATACAAGGCTTCACACTCACTTGTGATAAGTTTTTTTATACAAAGTTATAATGTTAAATTCCTACTAGAGAAGATTTAAAGGAGATAAATTTCTAAGGCCATATACCAAGTGGATAAAGGGAGATGATTCTAGAGCACCACTGACAAATAACCATTTCTCAAAAGTTGGTCTCAATCCCAACCTCATGCCAATAAGCTCTTCCAACTTGTAATGAAGCTAAAATTATCCATTTGTCTTCTAGTCGTAGTTTTTTTTCTTTGTTATTTAGCTCCCCCTAGATCCTAGGTTTGGAAAATTAGTTTTGTTTGATTAGTTTTATTCATTTTACTAATAAAGAGAAGCTAACAATTGTTTTTTCCTTAGATTTATTAGATACATAATGGCATGCTCGGTGGCACACAACGCAACCCATAAATTAATATAAAAGTACTTTAGCACTTGTAAAAATCCAAAAAAGACCATTTTAGACCTTAGTTTAACTTTTTTCACTCAAAAATCTCATGTTTTTTTATTGTGTATCGATGAATTTTCCTTTTCTAATCAATGGCTTCACCACATTTTTTGTATCATATTTTTCTATGTTTTTCAAGGAAAACAATGACTTCACTACTACATATTGGTGACTTTGACTCAAAATAGTGAATTTTCCCTTCATAATTGGTGACTTCACCTTATAACCATACTTGTCTAAAAACAATGACTTCATCTAGAGAAAATGATGACTTCCTCCCCCAAGAATGATGACTTTGTTACGTAACCATCCTCTATGTTTGCATAATTTTTCAAGGAAAATTATGACTTTGTTGGTTCTTATTGGTGAATTCAACCCTGTTAATTAGTGACTTAACTAAATTTCTATTTATCTAGTTTATTTTTAGGAAATCAATGACTTCACCTTGCTGAGTAAATGATGAATTCACTATGTGTCAAAAATTTGAGACTTCAAAAGTTCAAAATTTTTAACTTATTAAAAACTAAGTCAAACAAATTAATCCACTAACATTTGTTGCACGGAATTAGGAAATTAAGAAGAAGTTTTCACATCCTATCAAGGTCACTTCACATTTTATTTTGGTGTTTAAAATTTGAACAAACAAATTTTATTATTGCATCATTTTTAAGTTTTCACAAAGGGCCAAAGTTTAATCACACTTTGAATTAATGCTTAAAAATAATAAACACTTTAGATTTAACACTCCTAAGAGCATTTTACTTTCTTGTTTTTTCATTTTCAAAAGCACTTAAACTAGTTTCATTTCCATAGTATTTTATTTTTTTAGTAGATTTTTTGTCAAATTTTCCTCTTTTTGAGGGCCGTTTGAAAACACTATTTGGCACTTGATCCATTGAGGGGAAATCTAGGGTTCATCCATTTCACTTTGGGGCATTAGCCAAGGTATTAAGTACTTCTTTTATTCTTTGAGAATATGTTACCATGATTGTGTCTTACAATGCCTACTCAAATAGGGGTAAAATGTAAACACCTCATTTTGGCCACATTTATGTCTAAATAAAATATCAAACCAATTTATAACAAATGATGTAAATTAAGCCTATAAATAACCTAAATAGCTCAATTTGATCTTCACATCAGATGTTAGTGCCCATAATCATGTTGAGGCATACCTATTTAGGGTATTATCCTATATATAATATTAACCTCCCATTAATTCATCTCCAATTAGGTTGGGACTAAGCAAATTGACACTTTCAACCTAGAAAATGAGGCACTTAATCTAATTCCTAAAATGATAAAAAAAGTAGAATCAAGTAATTAAACAAATCAAAATAAATGCTTAATTAAAAATTCCATGATAAATGAATGAAAATATAATTTACAAAAATCAAAATTCAACAAATATTAGGGAAAGTGAGGTCATGATGACATCATAATCTTGAAACTCAAAAATGACAAAATATCAACATAAATGCCTTATAAATTAGAAATGTTGAGCCATGCCTCTATAAATGGATAATTAATGACTTTATTTATTACATTTATTCTCACAAGGTTGACCTAAGGTTAACCTAAACTTAACTACACCTAGGTTGGGGTTAGTGTGAAGCCTATAAATACAAGGCTTCACACTCACTTCTAACAACCATTTTTATGTAAGGTTATAATTATAAATTCCTAATAGATAATATTCAAATGATATTAGGTACTAAGGCCATAGACCAAGTAGACAAAGGGATATAATAATAGAGTACCATTGCTAAATAACCATTACTCACAAGCCAAGCTCAAGCCCAACATCATGCCAATAAGCTCTACAAACTTGTAACGAAGGTGTTGATGCCTAAATGTGCATTGCTAGGTCAAAATATAGTGTTTAAGAAACACTTCTCATTTTTGGATCCTAATAATCCATTGCATGAGTTTTAGTTATGATCTTCATAAGATCTATGGTGGAGTCATGACCAAGCTAAATGACTGTTTCACAAAATAAATATGTAAATGGTTGTTAGAAGCAATCATGGTCCTAAATATTTATGAATATGAAAGTGATATAAACTAATTCCAATGAAATATTCCAAAACCCTAATCTATCATGAATATTTACAATGAAATTTAAACTAAAGAATTAGTCAAAAAGGAGTAAAAAGGAGGGTAGGGCAGAAAAAAGGTGTTTTTGATCTTCAACCTAGACATTATGACAACGTTTGGATTTCATCTAGACATGAATTTAACCAATATATAACATGAAATTGCATAATTATATATCCTACTACATACTAGGTGAGGGTTTAAATAAAAGTGAGATAATGCAACTGAGAAACCAGATTTAATTTTAAGATTTATTTCTACAAACAAATAACATTGGCACATCTGTAAGCAAAGCAAAGGAAATGAACTAAATCTAGAATCCTTCAATAAACCTAGAATAAGCACAAATTAAAAACTCTAAATTCATATTAAAACATCCATAATTCATGAAAACCATTCAAATTTGAACATCAAACCAGAAAACTAAGGAAGCAACCGTGATAGCAAACACAGACAAATATTTTATAGACTTTACAGAATGCCTTGCTTGTACTGATTACTCCAAGTTTACAAAGTAATTTTGGCTCTAATAACTCTCCCCCTTTTATTTAAATGACAAAACTTCCTTTTATAGGTTGTGAGAGTAACCTATAAGATAGTTTAAGTCAACCATTTTCAAATGGAACTCAGACACATGTCAAAGACAAGTATCCCTTTACCAATGCTTTAGAACCAATGGCATTATTTAACTATGACTGATAGGCCACATGCTTTATAAGCTACAAATGCCTTTATAAAATAATATTCCTTTTAAAAATATTAAATAATATTAATTATGAAAGGAATATTCCTTATCTAACTTAACTGCAAGACCATAAGGCTAATGCAATTCCCCATGGCTACTGAGTCCTACTCATTTATTTAAAAAAATGACCATTTAATGATTTCAAACATGTGTCATTATTTCATGTATTATTTAACCTAGATTAAATACACACCACTGATCTATTTTTGCATGATTTAATGTGAGAATTTCACTTGGCATCTCCATAGGTTCTCTAAGTTATTTTCATTACTTGAGCACTGTCATACCATGAAGAAACTTCTTGCTCAATCTAAGCTTTGTTGAAAAATTATAGCTTCATTCACATCATCGATATTTGGATACATGATCAACAATGAACCATCAATATTTTCCTTTATATATATGTTTGAGCATAGGCCATTGACCTACTAGATCATTAGTCAAAACTATGATAATTATCACTCTCATATTTATCTCGATAACTTTGACATGTTAACTCACACCATCCATTAGATTTTTGATCTACACACCAGTATAGTGACACTTGTTACCCTTTCACTAATCTTATAACCCTTTGACATTTCAATGTTTCTCACACACTGTTTGATCATCTCCACCTCAGCAAATGCATTTCATCAGATCTTGTTCACCTGAACAAAACACTTTCCATTGGATCTTACCTTTGGACTCTGGGATCTTACCACTTGGTAAATCCATGCTTATCTTGGGGCTCTTGAATTTTTAACTTTGATCACGAACTTTCAAATCATCTATGTTTGAGTTAATGTGCACTATAGATCTTGATGCTTGACTTATTGACTCCACATGAGCATAACACTTATCTTTTTTAGGTTTGATCTATTTCTATGGGCATAAAATTAAAAACATAAGTGTTTGGAGACTTAAAGGACTTAGTATAAAGAATTCAGACTAAGATTTTTGTCATGTCAAAAAACATGATTAAAAATTTAATATAAATTTTAAGCTAAGTTAAAAACATAATAAAATAGCCCCTCATTAATTAGTCCTCATGAACCATAAGATATAAAGGACCTAGCATAAATATTTTAGACTAAAGTCTAAGTTGTATTAATAAATATGGTTAGGACCTAGGCTAAAGTTTTAAAATAAGTCTTTAATATAATAAAGTGCTTCCCATGTAAATGATTCCCACTTAAATTTGAATTTTATTCAAAAGAACCCAAGCTAGGGTAATTAAAATGAGGGTTTTAATATGACTAAACATAGATTCAAATTTTTTTTAATAGGCCAAAGGTTAGTAAAATATCAAATTAAATCATGAAGATTACACATTGTCCATTCTAGATGGACTCCATTAATCCTACAACCTGAAACATAAAGATCTAATGTTAGCAAATAAGATCAAGGTCAAACTAAAATCATGTGTAAATATGCCAATCCAACCATGGTGTGGATGATCTTCAAATAAAGATAATGTGAAAAATACTATAATGGTACTCTGATTAGATGAATTTTCAATTTAAAGCACAAATTTACATAATTTAAAATAAGGGTCCTCATTATCAAGAATGGGGGTATGTTGACCTCAATAAATGGTGGCTTCTGGGGGAAACATAGTAATATGTTAGAAGACTCTAGTTTAAACTAATAACTAGGATACTTATTCCATTTGATCAAGCAATATTATTAAGATCAATTCACGGTTAGAATAAATATTGCACATGCCGAATTGGGATCAAACATCTATACATAACCATACTGTGTGTGTGCTTTGATTGTACTTATTGATTGTCATAGGATTTAGAGAACAACTTCTAGATTCATAACCTTAACCATTAATATTGACTTAAAACATGTTTAGATGTTCATAAATAATCATGATTTAGCTTAGGGAAGGCTTGGTCATTGCACTAATACTAACCAAGTATCCATAGCCCTGGCAAATAGACCTTTGGTTCCACTCAAGGCCTTGCTCCACTGCCAACTAGGCATATATAGCAATGGTGGAGATTACCAGAATCAACTTTTCTTGGAAATATTTTGAATTTTGTAATAAAATATTTTTGTTTTTAGACATTTTGACTTTATAGCAAAGGTTGGGAGCTAGATTAACTAGGTTTTAGGATTTGGTGACATGTTTGATCTTCAGACAATCATCCTTGGCTATAAACTTTATCTTAAATAATTAATGTTTTTAAGTGCAAACATGACTACATCCTAATAATTCAATATTTCACCCTACATGTGCAATCCTTATTATAGACAAACTTAGATCAGAATAAGGTTTATAATCTCAAGGAATAATTAGCTTATTTATTAGTCTTTGCTAGTTTATCCAAACTATAACATCAAGCTCACATTGCAACAATCCATGATCAACGAATGTTGAAACATCATACCTGAATTTATGAACTATGAAGTTATTGAGAAATTGGTTGAAATTTGAGTTTAGGGATGTCCAAAAGGACCTATTTAGAAGAAAATAACAAATCAAAAAAAGAAAACAAACCAGACACATAGAAAAACAAACAACAAGCAAAGAAATATTTATAAGCACTACTTAAAAACAAGGGTCAGGAAAAGAAACTAATCTAAAAATTACACTAACTCCATAAAGAATATACTTACAGGATCAAATGGAAAGTTATTTATCCTACCATAGAACCTTGAAACATGATTTCTTCTATTCAATGGCCTCTTATTATGGATATGATCACTTGTATGCTTGTGTCCTTTGGGTGATGCAACTTGACTTCCCATATCCATTATCAAGTACATGGATTGAATATATGGATCCAATATCCAATCATATTCTTCCCAAATTATTCTTTATTACATCAATAATGCTAGCTTTGATTCATTTAAATACTGATCATGATTTGTATCATTCACCTTCCATGGTTGGATTGTGAACTCAACTTGTATGCTTAGATTGATGTCTTCATTATGATATAACTCATCTTGAAATTCCTCTTCATCATAATAAAATGAAAGGACATGAGATTAATTTTAAACCTTACCATTTGAAATAGGTTGATCACCTAATTTTAGCCTTTTGAAGGTGTCATATGGAAATTATTGATTTACTACACTTGCTTCATCTTCATCTTCTATGTAGAATGGTGTATCTTTTATCCAGTTGAGTCCCACCTCATCTTGATTTTAGATCCCTATAATTAATTTTTTTTCTTAGAATACCTCAATTTATTTTACAAAATTCTGGTATAAATGTTTCCACTATTCAGCTTCTTCAGGGATATCCTCAATTTCAATAATGGCCTCATGTGAATTATCCTCATAGCTATCTTTTGAAGAGAGATCAACTTGTATTTGATATTATTCATGGGGATTCTCATATTGAATGGCCATTCCTTCTTATAGATCATTTTATTCTTTGAATGGAAAATCAAAATCCTATACCATGAAGGATTTAGATGTCCTTGCAAAGACATATATTCCTGTAACATTGTCTTGATTAAACACAAGTTTAGATGTATCCTTTTTATTTTGATATGCTTCAAAGACATAAAAATGATCAAATAGACATATATCATGAATATTCATTTCATATACATTCTCAAATGAGCTATTATTTCTATTATCATAAAACCTATTTGCAGGCTTATTAAACCTTTGAGAAGCATAGTTTCTATTGAAGTTTTACCCAATATTGCCCACTTGCTTTTGCAATTGAAGAAAATAAATTCTCAACTTTTGAATTATATTAAGTATGGATTCATTCTCATTATTTGGTGATTCCAGGTTATGAACTTGATTGTTATTACTAGTGGTTGGCATTAGATCTCTCTATTCCTATGGATGAAATCTGTTTGTAGCATTGTTTAAGAACCCCAAATTTTGGCTAGGATGGGCATGGCTTAAGGGAAATTAGTTAAATAATGGTGTCTAATTTAAGGTAGACACACTCTGATTGGCATTAGGAATGATATTTAGTAATATAAAATTAGGGTTGACATTTGGGATATCATATGCAAGCTGATCTTGAGGTTGTATTTGATCATTGATTATTACAAATTTAGCATAGGCCAAGGCCAAAGTGTTTATGAATCCAATAGAAATTTTAATAAACATAGAATTCATGGGATCCAAATCATCCTTATAAATCTCTAAGGATCAAACCTCATCAGGTCTTTAAAGATTGTTCTACTGAACATCTTCTGGAATCTAGCGTTAAAGGCTCTAATGGTCTCATTGGGATATATTTTAACTATGGTGAATTGCTAATACATAATGCATGGACTAATGATGTTGCCAAATTGGTCAATGAATATTATATTAAAATCATTCCAACTAGCTATGTAATTCTCTATAAGGTAAAAAAACATTCATATGTAGCATATTTGAAAGTAAATGGAAATAATCTACATGCTACATCTTCATGAACAACATTTAGCAATCTTAAAGTGGCTTTGAAAGATTTAATGTGTTCTTCAGCTATGATGACATTATTAGGACTAAAATAAGGTAAATACCTTTTAGGATTTCTTGGTAAGTCATGTACTTGGCTAGGCACATTGATAGAAGATCCACCTAACCATGCCATTCCTAGATGAGGATATTATTTATGGTAGTTGTAACTTGTAAAATATTTGAACCCTATTTAAAATATGATGTGTAAATCTTATCTTTACAAAGAATAGTTATCAAATTACACATTAAGAAAATTTTTCACAAATACGTATAAAGAATGACAAAGGACCAATCTTTAACTAAATTAGCTCAAAGATGTGTCCAAACATGTGAATAAGAATTATATTTAGACATTTCAAGCTTAAATAAATTAAAATTTGTAGAGATCCAATTGATCTCTAAAAAAAATAGCTATTACTAACCTCAAACACCTTAGATTCATAGATCTTAATCTATCTTTACCAAAATTACTCATGAATATTTAAAAAATATCTATATTTGTCTAAATAATCATAAAGACTAGTCTAAAACCATTAATATCAATGATATTTAAAAAAATATGCTAAAATAAACATAAATATATAAAGAATACATCAATCTTTAAACAAAATTTACCACAATTAGCAAAAATATTACAAATTCACAAAGCTTTAGCTTAGGTCCTCATGCTAGCACCAATTTTTTCCTATTGATGCCTGAATGTATATCACTAAGTCAACATATAGTGTTTTTGGAACACTTCTCATTTATGGATCCTAGGAATCCATTGCATGAGTTGCTGGTTATGATCTTCCTGAGATTGATGGTGGAGTAATGACCAAGATAAATGACTATTTCACAAAATAAACATTTAAATGTTTGTTAGGAGCAACCGTGGTCCTAAATCTTTATAAATATGAAAGTGATCTAAACTATGTCCAATAAATGATGTCTAAACCCTAAAGTCTAACCCTAATCTAGCATGAATATTTAGAATGCCAAGCTAAACTAAAGTGAATTGGTCAAAAAGGAGTAAAAGGGAGGGTAGGGTAGAAAGAAGGTGTTTCTGATCATCAACACATACATTATGACAAAGTTTATATTTCATATAGACATGTATTTAACCAATATATAACATGAAATTCCATAAACATATATGCTACTACATACTAGGTGAGGGTCTAAGAAAAAATGAGATAATTCAAATGAGAAACTAGGTTTAATTTGAAGATTTACTTCTACAAACAAATAACATTAGCACATTAATAAGAAAAGCGAAATAAATGAACTAAATTTAGAATCCTTCAATCAACCTAGAAGAAGCATAAGTTAACAACTTTGTATTCATATTAGGACATCCAAAATTCATGAAAACCATTCGAATTTGAACATCAAACCAAAAAACTAAGGAAGTAGCCATGATAGCAAACACATAGACAAATATTAGATAGACTTTGCAAAATTCCTTACTTGTACTACTTGCTCCAAGTTTACAAAGTAATTTTGGATCTAAGAACTCCCCCCCTTTTATTACAATGACAAAACCTACTTTTGTAGGTTGTGAGAGCAACCTATGAGATAGTTTAAGTTACCCATTTTCAAATGGAACTTAGACACGTGTCAAAGACAAGTATCCCTTTACCAATGCTTTAGAACTAATGGTATTATTTAACTATGACTAATAGGCCACGTGATTTATAAGTTGCACATGCCTTTAAAAAATAATATTCCTTTTAAAAATATTAAACAAACTTAGTTACCAAAGAAATATTCCTTATCTAACTTAACTACAAGATCCTAAGGCTTATACAGTTCCTTGTGGCTATTGAGTCCTATTAATTTATTAAAAAAATGACCTTTTGATGCTTCTAGACATGTGTTATTATTTCATGCAATCTTGAACCTAGATTAAATACAAAACATTGATATCTTTTTATATGATTAAATGTGAGCGTTCCATTTGGTAGCTCTATGGGTTTTTTGAGCTCTTTTCATCACTCATGCATCATCACACCATGTGAAAGCTTCTGGCTCAATCTGAGCTTTGTTGAAAAAGTATAGCTTCATTCACACCATAAATATTTAGATGCATGATTGATGGTGAAAAATCAATATCTTACTTTATATATAATCTTGAGCATGGGCCACTGATCCATCAGATCATTAGCCAAGATCATGATAATCATCACTCTCATATTTATTATCAGTAGCTTTGACATGTTAACTCATGCCCTCTATTGGATCTTTGGTTTTCCTACCAAGATGGTGACACTTATCACCCTCATGCTAATATTATAACCCTTTGACATTTCAACATTCCTCACACACCATTTGATCATCTCTACTTGAGAAAATGTATTTCATCAGATCTTGTTTGCCTGAACAAAATGCTCTCTATTGGATCTTACCTTTAAACTCTAAGATCCTACCACTTGGTGAATCCATGATTGTCTTGTGGCTCTTTATTTTTTGACTTTGATCACGTACCTTAAGATCATCTATGCCTAAGTTAACATTCACCATAGATCTTGATGCTTGACTTATTGAATCCTCTCAGGCTTGACACTTATCTTTTTTAGGTTTGTTCCATTTATGTGGACATAAAATTAAAGACATAAGTGTTTGGAGACTTAAAGTATATAGCATAAATAATTCAGACTAAGGTTTTTTTCGTGTCAATAAACATGATTAAAATTTAATATAAATTTCAAGCTAAGTTTATAACATAATAAAAGAGTCCCCTCATTAATTAGTCCTCATGAACCATAAGATATAAAGGACCTAGCATAAATATTTTAGACTAAAGTCCGAGTTATATTAATAAATATAGTTAGGACCTAGGCTAAAGTTTTAAACTAAGTCTATAATATAATAAAGTTCTTCCCATGTAAATGGTTCTTACTTAAATTTGAATTTGATTCTAAAGAACCTAAGCTAGGGTAATTAGAATTAGGGTTTTAATATGACCAAACATATATTCAATAAAAGATCAAATTAAATCATGAAGATCATACATTGTCCATTCTAGATAAACTCCATTAATCCTGCAACCTAAAACACAAATATCCAATGTTAGAAAATAAGATCAAGGTCAAACCAGAATCATGTGTAAATATGTCAATCCAACCATGGTGTGGATGCTATTCAAATAAAGATAATGTACAAAATAGTCTAATGGTACTCTGATCAGATGAATTTTCCATTTAAAGCACAAATTTGCATAATTTGAAATAAGGGTTCCCATTATCGCGAATGGGGGTATTTTGACCTAAACAAAAGGTGAAAGTGTTCATTTTTTTTCTAGTTGTGGTTATATTTATTTGTTATTTAGATCCCCCTAGATCCTAGGCTTAGAAAATTAGTTTTGTTTGATTTATTTTTTTTAATTTTACTAATGAAGAGAAGCCAACAATTTTTTTTCCTTGGATACAAGTGAAAATATTATATCTTATCTTAGTTTTCAATTTTGTTTATGTTTAATAAAATTAAGTTGTAATTATTTTGGACTGGGCATGGGTGTTTAAGAGTTGTAGATTCATTTCAAATCTTGTTTTGATATATGGATTGATATTTATAAATCAAGTTGAGGATTAAAATATAAGGTGAATATTAGTTGTTATGAGTTCATTAATAATCTTACTAATGATAGTTATGTATTGTTAATTGATCTCATTGTCATTGAGTTCTTATAAGTATTCAAACAATTTTTGAAGATAATTCTTGGTGTCGTGTTATATGACTTACACTTATATTTTATTTTTATGTTCAATTTGTATATTAGGTCATAAAAGATTAAGGTAGAAATTTATAATATCTCATAAGTTGGAAATTTAATAAATGAGATGAGTTAGTATGAATTTATCTTTTTTTAAATTAAAGGACAAGTTCTTTGAATAAGTTTTAACAAAATGATTAATGTTTGATGTATCAAAGTTGAAGCAATAAAGGTCTTTATAAAATTATCTAAGTTGGCAATATGCAAAACATAAACATGCTTGTGGAAACATCAATAATATTACTAATTCTTAAGAGATTATTTGATAATTGTTCATTATTCATCTAGATATAAATAGACCATATGACTAGCACATTTTACCCTTAGTAAACTATTACTATATGTAACTATGGGATGGTTGAATTCATACACTAAGTAAAATGGTATGGATTTAACTATTTATGTGATGTACAAATTAGAGGTGATTCCAATTGATGTAATAACTACATATGTGGTAATTTTCATCAATAAAAAGGCTCAACAATGTATTTTTACTTAATTTCAAATTATATGGATAAAATTGATGAATGTTATAAATTTTAAAGAAATGAGGGCAACAATCCTAGCTCAAGTCATGATGACATAATAAAGTAGCTCAAATTGATTGTAATAGACTTCAAGTAACAAGTATTTATGATATAATGTCAAAAAAATTAAATTGTATTATTTTTAAAAATAATTTTGAAGCTTAAGTCTTTCTATTCACATAATTATGTAAATCATTGAATGCAGAAGCTTAGTATGATGATTCTTATGTTGTGAATTGAATTCTTTATATTTTAAATTATGAATTTTTTGATGTTAACTTATACACTCAAAGTTTATATTTCTTGCATGGTCATAGTGTAGATTGTTTTGTCAAGTACATGCATTCAGTTAAGGCTAAAATTTGGTATTGGTCCTTTTAGGAAGGCCATAGTTCTAGTAATTAAACTTGAGTATATGAGTGTATGCTAAGTACACTAGTATACCCAAATCTACTTATCTATTGGTTAAGATAACTTCCTAATATTATAAATAGGATCTTTAAATTTAGTCAAATACCCATGTTTAGTATAATGGAGTTATGGACTTGATCACACTTTATGTGAATTAGTTTCCTTCCATTAGGTTTGAAAATGGTGTTTAGGAAATCAAAGTTAATTTGAAAAAAATTAGGTTCTTATAATTTGACAAAATAGATAGCATCCCAATAATATTTCCTAGGTGGAAACATATCTAAATCAATGTGATTGATTTGGGCATGAAACAATGGAGTTATGGTAGATAAACACCTCAATAATAAAGCATTGATCAATGCCAAATGATGGCCAGGTGAGTTTTTGAACAAGTCAAGAAAGGAAACATGGGAGAGAATTTTTTTAAGATTTGAGATAAAATTTTATTTCCCCATAGGATTATGGATGGTTTCAATATATATAATGTTTGAAGGGTGAGGATTCATGCACTTCTTGGTATGAGTAATTATATTTTCTTGCTCTTTGACTTTTAACTCTACAACCCTTATCATCCTAGTTTTCCCTGAGATTCCCAACTGGGGGAACACCATCAAAATTAGTAGTTCACAAAGTGGTAGAATCAACATCATTGGTACATACTTACATAGGTTGATTATGTATAATTTATTGATTTTGTAAGTTACCTTGAGCCTTATTTGGGATGTCTCACATTTGTTGGTTTGGAAAAGGGTTTTGCTAAATCTATAGGTTTTGGTTCTAAGGATTAATAGGACTATTATAAAGGGCTTGAATGTTTGTGGCTAAATTCCATAGGAATATATATAAATATAAATACACACACACACACACATATATATATATATATAAATACATACATATATATATATATATAAATACATATATATATATATATAAATACATATATATATATATATATATATATATAAATACATATATATATATAAATACACATATATATATATATATATATATATAAATACATATATATATATATATATATATAAATACATATATATATATATATATAAATACATATATATATATATATAAATACATATATATATATATATATAAATACATATATATATATATATATATAAATACATATATATATATATATATAAATACATATATATATATATATATACATATATATATATATATATATATATATATATATATATATATATATATACATATATATATATATATATACATATATATATATATATATATATATATATATACATATATATATATATATATATATATATATACATATATATATATATATATATATATATATATATATATATATATATGAAAGTTTGCCTCTAATCCTTATTGAGCCTTTGTATGAACTTATTATACTCCTAGTTTTGAATATCATGATATATAACTCGATGTAAGAGATAATATATGTTGGGATCATATTCCCTAAGCCTCTAATTTTGTCCTTGTTGATCAAACCTTTTTGATTATTCCTTTGATAATAGGGTTGGTTTTAAAATAATTGAAAAAGCTCAACATGATAAAACTAGTTGATTTAGGTTAGGATATTGCATGTTGCATGATGAAGGTTAGTTAAAATTAACCACATGAAATATAGGTGGATGGATTTGGTTCCTAACACACACATTATTATTCATATTTGTGTTGTTCATGGGTGGAGACTGATTATTATTTATATGATTTGGATTTTTTTATCTAGTCAACCATTCCATTAGTGGTGGTGTTCCTATTTCGGTTAAAGATTTTAGGGACTGATTATTGATGTTAATCAAGCTTGCATTTTAAAATCCCCCATTATTTTATTTGGGGTGATAATGCACCCATTGGACCCATAGGTTTGATGACCATTATCATTAGATGCTTGATCAATCCATAAATAACTTTCTAGAGATTTTTCATAAGACTAATAGGGAAAATTATGGACATATTCCCTTGTCTCCTTGTTAAGGGGGTGAAGGAAAATGTAACATAATTTCCTTTGATCCATGTAAGGTATATTTAATACCATCTCATTATGAAATGGAAATATGATTAATTGTGTTTTTGTTTGATATGAAGGGATTACTAAATTCTAGTCTTGAGAAGCTTGTTCCTATCAAAGGCCTTAATAAATTCAACCAAAAATTATCTAAATGAATGAATGGACCCCTTAAGGAGGTGGTGAAACCAATTAAGACTGATTAATTCTAGGGTTTTAGGTAAAATATTAGTAACAAACCCATCCCAAGGTAATATTTCCTTGATAGCCATCACATAAGCCTTGACATGTGCATTTAGATCTCCCTCCCATTTGAACATGGGAAGGTCTAGTAGGGGTCATGGAAGAATAACTCCTCATATGTTGATATTGAGGGGTTCCTTGAGATACTCAACATAGGTCCCCATATTTTAACCTAGTTGTTGACATGGCCAAACTGGACTAGAAGGGTGGGATCAAATAAGGGTTGCTTGGATAACCACTAGGAGGAATGCAAGAAGTTTGATAGGGTGAATTGGTATAATGTAGAAAATAGTTATCTGACTAAGTGGACTTAGAGACATATGAAATTATAGAGGAAGGTTGTTATATGTATAAGGGTTGGTGATTTGTTTAGGAGGGGCATGTGTGGTTCACACACAGCCCAAAGGGATGTAGGGTGACACATGGCCAATGTACAGAGGATGATTGTACATAGAAGGAATGTAACTTACAGAGGTAAAGAGTGGTGGATTATTGGTCACCACATTGGTTTGTAAAGGTGGAGTATAGATTAATACACCTCTAATCGGGGTTTGGATAGGAGTTTTCTAAGGTGGAATAATTTTTGACATGTCTAGGTTAGGGAATCTAATAGTAAGGATGTCCTCAAAGGGTTGGTTAGAGGCATAACTCGATGGGGGAATATGCTCTTTTTATAGTGGGACCCTGTAAGCTTATTGTTATAATGGTTGATAAACCATTATTTAGATGATAAAATAATAAAAATGAACCTATGTAGGAGGATTAGGGCTCACTCCTTGATGTAAAGATTAATGATTGTCCTATAAATCATGAATGCAACCCACTTAGGTATTGATGAGTTTATTTGGGATAGTGGTGGCACTAGGTCTAGGAGCCTCCTATATAAGAGGGGTATAGATGAGATATTGGCTGGTGTGAAGAGATTTATTTGGAGTGGGAGCCTTAGAGTTGTGGTTTGGGTTCACATTGGTGGGTTAGAGGAATTTTTATTTATATTATAGGGATGTGTAATCACTTACATATGGTTAATTTCATAATCCAAATAATAAATCCTACCTATATATTGGTCACATCTAGTAGATATTTCCACATATGTTTTTTAGAGGCTAATCAATGGTTTATAATATGAGGAATGGATTCACTCCCTCCAGTGAGAGTCATAGTATTAGAGTTGAGATGATTGCCAGTGGTTTCAAATATGTCTTACACCTCATGAATAGAGACTCCACTCCTAGTTTGATTATTGGGATGAGAATAATCATATAATTGATAATCTAAATTGGTTTAAAAATTAGGGTTATTATAACTTACCAATGAATCCTCACCAAGGTTAATTTGGCTCCTTCTATAGCTCTCTAGGCTAAGAGATCTACCTATGTCCTATCCAAACATATTTTTGGGGTATATAGATACCCATAGAATAAATGGAAAGAGAGAGGGCAATGGAGAAATAAGAATGAGAAGAAATGGGGAAATAAAAAATATGAAAGTCTTTCAGTCATGTTCACCAATTTGTATGAACTTGAATAACATGCATTACATTATGCACTTGACTTCTCAAGGTTTGGCTGAGACATCTAACATAATGGATGGATGAAAATATAGAATGGATTGATTATTTTTTGGAATGAGATTTGAAATGATGAGTGGAGAGGGATGATTATGATGAAACCAAAATATTTCCATTATAGCACACTGATCGTTAAGAGCATCCAACTATTCAAAAATGAAACTCCAAGGTCCCTCAGTATTAGTGATAACAAGGACATGAAGCTCTTGATCAATGATGAGAATATTAAAGTGGGAATAATATGGTTGAATGACTCATGTAATATGGATAGATCTATTAGGATAACTATGACCTGTTAATTACATACACAAATATTAATGACATATAGTGAGGCTAGATCCAATGAGAATAAAGGAGATGTAAATGAGAATTTAGGCCTAGATTACATTATACTGACTACCTTAGTTTTGGGAGAGGATGATGATGGGTGGATTGGAGATATTATATTGATATTATAGGGCACTAATAATGTTAAAAATGAGATGAAAGACAAGTTTGGAACAAAAAACCTCAATTATAAACTGAACATTGATATTTTATTGGGTGTTTCTAGTTGGACTTGGTGCTTTACCTCTGGGAAAAAGACCTACTCCATGGAGGAATGGACATTTAGGGAGTGTCATATAAAAGGATAGATGTATAAATGTATAATATAAAGAGATTATTATGAAGGTGGAATGTGTTAGGACTTGATGCTTAATGAGAAAGAAGGTTTTAGGAATGCTCTTGCTCATTGGTACAAGGCTTTGGTTGTTGATTTGTTTTTAGTTTTTGGTAATGTTTTGACCAAAAATAAATCTAACTGATTTCTGAAAGTAAATAAAAATTTATATATGTAAATAAATGGAATGATTCTTCTTTTTTATATTTTTCAATTCAATTTTTAATACATGCACTACTAGAAAGTAAAATCTAGGCTCACAATACAAACACCAATTTTCTAAATTTTTAAGGTACAAACTAAATGAAATTATTTTTTTATTTTAATATTATGGATGAATTAATATATTATGTAAAATAATATTTTATAATAATTAAATAAAAAATTAGATTTAGATCTTATGCAACAATACTACCAAACATCTAAATATTTGTTTACATATGCAAGCTATAACTAGTTTTTGATGTTTTTAGATTAATGCACACTAAGTTTGCATGATTTGTATCAAATGAAAGAAAATATATAGGTTTTTATTTACTGATTTAATAAAATAAAAAAAGTCTTGAATTTACTCAAACAAGGAAAATCAAAATCAAGACACTACCTTTCACTCCTAGATTTGGCTAGAGTTTTCTATTTGCTAGTGTGTTTTTTCATGCATGAACAAGATCTTGTTTCAAATTGAAATTTATTATTGTTTAAGATTAAAGTGTTTTATTTTATTTTATAATATATACTTAGAGTTTTCATGAAAATCTATTTTCTTTGAAATAATCTATTGTATGGATGCAAATAATAAGGATACTAACTAAAATTTTTAGTGCAAAGATGGGAAGAAATAATAATTATTTTTCATATATATTTGAATTTTAAAAATAGATATCCAATATAGTGAAATAAAGGAAACTAAACTAATCTAATCTACTAAATAAATAAATAAAACTGAAACTAGAAACCCCCAACCTAATCAGGATATAGACTAGTTACAAGTAAGAGATGCATTTGTGATATGGTCCTTAATGTGGTATCTCCTCCACTTAAAAAATTTATTTTAGGAACTATATAACCAAGAATAATGATAAAATAATATTAATAATGAAAGAATATGAGAAAGACACAACTCCAAATAAAAGAACAATTGAATGTGGTTGGCTAGTGCACAGACTACAAAGATCTGATTGTAAATTCAATAGACTTTTCTTGAAATTATGTAGTCTAACATGAAAATGATAAAAAATAACACTCAAAAATCAATGTTAGGTAGGTTTTATATGTATAAAAATTAAAAAATTTAATATCTAATGTAAATTTTTAGATCTAAAATTCATGTGAAATTGGAATACCTGTAGGAGAGAAATGGAAGTTGCAAGGGTGATTTTAACTAATTTAAACTTAGGAATAGCTTAAAAATAATCTAAAATAGAAGAGGGAGTGCACTGGGACAACATGAAATCCAACTCAAGGTGATAAGAAAAATAAAAAAAATAATAAGTATGAAAAATGCATGACAACTTGAGTTTAGTAAGCTAAATTTGGAACATAGATGAAAGGTGATAAAACCACCCCTATTTTCTATGTGACACAACTACCACTTAAGATAATAGAACCAACACATAGTAAGACATAACTTCCCTCTCGGTGATGGTTATACCATGATGGCTTATGAAACAACCACAATGGTTCCATCACCTTAGGGGTAGTTCCATAATAAACTATGATGATTCTATTACTGGGAGGGGTTGTTTTACCCTATATGGAGAGTTTTTAAAATAAGTTGAAAGAGGATACCAATGTCAAGAAAAATTAGGGTTTGAGAGGATCTAGAGAGATAAGGAGGGTACTAGAAATTTAGAGAGACCCTACATTGAGCGTAAAGTAGGATCTTATTGTATCATCATTTGGAATCATACTAAAAACATTCCATCATGAAAATTTTGGCTACGTATAATTTTCAATGCAATGTTTTTTGTGGAGATTGAGATTTTGTACCATTCTCTTTTGTCAAGATGATTTTTTTGTAAAGGAATATTTTGAACTTGAAGGTACTTTTCTCTTCTATTGGAAACCTTATTCCCTTATAATTTATTAATTATTTTAATTTTTTAGCCACATTTATTTTGAGTGGTGTACATTGGTAGTGATAATTTATGCTATTTTTAATGTTTAATAACATTTATTTTTTCCATGAGAACTCTTACAACTAATTTCAAGTTGAATGGCCATAACTTTTATTTTTGAAAAAAAAATGATTTATTTCAATGTATTTTTTTATGTATTGTGAAAAAGAATTAATTTGAATCTATTGATGTGGAAAACTAAATTCATTCGTGAAGCAATCAAGGCTCGAATATTTCTTGGAATGGAAATAAAAAAGGCTATTATTTATCATAATTGACATGAAATACAATCGTCATAGTTAAGGATTAAGAACATATCAACATAGTCTTTGTTAAAACCAATTTTGCTTGCATTATCCATATTAATTGTGAAATGAGCCAAAAATGACTTATATATTTTGATAAAATTGAAGGCTCTTTGGTTTAATAAATTAATTGAAGTTAAAAGTGGGTGAATTGGGTTCAAAAATTTTCAACCTTGGAAAAGAGTATTCATCTCATTTTGTAAGCTTTACCCCATTAGTATGATGGTTTTATTTACAATTAAAATTTCATGTGTAATACTCTTTTTACTATAACTAATAATTATATACTATAATATTTTGGGTAAATAATAATTATTGAAACAAAAAAAAAAAAATCAATACAAATAAGCTTGGTTATAGTTCTCATGCACATGATTAAAATAAAATATGTTTAGAAAACACAACAAGAATCACCAAAAGGGAATGTTTGTTCTGAATTTGGATAGATTAAAACTACATTATTTTATTTATTAAAAATATTAGTTACATTATTATTTCACCTTCAAGTTTAAGTAATCTTTTCATACAATACCTAATAAACTCAATAACCAATATCTTACTCGTAAAACTACTCACATTAACATTAATTAATATTATTAATTTAGAGATCTCCTTACACATGAGTTATATGCCTTAAACTAATAACACTTAACCAATAAAAAAATAATATTTGGATCACAAGACCCAACAAACCCTCACTTGATCCTAAGAGGATGAAAAGACTACATGAAGAACATGACTAAAACTATTGAAAAACACCTACTAAAACCTCATAATTGCCCACTTGTATATTTGGTATTGATCAATCTATGTTGACACATTTATATCAACATACCCAATTTTTTTGTGCCTTGTGTCTTGTGATACTACATAACATGAAGATGAGTATTATCCTATGAGTACTTATCTCTTTAATCATTCATACCTATACTTAAACATGATGATCATCAAATGAATACTCATCTACATTGATACATGCCTTGATGATAATTTTGTACATCATGTGTGGAACATATTTCTTGATACTTAGCAACTCTGACCACTTTATAAAAACTAATGGTGCTTAATACTCTATTAGCATTTACAATCACCTTAAGACTAATTAAAAAATAAAACAATATCTTACCCCTATCAGTCGAGAGGTAATAAGTATATGCAAAAAAAACCATTAGATAATTATTCTATTCATCATCACAAAAGATAAACATACTAAAAGAAATAAAATTAAACAAAACTGATAAAACCAAAATTACCACTATATCACTTTCCTTAATGTTGGTCTAGTAATAAAATCAAAGATTATTGGGTCTGTGGATCTATTATTTTGATTTATCCTGATAGACATGTGCCTTACAAGATACTATCATGTGAACTCCAATAATAATGGTAATAAAAAAGTATAAAATTATATCAATTTGATCACATGGAAATTGTCTTTTTTTATTATCAAATGCAACATAATAATAGAGTGTTGAATACAATTGAAAATCTACCCATTTTACATTAAAAACACTTTATTTCTTTGTTGTTAATAGATTTTTTCTTCAAAAACACAAGGGGAAACTTCTAAATCAAAAAATAACTTATTCTATGGACTTAGAATGGGAAAAATCCTACGAATCAAGTGGGTCATACACCTATATTTATGCAAAAAAATAATAAAAAGATGAAAAATAACATACTTAGGCTACATACATTGAAAATGATAGGATTTTAAAATTTGATTTTCACTTAACACATTTGGACCTCTTGAACTCTTATAAACTAAGAGTGTTAGCTAAACTCAAAGATCGACTGAATTAGATAATCACTTGACATATAATATATTAAAGTTTTGTATAACTCAAACTTGAATGAATTTTCATATTTACACTTCATATGAAAACCTACTAGATGTGTTTGAAGACCTTACACTTACACCAAAGGCTAAAAAGATACCTTTGAAGAAGCATAAGACCAAACTGGTCTATCTTGAAAGACTGAGCAAGAGAACCCACAAAAATAAGACACATGATTTACTCAAAATGAAAGACAAGGTGAACTCTGAAGAGCTCTCTATTTATATATAGCTCTTAACCTTGTTATTTATTTTTGCTATTGGTTTATAGTTTTATAGTTTTTGTTATTTTTTTTGATGGACTTTTGTGCTCTAAATCTTGTTTTGACTTAGTTTCTTGACCTTGGGTCTTATTTTTATCAAAAAATTATGGTTATTGGTCCTTGCAAAACCAAACTTATTTACCAAATATAATAAAAAGTATTTGCACTTCATATGAACATAAAGGTAGAAGACATTTCCAAAAGAAAGAGAGCCCTATAAGACACTAGAATCATATTAAAGGTAGGTAGAATGATCATTTGGCCATGCAAAAAGACATTTTGGAGTTTTTGGCATTTCAAGTTAGGCAAGTTTACACCCTTATTAACTTGCATCTGGGCTTGTGGAAGGGTGGCACTGAGAAAACATATGCTCTTAACACAATTGTCATGACAAATCCTTCTCAAACTACTTCCCTAAATATTTTAATGCTTTGGAGGGGATCAATAATAATTTCAGTAAGTTCAACAAGTGAAGATTTCTTTTTTGTGATGTTGTGAAGTGGCCATTGTTTTATAGCTTTGGTGCTATTTTCTATCAGGGTTCTCCCTGCTATTGTTCTTTCTTATTTTTTTTGGCTGTTGGTTCTTTTCTATAGATGGGTGTTGGTCCACATACTTTTTTGAGCTCTCTTTTGCTCTATTTGGCTTTTGATACTTTTTGTATTGGGTATGGTCCCTTTCAAAACCATTTATCATCAATAAAAAAATAAACAAGTCAGAGATAAGTGAGAGTTAGACTTTAGAACTTTGTGTGTACAATTAATTCACAATATATTATTACCAAATCAAGTGACTTTAAAAATTAAAAAAAAAAAAAAAACATTTATTTAATCAAATAATTACTTAACCTTCAATTTAAAAATAAGTTGTATAGTAGTCAAAATATTCTATAGTGATTTATTTTCCCTATAATACCATCTAACTCTCAAATAAATTTATTGAGAACATGCATATATGAATATAATGTTTTTGGCTCCACATAACACGTAAAATAAAACATATGCAAATTTATCTTTAGACCCTCCTTGGTTGTTATAACAATTGTTTTTATATAACATTACTCCTCCTTGACACTTCTTATGCCCTTCATTCTTTCATTTATATGTTATAACTTGGTAATGTATGCATAAAAATAACAATGAATATATAAATTATGACAACATTGTATATATGAATTCATATCCCAATATAGTATTTTTAACACCTTTCAACCTCATTGTAATTCCTTCAAATTCTATTCTTGTTTTTTTAATGCAATGTTTAACGCTTTGTTATCACACTCTTAGAAAATTATTGACATATTTTTTTTCTCTTTTTAGAATGTTAATATTACACTTAAATTATTAGATATTTATCTATCTACAATCAACAACAAAATATTATCTTGAATTTCATTTTATTCAAGAAAGACTAATAATAATTAAAAAAACTCTAAAATATTCTTTTTGATTAAAAACACATAAAATATTGTTTACAATTATTTGAAAAAACTTATGAATAAATTAATATTTTCCCAAAATATTTATCCCTTCATATTATTTAGAATCATTTAATCTTTTTAAAAATATTTTAGGTAAGGCCCCAACTTCATCCTCTATCACCATTCTCATGGCCCATTATCAATATAATTTCGATACCACTATTTTGAATTTGGATAGATAAAAACTATATTATTTAAATTATTATAAGTATTGGTTACTTTTTTATTCTTCTCTCAAGCTTAAGTGATCTTTTCATTTGAGACCTAATAGACTCAACAACCAACCTCCCTCTTACCCATATAACTACCTATATTAACATTAATTAACATTATTGAATCTAAAGGGGGTGTCTCACACATGAGATAAATGACCAAACTAGCAACATCTAACCACTAAAAAAAATATTTGGATCACAATACCTGATAATGTCCAATTTAATGATTCAAATCAATAAAAAATGAGGAGTTGAAAATATTATGGAAACCCTGGTCATGATGAGTCTCATGCTTTATTTACTAATTTTGTTGCTTTCAATAGTCAAGATGTGAAAATGAATGAATGTATTTTATATTCTGGGACACCACACCACATGAAAAATAATGCTTCTATTTTAAAAAATTATTTATAGTATAACAAATTGTGTAGAGAAAAAATATGTGGGCAATAATGATGCATTAGATATAATAGTGATTAGGGATGTTGAGGTAGAAAATGGATTTTTTTAATGTCTATCACGTACCTATTATTATTATTATTAAAAATTTACATTCACTACACCCCATAACTCAAATAGGAAAGAAACTAGATTTTTGATTAGACAAACATTTGATTGAAGATAATAAATTTGTAATTGTAAACTCTGGTTATCTTGATCAAGGCACTAAATTTTACAAGAAGTTTTAATATACTTCTTCCTCTTTTAATTATCATGATTATGTATCACATGATAATGGGGTAAATAAGTTATGTCCATGAGGATTGTGGTCATACTAATCATAAAATTCTCCAATTGATGTCCAAATTGGGCATGGGTCATAAGTTGTTGACTATTTATCCTAAGCAGGGTGTTTGCGAATGTTTTACACTTGGAAAGCACCATAAGGAGAAGTTTTAAAATAAAAAATAATGGAGGATGAAATAATCTTTGGATCTTGAACCTAGTGACCTTATGTAACCAAGTAATTAATAAGTTTAATATTTTAAAGCATTCAATGAAAAATAAACTAACATGTTCATTAAAATTCTTCGAACTGATAATGGGTGGAATATGTACACAATGCTTTTAAGAACTTATAAAAGAAAGTAAAAAAAAAAATGTTAACACCTTATTCTATGTACACCTAAAAAAATGGGGTGGATGAGGGAAATAATTAAACCATTGAAGATATGGGTAAATGTATACTCTACACCATAAATTAAGAGCATAAATTTTTGGTTGAGTCATATAGTTGTGCACCTATATTTTAAATTAGACAAAAATTCAAGTTGTTTGAGATATTACTACTAAATAATTTTAGATTAGGATAAATCCTATAGTTTCTCCTTTCATTATTTTTAAATATAATTAATTAATTTATATACTAGATAAGAAGTGAAAGATCTAGCAACCAAAATCCATAATGCATTTAAGGAGATACAATGAAGATTCAAAGACATTAATTATATGATCCAAATTTGTAATAAATCATTATTTAGAGTGATGTGAAGGTTGAATAAATACAATTATAGATGATATTTATGTATTATATATCACCTTAGTCTTGTACACTTGGCAAACTCAAACCTTAGTTATTGCTCTCAATTCTAGAGCTTTCTCACTTTTGTAAGTCTTAAATTTTCTCTATATTATGCCCCTCAGCCTATATCCTAGTCTAACTAGTTTATTTTGATGATCCAGGCCTTCTATCTTTCCCAAAATGCTTAAAATGTACTTAAATTTGATACCTACAAGTTTTAAACCTATACATACTTTTTTTCTCCATGGATACTAATGTTCAGGACATACACTAACATCAACATTAGTGCCCTGACCTGATGCAAGTTTCTAGTGCCTTAAAGTCATCTATTTTTCAAATGAAACATATATTAATGGTAAGCCTAAGTGATTTAATGTAATTTAATTATCCAAATGGATTGATATAAATATAATATCAACCCTCATTCATTTCTCATCTAGAAAAGACCAAGAGAGACCAATGAAACTTATCAAAATCACTCTATCAAGCATTCAATTAGACAAAGCTTCCATATTTATATACCAATCATAGGTAAAACACATATATAGGTTTCAAGTACTAAAGTATCACACCAATAGCCTAATTTTACAAGTTACAAGCTAAGTCACTATTCTACTTGCTTTGCACATATTACATGATTCACACACAAGCCAACACATAGGGGAGAACTACATAAATCTGGGGCCCTTTTTAGAGTATTGTCTATGTAGGTAGTGCTCATTGATAAAGGCATGTTTGGGGTTAGACTGACATCATGTGCCCACTAACCCATTTTCCTCCAAGGTCATTATGAATATGAAGAACTAAGGTTTTGAAAATTCATGAGGACCAATAGTTCATGACCCAGATTTGAATACATCAGAGTGAAGGTGAAGTCAAATCTAGCAGCATAAAAGTGGTTTAATATTTTTATAGTAGGTATTATGTATAGTATACTTGTGTTGAACCTAGATAATAACATCATCATAACTATCCCAGGTTGATGTTAGTGTCTAGAGCTTCAAAAGATTTAGATCCATAATCTAATGACTATTCCAAAATCATCTTCTAGATTGCTTTCTACCTATTCCAAATCTAACACTATGTTAGCATTATAACTAACTAAGTATATTATTTATTTTTCATGTCCATGCATAGATCAGTTGTACTTTCTATACTTAGCCTAAACTCAACATAATAAATTTAGTGCATGTTTATATATGAGTTTAACATTTAATTGGCTTGTTGTAGATCTGATTATCACCCTTATGTAATATCATTTATATATTTTTAACCCTATTAACACCAAGTTAGGATTACTATAGCTAATTTAAGGTTAAACATTTGGTGAACACGATTTTTTTTAATGTAATTATTTGATTCCTAGGGGTTTAAGCCAACTATTATTTTAGATTACTCTACTTTTTCTTTTCCTAATTCTATAATTTTTCATTCAACCTAGGCATAACCCTATATTGGGATTTGTGCCTATTGAAAACATTATGATTCCACTCCCACCATCTAATATGTTTCAAACCAATTGAGATCTCATACTTTTAATCGTGATGATACCCATGTTGACAATAAAAAACATACTGATAGGGTTATCATAGAATAAAATTTTGATAATGAAAACCATGAAACAAATGAAACTGAGTAAATAGACCATGATAAAGTGCAATCAATTGCATTGTTTTTAAGTGTCTTTGAAAAAACCTTGAAGATCTTGATGAGATTCTAAAAACTATACTCAAAGCAAAAAGTTTAAAAACTATAGTTGAAACACCCTTCCCCTTGAACACATTACAACATAATACATATAGTGGGGGCATGGGTTATGTGTTTAAACATTTGTTTCATGACATTAATATTGATACATATATCATGTAATTACCAATTTTTTCAACATAAATACTAGTTTCAATGGCTATTATCACTCAAAACATGTTTACATCCCCTTTGGTGACTACTTAAATTTATAATATAAATCCCATTGGGTCTACCATTCAAACACTCCATCGAGTTATAAGAACCTTAGAGGACAATGTTACAAACATTAAACATAATTATTTAAAATCCCCTCATGCTATTGATTTGAAAGATATATTTCATAACCCTCTTTCACTAGAGATCTCTTTACACTCTTTGAAAACTAGTTTTGTTACACCTAAGTTTTAATTTTATGATGGCAAAGGTGACCTTAAACAAAATATTTGATCCTTTTATACGGCATGCCTTGAATATGATTCCAATGATAAAATTTTGACTAAATTATTTCCAAGAAGTCTCAAGGACTATGCTTTTAGGTGGTTATATGATTTACCTCTCCAATCCATAAAAACATTCAAACCTCTTATAGACTAGTTTTTAACACACTTTTTCCATTAATATTTCCAAAAAGATTTCTTATGCTCAAATTTACAAAATTAAACAATGCAAGATAAAATGACCAATCTTATGGTAGATAAGGAGTTGCAAGACATATTAAAAAAAGTTTACTTGATCCATTATAAGAGTTCATTATTTTTTAATAATTTAAAATCATTCAACGACATATGCCATGTTGTACGATACCATGAAATGAAGCTTATTTCATTGAATAAGTTCAAGTATATAGAAAACACACCAACTACATCTACATCTAGTGACAAATTTATAATCAAACCAAGTTATAAGGTAAAACCTCTTGAGCCTAAAAAGGAAACAACTGTATACACATAATATTTTTGAACTTTATCAATTAATGATGTTTTATCTATTGTAGGAACCTATCAAGTCTCAATCTCTCTGAGTGCATGCCTTAAAGGGTGCACAGAGAAAGGGCTAGGTAGACCATTAGTGCTTTGCAATATTATTATCTCCTATACCATAACTTGTAACCAACACAAACTTCTACTATACACTTACATAATCTTTGACACCTCCCTTACACACTCTTCCAAATAATTCACCACCTAAAACAATCCATACCTAAGCCAAAAACTCTTTTTGACATTTACCAAACAAAGTCAACCTGGGCTGACCTAGTTTGGGACCTAATTTGATTTTATTAATTAATGATATAGGTTTGATTGGGCTGACTCTACTGGCTAAAATTTAAAAATGGTTTAGGGATAAATCTATCTATATATACACATCCTTTTCACCATTTAATAGAGATATGAATAAGAACATCATTAATTTTGCATCTGCTTATCCACCATTCTACTTAAGGATCATTACTTAGGGTTTCAATATTACACTTGGAGATATGAATCTTATCTTGTGGAGAAGCCTTTTGGATACATAGAGAAGTTATGTATCCTAGAGCTGACCTATCCTTATTATCCTTACATACCACAAAAACCTCTTATGAATCACCTTGGCCAAGGGAGAGATTGAGGTTCGATGGGTTCATATTCAAAGGTAAGTATTCCTAACCCTTGTTCCTCCTTGTTAAAGTAGATATATTTGCATTTGTTAGTTAATATGCTTATCTCTCTATGAATTAATATTTCATCTACATTTAATTGAATAAATATCTTTTATACATGTTTAATTTTATGTTTATTACCCCCATTTTGTGCCACAAGCTTTGGTGAAAACTAGATAAGAATTTACTTTACTTTGTATTTAATTTATGAATAAGAAAACATATGACCTAGCTAGGGTTATCACATGGTATTTATTGACTAAAGGATTTGGAACCATACATAATGAAATTATTTTGGTAAGTGGCCCCTTAGTTAGGTCTAGTAGATCCATATTGGTCATGACCCTGATTATCTAAATTTACAAACAAGTAGAAGGCTAAGTATAATTTATCTTCTCTAGGATAGGTTTGATTTGTAGATCAACTTCAATTTCCCTTGTATACATTTTGATGAACCCAACATGAATCTAACCCTTATAGGTTTTTTTAACGCATTCATTTATTATCATGTATTATATGTTTTTCTTTTTAAAGTATAATATTAAACATATCGATACAGTCTAACATTCTATGTCTAGGTCTAACAAATAGTCAATCCTATCTACTATGTATTTCTCTGTGTAGGTCTTCCCCAACAATAAGTAACTAAATTTATTATCTTGAATAAGTTATCTTGTTTAACTATAGGTTTTAGAATCAATTAACTGAGTCAAATTTGTTCACAACTTATTTTTAGCATGCAAGTTTTGTAGACTTCATCAACCCAATTGACTCTGTTCGTAGAATAAAAATAAGCATTTAAGCAACACAACATAAAGATAATAAAATAAAACATATCCAAAAATTATCAAGGCTCATTCTAACCTTCTTAATCATTTATATTTTTCATTTATAGTCCTATTTTTCATAGTCTACAGTCTATAAAACTATAACCCTACAACAAATTGGGTCGATTAGATCAACACAATTTTGTAAGTTGATTTCTCTCTAGAAGACTCAGTCAACATGTTTAACTATGTTATTTTAGATCTTAATTATGTAGACAATAGTGACCTTGTTGAATATATTCTTTGATGTTTTCATACGTTATCACTTGAACTAACTCTATACTTGTTACAAACAAAGGAAATAATATTTATAGTAATTAATTCACTTTTCATTTTTGTTGCTTGCTTTCTTAGAGTAACAAACATAGACTAAATAGGATTTTTTTAATTTACCTAATTAGTCATTATTTTTATTTTTCACATACTTCAAAATCAATTAACACTAAAAAGCATTAAACAACTTCTTCCCAAGGTCTACCTACTTGGATTTCATTACCAAGGGGGAAGCCAACTTGGTTTTCTAGCCAAGTATAAATATGTGGTTGATGGTATATATTGAAAATAAACCCGCCACCCTTATCACTGAGGGATTGTGAAGTGAGGGGATAGGCCCCAATACCAAGCCAATATCATCACCAATATAGATTCTTTTCAGCTTAAACTACCTGAAACTATCCATAGATTGATTTTTTAGTTCCTTATTATAACCAAATCCATATCACATTAATTTAAAAATTTATTATAACTTAAAAACATTCAATAATAACCACTTAGATTATCATTTACATTTCAAATTTGGTACTTTCTCTTTAAAAATTATATTTTATATTATAAAACTTGTACTAGCTAGTGTTGGTACAAGGTGTGTGTTATGTGCTAGAATTAGATGAAACATATTGGTATAATTACTTGTGTGCTCAATTGAATTTGCTTAGTTATTATATTGAAAAAATTTCCCCTATTTTTAGAATATAGTCAACCTTATTGAATGAGTATCTTAGAGGCTAATTTTTTTTTTGTCTTCAATACACACCTAACCTATCTGATTGTGTGTATTCTAAACTCCTTCAGTTTCTCCATATATAATACACAATCAACCTATATAAATGTGTCATTTATATATTGTTTTATTTACTATGTTATATAACATTGTCAATTGGTTTGAATTCGTATCTTTCCAATTGATCCTTGATTCTTCACAATTTTCTAAATCTCTCTCCCTCATCATGAATTTTATTTTTGATGACACTACAAAATTGAATAAATCAAACATGATGAATTTTACCAAGCCTGATAGGTTCCCTAAGACTAATTATGGAACCCACCATGGATTAAAGCAATTCCCATGTTTCCACTCACACCACAAACTATGGGAATCCTCCCTATTCATAATAAACTCTTAACCCTTTGTTCTCACTAGAAGATGAGCATGATTTAAAGTACACAAATAAAATTTCATCAAGGAATTCCCTCAACATACAAAGAAATATCCTAAAACCATCTATAATCTCATGATGGGTTCTCATGTAGGAGAACCCCATTCACCTTCCCCTACCTTTTATCATGGATTTGGGGGAACCAATTTATTTGCATCTTAACCTTTTCCCTCTATAATGCCTCCTTTGCACACCATGATATTATATTCTATGTCTTCTTCAACCTCCATGCCAAGTATTTATACCAACATGGTACGTTCAACTTCTAATGGGCCTCATTAAAAGACCCATACCATTAACCATGATACTATTGCATCTTTTGATACCAATGCTTCTCATGCCACTAGTGCTTCTTTTGTTACCAATTCTAGTCATGCCACTAGTGTAGTTCATGCTACTACTTCATCCCACACTCCCAATGGAACTCAAGCTATTAATACTAACATTAATGCATCACATGTTGCATCCACTAATCAAAATGCTGCTCAAACTAGCAAAATCTTAATACAAACACTTAATAAAATAAATACCTTTATAACAAATAATGTAAATCAGATGATGCAAATGTAAAATCATATCATTCATCTCCAAAACCAACCTCAATAAGCTTCATGGGGAGTGAAAAATCCTAATTCCCCAAACCCCCCTTAGGGATTCCCATAGCAACCTTATCCCATAACCACCACTCATCAATAAAATAATCAAACATCAACAAAAATAAACTCTAGTATCTCAAATTGATAACATTGATATAGGAGGTATCACACCCACCATCACCTATAATGGATCCATTGATCCCATTTTACATTCAAAAAAATTTGGTAACCTTTATAAAGATTAGGTTAAGCTTAACACCTTTGCAACTACCCAATTATTAGCTAAAAAACTCTCAAGATATGTTTTAGATTGGTATAAATAATTAAAAACCCACTCTATCACAAACCTATAATACTTGGTCAACTCTAGTCCAAGAATTCCAAACTAGTGATCTTCCTAAGAATAACTTAGCCCACTTTATAAATTTTAAACAGCTCAAAACTGAAATAATAAAAGTCTTCATCAAATAATGGAAACACTTGTATAACCAATATGAGTATAATATGGTAGATGAAAACCTCTTCCACCTATTTACTAATGCTCTATACCCCAAATTACAATATAGGGTTAGGAATCTCTCTCTAAAAACCTTGGAAGAAGCCCTTGACTAGGCCAAGTGATAAAACTTCCTCATGCATCAATTTAAACCACCTCAACCTAAAATGGGAACTAAAATGCTCATCAAAAATAAAAACTATTATGTAACCAATGATAGCATTAATGATTCCTATGACACTATTCATACCATCCAAGAAATTTATCCAAATAATTCCATGGAGCATGCTTCCCCTATTAACAACACACCTACTCACATATTCTCTCAATCCAACCACACTAATGTGCACAAACTATTATCCCTAATAGAACTTAAAAAATGTCTTCCAAGACTTCTACAATGAGATCTTAATCCACTCATCCTATGAAATCATGGAATGATCCAAATAATTTTTTTTGATTTTGTGCAAGTTGGGGCCATTCTCATGAGACTTGTAGATAATTATGCAATCTTGATATGGATTTTCTTCTTGGTCTTAAGTTTGCTCATGAAACCCTCATTTTAAAGCATCAATAAGCTTATGATATAGATTTTAAAGCTCATAAAAGGCAAAATAAAAACCAATCTTTAAACCAAGCTAATGCTCATCTTTCTATCTATGAATATCCTCTTTCTAACCACCAAGATACCATAAAAAAACATACACCTTATACTAACAATGTTGAAAGTCTTATATACCTTACTACCAATGATGAAACATGGTTAATTTGACTAACATAAGAATATTAGTTGATTTTATTGACTCAAATACAACACCTATGCATCCCACCTCTCAACCGTTTTGCATCATTCAGGACACTTCCCTATCCCATCTATAGAAGTGGGGAAAGAAGAACTTATACCCATAAAAGCATCAACTAAAACCACACAACTTGATTATACCTCTCATACCATTTCTACACTTTCCACAACATCCACACAATAAGATAACATACCCCAAACTTCCAATAGTATTTATTCTATGCAACCAAAATAAATTATTCAACCAAAAACCATATCACCTAAAGTAACTCAACCCATTTTTAATCAACCAAAATAAACTATACCATATCAACACCAATTAAATTATACCTCTAATCCTCTTTTTGAGGAGCTCTTACAACACTATTCACCTATCTATAATAATATTACCATGGATTATGATGAATGGGATCCCATTGTAGAAATTTCTCATCTCCCATATCAAATACCATTATTAGAATTAATGACAAATTCTCCCCATCATATAAACCATCTAATGCAATTATTATTCAAAATGAATATCCCTCATCTTCCTCTTATAGGATGTGATGCTACCTTTTCTGGATCTAAAGATAGTATATTTTAACAATGTGAAGGGATGCCTATCCATGTTGATGAAATAATGGAAATTTTTCTCACTTAAGTTACCTATCATTTCCATGATTACTGATGAGATAATAATTCATTCAGATTATCCTCCTCTACTCATTAGCATCTAACTTGGTGATATCCAAGTTAAGTGTACTTTAATTGATGAAGGTTCAATCAATTGTGTTTCCTGTCTTAGACTTCATTAAGACACTTGAATATTTTGAATACAACCTCAAATATACATTTAGAACATGTTAACACTATGATAGAAGTAAAATTCCTCCTCTAGGTTATGTTTGGCTTCCCATTATCATTCTTCCTATCACTGTCAGTGTGAAACTTATGTCTTTAACTTTCTACTTTTTTACAACATATTACTCAGTTGACCTTGGACTCATTTTATGAGAGAAGTCACCTCATCCACATGCCAATGCATTAAACTCCCTCATAATAAAATTATTTATAATATTCAATGAGGTAAATACCCTTAGAATTTCAAACAATTATAAAAATGTGGTGTCTTTGAAATACCCACCCTTGAACCCCTACCTAGTGTCCCATTTCAGGAATCCAAACTCTTTAACTATCTAATCAATTCCACTCAAGGTTATAATGGTTACCCTAAATTGATTGGGAACATTCCATCTAACCTCTTAGACTTAGATGATGATGTGCTAGATGAGATAAGCCTCAAGATCAAAAACATTGATTCTTACCCTCACATCATTACCCAACTTCTTTATTTGTAATTGTTAGAGGTTTAAATTGTACCTTAGTCAGAATTAAAAGTGTTCAGGTCCTATTTCCAAATATAGCTTAACATGGGATTAACCCTAGGCTATGGCTATCCTATAATGGGGTTAGAATTCTAGGATTTTTAATGAGGATAACTCCTCTGATGCATAATTTTAGCTTATTTCCAATATTAAGACCTACTAATAACTAGGGAAAAGGGAGAGAGAGACAACATAAAGGGAAATCTAAGATAAAAATGGTGATGCACCTAAATGATCTTGATCCACTCTGTGTAAACTCTTCAAAAACTAATAAAAACAAGTAAAGACTAGATCTAAGACTCAAAATATCTATCATACACTAGTATTTCATGCAGAAGTTCACCAAATGATCAAAAGCTAAGGGAAGTGGTGGAGAGGTCTAATTTAAGATAATAACAAACTAATATATCCACATACTAGATTTAATCTAAATGGCATTTGAACACTATACATAACCTACATAATAAGATAATTAATAATTAGGTGAGATCAAGACTTGACAAGGGAGAAAAGCTCTACCACATATGCAAATAAATTGACATGAACACACTAGAGAAACATAATGAAATCTTAGATATAGTCTTCTATTCATTTTAAGAGGTTATAAGCTCCATCTTGGAAGATTTTAGTCATGCCTAAGAGAGGGAAAATAGAGGGATCATTTTTCAAGCTCTAAAGCCTCTATATATATCAAAAAGGGACATAGAGAGATAAGAATAATGCGTAGGAGAGTGGAGAAAGGATCCTAGTTGTTAAGAAATGTGGGGATAGTTCATTGGTTATTTTCTATATGCATGCCTTCCTTTAACAAGGATTAATAATTATCAATAAGCTAACCTCTTTTTGTCCTAGTAATCCTCAAGATATTCTCATTGGTTGAGAGATCCACTAGATAAGGGTTTGTTCTAAATGATGAAAAAGTCTATTTGAGTGGAATAAATGCCCCAAATTCTTTCCCAACCATCAGTTATTCATCTTTAGACCCTAATCCCACTTGATTTGTTCATGAGGATCAAATCCTCAAATCTTGAAACTGATAGAGCCATGCCATGAATAGTGTTTAGTACCTACTTTGTTGATGATAGAACCATGTCGATAGATGAGACCTTTTTCCTTAATCACATATTTACCCTATCTCCATATCTGGATCATGGGTCCATTCTATAGATGGAAAACCAATCTAAGATTATTAGTTTTCTTATAGTCATCATATTGATGTAGACCTATAATTTATAAAACCCCTTTGATAGATTATAATAGGTAAAAAAAGACCCATTTTGTCTCTGAGCATCCATGAAAACTAAGAAATCATCATGTACATAGGTCCTTCTTTTAATAATGGAAAACACAGTCATAAAATGAACCTTGTGTGACACAAATCCTCAAACCAGAGGTCCATATTAAGCTTTAATGGTGGTCCCTTTATGTTATTTATACCCAACTACATGGTTATGTTTGCTCTTTAGCATTTTATCAAGATCTAATGGCATAATGATGACCCCTAAAAGACTTGTTTGCCTTGGTAAAAAATGGTTTTGTCAAATTATGTCAAAATTTTTGGGCTTACGTTTGTTTAATTGGCTATCGAATATGACTGGGATCATTGACTCATTAACCTTTTATTATACCATTCAATCTCCATGGTATGAGTTAATGTAGGTGCTTGGATCTATCCTTGACCTATCAACTCTATCCAAGCTGGTGCCACTTGGCAGTCTTGCATTTGCACTCAGGATCCACTATTAGTCTACCTAATTTAATTGCTTATGACATGTGGTGGCCTCTCAAGTTCCTTGACCTTTTGACTCATCTCACACCATTAGATCAAGAAGTACGAAGTAATGTGAGCCTTTGATTTCATTGGCTAGTCAATCTTTCACCATTAGATCTGATTACATTTGAAAACAAATGGCTATTTATTATGGTCTAAATTTGATATCTACATGACCATTATTTGACATCTGTGATAATGTCATTGACATCCATGTGAATGTCAAATTTAAGACCCTGATGGTTTTTTCCATAGCTTAAAGTTGATGTCTGCATGAACATCTCCTATTATTTGACCAACTTTGAAAGCTTGGATATGGAAGCAAAAATATCATGGAGGCACTAAATTTTCAAGAGATGTTCTTGATACTAAAAATATTATGCCCACGTGATCCACTAGTTTTGGGAGCTTTCTAAGTGTGTTTACAAGGTGTTCAAGTGAGCTAACCTATGTGGTTTTCCATGATGTCCATGTACTTATAATTTGTCATTTAAACCCAAATGGCTATTTATTGAGGCTTGAATTTGACTTTTATACAAACATCTTTCTTTGCATGACCAACTTTGAAACTCCATAACTTGAACTAGAAAGCTCATGTAGACATGAAACTTGTAGAGCATATTCTTAGCGTGAATAAATTTATGGCACTGCATCCTTTTATATTGTGAGTATTTTTGAGTTGAATTTATTAAATGCATAAACAAGATGACTAGTCTGGTTCTTCATGATGTTTTGATGATAGTCTAGTCCTTTAGAATCGACAAGCTGAATTTTGAAGGCTTAGATCTTGAGATAGATGATTCATTGAGATATGAAAATTACAAAGAATGATCTTGGCACTAAGAACATTGATCATGGGTGGTCTGATGGTTATGTAAGGCCTCCTAGTCTCATTTATAAAATGTACAAATAAGTTGATCCACTCATATCTGTATGATGTCTTAGTGATGGTCTGGTCCTTAAACTTGCCCGAGTCATTTTGATTCAATATTTCAAGATCCTGATGAGTTTCTAAGATTTTATCAATCTGGTCCATGTCCCTACAAACTTATGAACACTATGAAATCCTAATTAGATCAATTTTAAAGGCTTGGATAAATAATTTTATCTAAACCATTCAATTCCATTAGAATTTTTCATTGAGCATATTTATACAAACATTTTTTCTGATGTAAATATCTTTGGTATTTTGACAAGGACCTTTTGTTTTGAAATTTTTATTAGATTGAAATGTGTCTTTGGAAATATTGTCTTAGACATTTTATCTTAAAGAAAAATGTCCTTAATCTTTTTCCTTCAGAACAATTATCCTAAACTTTTTTTAACACTTATCCAAATAAGCTTTGAAATGTTTCCCAAGTATAAACTAGGATTTTAAGCCTACAGGCTCTTCTGGATTTGTTATTGAATCTACTCAAACCATGAAAACCTACATGGTATTTTCCAATCTGTAATCCTAGACCCCTTTTATAAGCCTTTGATCCACTACTTCATCAAACCATGCAAATGCTTTATATGTGGGCCAAAATTGGTTAACATCTTTGGAAATTCATAGGGGTTGCATGCTTGTCTATGTAAGATAAACCAAACCATATTTCCTTATCTAGTCCATTAGGCATGGAGTCTCTACTTAGGTCAAACATATTGACTTAGATCCAACACTAGCTACCAATCTTGGTCTAACCTCTTTTGAGATAAACAAAGGAAAAAGAAAAGAATAAAATAAGATAAAGTGCCCAAGGCACTTATTGAAGGAAAACTAACCTAGAAAAAAATAGGGATAACAAACAAATGTGACAAAGACTGCACTTGGTGGAATTTTAACAAAACTATCCTAATATGTACAACTTAAAATTATATGTACCTTCCTTCTTAGATTAAAAGGAAATCTTGAAAATTACCTTGTATCATGGGATGAGGGGTTGAATGAGGCATACAACTTCTTATCTATTAGTCTTGATGCCTACTTCATTTTTACTGCATCTATCAACTTCTTTATCATTATTTTCAATGCAAACCAAGTAGCTCCAAATACGTCAACTATATGCATCAAAGAGTCTCAACATCTTCATATGGCTTATCAACTATGACCTCTAATGGTTATCTAGTAAGGCATACCTCTTTGATTTCCATAGTGTCTTCAATAAGATTGGGCTTCTTCTTGGTTTCAAGATCTTCAAGATCATCAAGTATTTCTATGTATTCTACTAAATATTGGTCATTGTCCTCCATGGGAAACTCTTTGTCCACCTTATTAGGTACTTGACCCTCAATTTGGGAAAGATCTTCAAGATCTTGAAAAAGCTTCATTTGCAGCTACCAATCATCTTTGTCTTCCTTATCATTTGGAACCATTACCTCTTCAAGCTTCTCTTCTTGATTTATGAGGCCATCAAGCTAGTTTTCTTCATGATGCAATGCATCTGAGGGTAATTAAAAACTAGATAGAGGCATTGAGTCATCTCTAAGAACTATGTCTTCCACCTTAGTTTCATGAGATTCTTTTAGGACTACAACTTCTTAAGGAGTGACTTGACCTTCATATTTGATATTACACTCATTCCATAATTGAGATGGTCATTCACTACTACATGATCAAATATGAATTCTTATCTAAATAGCTCTTTCTTTAAGTATTGGTCATATTCCTCATGGACAACTACAAAAGAGTTTGTAATATGTTTCTCCTTATTCAAGAAGGCTAAGTTGCCCTTATGTTCACCAAGGGGAGTCCCTATGGTGATCTCTTCCTCATAATCACTTATGACATCTTCTTGATTAGTCATAGCTTGGATCTACTCCTCTTCACTTGCTTCTTCCAAAATAGGCTCCTTCTCAATAAAGGATGGTGTAAGAGGTTGATGGATAGGCTCATGGGTTTGAGGTGAAGAGTAAGATGTGATGGGGGGATGATAATGTAGAGATGGAGCATGATATGTGATGGATGATATATGGATGGATCTAGGAATGGAGGGAACCTTTTTTCAACTTGGAATCTTGGGAATGGTTGACTCTTAAAAGAGCTTTTATAGGGAAAGCAAGTTAAGTTGGGCAATAGAAGGAGTACCTTATTCTACTAGATCTTCATTTTCTTGATAGTCTCTTTGAGAATATTCAACTGTTTCAAATTGATCTTCAACCTTCACAACTAAAGTCTCTTTCTTGTTTTGAGAACACATTTGGATAGACCTCCAAGATAGGAAAGCTAGATGTCTTTCCTTAACCTTTTGATTCTGGTTCTCTTCCTCTTTCCTTGTCTTCAGCTTTAACTCTTTGATATATATCTATTTATATTTTCTTGGAATAGCTTCTTAGTGGCTTTATGGAGATAAATAACACAAGAAGATTCATGAGGGATGAGAGAGGTTTTCATATGTTCTAATCCACCTTTAAATTGGGCTTTCAAATATATATTTGTCTCACTTTACCCACCCCATGACTTTACCACTTTATTCCATCTTGGAACCTTGAAGGACTTCCTAAAGGGTTCTTGAGGAAGGATGGAGTCTTGGATATCAATAGTAGGTTATTTTATAATAATCTCATTCTTTATTTGACAACCTTATTGGATAGATTTCTAAGAAATAAAGGTCTAAGGAACACATGAATAACTTGGAATACTCAAAGGGTCACTTAGAATGGTCTCTTGGGGAGGCTAAGGTGGTGTATATGAAGGCACATAATATTGGTGAGGTCAGACATGCTGCTCTTCAAGGCATTTTAACTTATCCTTAATGATTTGAATGTAACCACTTACATCCATCATCTCACCTATGAGATTGTTCCAATTGTCTTTCTCAATAGGTGCCCATTCTTCTTTCACTTGTTGAAATGACTCCCTCAAATAATGGATCAAGTGAACAGGGGCATCTTGGCTATAATACTTTTGTGAGTACAATTCTAGTGCATGCTTATCAAGGATTGCTCAAGTTTGTTTAAGTACTAGTGTGGATAGCTCATGATAGGACTGGTAAGGAGAAATATTAAGATGGGATTATCATCCATAGGAAGGATCAGGGTAATAATATTATGTGTATGACTGATATTGGTCCTCATATTTTTGGTGAGGGTCATGAGGGAGGTAAGAACCATTCCCTTAATAATAAGGATCATGAGAAACTTGACAAGGCTCCTCATAGCTTTGATATAAATCCTGGTAGGAATGATCAAGATCACATGGATCATGAGGACTAAATTGGGGCTATTGATAAAGAGGTAGATAATATGGATATTCACTATAGCTATTCATATTAATCTCATATATTAAACAAGATACATGCCTGGTCTGCTCATAACTAAAAGCTTCAATTTGGAGTCTCTATTGGTGCTAACTTACTTGATTCTAAAAGTTGATCAAAGGAAAGACATCAAGATATTTCCACTCTTTTATACCTTGTATCATTGGGCATGCTAGAATGGTTAGAGGTCTAGATTACACCCTAGCTAGAAGTAGAAGTGTTTAGGTCCTACTTCCAAATCTAGATCAACATGGGACTGACCCCAAACTGTGGGTATCTTAGAATGGGGTCAGACCTATAAGATTTTTAATGAGGTTAGATCTTATGATGCATCATTTTAGTTCATTTCCAATACTAAGACATACTAATAACTATGGAAAAGTGAGGGAGAGACAACACAAAGAGAAATCTATGATAAAAATGGTGATGCACCTAAATGATGTTGATCCACACTATTTGAACTCTTAAAAAATTAATGAAACAAGTAAAAAACTATATCTAAGACTCCAAATATCTATCATACATCAATATTTCATGCATAAGACACTAACCAACCAATGTATCCACATACTAGTTTTAATCAGAATGGCATTTAAACACTATACATAACTTGCATAACAAGATAACTACTAACTAGGTGAGATCAAGGCTTGACAAGGGATAAAAGCTCCACCACATATGCAAATCAATTAACATGAACACACTAGATAAACATAATGAAATCTAAAATACTGTCTTCTATTCATTTCAAGAGGTTACAAGCTACATCTTGGTAGAGTTTAGTCATGCCAAAGAGAGGGAAGATAAAGGGATCACTTTTTAGGCTCCAAAGCCTCTATATATAGTATAAAGGGAGAGAGATAGGAAAAATACATGGGAGAGTGGATAAAGGATCCTAGTTATCAAGAATTATGGGGGTAGTTCATTGGTTCTTTTCTATATGCATGCCTTATTTTAACAAGGATTAATCTTTATCAATAAGATAACCTCTTTTTATCCTAATAATCCTCAAGCTCTTCTCATTGACTAAGAGATCCACATGAAGAAAAGGGTTTGTTCTACATGATGACAAAGTCTATTTGAGTGGAATTAATACCCCAACTATTTTCCTAACCATTAGTTATTCATCTTGGGACCCTAAGCCCACTTGACTTGTTCATGAGGATTAAATCCTTGAATCTTGAAATTGATAAAGACATGCCATGAATGGTGGTTAGTACCTACTTTGTTGATGATATAGCCATGTCGATAGATGATACCCTTTGCATTAATCACATATCTACCTAGGTCCATTATATAGATGGAAAACCCATCTAGGATTATTGGTTTTCTTATAGTCATCATATTGATGTATACCTATAGAATACATAACCCCTTTTATAGATTATAACATGTCCAAAAAGACCCATTATATCTCTTATAATCCATGAAAATTGAAAAATCATCATGTAAATAGGTCCTTCTAATAATGGTGAACATAGTCATAGAATAAACCATGTATGACACAAATCATTGAACCAGAGGTCCATATTAAGTTTTAATGGTGGTCCCTTTATGTTATTTATACCTAACTACATGGATATGCTAACTCCTTGGTGTTTTATTGAGCTCTAATGGTATAATGATGATCCCTACTAGACTTATTTTCCTTGGTAAAAAATGGTTTTGTCGACTTCTATTGAAAATCCTAGGCTTACCTTTGTTTAATTAGATATCAACTATGACTTAGATCATTAACTCATTAACCTTTACTTTTATCATATGATCTCCATAGTATGAGTTAATGTAAGCCCTTAGATCTATCCTTGACCTATCAAATATATCTAATCTGGTTCCACTTGATAGTCCTATGTTTGCACTTAGGATCCACTGTTAGTCTTCCCACTTTAGTGCTTACACCACATGGTGGCCTCTCGATCTCCTTGACCTTTTTACTCATCTCACAATATTGGATCATGATGTATAAAGCAATGCAATATTTTGATTTCATTAGGTCTAATTTATTTCTAGTTGAGTTTGCACCATTAGATCATTAGTACAAATGAATGCCAACCATCAGATTTGATTGTATTTTGAAAAAAATGGTTATTTACCATGGTATAAATTTGATGTATATGTGACCATCATTTGATGTCCATAAGAATGTCATTGACATCCACAAAAATTTCAAATTTAAGATCTTGATGGTTTTTTCCCTAACTTAAAGTTGACATCTGTATGAACATCTCCCATTATTTGACCAAGTTTGAAAGCTTAGATCTAGATGTGAAAAGGTCATAGAGGCACCAAATTTGTAAGAGATGTTCTTGATACTAAAATTATTATGCTCACTTGATCTATTAGTTTGAAGTACTTTCTAAGCGTGTTTATAAGGTGTTCAAGTGAGTTGACCTATGTGGTTTTGCATAATGTTTGTGTGCTTTTCATTGATCATTTGATCTTAAATAGCTATTTGTCGAGGCTTGAATTTGACACTTGCATGAATGTTTTGCTCTGTAGGACCAACTTTTAAACTCTATAACTTGAGTGATAAATCTCATATGGACATGAAAATTAAAGAGTATGTTCCTAACATGAAGAACTCTATGGCACTACATCCTTTTGGCTTATAAGGATTTTTGAGATGCATTTATTAAATACATAAACAAGCTGACCAGTCTGGTTCTTCATGACATCTTGATGATGGTCTGGTCCTTTAGACTTGGTAAGATAAACTTTGAAGGATTATATATCAAGATAGAAGATTCATTAAGATATGAAACTTGTAGATAATGATCTTAACACTAAGGACATTTATGCACATGGTCTGATGGTCACAAGAGGCTTCCTGATCTCACTTATAAAATGCACAAACAAGTTGACCCACTTATTTCCAGATGATATCCTAGTGATAGTCTAGTCCTTAAACTTTCCCAAGTCATTTTGATTCAATATTTCAAGATCCTAATAAGTTTCCAAGATTTTGTCTATTTGGTCCATTTCCCTACGAGCTTATGAACACTATGAGATCCTACTTGGATCAATTTTGAAGGCTTGGACAAATAATTTACTTGAAATCATTCAATTTCATTGGAGTTTTACATTGAGCATATTGCTAAAAACATTTTTTTGATGGAAATATCTTTGAGATTTTGATAAGGACCTTTTGTTTTAGACTTTTTATCTTATTGAAATGTGTCTTCAGAAAGATTATCTCAAATATTTTGTTTGAAAGAAAAAATGTCCTTAGTATTTTCCATTTGGGACAATTTTCTTGAAAGAATTCCAACACTTAGCCAAATAAAATTTGAAATGTTTCCCAAGTATAAACTAGGCTTTTAAGCCTATAGGCTCTTCTGTATTTGTTCTTGAAATTGCTTGAACCATGAAAACCTACATGGTATTTTCCACTGCAATCCTAGACCCCTTTTATAATCCTTTGATCCACTGCTTCATCAAACCATGAAAATGATTTATTTATGGGGAAAAATTGGCCAATATTAACCATGATATTGTCAACCACTTTATGATGACATACCTGGTATCTTAACCAAAACTAGATAGTCTATCCATGACACTTCCTCT